>CM024960.1:18512137-19222137 GCA_014282245.1 Rhododendron simsii | reverse complement strand
TTAGGCAGGTATGGTGGTGCAATTCTTCTTTTTCTGTCACCTGCCAAGGTAAATTGTATGTAGCTTCTTTTTCCATAAATTGAACTAGGAAGTTTCTTTTGTTTTTTTGAACTAGGAAGTTTCTATGTTGTGTTGTTATCTGTTATTCTATTTGGACTGAATAAGGGTGGTTTTTGGGGAAGGTAGGAGAAAAGAGGAAACAGTCATTGAAGAAAAAAGCCCACCCAAATTCCATGATGTCAATGTACTGGATTGCTCATCCACAGCTTGACACCACACCAACTCCCTATTGTTGTGTATAAGATACAATAAACTAAGTCAATATTATTAGGATTTTGTTGGTTACCAGTTTGATGACTGTTGGATAGCTACGTATACATTGTTGCAATCATCTCTTAACAATTTAAGCTTTTGGGACAATTGGTAACTTAGAATGATATCAGAGCTTTATTGGAGGTTTTGGATTCAAGTATTTCTGTTTGCATTTGTCTCCAGTTTGCATTATGTTTATCCCCTTTGCATTCTGGTTCATCTTGTGTGTTTGTTTGCATCTTCGATGTGCTTGCCCGGGTTGTATGTGAGGGAGGGTGTTGAATAGATTGTTGGCCCATTTACGAACAGCTTAAGCTTTTGAGACAATTGGTAGTTTTACAATGTCTTCCAATATTGTATGGACATGCAGGTTGGTGTGAACATCTTGATGGCACAAGTTGGATCTTTTGTTCCTTGTGACAAAGCTAGCATTTCTGTCCGTGATTGTATTTTTGCTCGTGTTGGTGCCGGGGACTGCCAGGTGAGACTCAAAAGGCATGCTTTTGTTGGATTTGTTGAAAATTGCACTCTGCACAGTTTTTTCTTCATAAGGATACACAATATAGCGAGTTGATTTAAGGAATATAATTCCACCCTGCACATTTCCTTTTCTATGGTTCATTTAGTTCTTAATCTTGGCCTTCATAATTATATGGTTTTCATCATTTAGAGTGCAACCAGACAGCACTGGGTATCCATACAGTAATGGGATTTAAAAAAGGTTTCATCTTGCCTCTCTCAATTTGGTTTGAGGCAACTATGGGGAACCACTTGTTAACCACGCTACATATAAATGTTTGGTTGATGTGATGACTGCATTATGCTAAGCACTGAATCTAAGTTTCTTCTTGACTGTTTATGATATCGTTCACGCATTTCTGTTATACAAGAGGTGTTTCTGTGGTAGCCTGGGAAGGTGGGAACACTGGCAAGGGTATTCTAATGTGCTCTCTCTCTCTCTCTCTCTCTCTCTCTCTCTCTCTCTCTCCATAGCTTCGTGGAGTTTCTACCTTTATGCAAGAAATGCTTGAGACTGCATCAATTCTGAAAGGAGCTACTGACAAGTCACTGATAATCATCGATGAATTGGGTCGTGGAACATCAACATATGATGGATTTGGTTAGTTTTATCCTTGAAACATTCTGTTATCTGTACTTGCGCTCTATGTATGTATATAGTTAACCGTTGTGTGTCACCATGTTTACAAAATCTCAACCCAACTCATTAGTTTATTGTTCAGCATTGTAATTTCTTTAGTCTTGATTGAGGGTGTTCTTATAAAATTTACTCAACTAAGTGCCAAATGAAAATCCTTGTTGGCTCAGGAGTAAAAAGGATTCTGTTCAGAGGAAAAACACATTTGCCCATTTCCGCTGGTCCAATTGTGTTTTCTTGTTTTCGTATTGTCTGCTTCATATGATGAGCTCCAATAATTTTCTGTCAGCAATGACTCTCTCTCTCTCTGTTAGTATCTTCGTAACATTAGGCTCGGCTCTCATGGGACGGCTCGTTCAGTACTCGAACCGACTTTCAGCTCGAGTTCACTGAACTTCAAACGAGCTGAGCACAAACACCCTTAAGTTCAGCTCGTTTGCACCCCGAGGAGCTGCTGCACATTTAAATGTTCAAAGTCATGTAATTCATGTTTCCAAGGACACAAAAACATGCCAAAATGTGCATCATTGTCTATTTCCTCCTACTAATGGTGTTAGAAGAAAAATGAAGCAGAATTTTATGCCTAAGTTTGTGGTAAACTTAATTGCTAGTATTATTGTATCCTACACATTTTACAAATGCATGTACACTATGAATCGCATGCATATCCTATACCTTCGATAGTATATACTGTCCAACACAGGTACTTGCACAAATTTGGAAGAGTCCATTTAACATAGTCCTCCTCTCCTTCGTCACCAATGCCTTGACAGGGCCGTGCTCTGACTAATTGAACTACACTGAAAGGGAATAAGGGATATATGATATATCAGAGAATCTGATTTTCTACCATCATTTAACTCTCTCTGACCTCATAGCCGCTCGTGCCTGTCACCGCTTTTACTGTTGTCACTGATGTGGCAGGCATTATATTAACTATAAGGTGTCATATATAACAAACAAAGCATGTGTTTATGCTTAAGATGCAACTTTAGACATGGGATTATACACCGTATGAAGCGCGCGTACAGGTAGTCTACAATATAGTTACATCTGTACCAAAAAAACGTAAAAAAGTAGGGCACAGTGTCGCTGGAATACTTCCCTGGAAGATATGTTTGTATAAGGTAGAGGAATGAAGGATAAATATAAATTGAAAAAACCATATGAAAGAATTAGTTAAATAGCTTAGTCAGTTTAGAATCCATGTTATAAACTACAGCTTAATGCCAAAAGTAGGGTACTAACCAGAGTTCATTGTCAGTACATCCGGAAAAAAAAAAAAAAACCCTTCCCACTGGAGAAATGTCTAATCAAGCTACCTTCATCTTTCTAGAAGAGGAAATATTGTTCAAGTTGTGGTATGGCTTGCGTATACACTAGGTACATGGAGACTGCGGCATCTACTAAAGAAGTTCGGTTATGCATTTGGTGTACCTGCTACGCACGTAGAAGTACACCATGGAAATACCATCATCTAATACATTCCGTTCTGCATACGGAATGCAACATATGTTTATATATTAAATTCAAATTTCCGCAATATATTCCGTTCTGCATTCGGAATGCAACATATGTTTATATATTAAATTCAAATTTCCGCAAGCGAAATGTAACGTTTGTATATGTTGTAGTATAGTGTAATCAAAATTCTTCTTCTATCATCCTTAACATCCCTTACGAATATCTTCAATAAGATGGCAGATGACCTTTTTTCAGGAGTGTTTGTACAAATAGAGAGCGAACATGAATTTGTGTTTTCCCTTGACTGAAAATACTTTATTTGCAAAAGCCATCTTATCTTGCAACATTTGCGTATTTGGTAGTTTGCAGTGAAACAAAGCTCATGCAAGTTGTTAAAGATTCACCAGATTCTTGTTCTAGGTTGATGGTTTAACTGCTCCGGGTTGCAGACAAGTAGGCCAGTTTGGGCATGACATTAAGCATAACGGTGGTGTTTGTTCTGCTAAACGTTTTTTTTTTTTTTTGTTACTACAGTTCAGAAATTTGGTAATAATTTTGGACTTTTATTGTTATTCTTCTTAATATGCATGTACAAGTTAAGAAATAAACTCAGGCTGTTTTTTGATGACGTGAAAAAGGTGCAAGTCAACTGTGTGTTTGGTACGGAAAACACTATTCACTGGACTTCTAAATCATCAATCAATCCATCATCCTTTGAAATAACTGTATCAACCGATGGCTTACTAGTTTCAGAGCATGGTCTTTCCTGATTACGTTCTGTTATTGCAATATAATGCATTTATCTCTCTTCTCTTCTCTGCTCTGCTCGTTCTTATCATGAAAACCTCTCCTAAGGTAAGTTGAAGCTGAACATGAAGAGAATTTGTCATATGATGTCTTTTGATTTTCAGGTTTGGCTTGGGCCATCTGTGAGCACCTTGTTCAAATCATTAAAGCGCCTACTTTGTTTGCAACCCATTTTCATGAACTTACTGCATTGGCTCATGAACCTTCGTCAGAGAAACTTCTTGGTGTGGTAAATTATCATGTCAGTGCACACATTGACTCCTCAAGTCGCAAGTTGACCATGCTTTACAAGGTAGGTGCAGGTTTCTGAAATCTTTGTTCTCCTTTTTCCTTTTTTCTTTTGTTTTGGTTTGTCCTTTCTATCTCATATAAGCTATCGCACAAGGTGAGCACTTCCACTTAATTTCAAAGCTTTACTTGCAAGCCCCAAGGAAAAGGTTTAGCTTGCCCGGGAAAAATGAAACATGTAAAATGTGATACGATCTTTCTCGAAAGGGGGGGTGGGGGGAGGGATTTAGTTTTAGGCATCTTATATACAACTCATAAATGTATTTTAAAGTTGCAAAAAGTGGGGCGCAAACCTAGGAATTAATGCCATTGAAATTCGAATTCAGACATGTTAGTTGCATGTCTCTTTAAAAAGTTGGAATTGTTTCCTTAAAGAAGACAAAAAATAGGGGACAGGAGTATCTTGATTTAAAACTGAATAATTTCCTTCTCACTACTCACCTTTTGTTATGCATCTGATGATCTTGCTAATCTGTACGGAAGTCCATGCAGAATCAGAGATTTACCGTCCTTTATCTTATGTTCTAGGTTGAACCAGGGGCTTCCGATCAAAGTTTTGGCATTCACGTTGCTGAATTTGCAAACTTCCCAGAAACTGTTATCGCCCTTGCCAGAGAAAAGGCTGCAGAGTTGGAAGATTTCTCACCAATAGATGTCATTTCAAATGATGCCATAGAAGAGGTCTGTTACTGGTTCCTTTCGACATGAAGCAATGTCTTGCAAACCATGTGCTTCCTTTAGATTTATTCATCGGTAACTTTTTTTTTCTTATTCATCTGTAACTTCATTGTTGTCGTTGTCATTTACAGGTGGGATGTAAACGGAAGAGAGAGTATGATCCTGAGGACATGTCCAGAGGTGCCGCTAGGGCCCACCAGTTCCTGAAAGATTTCTCTGCATTGCCGCTAGAAAAAATGGACTTCAAAGAAGCTTTTGAGAAAGTGAGTGAATTGAAGAATGAGTTTGCGAAAGAAGCTGTCAACTCCCTCTTGCTTCAGCGACTCCTTTAGTTTATCCTCAAAATATTGCTTGCGCCTTTTCACATATTATGGATGTTAGTAGAGCTTGTCTCAGTAAATGAAATACTTAGGAATGGAGGATTAGCCCTACTTGCTAAAATTCTCCTATTTTCATCTTTTGGAGAAAAATGGGACAATTTTCTGGGATTTGCATGGAATTATGGTAGGGTAATAATTGAGGGGGAAAATGGGTGGTGCCTGTATACATATCTTCTTATTTATGTTTAAACTGTTATACAAGGGCAGTGTGGCTTCTCACTGCTATAGTGAGCTTTTGGATATTTTGGCCATTGTTTTAGAGGTTACCAATGAGTTGGAATGTAATATGTTGTCAAATATGATGTTACTGATTTGTTGCAGGAAAATTGGGATATTATTTTGATCATTTCGGATGCTTGAGGAGCTAAAACTTAAAGTTACTTGAAAGTGGGGTTCTTTTTTGTTTTTTGGCCCGGCCTTGAAAATGGTGTTTTTCTCATGATCGGGAACAAAAGAAAATTCAAAGATGGAATTCAAACAGTGAAACAGAAAAGAAAATGATACGTGCCGAATCTTTTAAGTTATAGGCCCAACACTACTTCTAGTACACATGTTTTGAAGAATACAATGCTGTGAACATAATTTTAAAATACATTTTTGGATACAGTTCAGTTAAAGACCGTTTGATACATATGGGCTCACATCTCTGAAATTAATAATAATATACCTGGCACGACTCTGATATTAATAATATCCGGAGCTGTATTCTAAATTTGTCTTAGACTATTTATTCGAAGAATTGTTACTCATATCATATCACTGTTTGTATTGAAACTTGAAACAGGCTTTCTTTCGAAGAATATTGACGCTTGAAGTACTATTTCGGGATCTCCTTGCCAAATTAGCTTGCGCTATCAATCCATACTCTAAACCCATTTTCATCATGCACTCTATTTTTAGGTACTTGAGTTGCTTTAATCATCACTAACATTTCATACTGCTTATTATATATGCTAGTGGAATACATGACCCATTTGCAAGGTAAAAAGATTCCAATTAAAAATCTAAACATGCACACAGGGATCAAACGGTTGAGAAATGCTCTTGAACAAAGGGTAGAAAATATAAACACTTTAAAAATTGGGTAATCGGTTGGTGCATGATCACCCTCAAGCATGTGCTAGCACCGTTTTGTGGGGTCAAATAATGCATCCAATCCAAAGGTATAATTAACAAACAATAATTTAAATTCGATGTAACCAACAAAAGAATGAATAAACATTGCGAGGCCTGTCCTTTGTCGTGACAAATGACCACCAAGTGGATGAGGAAATGCGCGCGTGCATACATACATGTGTGTATACATACATACATACATACGGCGGTTCAGGAAACCCCTAAAAAAACCTCTAAAAAAAACTCCAAAGTTCCCAATCGAATTTTAATGATCCGAGCCACTCAATGTAACCAGAACGTGATTTTAAAGGTACCCGCTAAAAATCAGCAAAAAAAATAACTGTTCAAAACTGTTATATCAAAATTGACACAAATTTTATATAAGTTTTTTGTGGGACTCATTTTGGAGTCCCACGCAAATGATCAAAACTGTTCAATTTGTCTGAAACACTCCCTCCGTTTCAAATTGAGAATCCCTTATTCCATTTTGGGATGTTCCAAAATGATTGTCCCTTTCCAAAAATAGAAGTGAAAATTTGATAAAATTCCAAAAGTGTCCCCTTTATTTAAATACAAAAGGTGCAAAATAGGTAGAATATAGAAGTAATGGTAGAAAGTAGGTGTAATGATTACATGTCCCCTAAAATGTTGAAATTCCAAAGTGGGACTCTTATTTAGGAACGGAGAGAGTATCTTTTAGGATTTCTGTAAAAAAATTAACTCATTCGGATATTGGTAAGTGCTTAATTAGTCCATTTAGTTGGTTTCTGTCAAATTTTACAGGATAAAATCGAATGAACTGATCAAACTCTTACCGATATCGGAATGAGTTGACTTTTTATGGAAACTCTTAAAAATCTCTCTCACACAGACACACACAACAAACCCTAAATACCTTCCCCAAACAAGATCACAAACCCTAAAATCAACTAATCAATTAACAAAAATTAAGTGAGAAACCAGACAAATCACAACAAATCAAACACAAACTAGAACCCAACAATCAAACAAACAAGAGCGCAATAGTCAATTGAACCCAACAAACTAAAACCCAGCAAATTGGAGATCCTGTTCTTCCGGTTTGGCCTTTTCCCCTTTCCTCTTTCTGATTTCAACACAGTCAATTCAACCCACATTCTTTAACTGAACAAACAGAGCAGAGAGAGAAAGAGAGAGAGAGAGAGAGGAGCAATGTAGCGGAGCACTGAAATGGAAGAGAAGCCCAAACGGAGCTGATATCAATCCCAATAACCCCACGCACAACATCAACACCCGAAATCCTAACCCCATCAGAACTGAGATCACTGAAATCCGCACCAAAATCAACAGCGGCGGCAGCTGGGATGGTGGGGTGGACTCCAACATCGTTTATATCGCCGAGGCTTTTAAGTCCCATTGGGACGCCGATGAAGAGGGTCTTAGTGAACATGAAGGGGTACTTTTAGGGCGGTGATTTCAGATTACTAGCTACAAATCGCTTATGTCGTAGAAAAGAAGTGCGGTGGCGGGTGGCAGTGGTGATTGGAAAGAGGCGCAAAAGAGGTGGAGGTGGGTGGCGTTAATGGTGGTGGGTATTTGAATTGATAGAGAGAGAAGTGTTAAGTATGGAATCACTGTTGTGGGTATATATATAGACGGGCAAAATGGTCTTTTTACTCATTCCGTCCAACGGAGTTAGGTCCTCCAAATGGAAACTTTAATGAAGGGGTTTGGTCGTAGGCAAAATTCTATTAATGGGTAGCGAGACAAATAGGAATTGTAACGACCCTGATTTTCAGTAAATACAAATTTCGTTAAAAATTAGAATTTTATTTTAATTACTTGGATTTACTTTAAAAAAAATTTAAAACTTTAATAATTTGTCATAATTAGATTTGAGACTTATAAAATTTTATTTTTTACATCGGACGATCTGGTCCTTTTCTAAAGGCAAGTATGCTTATAGAGGCACTTGTATATTTTCCTAGCGAGTTAAATAAAATCTTTAAAATTATATTTCTTGGCTGGAAATCCTACATGGCTACTGTCAAATTTTACAGGATAAAATCGAATGAACTGATCAAACTCTTACCGATATCGGAATGAGTTGACTTTTTATGGAAACTCTTAAAAACCAATTTTAAACGAATTGAACAGTTTCGATTATTTGCGTGAAACTCGATTAGTTTTGTATCAAAATTTGTGTCAACTTTTGTGTGAAGGGAACCAACCCAAGGACGGACCCAAAGGGAGTCACGCGGGGCAAGTGCCCCCACTCGAACACGTACCCCCACTTAAAATTAAAATATATTTTTGTATTTTTGTATAAATTAGCATAATTATAAAAGTGCTAACATATAAACATACACATTGCATATATCTCAAAAATACACATATATAATTAGTTTTATGCCTGAATTTTATCATATGATACATTTATACTTGTTGCTTTACGATCTGTTTGTCTTTTTGGAGCTATTTTTTTGTTGATTCTCTTTATTTTTAACCATTTTGAGAAAAATATTTTAAAATAAGTCATTAATAAAACTAGCTCAATCATTCTAAAACTTGTCGATGTTCATTTAAAACATACTTTAAAATTTTGTCTGAGATTTTTCGTTCATTTTTATCTAATTTAACTTAAACTATGCGTTATAAACTTTTGTAGTTAGTAATGTATGCTTTAATTTTGTACGATCTTACTGTAGTTGACTAAAAAAAATGAACTTTCCCTATTATGATTAACAGGTACCCCTACTAGACTATATTTCTAGATCTGTCTCTGAACCGACACACACACACACACACATATATATATTTATCATCGCAAATTGGTCAGGAAAGGGATGTCATTAACTTAATACAGTAAGTGCGCCCTTATTTGAAGTTTTGTGTACATATAATAACTGTCTAGTTATAGTTATAAATTGTCAAGAGAGAGGAGGAATACATATTAGAATAAAAATTGGAACTAAATACCAAACTTATGTAAGCTAATCTTGTAAAGTTGTGCAAATGATAATGGTAGTAGTATATAACAAATCATTTGTAGCTATTGTACAACTTGAGATTAACTTTTTCAGTCACGTAGTTAGGCTAAGAGTTAGTAAGTCAATTTGTGTGGATCGTTTCAAGTGGAATCACAACTTACACCAACCAGAAGTGTGAGACGGGTCTTAAGAGAAGAGATGATTGGGTGGGCCTGACAAGTGACGAGCTTGAGGTATTTTTCGTGCTTGGACGAGTCCCACATGAGACAAGCTTTAAAAACTTAACCTGCTTAAATGGTACTTGTCTCACATCGCTTGGTGGGTGGAAGTTATTAGACCATCAACAATGTTAAGTGGGGGAGATTGTGATATTAAAGTTGCCCATATTGGTGGGAAAATGAAAATGATGCAGTATAAAACGAATCGTGAACAACTACTGTATAACTTGCAGTTAATCTTTTGAGTCACGTGGTTAAGCTAAAGGTTAACCAGATCAGTTGGCATGGGTCATTAGAAATAATTGTTTATCTTCTTGAGTTAAATACCGGGACACCCCTCGAACTATTCCTGTTTGTCTCGCTCACCCCCTCGGAATTTTGCCTACTGCTACCCCTCTAATTAAAGTTTAATTGTCTCATACACCCATTCCGTTAGGGTTCCGTCTAGAACCGTTACTATTTTTACCTAAATTCTGTCAAAAGTTGTATAATGTTCCAATACTGCCCCTAATATTTGCCCCACTTTGGCAAAAAAAGAAAAAAAAAATCTCAATTCAAATCCCAACCACCATCAACGCCACCTATCTCCACCTTTTCTGTGCCTCTTCTCAACCACCACCGCCAACCGCCACAACCGAACGCCGCTGTCACCATCTCTTCTAACTCCCATTTCACTCACACACACACACACACACACACACTCTCTCTCTCTCTCTCTCTCTCTCTCTCTCTCTCTCTCTCTCTCTCTCTCTCACACACACACACACACACACACACACACAGAGACACACACAACAAACCCTAAATACCTTCCCCAAACAAGATCACAAACCCTAAAATCAACTAATCAATTAACAAAAATTAAGTGAGAAACTAGACAAATCACAACAAATCGAACACAAACTAGAACCCAACAATCAAACAAACTAGAGCGCAACAGTCAATTGAACCCAACAAACTAAAACCCAACAAATTGGAGATTGTGTTCTTCCGGTTTGGCCTTTTCCCCTTTCCTCTTTCTGATTTCAACACAGTCAATTCAACCCACATTCTTTAACTGAACAAACAGAGCAGAGAGAGAAAGAGAGAGAGAGAGGAGCAATGTAGCGGAGCACTGAAATGGAAGAGAAGCCCAAACGGAGCTGATATCAATCCCAAGAACCCCACGCACAACATCAACACCCGAAATCCTAGCCCCATCAGAACTGAGATCACTGAAATCTTTAAAATTATATTTCTTGGCTGGAAATCCTACATGGCTAGTAGAGTTAGTTTCCAACTGATTATTTGGGAGAACCAATCTACCAATTCATCTAGTTACTTTCTCTTAACACTAGATGAACCTTTAAACCTTTACCCATTGGACAATAGAAAACCTAGATTTTCTATCAAAGATCTTTTGTACTAGATTTGATAAAGTACTCATATATAGTTATATATAGACTTATATTCACATGCCTAAAGGACATACGGTATTATTCTAGTATATATAGCACCTCACCCTTTTATCCATTGGTCAATATCTACTAGGGAAATTATTACCGATTGGATAATAGCGTTAGTCATACCAACAAGTACTAGAGTTTACTAAATAAATCTTTTCCTGGATTCATCATGTGATAATATATTAGATTATATATGTATATATATGTACCATGGATTTATTACCTAGATTTTTTAGTACATAATATAATATTGTAATAAAAACATGTGCCAATTTGGATTAATTTAATAGGAAATTTTGACTAGGAAATCTACCCAGATTACATAGTACTTATGTGTGTGTGTCTATATATATATATACATACATACATACATACCATAGGCATGAATCAAAACATCAGTTATCATTGTTTTGATTATCATGGTCGGCTCAGCCGCCTTATTAACTGTTTAATTTTCTGTTCATGGTCGGCTCAGCTGCCTGTATACTCTGATAATGTTTCTGTTCATGGTCGGCTCATCCGCCTGTATACTCTGATAATGTTTCTGTTCTTCTTACTGTGTCTCTCCTTCCGCCCCCAAATGGTATCAGAGCCAAGTCGGGAGTAGTGAGGTAGGTGGTTGGTGGCATGGGTTGTCCCTGAGTCGGTGGTAGAGTCCGGTGGATGAATAGTTACTAGGTAAAGTATTTATTTTCAAAAAAGAAAATGAAATTAAGAAATTATTTTGGCAAGTAATCTTGCTTATTATCCATGGTCGATTGGACAGAGTTTGTATCTGATTATATGAACATGAGTTGCATGTGTTTGTTTTGGCACTATGTTCTACACTCAGTATTTGATAAGCAAGAGTCTGTATTTGATTATATGGGCATGAGTTCATGGTTCAATGGTTTTGGTGCCTAGAAATACTTCTAGTAAATTGGAGATGCTGTTTCTGACTGTGGCCACCTAGCATCCTGGTTTTCTGTAAAAGGTCCCGTCGAGTAAGTCCCGCGGTAGGGCAGTTAAGGGTTGGAGGTAACCGTCTGGGTGTTGGGTATGTGTGGGACGGGGGAACAGCAGCCCTAAGTGATTGGAAGTATTAGGGTAGTTCTAAAACGCATAGGAATCAAATACAGAAATACTGCAGTGTCTGAATTATGAGTGTAGATGAGTTCCTGTCCAAGACATATACAAATCAGGTATGAAAAAACTGCAGAGACTATGAATGATAAAAAAGGATTTTCTTTAAATTATAAATTTTTAAAATCCATTTCTTTTGAGAAAAGGAATATCTTATTTAGTAGTCGTTCATCCACCAGTCCCTTCCCTCATTCAGGTACAGATCCATCCACCAATCCCTCGATTCACTCCAGGCTCTTATTAAAATGAATAGAATGTTTAGATGCAATTCTTCAGCTAGTTCCTCTTCTATGGCTAATTTATCGTCTATACCAGACATAGTAAACCAAGAAGAACAAGAATATCAAGATTTAAATAATGATTTCCAAAATTGGAATATACCTAAAATACCTGTTAAAGAAATTTACAAATCCAGTTTTATAAGTGATTCTTTTAGAACTGATCAGATTGCTAAAACTGTTGAACAAGTTTATGCTATTACTAAACAAGAAGAAAAATGTTCACTCCTCAGTAAACATGCTATTAAAAGACATATAGATAGAGGCTATAATTATATTCATGTTGGATTAATCCAAGTAGCTATTAAACCTCTGTCTAGAACAGGATTAAATTCTTCTGTTTTACTGTCTCTAAGGGATAGTAGGTTTACTGTATACAGTGATAGTTTACTAGGTCTAATGGAGTCAAGCCTGCATAATGGTCCTGTTTACTTTAATTGCTATCCTGATTTACCACTTAGCTTAAAAGATAAAAATATATTAAAAGCATTAATGTTAAATATTCAAACTGCTGGTGCTATTACTAACATGCTTGAAGGAAGTCATCCAATTGCTTTGATATATCGTATTTATTATAAGTGTATGAAAACTAATTTAAATATTCATGCTTTGGTTAAAAGTCCTAAGGACAAAACTGTTTTGATTCAAAGTAATACTAATGCTAATATTCAAGTTCCAAAAACTATTTCTTGGAATGATATTAAATTACCCGATAGTTGGGTTAGTCAAAATGAAAGTTATCCTCATAAGATGCAAAATGATACTATTGATCTTGATTATATTAAACAATATTTAGATGGAACTGTTAGGATAAGTTTTGATCAACAAATATTAAATCCACCACTCCGGATAAAAGAATTAAGCAGATCAAATAGTTCTGTCAGTCTACCTAGACAAGATAAAAACCTTATTAATCCCCATATTAAATTAAAAGGAATTGAAACAAGTTCACAAATTAGTAAACCTTGTTATTCAACACAGTCAAATTTTGCTAATGAGACATCCCCAGGGTCTCCTACTCCTACTGATTTTGAAGAAATAATACCACATGTTAATCCAAGTCATATTGATCCAGCACTCCGCGTACTAACTAAAATCATTGATCATCAGGTTGATTATGATAATTTGTATGATGAATTCAAGTCAAAAAAGAATAAGCAAAAAAGAAAAGATTTTAGGAAAAACTATTCATCTAGTCGGCAAAATAAAATGATTAATCAATGGGAACAATACATGGATGATAATGATATTGAAATATATTTTTTTGATTATTTAGAAGATATTTATTTACCTATGAAAGCTAAAATTACTAAACCTGCCCATACTTTATCTTCTGTTCACCTAACTTCTAGTCCCAATTTATCCCATAATAAAGAAATAAGTGTTATTAGTCAAAATCATAATGACAAGTTAGATAAATTAATAAATATCAATAAAACAACAATACAGGATTTAAAACATGAAACTAAAATTATTAAAAAAGATATTTTAAAATTAAAAGAATCTAAAGAAAATTCTGATAAAAATATTAAAAATAATCAACAAGATAAAAAGGAATATTACCAAAAATGGTATACAAAGGTTAAACTGGTAATAAGAGATTATCAGGTTGAAATTAATGCTCTTATTGATACTGGTGCTGATTTAAACTGTATAATTGAGGGTCTTATACCCACAATGTATTTTCAAAAAACTACTGCCATATTAAGAGCTGCTAATAATAGTAAAATGGATATAGAATATAAATTACCTAATGCACATATTTGCCAAGATAAAATTTGTTTCCAAAGTACTATTGTTTTAGTACCTGATTTAACTGATAATTTAATTTTAGGCACTCCATTTATCTGCTTACTTTACCCTTTCACCACTAATGAACAAGGGCTAATTACTAAACCATTTGGTCAACAAGTTATATTTAAATTTTTAACTCAACCCGAATTAGTACAATTAAACTATTTAACCATGAATAAAATAGGATTAAAGAAAACACAATTAAAATTCTTACAGGAAGAAATTAAATACAAACAAATTGAAGAACAACTTACTACTAAATTTCTTACTAAGCAAATTGAAGAATTTCAAAATAAATTAAAAAAACATGTTTGTGCTCACCTTCCAAATGCTTTTTGGCACAGGAAAAAACATATAGTAACCTTGCCATATGTTAAAAATTTTAATGAATCACAAATTCCTACTAAATCTAGACCTATTCAAATGAACCCTGAAGTCCTAGAAATTTGTAAAAAAGAAATTGATACTTTGCTTATTAATAATATTATTCAAAAAAGTAAATCACCTTGGTCATGTCCTGCTTTCTATGTTAATAAAAATGCTGAAAAAGAAAGAGGTGTACCACGCCTTGTTATCAACTACAAACCATTAAATGCTGTTTTGGAATGGATTAGATATCCAATCCCCAATAAAAAAAGACTTAATTAATAGATTAAATAAAGCTACTATTTTTTCTAAATTTGATTTAAAAAGTGGATTTTGGCAAATTTAACTACACCCTGATGATAGATATAAAACTGCTTTTACTACCCCTTTTGGTCATTACGAGTGGAATGTTATGCCATTCGGATTAAAAAATGCTCCTAGTGAATTCCAAAACATAATGAATGAAATATTTAACCCATTCAGCCATTTTATCATAGTTTATATTGATGATGTGCTTATATTTTCCAGATCAATTGATGAACACTGGAAACATTTAAACTCTTTTGTTGAAACTATTAAAAATAATGGATTAGTAATTTCTGCTCCAAAAATTAAATTGTTTCAAACAAAAATAAGATTTTTAGGATATGATATCCATCAGTCTACTATAACACCAATTAGTAGAGCTATTCAATTTGCTGATAAATTTCCTGATGAAATTCTTGATAAAAATCAGTTACAAAGATTTCTTGGATCATTAAATTATATTGCTGAATTTTATAAAGATCTAAGAAAGATTTGTCAACCCCTTTTTGATCGATTAAAAACTAATTCACCTCCTTGGACATCTGCTCATTCTGATATCATTAGAAAGGTTAAACAGTATGTTAAGTCATTCCCTTGTTTAGGGATTCCTACAGTTAACTCTTTTAAAATTATTCAAACAGATGCTTCTGAAATTGGTTATGGAGGAATTCTCCTCCAACGAATTAACTCTGATTCAACTGAACAAATTGTTCGTTTTTATTCTGGTCGATGGAATACGACACAGAGTAATTACAGTACTATTAAAAAAGAAATTTTATCTATTGTTTTGTGTATTTCAAAATTCCAGGATGATATATTAAACCAAAAATTTTTGGTCAGAGTAGACTGTAAAAGTGCTAAATATGTTTTAGAGAAAGATGTTGAAAATATTGCTAGTAAACAAATTTTTGCCCGATGGCAATCCATATTAAGTATTTTCGATTTCGATATTGAATATATTAAAGGTAATCAAAATTCCATACCAGACTTTCTCACCCGAGAATTTCTCCTTGGTAAGTAATTAAACATCATTCTGTACATCAGAAACATCGCGCACTCACCAATCATTAATTGCACCACTGAGCACTTAGTTAGCAGAAACATTATTCACTATATTTCTTGCAGGGTATCATGCTGCATTATAATATATAATTAACATTTTCTGCAGAAATGGCGGAAAAGAAGAAACAGTTAATGCTACCCTTAGCGGGTAACCAGGCAGGTTCCAGTAAAAATAGATACCAAGTTCTTGGGCAAATCCCCCCCAAACTTGAATATAAATCCGCCCTTGCTTACATTCCTGCCTCTAGCCATATCATTGCTACTGACCCTTTTCGCTCAAATCAAACCATTCAGCCCAGTCAATCCAGATATCCTACTAAAACTTCTACCCCCACAGAATATCTGCTTAAACCAGTACCTACTAAACTCTTCTCCATTGAACCAGTACACAAAAACCTTCATCAACCCATTGAACTAATAACTTCTTTCTTCCCGCCAGGATGGCATTTTATTCCTCAACACCCTGATAAAACCTTATCTTTTTACAAGGATATACTCCAACACCATAAATCCATTCTGATTAAACCAATTACTGATAAGAATAATCTAAATAAAGTGATTTATCATTCACTTTATATTCACAACATAGTCAGTCTTGATCAATGGGGTTCCCCTTTTGTTCACAAAAATCTACCTGGTCATACCATTGATTACAATTACTATGATTATATTGATTCCTGGTTCAAGGTTTTGCTTCATCACAATGAGGCATTCACTCATTCATGGTTCATCCAATTTGATCACAAGTTCAACTCAGTAATCCCGTCATGGTTCAACAGATGGTGGCACCAGCATGGGGCCATTCCAGATATTTTCCCTGCTGAATTAATGGATCAAGTAAACTACTTCTCAACGATGTACAAAGTCACTAATCACACAAGTCAATTCCCTGCTTTGCTGCTGTTTGTATCAAAATACAAGGTTCCATGGATCCTCAAATGGAGATACAATGTGGATGACCGAACAGTCATTCGCTAGTACCTGGTCAAATGGTGGGGATCTTACAACCACCAAAAAATCATTGATCAAGTTAAACTGGAATTTCCTGTCAGAGTTCCAACGCCAGTAAAAATTACTAGTCCAATTAAACAAGTTCAACCATCAGGCTCAACAGCCCTGCTCAGGCCCAACAGCCTTGCTCAACAGATAGAATCACCTACAGTCTCCACCATCAGGCTCAACAGCCCTGCTCAACAGTCGCCAAGACCCTCTAAGTCTAAATCAAAATGTTCACAATTGCTGATGTTAGCTCAACAGCTCATTGCCCAAGCAAGTCAGGAAGAAGAAGACATTTCCTCTGAAGGATCAACAACTGATAAAAATCGATATGGATCTGCATTCCAGGACGCCCAAGACCCTTTTAGATAAAACCAACCTAGTCAACAGCTGGTCTCTTCAACACCAGCCTCATTTTGGTAACCTGTTCAACAGCTGGCATCAATTACCAGCCCATTGAAATATGAATAGTAAAACCACTATTGACTTTTACTATTCATCAATCAACTGTTCACTCAACCGATAAACTACTGTTTTACTTTTCCACCGAAAGTAAAAGGTTAATATGGTTCACATGGTTCACTTTGAACCCCCTAATAATTGTAAAGCCTTTCATCCTTCATCTATAAAAGGAATGAAATGGCTCTAGTTAGATACATCTCTCGAGAGCTCGGAAACATCTCTCTATCAATGATAAACTGATGTTTTGATTCATGTCTATGGTTGGCTTTGCCACCTGCTGTTTAATATTGTTTTGATTATCATGGTCGGCTCAGCCGCCTTATTAACTGTTTAATTTTCTGTTCATGGTCGGCTCAGCCGCCTGTATACTCTGATAATGTTTCTGTTCTACTGAAGTTCCTTCTCATTGAAGGTACTGTTAAATGTTTCCTCTTCTTCAAGGACTACTCATTCAATGAGTTGATCCTCTCTGATCTCTATCAATGATAAACTGATGTTTTGATTCATGTCTATGGTTGGCTTTGCCACCTGCTGTTTAATATTGTTTTGATTATCATGGTCGGCTATATATATATATATATATATATATATATATATATATATATATATATATATATATATATATATATATATATATATATATATATATATATATATATATATATATATATATATATATATATATATATACACACACACACACACACATACATACATACTTGGATAAATAAATATATAGTACAAGTACATATGTGCTTAATAAGATTCCTTTATTTGAAAATCTTGGTCTTGAAAATCCCATTAGATCACATAGTACCATAAGTACATTCTTTATATATGTTTACTTGTACATAGAAGAGTGTGTGTGTGTGTGTGTGTATATATACACACACACATATATATATATGTACTTGTGCTAGGGGAGAGAGAGAGAGAGAGAGGGAGAGAGGCCGAGAGAGAGAGTGAGGGAGAGATTGGAGAGATATGGAAAGTACAACTCAATCTTTGAACCATTCTTTGTAAACATAAAACATTCATTGTAAAAGATAATGGGGTTCGATCGATTCTTCTTCATGGGTTCTTCTTCGTTCGATTTTTTTCTCTTGGAAATCGCCTCTTCTCTCTCTCTCTCTCTCTCTTTTTCTCTCTCTCTCTCTCTCTCTCTCTCTCTCTCTCTCTCTCTTCTCTGAACGCGTAAAAGATAATGGGAAAGGATGAGAGAGGGACCTTTGGGTAATCTGAACCGGATGGAGTTATTTGTGCCGGATCTTTTTTAAACCGCAAGACGGGCTTTTTTAATCCTGGCCGTTGGGCACAATCCAACGACTTAGAAGAGGGGTGCGGATTTTCCTTATTATCTGGGATACCAGATAGGAAAAGCTCTGTACATATATATATAAAAATGTACTAGTGCTAGGGGAGAGAGAGAGAGAGAGAGAGAGGGAGAGAGATTGGAGAGATATATATGGAGAGATATGGAAAGTACAACTCAATCTTTGAACCATTCTTCTTCTTCCATCAAATCTTCCAAAAATCTAACCCAAGGTACAAAAAAATCTAGTCTTTTTATACCTAGATATTGTTAGTACTTGTACCATCCTCCTTTCTTCCACCAAGATCTTTCCAAATCAATCCAAAGTACTAAATCTAGCCTAGAACTAGACCTTGATCTTTCAAAAAAAGAATGACAAATTGAATAAAAAAATTAGATATGGAGAGAGAGAGAGAATTCGGATGAGAGAGGGAAGGGAGGAGCCTTGGCCTATAAATAGCAAGCCATCCCAAGCTCAAACTCACATCTTCACTCATTTGCTCTCACTTCTCTCTAGAAACCATTTCCATTTTCCAGACAGCCTACTGCCCTTCACAAATCTTCATTTTTCTCCTGCTTAAATTAGTTCTTAGAACCAACTCCCTTCGGGAAAGTTGTAGAGCACTCCAAGGCCTTCAAGTTAGACCCAAGAACCACCCCAATCGGTGAAGAAATGACAAAATTATTGACATCCGAAGTTCAGTAAAAATCTCGGATTTCCAGTTCCAGACAGCATACTGTCTCTTCCTTTATCACCATTTTTCTCCTACCTAAACTAGTTTCTAGGATCAACGTCCTTCACAAAAGTTGTAGAGCACTTCTAAAGCTTTTATTTTGACCCAAGAACGATCATATTCGGCCAAATATTGACCAAGTTACTGCCATCCAAAGTTTGGTCCAAATTTGCGAGTTTCACCGCCCGTAGAAATTTTCCAACTAGCTTATTCGGCCCCAACTAGTTTCCGATCAAGGTAGATTAATCTCTACTCATTCTCCCTAGTATAACTTTAGTTATTTTCGTTTATGATAAGGCAAGTTAAAGTATTAAAAATAATTAGCAAGCTCATTTTATGAAAATCTTGAAATGAAATTTCGATCATGTAGAATCTTCTTACCCCTCTATTCCTAAGCATAAGGTAGAATCCCTAGTCTACTAACTCTGCGTATAGTATAGAACCGTATCTTGAAAAGTAGAATGTTCCTAGTTCAAAACATAAATATCCTTAATCGTTTTCTTTAAGTAGATAAGGTTATCTATCGTTTATAGTAGTTGGAATGCATGTTTGTCAACATCGGATTTTGTTAGTTTTGTTTCAAGATTACAATGAATGTTTTATGTTTACGTATATGAAAAGTCCTACCGCGAAGTCCTGCATGAAAACGAGACACCAAAAATCGAGAAAATTAGAAACATGACACCTAGGGTGTGTTAATGACAAGGTGTGTTTTGAAATTGCAATGTGGCCGGACTTGCCCATTGTGGGAATGTGTGTGTGTTCCAATGGAAATCCGGATCGGCAGAACCATTGTGAGGTTGTGTGCGTTCCCATGGGAACTCGGAGCGGCGGAACCATGGTGAAGAATGACTTGGTTATCCGTGGAGAGGAGTCAATGCAAATTTTGTGTGCCAATGGGAACCCAGCGCGGCGGAACCATTGTGAAGATACTCGGGAACCCAGCGCTGCGAAACCGAGGTTAGGTGTGTTAAAAACGATTTTGAAAATGTTGATTTGGTAAATGAAAACGAGACACGGTCTACGAAATGTCGCGTAGGAGAAACACAGAAAATCATGGACACAAACGATAGTGAACAGTGAATGCGGATGTGTCATTGTTAACTATATTGTTAGATATGCATGTACTATGTGGAAATTGTTAACTTTATTGTCTATTGCTTGTAAGTTATGAGTTAGTGGATTTGGATTATTCTATTGAGCTCCTATAGCTCATGGTGTTACCTTTGGTGACCCTGACATATTATATTGGTGACGACGCCGGTATAATGTGTTAAACCTTGTAGATGAACAGGGTGAACTGTACACCTTGGAGGCTTTTGGAGCCGAAGAGCTGACTAGGATGGAAGAGGAAGCGGTGCTGTAGCTAGGAACCTTAGTTTCCATCCCTTTGTATAATTATGAAAATTATAGAAATTATGATGTAATAATGAGCCAGACTCTATTTAGATTTTCAATAAAATTGTCTATTTAACGTTCCCAAAATTCGGGGCGTTACAGGAATAGTTCGAGGGGTGTCCCGATATTTAACCCTATCTTCTTTTTTCCCAACCATCTAAAACCTAAAATGCTGTGAAATGCCTCTAATCAATAAGAACACACAATGCCTATGTAGTAAGCAAGGATTTGAATCTAGCCAGTACCCTAGACCTTTGATTTTATTTCAAGAAAAATGCCAGTTAGTAATGGTTTATACAAGATAATACCAAATGATACTAGAATATTTATAAAAAATAATTCTTTCAAGAGGAACTTAAATAAGGGTCCTTCCCTATAAAAATACTTAAGTTCTCATCGTAGTGGGTTTGAAAACTTATCTTTTCATCCTCAAATTCAAATAAATCATAAACTACCCTTTCTCTCTCCTAATCTTTGAAATCTTTTACTCTCCTTATCTTTCCTAATTTATCTCATTCTCTCTCCGATCTTTTTCTCTCCTAATCTTCTTTCTCCAATTTTTTTCATCTAAAATCTAAAAATAATATTTAAAAATAAAAATAACATCTACATAAATTTGAAAATGAATATTCATAAACAAGAGCTTATATCCATACAATAACCATAAATAATCATGGCATATTTTCATAAAAATATCATGATAAATTTTGATCATATATTACTTCAAATTCTCCGTGAATTTATCATGAATACACATCGTAAAGTCATCCCTACAAAACTACATTAAACCAAAATCATGACAAAATTTGAAAAGAAATTGAAACACACATACCGAAATCATGAAAGAATTTGTGAAATCACCATAAAATAGAAAAAATCAAGAATACGTATCGTAAAATTGTACCGACGAACTACAGTAAACCAAAATCATGACAAAATTGGGAGAAACCAAAACACACATACCGAATAATGACAGAATTTGTGCTATCATCGTAAAACATAAAAATTATGAACACATATTGTAAAATCGTCCAGACGAAACTACAATAAACAGAAATCATGACAAAATTTGCAAAAATTGAAATGCATATACTGAAATCATGACAAAAATTGTGGTATTATGAAAAATCATAGAACTTTCTCGACAACCAAACATGTCAAGAAAATACACAAATTCAAGCCCAAAATTGTACTACGAGAAGGGGGACGAGGTGGAGGATATGGCAATTTTACCAATTTTATTTATTAACATGGGCTCTAATGGAACACATCATCATAATGTTCTTACCCATCAACACCACCGACTCGCCTCTCAACCCATTTCTTATGTTCTGAAGCTGATTCGACCCCGCGTTACCCGCCGCCACGACCAGGAGATCGTAATGGAGACATGATCGGATCTTTGTGAATGGTGGCAGTTATGGATGAACGGCGGTGGGGGAGGGGCCGGCATGGTGTTTGAAGGAAGGAGAAAAGAGAAGGCACCAATCTCGGATCCAAAGAGAGGAAGAGGTGAGATGGATATATAATTACCTAATAAAAAAAGAGATAGATTCCACTAATTAATGAGCACGGGTAACATCCCTATATTATAGGAAAATCATAATACTAATTAGGTAGAAAATATTTGAATATATTAATTGTCACGCCCTCAATTTTGAACATAATATTAATAGATTTTTAATAAATAAACTTTCATCTTTCTCCATACATATGAACTCATATATGACATCTCAAATCCCTACATAACACAAATGTCCTTTTCAAAATTGCATCTCAATAGGTTACAACTCAACATTTCATAAGTGTTGGAATCAAAAGACTTATACATAAGTTACACTTTTCATTTTTGAAACATAATTCAATAAAATGATAAAGAAGCTCTCTCTAAATATGCTTTCAAACACTTCTGGTACTGCAATCCGACACTCCATTCTATACACCTTGACTGATACCTGAAAATGAAGGGTTGAGCAAACACTTGCCCAATAGAAAAATCTCTACACAAACTTTATGTGCAAATGAGATGACAGGTATGTTTGAGAAACGAGAATTCAGATAACATTGAAACATGCGATAAGGAACAATACCATTATGGAAATCAATGAACTCATACTTCACACTTGTATTTGGCCATTTAATGTTTATCTAATCCCATGTTGTTCAACATCACATCTCACACCAATTCTTATCAAGACACCATCTATCGCATTCTCATTTCAACTACTTAGAAGCTTTCTAGGTTCTTAGATGACCATTTTCTCTTTCCTATTTCATTTCGCTAACCAACTGTAGACACTCCAATCTGGGTCTCCCAATTGATTTACTTTATTTTTTGATTTCTTGTTTCCCCGATGATGAATTGGATCGAAAAGCAGTCTTCAGAATGGAAAGGTTTGAACTTGGAGTGATTAGAACCCCTCTTGCCCCTTTTTAACCCCAGAACCCTAAGTCAAAACCCTAATTCTAGGTTTGACCGTCGTGCGTCGTACTGGCTCTTACATGCGTTGATCCACTTGCCAGGTGTTGGTCAAAGTCAAAGCCTTGACTGTTGACGAGCACACTAGTTGGTGGAACACACACGCGATGATGTCACTTATACGCACACTGATCAACGCCTGTCCCTGTCACCTTTTTCCAGCTGGATTTTATAATCATCAAGGGGTCTACAAGGCTGTAGAACCCCGTTTTCTTCGCCAGCACAACTGTTGTAGGTGCATATGGTGCACCACCCTCACACTCTTTTCCATCACCTTGTTGGAACTCTTCTCCAATAAGTAAGGCCAACAAGCCTTGTTGGCTGATTGCATGGCCTTGTTTGCCACCCGCTACCCTCCTTCCTCTCTCCTATAAATACCCTATTGATCTTCCAAGACCAAGGTTACCAAAAATCAAGCAAAAAAAGACTACACAATCCCTAATACTCTTGTTATCTTATCACTTTTACCATCTTCATACACTCATTTCATAAGACCTATCACCTTGTTTAACCCATTTCCATATCACTCAAGCAAATGTATAAATTTCTTGCTGCTTAATGTTTTGATCCCTGAGGGGGCGCAAGGCCAAGGCTGGTAATCAATACCAGTTTTGGCCCTAAAGTCAGTAGGGTTACAAGAGCCGAGTAACTAGTACACCCACGCATGTTGAACTCACTTACGCGCGCGCCTGTAATGGGTCGCACGCGATGGTCCATGTGGGGATGGGGATGCTAGTTATTTCCTATTTTTATTGTGTTATAAATCAATGTGATGCATGATAAAACCTGATTAGCTATTTTCTATGTAAAAAAAAAATTGTTAGCTTAGTTCAGTATGTCTTCCTGTTTCTTTGGAATGCCCCTGGGTTGCTTTTGAACATGTCTCAGAGCCCAGGCATGCAAAGGCAATTCTTGGAAGTCCAGTCATGACCCATGTGCGTTGGTCAAAGAGACACGCGCGCTGGTCAATCTACTTCCAGTAACTGTTCTTGCATGGGCAACTTGGCTTTGGCCTTTGTTTAAATATCTCCACTGTTTAGGGGTTGCATTTCAATTTTATTCATTCTGATTGTAACTATTGATTACTTTCTGTATACATAAACTGTTTGGTTTGTTCCCTGTGTGTGCACTAGTCCTTCCAGAGCCCAAAAGGGGATAAAATTCAATCTGTGTGAGGTTTTGAAGCACGTGCGTGTATATGGTTTTGGCACGCGCTGGTTAGTTTGCATGTACGTAGATCCATGCATGCAAGTTGGCCACCGTGCACGTCAAATTCATATGAAGCACTGTTTTGATATCGAGTCACAGTGTTGGGTTTTATCCCATTTATTTTTCAATATTTCATCCATCCGTGCTATTACCTATCACATCCTGCAAATTGTTATAGTATTAATTCCCGATTAACTGTTTCCCGCCCTAATTGGCTAAAAATTAATGAATAAAAGAAGAATTACAAATATTTTCACAAAATGTCTAAGTAGAGACCGATCTCCAGATTCGGCAAGAGGGGTGCCTTAAAACCCTTTCCCTCTCGTAACCTGGCTCTCGAACCCAGATATGGTTATGACGGACTAGTTTCTTCACTTTTCAAATCAAGCAGCGCGGCAGGTGCTTCGAAATACGGTTCCTTGGGTGTTGGACCTTCAAATCTGAGTGGCGACTCTGTATTCCGAGCGCTTGCCATCCATGCTCGCGCTCCCTCGATTACGGGCCTTTGCTTTTGAAACGGAATGGAATCCCTTTCTAAGGGCATGCTGTATTCCGAGCGCTTGCCATCCATGCTCGCGCTCCCTCGATTACGGGCCTTTGCTTTTGAAACGGAACGGAATCCCTTTCTAAGGGCATGCTGCCCACAGTGGCAACTCTGTTGGGGACAAATCGAACCAATATTAATCCATAATGAGAGTTTAATACATTCATGAACAGTTTCTTAAAAATCTGTCAAAACGGTGAGTTTCGCGCTGCCGAAGGTTGGAATGGTGATTTAACAGGACCTTGTGTCCGGCCAATCCAATTTGGGACTTTTCCAGTTGATCACTTGTGTAATTTCCTCTAAAGATGGACTAAATAAAGTGAGCCAAATTTGTAAAGGCATTTTGTGATTTTGTGATTCTTCTCTTCTTAATCA
This sequence comes from Rhododendron simsii, assembly GCA_014282245.1. Classification (NCBI taxonomy): domain Eukaryota; kingdom Viridiplantae; phylum Streptophyta; class Magnoliopsida; order Ericales; family Ericaceae; genus Rhododendron; species Rhododendron simsii. The sequence continues at coordinate 19,196,867 of CM024960.1, read as the reverse complement.
ATTCTAGCATTTCTCATTTGCATCGATGTGGGATACCCTCGTTGGAGCATTTTGGCAATCCGGCACGGTTTACCCAAGCCTGGGGACCTCGAATGCCCAACAACCTTCGACGATGATAAGTCATTCTACCGTTTGACTGTTGCTCTGTGATTACGCGGGCAGTGGGAGGTATATCTTGGCTTTAGTCCGAGGAACCTATGACAAGCCAAAACCAGCCTTGCATATACAGAGCATTAGAACTCTCCAAACTAGGACAGGTACCTATAGGGTAAGATCTACTTGCATCTAACCCCATATACTGTCGACATGTTACTGCTTTCCCTATCGCATGCACTATACATACATACATACCGTCTTGCGTAGAAGCATGTTTAGGGCGGCTCCTAGGTTCTTGATCTTTTGAATCTATTTGAAGATTGCTAGGACACTGCCATAGCCCGATGAGGAGTCGTGCATCTCGATGTTGCACGTTTTCAAATTTCAAATCCCTAGAACAGTGGAACTTTAGGAAATCAAAAGCTTTCTACACCCTTGTCTATTCACCTGATAAGGGTTTCAAACAGAAAAGAAGGAACAACAAAGAAAGTGTTATGAAACTTACACCAGTTAGGTAACAAGTGCCTTGTCACTTACACCATTTGGCTAATAGCGACGTGCCGCTCACGCCATTCTGGTTATCATATCGTAACGCTCATATCCGAGTTGTTCCAACTTCAAAAGTTGAATTTCCTAACAGCGGAATAATCAAAGGTGTAGATTTCTTTGTGACATCCTTTAGAATCATTTTTTTTTCAAACAAGGATACATTATCGAGAAGAATTCTAAGGATGGTGGCAGTGTCTGAACTTTTTGAGACAGATTCATCTTCTAGTTCTAAAGTCTAGGGCGACACTGACTGCATTTGTACTTTAGTCTTTTATTTAGATTGAAGTTGCTGCAAGACCCCTATTAAGCCTTCTTTTACTTTGTTGCAAGAAAAGTTCTAAATCATTGCACCGCCAAGGAGAGTATCGAAACAGAAAGGCAAACCTACTTGGGAACGTCTGTGTCAGAAACCGGTTCAAAGGCTTGTCAGACTACAATCCCAGTCAGTCACCACGGAAGACTCTCTGCGTTCTCTCTTAGCTGCTTTCCAGTCAAGCTCGCCTTCAATTTTTGAAGAAGTGGAATCCCCGAAATCACCCACTCCTTCTTCTACATCAAGTACCTGAGGGGCACCAGTCATGGTCGATCAGCCACAACCTCTCACTTTAGAAACCATGCTCATGAACCTTCAAAATAGTATCACCACTATGCAGCAGAGGGCTGCTCAGACAGATGCCAATATTACCCGCTTGAATGATCTCTTTAACACTCGTCTTCCTCCAGCTGTCCAAGAGGAGGGCAAGGCCGAAGAGGATGTTCATGAACAGCTTGTCATAGTCGAAGATCCAAATCATCCAAGGCTTCTTGTAGCTCTACCCAACCCTAGGAGAAATCAAGTCCCCTCTCTAAATTCAAATCCCGCTGTTATCAGGCCTGCTCAAAACCCTGATATAACTACTCTCATTGTCAAGATGGCCAAACTGGAAGAATCTATTTCAAAATCTGAGAAGATCAGTGCCGGGGGAATCGACTTAGACCACCTCTGCCTATATCCTAATGCCAGGCTTCCCGACAAGTTCAAAATGCCTAACCTGGCCAAGTTCGACAGAAGTGGTGACCCTAAGACTCATTTTTATAGCTACCGTGCCGCTATGAAGCTATTATCCGTTGAACCTGAGGCCATGTCTCAACTGTTCCCGCAAACTCTCTCTAGGCCTGCCTTCCATTGGTTTTTGTCACTCGAAATTGCCAAGCAGAGGAGTTGGGAAGACATCGAAGCTGCATTTATTTCGCAGTACAATACAACTCCCAACTGAAAATGACAACTCGGGAGCTTGAGTCCACTAAGATGGAGGCCAAGGAGTCCTTTGCCGACTTTGTCAAAAGGTGGAGGGCCAAGGCTGCTCTATTGACTGAGCACCCCAGTGAGATAGATCAACTTTACGTCATCTCCCGCAATCTCCAAACAAATTATGCCAGGCAGCTGGTTCTTGTTCAAGCATCGGCTAACTTTGAAACCTTCTTCAAATCTAGCCTAACCATCGAGGACGCCCTGCAGAGTGGAATCCTCTCAAAAGGGGAATCTTCTAACCCTCCAAAGTTAAATCCTCGGGCATACTCTGCGAATACCAATGCGTTGTTTGGGGGAGGGACTTACTCCAACGTAGCAACCAGCGGCACCAATGCCTCTTCTTCCAATACCACCAACCACATTGCCGATGTTAATCAGGTGCAAACACCACAGAATAACTGGCCTTGCAATCAACCCCATAGCTTTTCAGCCATCGAAGCACCTCTATCTTCAGTTTTGGAGAAATTAATCAAGTCAGGGCATCTCAAACCCCTTGATCCAACTCCTCTACCTAAAAATCCAGCACCCAACTTCAAGCCCAACCTCTACTATGCCTACCATCAAGGGGCAGGTCATCTCACTGACTCTTGCTTTCGCCTTCGTCATGCGATCCAAGATCTCATTGATGATGGCATGCTTAGAACACCTCCAAAGCCGAATGTCATATCCAATTCCATGCCAAAGCACAATGCTGCCCCACATATTAACCATATATCCCTCAACTCCACTCATATCAACCCCAACTCCACTATATTCAATCTCACTGACCATATGACTTCAACAGATCAACCCAGGCCAGTCATGTCCATACCTCTTAAGCCCGAGACTGAAGTCTTTCATATTCATCTGGAGGAAGGACAATCATCCAATTCCAATGCACCCTCCGCACGCTTGCAGAATGGGGCGTTTGTGCTTGGTGCGTCTATCGGTGACCTTTTCCACTAGTCTATTCCTTCTGTGCAGCTTAATTTTGCCTCTTCTCTTGATAGCCCATACTTCAATTTGATAGATCCAAACCCCTCTCCAAGTCTGTTGAGTCGTTTCAGATCTGTAATGTCTTCTTTGCCAGAGCCGCAGATTGACATGCAAGCCGTTGGTTGGGCGATAGCCGAAAATAATGACTACACCACTCCCATAATCAATGCATGGACTGAACTTGAGCTGGACGGTTTCCCGCAGGAACTCGATACGTCCCTTTTGAACACACTTGGTACGATGCATGGATGGCCAGTTATGATGCAGCAATGCTCGATCCTTTGGATGGTCTCTCTCTGTATACACTATTTCAGCAGCCTGAACATGTGGTTCCCGAGGAGGAATACTATTGGGATCCCGAGCCTACTTGGAAATTTTCATTGGGCTTTGACCCTAATCCTTTCCAATGTTACGCTTTCCCAAATCACATGACTCACTTTATAGAAGACAATTGTGTTCAGGAGGAACCTCACATCTTAGGGGAATGTTTCTTCTCCTCTGTCATCGATAGGCTTGTCAACTTGGTGTCTGATGTCGAACATGACCCCACTTTCTACATCATCGATGAGGGACTTTCGCGCCCCGTGGTCCCTTTTCCAGCCGAAGAGGATTGCAGCATTATGGTTACAGACCTTGTCCAACAAGACGATCTTTGGGATGTTGATGATGTGGTTAACCTCCAAGTTGGAGCAGAAGTCTGGACTGTCAATCACTCTTTGGCCGATGGTGGACTCTGGGATGTCCCTTTCGTTGCCAATCCAAAGCTTGTCACAGAGGTTTCAGCAGTTAAGGACCTCGACTTTTGGGAATCACTACTGATGAAAGACTTGGTTGAAGATCTGGGATTGGACATGGAAGTGCCTGCAACTTCACTAGCCTCTGACAAAGGAAAATGCAAGCCAGGAGGGATCCCGGCTGACCTTTGGGATGTTAACCAAGACCCTCAGGTCGTGCCCTCTTTGGGGAACGTTCACAATGTTACAAGGAGTGGACGGATTTTTCAGCCTGCTAATCTGCAAATTGGGAGTTTGTCCAACCCTTTCAACCAAAGGAACGAACCCTCTGCTTTCCTAAGGTCTTCACCGTTTGAGGTACCTGTTGGCTCCCCGAATGCGGACATGATCCAAAGACAACTAGAGCGGATTCCAGCTGCCATATCAATCTGAGGACTAATCTGTTCCTCCCCTGAGCATCATCAGAAGCTTTGCCACACTCTCTCTTGCCTCTAGGTTCAAGCTGATATCACTCCCGAGGCAATGATATCTCTCATCCTCCCACCTACTTCCAAGCACACCGTCGTCTTTACTGATAAAGACCTGCCAGACGTAGGAGTTGACCACAACCGACCCTTGCATATCACTATCAAATTTCGAGGACTCTAGGTTCCGACCGTCCTCATTGATAATGGTTCAGCGATCAACGTGTGCCCTATGAGGGTGGCTTATCCTCTAGGACTAGCTAAAAAGGACTTTGCGCCTTCTAATTTGGCCGTTAAAGCATATGACAGCACTCGTCGTGTGGTCAAGGGCACACTGATGCTCAAACTTGATGCTGAGGGCTTCGAAATGGACGTTGAGTTCCATGTCGTCGACATCCCCACCACTTTCAAGCTTCTGCTGGGCAGGCCATGGCTCTATAGATCTGACATCATGGCTGTGCCGTTTACTTTCCACCAAAAGGTCATGCTGGGACTTCTTACCTGCACTTTAACTATCTGCGGTGATTCTGGTATTCGCCCGCTCAAGGAAGATGGTACTCCTGTTCTGGGAATCACGTATGGCGAGGAAGATATCGATCTCGAGGGATTCTCTTTTGACATGTTCGGCTCAGTATTGGCCATCAACATAGATGGGGACATCATCATAAGCTCTGTCGCTTTGGACATTATGAGAAGGATGTCCTATCTACCTGACTTGGGTTTTGGGATTCACCAACAAAGGATCCCAGAGTTCCCTACCTTTCCTTCCCGTGAGGGCCGCTTTTGTTTGGGGTACATCGCCTCTGCCAAGGATGTCGAAAGAAGGAAATGTGCGGGAAAACCTCAAACCCTCTATGGTGATCCTGACAGCTACTTTGTGCATGAGTTGGGAAATGCTACTTACACCGAACAGGCCGAGCCTTTTATCGATTTGGAGACCGGGGAACTGTTGCTAGGCTTTGAGATCTTCGCTGACGACACCTGGTTAGACAGCAATGAAGAGCCAGCAAGAGCAGAATCCAAGAGGAAGCTTAGCCAGCCAAAACTGAAGACTGACTGGCTGGAATCTTTTGATCAGGGAAGCTTGGAGTAGCTGTTCTATGAATTCTCTCAAGTGGGTTTGGCCGAAGTGCTCATGCTCGGATCTGACGCCCTCGAGGATCCTACCTCTTTTATAGTGGAGGCCAAGGGCAGTATTAAAAATTGCATTTTCAAACCGCGCCTAACTTGCATTGATTACACTTCTGAGCTTGAGTCTGACACAGAGTCTGTTGAGTCTTCCGAGTCTAAGTCTAGCTCTGAGTCGGAGTTTGTGCCTCTTGGCCCTTCACGTCATAACTTTTATTTTGAGTTTGATTCTCTTGTACTTGGTGATCCTGAAGGGTCTTATGAAATGAAAGAATCCTCTTCTGACTACTTTAATGATCTTTATAACTTGTGTCGACCCCGACGATGAAGGGACAGATTTCGATGGGGATATTTCCAACGAAATCCGTGCCCTCATCGAAAAGGAAGATGAAAGGCATGCTCAGCCATTAAAAGAAGAAGTGGTTTCTATAAATTTGAAAGATGAGAATGATCCTCGGATGGTTCAAGTGGGCTCCACGTTAACCCCAGAGGAGCATCGTGATTTCAAAGGACTGTTCACCGAGTTCAGTGACGTTTTCACATTGTCTCATTAGGACATGCCTGGTACTGACCCTGAGATGGTAGAACATCGGATCCTTTTGCTACCAGATGCTAAGCCATAAAGCAGAAGCTCAAACGGATGAGGCCGGATTGGGTACAAAAGATCAAAGACGAGGTTACCAAGCAGATTGATGCTGGTTTTCTCATGGTTTCTAACTACCCCACTTGGGTGGCCAATATTGTTCATGTTCCCAAGAAGAACGAACAAATTCGAGTCTGTGTCGATTTCAAGGACTTTAACAAAGCAAGCCCCAAATATGATTTTCCCTTGCCACACATCGATGTGCTTGTGGATAATACTGCGGGGTATGCCTTGCTCTCGTTCATGGATGGTTTTTTAGGTTCCAATCAGATTCTTATGGCACCCGAAGATCGTGAGAAAACAACATTTATTACTGAATGAGGGACTTACTGCTACTTAGTCATGCCGTTTGGTTTAAAGAATGTTGCTCTTACCTACCAGCGGGCTGCTACGACCATCTTGCATGATATGATGCACAAAGAAGTTGAGGTCTATGTGGATGACATGATCACCAAGTCAAAGACTCGAGAAGGCCACGTTCTTGAACTTAGGAAGTTCTTCGAGAGGCTCCGAAAATATCGAATGCGCCTCAATCCGCAGAAATGCACATTTGGAGTCACAGCAGACAAGATGCTTGGTTTCATGATCACCTCTAGAGGGATTGAGGTTGATCCATCAAGGATCAAGGCAGTACTTGAGATGAAGCCACAGGAGTCTGAAAAGGGAGTGTGAAGCTTTTTGGGGAAGGTTCAATTCATCAGCAGATTTATCGCCAAGTTAACTTTAACTTGTGAGCGGATGTTTCTTTTAATCAAGAAAAATACCCCGTTTGTGTGGACAGACAAACGCAAGTAGCGTGTCAAGTCAATGTCAGGCTGCGTGAACATCTCCAGTTTGACCCGTGTGTACTCGCCAGTATGAGAAGCCCGTGGTGGAAATGGCCCCGGCACTTGGAACTCTGTATAGCCAAGTGACTGGCGTGTCACTCGATCTCCCAGATACCATTGCCAACCAAAGGCCAACTCCAGTAACACTCTGCTAGCCGTGACAACTCTGCTCCTAGCCAAGTACTCAGCCTCTGTCTCCGCCACTCTCCAAGGATCCCAGTTGATCTGCAAAGAAGACAAATAGGCAGTTCATGCAATTGATCAGCGACAGCATTAAAGCAATAAAGAGAATGCATGGTTAACTCTGGAAGTCTTTCGTGTTACACCTATGATGCTCTCAGCTCATCCAAATACAACCGGAAGTCATTTAGATCGCCTCTTCCTTCTTTCGTCCCCATGTTCTCCTTGCTCCAAATAAGCGCATGAGCCAGGGTGCTCAGATCAGGATGCTTGCGCATCGGCAGATACATCTGCAGCACTTCGTAGGCCCAGAGTTGTACAATGTTCAAACATGCAAAATGCGTCAGTCAAAGGATATATAGTCATGCAAACACGTGTTCAATCAAGCTATACGGTCAAACGGATACAAGTATAATTTGAAATCATACTTTACTCTATTGAAACCATACCTCCCAGATCCTCCAATATCTAGCTGCTCCCTGCTCCGTCCTAGACGAGTTCCCCAGGAAGCCGTAGGCTACACCAAGTGTTGCTCCACCCGAGTCGAATCGTACGTGAGGCCGTCCTCAAGTTCCTCAATGCTGGCAAGTATGACAGGTGCACCTTACTATGCCTGCTCGGGTACAGGGAAGCACCGAAGAGATATAACAGATACGCCCTCGCCATCTACTTTGCCTCCTGCTCTGTGGTCACCTTTCTATCCAGGTATCTCTTGAATTGCTCGTACCTCACCATCCCCTCCTCAATTTTGGGCACTCTTCCCAGAAACCATTCCAATGCCGCCCGATCTTTGTGGATGCCCAAGTCAAACGGGATGGGCTCTCCTCCAACTCTTAGCCCGGCGATCGCCGCAAAGTCTGTGAGTGTCATTGTCAACTCCCCGAGTGGTAGGTGGAAGGTATTGGTGGAATCCCTCCACCTCTCTGCAAGTGCTACCAGGACAGCATGGTCATTTCTGACCGGGGAAAGAGTCCGTATGAACTCGCCAAAACCCGCCTCGTCCACTAGCTGCCTCTCTCTCGGTGGCAGGCCCTCGTACAACTCCAAGGAACTACTCGCGCCTCCAAAGCCGCGAATGTCCCTATGCCTTGCTCTCTCCTATTTCAGACACACGCAGAAATGAACACTAGGGGAATATGTCAATGTATGGGGCTTTCATTTTCAAGTTCCAAGTAATCAATTCAGCCTAGTGACAGATGATTTCTTCAAGTTATTACATGCATGGCATACAATAAAAGGACCATGGTATCATGACGGGTTTCATTTCAAGGATTATTACGTGTTATTCTCAAATTGAATAAATGCAAATAGGAGCGAAATTGAATTGCAAAGGGGGATTCCAAGAATATATCTCTGTCCAGGTACTCGAGATGTGAGTCTCGGGGTCTCTCAGCACAAGCTCGGTATCATACTCCATCCGTTGTGGCCTGTAAGCTGCAAAACCTGATAGCACAAACATGTGTGGCGTAGGAGGCACGTATGCCTCGGCTGAAAAAGGGACACGAGTCAAGCCTTCCGCCTCCGTCACCGTTGTCACCCTAGGCCCGTGCGCCTCCGCTCTGGCTCTCTCCTCGTCCTCCATATCCCTTAAGGCCTCCACCTCCTCGGCTCTCTCTCTCTCGGCCCTCGCCACTGCATCCGCCTCCTCAGCTCTTTCTCTCTCAACCCTCGCCGCTGCCTCCGAAGCCGTTTTCTCTCTCTCTCGCTCCTCCCGAGCCTCCAAAATAGCAATCCCAATAGCGGGGTTCTCCTCAAGGAGCCGAGCTAGTCTCTCATCACTCAAAAACTCTGCGACATCCTGTATGGTGATCGGCTTATGGCTTGACGATGTCATCGCTGGCCTAAACAACACGTCTTCCTCTCTATACACAAAAGGAGCCTCCATGATCCATTCCTCCTCTGTCACAGCACCCTTGCCTCTCGCCGGGTCCCTTGGCGGAGACCTGTTCGGTCCAATATCACCACCCTCGGCTCCACTGCCGATGGCACCGCCTGAACTCCCACCAATTACAGGCAAGCCCCCTGCCACTATACTAGAGCCCAATGGCACGACGCTGGGCCCCACTGCCCCAGCCTCAGCCTCCTTCATCACGCACTCCTCCCTCTCCGGTGTACAATGGACGTCCTCATCACCGATCTTTTGTTATCGGCTCTGATCTCCATCACCACCGCCTGTAGCCAATGCACCAACATCCACGGCCTCTACCGCTGCCGTTCGATCCTCTATTTTGGGCTCCATGCTCGCCCCTTCATCTCGTGATTGATCCACGACTTCCCCGCCACCACCATTACTATCGTGGTTTGCCATGGCCGGTCTGTTGCGCATGGGTTTGTATCTTTGGGAACAAAATCAATGGTTGGATGATCAAGGGTTTGAGAGAGGAGAGAGGTGGTGAATGTTTGAAATTGCTGTGAGTGGTTTCGAAACGTCCCCGTCGATTTATGAAACGAAAACAGGTATGGACCGGGTCTAGGCCTGTTCCAGATCCAAAGCCTGCTAAACGTCCCACACGCGCGGAAGTGGCTTCATTGAGCGATGCTTAGTTGGGCCTCAGGCCCAAATCAGCCTCTGGCCGGGCCCAATCTCATTTATCTTTCTTACGGGGGCCCGAGGGAATTTGTGATGGCTTTTCAATTATTTTGGGGCCATTTTGAGATATTTTTAGTCTGGAGCATCTTTATATCCCCATCCCCATCAGTGGTCCGCCCGCACATTCGATGATCCATTCATCCAATTTTAATTCAGCGACGATTAATTCGTCTAATTTCAATTCAGCGACGATCTATCCGTCCAAATATCAATCAATGACGATCTATTCGTCCAATTTGCAATCAAATGACGATCAATCCGTCCAATCATCAATTCAACGACAATCAATCCGTCTAATGACCAATTCAATGACGATCTATCCGTCCAATCATCAATTCAATGACGATCTATCCGTCCAATCATCAATTCAGTGACGATCTATCCGTCCAGTCTTCAATCAACGACGATCCATCCGTCAGAATCTATTTATTTTCCCCAGGAGAGTTCACATTGACAATTGATCTACTCTCTGATCCATTGGTGCACGGTATTCTTACATACTCGTCTGCATTTTCCGTTTAATTGGCTTTTGGGCAGATTTGATGGGTGTCTAGAAATCTTTGACATTACCCGTACCAGTCAATGGTGCGCCGCGTGCCGTCAAAGAAGGACTACTATAGACACCCCAATTTGGGTCTCCCAATTGATTGACTTTATTTTTCGGTTTCTTGTTTCCCTGATGATGAATTTGATCAAAAAGCAGTTTTGAGAATGGAAAGGTTTGAACTTGGAGTGATTGTGCAATTGCCTATGAATTTGTATTGTGATAACCAAGCAGCAATTCACATTGCATCCAACCCTGTATTTCATGAGCGGACTAAGCATATCGAAGTTGATTGTCATCTAGTGCGAGAGAAGTTGATTGATGGTGTTATAACAACTCCCTTCGTGTCTACAGGTGTTCAATTGGCTGACATATTCACCAAGTCATTGTTTAAGCCCCGGTTGGAGATGTTATGTGACAAGCTGGGTTTGAGTGATATCTATTTCCCAGCTTGAGGGGGAGTGTTGGAATACTAGTACACTTGTCTACTAGTATATTGTGTTTAGTCTCACGTTGCTTAATTATATTGTGTAACGAACTATCTCCTTATATAAATAAATGATTATGTGTGAAGGTTAATTAACACCTTACACACCTTTTCCTCTCCAAACAACATGGTATCATATGGTGCTTGGGTTTCTGCAGATGCTAAGATTCGTGTTGAGCTTTGAAAAAGTATGGATGAAGGTTAAGGAGATGTTTTCTGAGGCTGATAATCTCCGTCGGACTTATGCTCTTCATCAATAGTTCTTTTCTCTTGAACTTAGCAGCTTATCCTTGGAGGAGTATTATGCCAAGTTCTGTGGTGTTTGTGAGGAGCTCAACACTTGTGAGCCCATTTCTTCCGATATTCAGGTTATGGAGCTGTAGACACCCCAATCTGGGCTTCCAGATTAGTTTACTTACGGTTTTTGATTCCCCGATGATGAAATGGATCAAGAACAGCGTGTTTGAGCTTTGAGTGTTTGCAAAACCCTTGAACCTAACCTAGCATAAGCCACTTCAAAAACCAAAAACCCAGCTGGTCCGCGCCAAGGCGCACCATCGCGCGCCAGACTCACTCCATCGCGCGACAATGTGCCAGGGCGCACCATCGCGCGACGGTCCAACCTACCACCAATCTTTCTTGAGATGGGTAGTTGGCCACTAATGCAACTCTTAGCCAGCCTCGTGGACTGGCTGAACTCCTCTCTTGGCACCAACCAGATCCACCCTCTCTCCCTATTTATACACATTGCTTTCTTCAATTGAAAGGGTTAGCATTTTCCACAAGTTCAAGAATTTCAAAAAGGATTACACACCTTTTTCACACCTCAACCAAGAACATAGCTTGTTCTTCCTCTTCCATCACACAACCATTCAAACACCTCATTCAAGTTTCAAACCTTGAAGCTCGAATTCGTTTCAAACTCAACCAAAGGTATAGCATACCTACTGTCTTTCTGTTCTGATCCCTGAGGGGGGCTGGCAGGGCCAAGGCTGGTAATCAATACCAGTTCTGGTCCTAAAGCTGGCAAGGTTTCAAAAACCGTCATGGTAGGAACCAACGCGCGATGGTCCCACTCTCTCGCGCGACACTCCGGTGATGCATGCGATGGACCGCGTGGGGATTGGTGTCCTACTATTTTATGCATTACTTTGAATATAGATCACTGTTAAGCATGCTAACAACCTGTCTATTGCTTTTCCTTTGTTAGAAATGCTAGTTGTACTTCAATATGTGTTTCTGTTATTTTGGAATACCTTTGGGATTATTCTGGACCTGTCCCAGAACCCAGAAATGTGTAAACCAAGCACTGGTCTGGTCTGCGCCAGGGCACAACCATCCCGCGCCAGGGCGCACCATCGCGCGACAGACTCACTCCATCGCGCGACAGTGTGCCGGGGCGCACCATCGCGCAACAGACTCACTCCATCGCGCGACAGTGGGCCAGGGCGCATCCTCGCGCGCCAGACTTGCTCCGTCGTGCGACAATTTGCCTCCGACCAGTGAGTGGCCTTGCATGAGTAGCTCGGCCTTAAGCCATTATTTTGTCCCCACACTGTTTATGGGGTGTTTTATTAATTTGTAGGGCTTTACAGCCTTTAAACTGTATATTATGCTGCTTATAACTGCGTGATTTGTCCTGGGTGTGCACTGGTCCTTCCAGAGCCCAGAAGGTTTGAGAATAAGAGTTGTGGGTTTAAGCTCACTGGCGCGCGTGTGTTTTAGAGTTGTGCGCACAGGAGTAAACAAAATGTAGTGACTTGTTCAGTGCATGTTGGTTTCTTCCTGCGCACGTCATTCCAAAACAGAGGCCTCCCAGTTTGTTTAAACTCCCACAGCAATCTGTTCTCATCCTATACTAACTGTTCATCCATGCTATCTTTCACATCTTGCAAACATGTTACAGTTTTAATCCCCTTAAACTGTTCTCCCGCCCTAAATGGCTAAAGAATTGATTAATCAAACAGAATCGCAAAACAAAACGTTTTCGCAAATGCCTAAGTAGAAACTGATCTCCGGATTGGGCGAGAGGGGTGCCATAAAACCCTTTCCCTCTCGTAACCTGGCTCCCGAACCCAGATATGGTTATGACGGACTGGTTCCTTAACTTTTTCAAATCAAACAGCGCGGCAAGTGCTTCGAAATACGGTTCCTTGGGTGTCAGACCTTCAAACCTGAGTGGCGACTCTGTATTTTTCGCGAGCGCTTGTCGTCCAGCTTCAAAAGCGCTCACGCGAACCAGCAGCATTTTTCTCTTCTTAGAGGAGGGGAACGGAATCCTTTCCCAGAGGAGAGAAAAATCGAGCATCCGCATGCCCACAGTGGCGACTCTGCTGGGGATATAAATCAATATTAGTCTATACTTGGATTTTAATACGCTTGAGAACAATCCCACAAAAGTCTGTCAAAATAGTGAGTTTTGCGCTGCTAAAGAAAGGATTGGTGATTTAATAGGATCTCGTGTCCGGCCATCCAATCTGGGGCTTTTCCGATTGTTCTCCCGCGTAGTTTCTTCTAAGTATTGATCAACAAAGAGAGCCAAATTTGAAAAGGCATTTGCGAATTTGTGATTCTGTTCCATTAATCAGCTTTTTAGCATTCTCATGTGCATCGATGTGGGATAAGCCCCGTTGGATCGTTTTGGCAATCCGGCACGGTTTACCGGAGCCCGGGGACCCTGAATGACCAACAACCTTCAACGATAATGAGTCATTCTACCGTTCGACTGTTGCTCTGTGATTACGCGGGCAGCGGGAGGTATATCTTGGCTCTAGTCTGAGGAACCTGTTACAAACCAAAACCAGCCTTTTGCATATACAAAGCACTAGAACTCTCCAAACTAGGACAGGTACCCACAGGGTAAGATTATTTGCATCTACCCCCATATACTGTCTACGTGCTATTGCTTTTTCTATCTCATGTACTGTACATACATTATTTTGCATAGGAGCATGCTTAGAGTGGTTCTTTCTTTCGAGTTTGTCTTGCGCAATCTAAGACGTTGTTGGACCCGATGAGGAGTCGTTCATTCTGTCGAATGTTCGTTATCAATCGCAAAGTCCTTAGTTCAATGAGATTTTGAGAAATCAAAATTTACTACATCCTTGGCTTATGCCCGGTTAAGAATTCAACCGAAAATATGGAACAACAAAAGTAGTGATGTCGTGTCACTGGCGCCACCCAGGTTGAAGTGCGAAGTCACTATACACCGCCGTGTTCAAGGTTAAGGTGCCATGTCATCACCACTGAGTTGTTCCAAATTCAAAGTTGATTCTTCAAATGGGACTAGTCAAAAATTTAGTCTATTTTGACATCTTTTAGGATCTGACGATCTACTCAAGGACACACGGCCGAAAAGAATTCTGAGGATTCTGGCAATGTCTGAAATTCGTGAGGCAAACTCGTCTCTGTTTTTGTACATACATACTGTTTTGCGTAGAAGCATGTTTAGGGCGGCTTCTAGGTTGTCTCTCTTTCGAGTCTGTCTTATGCCTATTAGGACGCTGTCATAGCCCGATGAAGAGTCGTGCATCTCGATGGTGCACGTTGCTAATTTTCAAAATCCTTGGATCAACAAGACTTTGGGAAATCAAACCTTTTTAAGTCCTTGGCTCATGCCCGATTGAAGTTTCAAACCGAAAATAAGGAACCACAAAGTATGGATGTCGTGACACTGGCACTACCCATGTTGAAGTGCGAAGTCACTATACACCGCGGCGTTCAAAGTTAAGGTGTCATGTCATCAATACTGAGTTGTTCTGAATTCAAAGTTGAAATTTCGAGAACGGAATAGTCAAAGGCTTAGACTATTTTGACATCTCTTAGTGTTAGTTGATCTATTCAAAGATACAACCTCGAAAAAGAAATCTGAGGATTCTGGCAGCGTCCGAACGTCGTGAGACAGACTCGTCTGTAGTTGTAGAGTCTAGGAGGACACTGACGATGATGACGTGTACATTGCATTATTCTTGTACATAGCTTGCTGCAGGAATGTCACTGAGCTTTCAATTACTTTACTGTCTAGTTTGGAACCATTGCACCGAACAAGAGAGTACCGAAAAGAAGAGCCAAACCTACTTGGGAACGTCTGCACCAGAATCCGATTCAAAGGCTTGTCAGGCTAGATTCCTTATCAGTCACAACGGAGGCTTCTCCAGGTTCACTGTTGGCTGCCCTACAGTTAGGTTCGCCATCGATTTTGCAAGAAGCCACGCCGCCAGCTTCCCCATTTTTCGGCTTCTTCATCAAGCTCCATTGAAAAACCAGTCATGGCAGATCAACCGCAACCGCTCACTTTGGAAACCATCCTTATGAATATCCAGACTAGCATCACTGCAATGCAACAGAGGGCCACTCATACAGATGCTAACATCACTCGTTTGAATGACCTTATCAACACTCGTCTTCCACCAGCAGCTGAAGAGGAGGACGAGGACGAGGACGATGAGGATGTTCATGCAGAACCCATTTTTGTTAAGGATCCAAACCGTGAGGGCCGACTCATTGTTCAGCCCGCCCCTAGAAAGGCTCGTGTGCCTGCTCCAAATCCAAACCCCGCTGTTGTTAGGCCTATTCAAAACCTTGACATAGCTGCTCTTATGGCCAAGATGGCTAAGCTGGAAGAAGCTGTTTCAAAATCCGAGAAGATCAGCGCAGGAGGAATTGATCTAGATCATTTCTGCTTGTACCCTAATGCTAGGCTTCCTGACAAATTCAAGATGCCTGACTTGGTTAAGTTCGACGGGAGCAGTGATCCCAAAACTCATCTCTTTGGCTACCATGCTGCAATGAAGTTGTTGGGTGTAGAAAGTGAGGCCATGTCTCAGCTTTTTCCTCAGACTCTCTCTGGGCCTGCCTTCCATTGGTTCATGTCGCTCGACATCTCCAAAAGAAGAACTTGGGAGGATATTGGGGTTGCCTTTGTTGCACAGTACAACTACAACTCTCTGCTCAAGATGACTACTCGTGAGTTAGAATCCACCAAAATGGAAGCAAAGGAGTTCTTTGCGGATTTTGTTAAGAGGTGGAGAGCCAAAGCTGCATTGATGACTGAGCGCTCGAGCGAGAGGGATCAACTTCGTATCATCTCCCGCAATCTTCAGCCTGACTTCGCCAAGCACCTCATATTGGTTCAAGCATCTGCAAACTTTGAGACTTTCTTTGAGTCTGGCCTGGCCATTGAAGATGCACTGTAGAGTGGAATTCTGCCGAGGGGAGAGTCCTCCTCACAGAAAGCTAAGCCGAGGGCTTACTCTGGAAATAGTAGCGCTCTGTTTGGTAACAGCAACTACTCCAATACAGCTACAAGTGGGGACAACGCTGCTGCTTCCCCCAACCATACAGCCGACGTCAATAAGGTTCAAAACGCTCAAGGCTATCGGGCCCGAACCCAACCTCGAAGTTTCTCTGCCTTCGAGACACCTCTATCCGCAGTGATGGAAAAACTTGTCAAGTCTGGTCATCTCAAACCCTTGACCCCAACTTCTCCGCCAAAAGTCTTACCTTCTGGTTACAAATCTCACCTCTTCTGTGCCTTCCACCAAATGCCTGGCTATCCCACCGACGCATGCTATCGTCTTCGACATGAGATTCAAGATCTCATTGACAATGGCACGGTTCATGTTCCACCAAAGCCCAACGTCATTTCCAACTCCTTACCTCAAAACTACTCTGACCCTCTGGTTGGTCAGATATCTATCATCTCCACTCAAATCAACCCTAGCTCTACCATATTCAACCCTAGCCACTATATCATCCCAGAAGCCAACCCAAACCAATCGTATCCATCCCATTTGAACCAGAGGTTAACATGATGGCTGTAGGTTGGGCAATTGAGGTCTTCACTGCCAACACCTGGTTTGACAGTGATGAGGGGCTTGCAAAAGGGAGGACTGACCGGCTGAGGTCCATTGATCAAAGGAGCACCGAGTAGGTTTGGTCAAAAAAGCTGAGGAAGCCGAAGTGCTGTTGCTTGGGCCGGACATCTACTTGACCCGACCTCTCTGTGAGGAAGCTAAAGGTAGCTGTTAAAATTGCATTTTCAAACTGCGTCTAGTTTGCATTGGCGTTTTGTCTGAGTCTGACACAGAGTCTTTTGCATTTGTCTAAGTCTAGCTCAGAGTCGGAGGTTGTGCCTCTTGGACCTCCACGTTGTAGCTTTTATTTCAAGTTTTGAGTCTGCTATACTTGGCAACCCCGGGGGCTTTCTTTATAACATGCTTTATATTGCTTCTAAGTACTTCGCTGACTTTTGAATAAACTGTGTCAATCCTTGACGACGAAGGGATAGATTTCAATGGGATCCTTCCTAAGGAAATGTATTCACTCGCCGAAAGGGAAGACGAAAGGCATGCTCAGCCTATTAATTGAAATTTTAGCTTTCAATAAACTTGAAAGATGAGGTAGACCTCCGAATGGTTCAAATTGGTTCAACGCTGTCCCCAGAGGAGCATTGTGCCCGGTAAGACAGGCTCAAAAAGTTCTTTAACGTCTTGGCATGGTCTCACAAAGACACGCCCGGCGTTGATCCCGAGATAAAGGAACATCAAATGCCCCTGCTACCAGATGCCAAACCATGTAAAACAAAGCTCAGAAGGTCCAGCGCCTCTACCACGTACAAGTTTGCAAGAACAGCGTTCCGCCAACCATAAGTTAGAAAGTTCAAAATTGGCTTGGGGCGAGGCAAGTCAACCGAAGCACTTTGGACCTTGTGCTATCAAAGCCATTTTATCTAGGGCTGCGGCCAAACATCATCGACCTCGATGGCAACAAATTCAAATACCTTGGTCAGCATGGATCAATTCGAAAGCCTTTTCCCTGAGAGAAGCTCGTTGGGCTGAAAACCCCAAGGGTGGGCAGTTCCAAGCAAAAATTAGAGCAGCTTGCTAGACCAAGAACCTATGAAAGAGGTCTAGGCAAAAGTAAAGGCAATATTTGAAAGCTCGATAGACCGAAAACCCGAATGGGCGGTTCTAGGCAAAAGTTAAAGCGTAAAAGGTGAGGTAAAATACTCGAGTGAACCTTAGCCTGAACTACGTTTTGACCTGATTCCCTAGCTTGGGATACGTAGGCAGTCTCTTCTTGAGACTCGGTCACAATCTATCAATTGGATCCATAGTTGACGTTTGGTACACATTGAAGGTCGAAGAGGATCGAAGATCAAGCTGCATGGGAGGAGTCAGAAGGGGGAAAACCTTTTGTCTTTTCAATTTTACTCCAAACTACTTCTTCAATTTCAAAGCTGAGCATAAAGCCTTAAAAGATTTTAAGCATAAAAAACAGAACGAAATGCTGGCGAGGCCTAACGGCTCACAGTTTATTCTAAGTTCAGCGAAGTCTGGTGTGAGCAGTTGCAGTAGCTTTGCAGTCATGTGCGCTAGTTTGAGGTTCATGTGCACTTGTTCATAGTTGTGTGCGTTGGTCTCCACCCTGTGCGCGCTTTTTCAATTCGCGTGGCAATCGACAGCAGTCAGCTACTGCTTTTGAGTCCTATTCAAGGGGCTTTTGCCAAGTTTGGTCATACTGTGCAGACCTAATGTGACTGCACGGGGGTGTCGGTTTCAGTCCTGGCCAATATGTGTCATCATTTGTGTCTTATGTCCGTCTTTGTGGCATCTTTCCAGTTTTTCAATCCATTGTCATGTCGAGATGCTTTTCTCAGTTCTATTTGTTCATCCAGGTCACCGTACATATGTTTGACCGTACAAGTGTCAGTTTCACCTGTCTAAAGGGATATTGTGAGTTTTGGCACGATAATACCCAAAATTTCATTGTATTCCACGTGTCTAAGGGTTCGCATTGTTCCCTGGGGCTCTTTCCCCCTTTTCTTTCGAGCTAGGCGAGTTTATGCATGTGCCTCTGTCTGTGTGTCGACTCAGTTCACTTAACAAAGCAAATTAGATATTAGCGGTCAGTTTTTGTCAATAAACTGGAAGAATGCAATTTTTACTTGGCTACCCTAGCTTTTGTATCTACAAGCAAAATAATCATGTGGACAGCAGGGGCACATCAACCCAGCGCCAAGTAAAGCATATGTCTGGGGCTTATCCGCCCAAGCATCGAAGAAATGGCATGCAAGCCCAATGCCACACCGCTATATGTCAACTGGGCACGCCGGCCCGCTCAACATCTCTCTATCTGGATTTGCATCTCAGAAGCAAAAGACAGTAAAGTACTGGGGCTCAATGGTAATCCTTAGGCATCGTTGTCCTCCTAGGAGCCGCCCTTAGCTTGTGTCTGCATTTTCAATTTGTGCATTCATATTATATACAACATTGCATATTGTGTATATCAACTGTTGAAAACAGGAAGGTGGCTAGAATGGTTACCATCAAGTCTTTGTTTATCAAAGGATGCGATGCAATCTCCTGCGGTGTAGTTCTGTTTGTTAGCAGATGAGATAGAAATCTCCCTAACTCTCGATTTGTTGGCCGAAGGATGCGTTGCAATCTCCTGCGGTTTTGTTCTGTTTGTTTAGCGGAGGCAATGGAAATCTCCCTAACTCTCAATTTGTTAGCCAAAGGATGTGATGCAATCTCCTGCGGTTTTGTTTTTGTTGGTCAGCGGATGCGAAGAAATCTCCCTGAGTCCACAATTTGTTCGCCAAAGGATGCGATGCAATCTCCTACGGTGTTATTCTATTTAGCGGAGGCAATGGAAATCTCCCTAACTCTCAATTTGTTTACCAAAGGATGCGATGCAATCTCCTACGGTGTTGTTCTGTTTGTTAGCGGATGAGATAGAAATCTCCCTAACTCTCAATTTGTTGGCCGAAGGATGCGATGCAATCTCCTGCGGTTTTGTTCTGTTTGTTTAGCGAAGGCAATGGAAATCTCCCTAACTCTCGATTTGTTGGCCGAATGATGCGATGCAATCTCCTGCGGTTTTGTTTTTGTTGGTCAGTGGATGCGAAGAAATCTCCCTGAGTGCACGATTTGTTCGCCAACGGATGTAATAGAAAATCTCTTGCAGCATTGTTCACATGGCAGGATGCGATAAAATCTTCTGCGGAACCGAATCAACGACAGCCGGTCCTGTCTAATTCTCAACGACTCGATCATTTTGTACAGTGATCCGCCCACAATTGGCTCGATCATTTTGTATAGTGATCTGCCTTTTCAAATCAACGACAGCCGGTCCTGTCCAATTCTCAACGGCTCAATCATTTTGTATAGTGATCCGCTCACCATTGGCTCGATCATTTTGTATAGTGATCTGCCCTTTCAAATCAACGACAGCCGGTCCTGTCCAATTCTCAACGGCTCGATCATTTTGTATAGTGATCCGCCCACCATTGGCTTGATCATTTTGTATAGTGATCTGCCCTTTCAAATCAACGACAGCCGGTCCTGTCCAATTCTCAACAGCTCGACCATTTTGTATAGTGATCCGCCCTTTCAAATCAACGATAGCCGGTCCTGTCCAATTTTCAACGGTTCGATCATTTATACTGATGATCCTCCCATCCTGTCAAATTCCTCAACGGTTTGATCACTCAGCTCATTGATCTCCCTATCCGCATCCACGACTGCCGGTCCAGTCAAATCCATCAACGGTATTTAGCCATATCGTCCATACAATCCACAACGACGATCAAATTATCGTCAGACGGTTTGTTCAATGGTCCACCCATTCGCAACTAGTTGTTCCCCAGGAGAGTCTGCCTCGGCCTGCCCCAAACAACTACCTCTACATTAGTCTAGCTTCACGCGCATCTTCCAGCAGGCTTATTGCTCTGTCTCGGATGGTCTTTGATAAGGAGATTGGCTCTGATTCCCAACAGATGAAATTCAACCTGCCAGACACGACCTACCCGTGTTTGTTGGAATACTTCATGCCGAGGATAGCTTGATCCCCAGCAACGACGGCCTGTCCCGTCCACATCTACAACGACAGCCTGTTCTGTCCAAATTCGATCAACAAGCGGCGATTCACTCGTCCACTTCTACCTCCATGCCCGGCAATGGACAGCCAGTCCATTCCACCGATCAGGTTCCTTAAGTTTACTTGTCTACTTTGCTCGTATACTTTGCTCTGGATTGCCTTGAGCGGTGTCTAGAATTCTTTGACGTTACTTGTACCAAGTCGATGGTGCTCAAGTGCCGTCAAAGAGGGGCTACTGTAGACACCCCAATGTGGGCTTCCAGATTAGTTTACTTACGGTTTTTGATTCCCCGATGATGAAATGGATCAAGAACACCCTAGGACTGATAGTGTGTTTGAGCTTTGAGTATTTGCAAAACCCTTGAACCTAACCTAGCCTAAGCCACTTCAAAAACCAAAAACCCAGCTGGTCTGCGCCAGGGCACACCATCGGGCGCCAGACTCACTCCATCGTGCGACAGTGCGCCGGGGCGCACCATCGCGCGCCAGACTCACTCCATCGCGCGACAATGTGCCAGGGCGCACCATCGCGCGACGGTCCAACCTACCCCCAATCTTTCTTGAGATGGGTAGTTGGCCACTAATGCAACTCTCAGCCAGCCTCGTGGACTGGCTGAACTCCTCTCTTGGCACCAACCAGATCCACCCTCTCTCCCTATTTATACCCATTGCTTTCTTCATTTGAAAGGGTTAGCATTTTCCACAAGTTTAAGAATTTCAAAAAGGATTACACACCTTTTTCACACCTCAACCAAGAACATAGCTTGTTCTTCCTCTTCCATCACACAACCATTCAAACACCTCATTCAAGTTTCAAACCTTGAAGCTCGAATTCGTTTCAAACTCAACCAAAGGTATAGCATACCTACTGTCTTTCTGTTCTGATCCCTAAGGGGGGCTGGCAGGGCCAAGGCTGGTAATCAATACCAGTTCTGGTCCTAAAGCTGGCAAGGTTTCAAAAACCGTCATGGTAGGAACCAACGCGCGATGGTCCCACTCTCTCGCGCGACACTCCGGTGATGCATGCGATGGACCGCGTGGGGATTGGTGTCCTACTATTTTATGCATTACTTTGAATATAGATCACTGTTAAGCATGCTAACAACCTGTCTATTGCTTTTCCTTTGTTAGAAATGCTAGTTGTACTTCAATATGTGTTTCTGTTATTTTGGAATACCCTTGGGATTATTCTGGACCTGTCCCAGAACCCAGAAATGTGTAAACCAAGCACTGGTCTGGTCTGCGCCAGGGCACAACCATCCCGCGCCAGGGCGCACCATCGCGCGACAGTGCGCCGGGGCGCACCATCGCGCGACAGACTCACTCCATCGCGCGACAGTGGGCCAGGGCGCATCCTCCCGCGCCAGACTTGCTCCGTCGTGTGACAATTTGCCTCCGACCAGTGAGTGGCCTTGCACGAGTAGCTCGGCCTTAAGCCATTATTTTGTCCCCACACTGTTTATGGGGTGTTTTGTTAATTTGTAGGGCTTTACAGCCTTTAAACTGTATATTATGCTGCTTATAACTGCGTGGTTTGTCCTAGGTGTGCACTGGTCCTTCCAGAGCCCAGAAGGTTTGAGAATAAGAGTTGTGGGTTTAAGCTCACTGGCGCGCGTGTGTTTTAGAGTTGTGCGCGCAAAAGTAAACAACATGTAGTGACTTGTTCAGTGCATGTTGGTTTCTTCCTGCGCACGTCATTCCAAAACAAAGGCCTCCCAGTTTGTTTAAACTCCCACAGCAGTCTGTTCTCATCCTATACTAACTGTTCATCCATGCTATCATTCACATCTTGCAAACATGTTACAGTTTTAATCCCCTTAAACTGTTCCCCCGCCCTAAATGGCTAAAGAATTGATTAATCAAACAGAATCGCAAAATAAAACATTTTTGCAAATGCCTAAGTAGAAACCGATCTCCGGATTGGGCGAGAGGGGTGCCATAAAACCCTTCCCCTCTCGTAACCTGGCTCCCGAACCCAGAATACGGTTCCTTAACTTTTTCAAATCAAACAGCGCGGCAAGTGCTTCAAAATACGGTTCCTTGGGTGTCAGACCTTTAAACCCGAGTGGCGACTCTGTATTTTTCGCGAGCGCTTGTCATCCAGCTTCAAAAGGCTCCCGTGAACCGACAGCATTTTTCTCTTCTTAGAGGAGGGGAACGGAATCCCTTCCCAGAGCAGAGAAAAATCAGGCATCCGTATGCCCACAGGAGCGTCAGTGTGAGCGCTTGTAGGTGGCTCGTTTTCTGTTTGGGCTACTTTCACTGGCCTATGATTCTATCCGGTCTAATCTTTTAGGTGACAGAGATTTACCTTCTCTCAGTGAGGTGTTTAGTCGCGTCCGCTAGGCCTCTGTTCCTGACCCTAGTGCTGTTGATTTGACCCCTGCTGCCCGCTCGGCTTTGGTTACCACGGTTCCTCGTGGTGGTACTTCTTATCGGGGTTTTGACCGTGGCGGTCGAGAGTTAAGGGGAGGCAATCATGGCCCTCCTGGCCGTGGCTTTGGTCGTGATTCTGGTAGCAGTGGTCCGGTGCAGTCTGTTGGTAGCCGTGATTCTGGTAGTAATGGTCGTCGTCGTGATTCTAGTAATAGTAGTCGTGCCCGTGGTCGTGGGTCTCGTTCCTGCACCTGTTGCCACGGTACTAATCATATAGTTGATTTTTGTTGGATTCTTCATGGCCGCCCATCTGCTCATCAGATTACCTTTTCTGAGGATGATGGCTCTGTGTCTGTGCCTATTCTCGAAGATGAGTATCTTCCCAGCCACTTTCTCATGTGCCATCCTCCTCTAGTGCTACGTTCGCTCAGAAAGGCTCCACCTTTGCTGGCCTAGCCTCTAATTCTCCATGGGTTATTGATTCTGGTGCTACCTATCATATGACAGGCCACTCCATCCACCACTCTGGTTCTCGTCCTCTTGTGAAGCCCTCTCGTGTCGCCTTGACTGACAGTTCCTCTTCTGACATTGCTGGTTTGGGTTCTGTTATTTTACATTCTTCAGTTACCTTAGACTCTGTTTTACATGTTTCTCATTTTCCCCATAGTCTTATGTCTGTTAGTAAACTTGTCCAATCCTTAAATTGTTCGGTTACATTCTTTCCTGGTTATTGTGTATTTCAGGATCTCTAGACGGGGAAGAAGATTGGTGGCGGTGTTGAGCGTGGTGGTCTATACTATTTTGACACTGGTGAACCTCCTGCCTCTGTTGCTCTTTAGTCTTCCGTATCTCCCTATGCACATCACTGCCGTCTTGGTCATCCCTCCCTTCAGACTCAAACAGTTAGTTCCGTCGTGTCGTAGTCTTCAGTCTTTGCCATGTGAAGTCTGTGAGTTCAGTAAACACTATCGTGTTTCTTTTCCACCTAGAGTAGAAAGTCGTGTGTCTCATTCTTTTCATTTAGTTCACTCTGATATTTGGGGTCCTGTGCGTGTTTCATCACATGGTGGTTTTCAGTATTTTGTTATTTTTGTGGATGACTATTCTAGGCTTACTTATGTTTATCTCATGAAAAACCGGTCAGACTTGTACTCCATTTTCAAATCTTTTTATATGGAAATAAAGACTCAGTTTGACGTTTCTCTTCATATCTTTCATTCTGATAATGCTGGTGAATATTTCTATAATGTTTTGTCTGCTTTTTTTGATGAGCATGGTATTCTTCATCAATCTTCGTGTGCTCGCACTCCCTAATAGAATGGGGTTGCCGAACACAAGATACGTCATTTGACAGAGGTTGCCCGAGCCCTTTTAATTCAGCGGGCAGTTCCCAAATCCTTTTGGGGCAACACCATCCTTACTGCCGGCTATCTCGTGAATCGTATGCCCTCTCGCGTTCTTGGGGGCCAGATTCCCTATAGTATTTTGCACCCTGGTTGTTCTTTATATTCTTTACCTCTTAAAATTTTTAGGTGCAGGTGTTATGTTCATGCCCTTGATCCCGGCCGCGATAAACTTGATCCACGCTCTATCAAGTGTGTCTTCCTGGGATACTCTCGGACTCAAAAATGTTATAAATGTTATTCTCCCACTCTGCATCGCGAGTTTGTCTGTGCTGATGTTACGTTTCATGAGTCGTTACCCTATTTTCCGACTTTACCTTATGCAGATCAATCTGAGTATATGCATATTTTGGTTCCTTCTGAGCAACCTCAAAAGTAGAATCCCCCGATGCGGGTATATGTTCGCCGTGCCAAAGCTGCACCACTGCCACCTCCGCCTGCCGCTGAGCCTTCTCCTTCTTTGCGAGATCTGAGTCCACCTCCTTTGGCTCTTACTGCTCCACCTTCTCCTCCCATTGCTCTTCGTAAAGGTATTCACAAATGTACTATCTCTCATCCTATTGCTAAATTTGTATCTTATGATCATTTATCCCCCACCCTTCGTGCTTTTACTGCCTCTGTTTCCTTTATCTTTGTTCCTAAAACTGTTCAGGAGGCCTTGTTTATTTCTGAGTGGCGGACAGCTATAGAGAAGGAGATCTCTACACTCCATGATAATGGGACTTGGGAGTTGGTTCCTTTACCCTTCGGAAAATCCACTGTGGGGTGCCGCTGGGTATTCACTGTGAAATATCATCCTGATGGGTCTGTTAAGCATTACAAAGCTCGCCTTATTGCTAAAGGCTACACCCAGACTTATGGTGTTGACTATGCTGAGACCTTTTCCCTGGTTGCGAAACTTGGTTCTGTCCGTCTCCTTATTTCTCTTGCAGCCAATCTTGGTTGGCCGTTATTTCAATTGGATGTCAAGAATGCTTTCTTACATGGCGACCTTCTTGAGGAAGTTTATATGGAGCAACCCCCTGAGTTTGTTGCTCAGGGGGAGCGTTCTTAGGTATGTTGTCTTCGTAAAGCTCTTTATGGGCTTAAATAGTCTTCCAGGGCCTGGTTTGGCAAGTTCATTGATGCAGTTTTGAAATTTGGTATGAATCGATGTCAGTCTGATCATTCTATTTTCTCTCTCACATCTACTTGAGGCAAAGTGTTATTGATTGTGTATGTCGATGATATTATTATTACGGGTGACGACCAGAAAGGTATTGATGCGTTGAAGGTCTTTCTGCAGAGTCAATTTCATACTAAAGGCTTGGGTAGATGGCAATACTTTTTAGGTATCGAGGTAGCACGATCTAAAGATGGTTTTAGTTTATCGCAGAGGAAATTTGTGCTGGATATCTTAGATGAGACTAGTTTGTTGGGGCGAAACCTGTCGATACCCCTATGGATCCCAATGTCAAACTATGCATTGATCAGGGGGAGGCACTGTCTAGTCCTGATCAATATCGTTGTTTGGTTGGTAAACTGAATTATCTCACTATTAAACGTCCTGATATTTCATTTGCAGTGAGTATTGTGAGTCAGTTTATGTCTGCTCCTCGTTTGCCACATTGGGAGGCCGTTCTTAGAATTGTCAAGTATCTCAAGTTTCATCCTAGACGTGGTCTATTTTATAGAGCTAATCGTCATTTGCGTATTGAGGCCTTCATTGATTCTGATTGGGCAAGATGCCCATCTGACAGGAGGTCAACCATTAGATATTGTGTTTTTCTTGGTGGCAATATTGTTAAAATGAAGAGTAAGAAATAGACTGTAGTTGCACGGTCTAGTGCAGAGGTAGATATAGAGCCATGGCTCACACCACATGTGAGATTGTGTGGGTGCGATCTTTTCTTAAGGAGGAAGTTTGTTATGGCACAATGCAAAGGAAAGTTTTCTGGCACAACGCAAAGGAAAGTTTTCCGAAGTCGTTGAGTGTGCGAGGAGCATCGAACATCGAAGGAGACACCTAAAAATCCTAAGGTTTGGGAACCGAGGCAACCAGTGGGGGTATGAGCTCTATGTCGGGGAGTTTCGGTAGTCAAGGGAGAAAAAGACAAAGGGATCAAATGTCGACATCGCAGGGTCCATCAAACTTTAAGCCTCCATCTTCTTCTTCGTTCGGGACTCAGGGAGTTTCCAATAGACCTCCAATTGTGTGCCATGAGTGTGGTTAGACGGGGCACATTCGCATCCAGTGTCCGCAACTTTTGAACACATGCTTTACTTGTGGAAAGGGTGGTCACTTTGCAAGGAATTGCCCGCGTGGAGAAGGGGCACGTAGTGAGTCTGGTTCGGTGCAGCAACCAAGGGGTGGACAAAGTTCTGGTCGGCAATCATATCGGGGCACTCAGAGACAGCAACAGTCTCACTTCCGTCAGACCACTTCGATTCAGGGATCTCAGGCTGAGAGAGGAGCTAGTTAGTCTGCACCTACTCAGGGTTCTGGTCATCGTGGTGGACATGTTCAAAGTTAGATGACTCAGGGTAGGGCTTTTGCTATCATTTCGGCTATTTCGCCTCCACCACCTCCAGTTACTTCTCAGGCCCCGGAGACTTCGGTTGTGAGGGGTAGATTTCTCTTGTTTAACTCATCTGCTAGAGTATTATTTGATTATGGAGTATCGCATTCATTTATTACTGCATCTTTTGCTTGTGCTTTGGAATTGGAAATCGAGAGTATCAGTCCTCCGTTATTTGTTGACACACCTATAAGAGGTAGGTCGCTGTTAGATCGTCGCATTTGCCGGGATTGTGAGCTTATTATTCGAGATCAGTCGTTTTACATTTGACTTTATCATGCTGAATATGTTGGGGTTCGACCTTATTTTGGGAATGGATTGGCTGTCAACGTTCCATGCTACCATAGATTACTTCAAACGTCAAGTTCGTATTTGTCCGCCTGGGGGTTGTTGTTTCGAGTTCTTTGGGGAGCGTCGGGAACCAATAGAACCGTATCTGTGTGAGCCTCGGGAGCTTTAGTCGGTGTGTGCTTTGTTAGCAAGTTTGACCTTAGATGAAGACCTATCCGCGCGTGGGGAGTCACCTCTTGTCGTTTGTGATTTTCCGAACGTGTTTCCAAAGGAGTTACTCGGTTTACCACCCGAGATAGAAATCGAATTTTCTATTGATTTACTTCCTGGTACCGCTCCTATTTTCGTACCTCCTTATCATTTCGCACCCGCCAAGTTGAGAGAATTGAAGGTTCAGTTGCAAGAATTAGAGGATTTGGGGTTTATTCGTCCGAGTACTTCACCGTGGGGAGCACTGGCTTTATTTGCTCAAAAGAAGGACGGGTCGCTTCGCCTATGCATTGATTACCGTAAGTTGAACCGTGTCACCATTAAGAACAAGTATCCCATGCCTAGAATCGATGACTTATTTGACCAACTTTGAGGCGCAACTTGTTTCTCCAAAATTGACTTGAGGTCTAGTTACCACCAATTGAGAGTTCGGAGAGAAGACATTCCTAAGACCGCTTTTCGTACTCGATATGGCCACTACGAGTTTGTTGTTATGCCCTTTGGTTTGACTAATGCACCGGCCACTTTCATGGATTTGATGAACCGTATCTTCCGTGCCTATCTTGATCGTTTCGTAGTCGTCTTTGTGGACGATATTCTTATTTACTCGCCTTCGAAGGAGGAGCACCAATCTCACCTTTCTATACTTCTTGAACTCTTGAGAGAACACCGATTGTATGCTAAGCTTAGCAAATGTGAGTTTTGGTTATCCGAAGTCAAGTTTTTGGGTCACGTTGTGTCGAAGGATGGGGTGTCCGTTGATCCAGGGAAGATAGAGTCCGTAATGAATTAGCAACGACCGAAGAATGTGTTTGAGATTCGTAGTTTCTTACGCTTGGTAGGATATTATCGTCGTTTCGTACTCGATTGCTCTCGTCTAGCGACTCCGTTGACTAAATTGACTCGTAAGGGAACTCGTTTTGTTTGGAGTGACGCGTGTGAGATGGCCCTTCAGGAATTGAAGAGAAGATTGACTACCACCCTGATTTTGGTTGTGCCCGAACGAGGAGTCAGTTATTCCATGTATTGTGACGCTTCGAAAGAGGGATTATGGTGCGTGTTGATGCAGTTGGGGCGAGTGGTGGCATATGGATCGTGGCAACTGAAAGCTCATGAACGAAACTATCCTGCCCATGACTTAGAACTTGCAGCCGTCGTCTTTGCATTAAAGAGTTGGCGTCATTATCTTTACGGTGAGAGATTCGAAGTCTTTTCTGATCACAAGAGTCTAAAATACTTGTTCTCTCAAAAGGAGCTCAACTTGCGACACATCGTTGGATGGAACATTTAGAAGACTACGACTTTGAGTTACAATGTCATCTAGGTAAGGCGAATGTGGTAGCATACACATTGAGTAGAAAATCGACGCAACTTGCGAGTTTAGCCATCCACGAGTGGAAAATGATGAACGACTTAGGTTCGTATGCGCTACATTTTGAAGAGGTCCGTGATGGAGTCACTTTGTGCAACTTGACCATTCAATCGACTTTGTTGAATCGGGTAATTGAGGCTCAACAACAAGATGATGAAGCGGGAGAGTTTCGTACTAAGTTTCTTAGCGGGAATGCTCGAGAGGGGTGGATGATTCACGCCGATCAAGGAGAAAATTGTTTGTACCCATTTCGTGTCGAGAGGAAATTTTGAGGGAATTTCACCACTCACCGTTAGCCGTGCATCTGGGAGGAACGAAAATGTACCATGACTTACGTAGACAGTTTTGGTGCCCGGGAATGAAGAGAGATGTCGTTGTCTTCGTGTCCAAATGTCTCACGTGCCAACAAGTCAAAGCCGAGCATCAGCGACCCGCGGGGGAGTTACAACCATTACCAGTCGCCGAATGGAAGTGGGAGAACGTGACCATGGATTTCATTACCGGTTTACCAAGGTCGCCGAGGGGACATGATGCTATTTGGGTGATTGTCGATCGATTGACCAAGTCAGCGCATTTCTTACCTATTCAGGTTACGAATTCGATTGATACGCTTAGTCGTTTATATATCCGCGATATTATCCATCTTCATGGGATACCCGTTTCTATCGTGTCGGATCAAGATCCAAGATTTATCGCGCATTTTTGGCAAAGTTTTCAAGCTGCTTTTGGCACCAATCTCTTATTTAGTACCTCGTATCATCCTTAAATGGATGGGCAATCAGAGAGAAAGATCCAAATTTTAGAAGATATGCTTCGGGCTTGCATTATGGATTTTCGGGGAAATTGGGAGGATCACCTACCATTAGTCAAATTCGCGTACAACAATAGTTACCAATCCAATATCGAGATGGCACCATATGAAGCCTTGAATGGGAGACCTTGTCGATCACCCGCTTGTTGGACCGAGTTAGGCGAGGCTACACTGGTCGGGCCGAAAATGATCCAAGAAACTTCTGAGAGCATGAAAGTGATTCGTCAGCATCTTCTTGAAGCACAAAGGAAAACCACCGAGCAAGTAAAGTGATTCGTCAACGGTTATTAACCGCACAAAGTAGGCAAAAGAGTTATGCAGATCGTCTTCGCCGACCGTTATCATTTGAGGTGGAGAATCACGTGTTTCTTAAGGTATCGCCGCGTTGGGGATTATCTCATTTTGGGCAAAGGGGCAAACTTTCACCGAGTTTTATCGGGCCATTTGATATTATTGAGAAGATCGGAGAAGTGGCATATCGATTGGCTTTACCACCGAGGCTATCGGGCGTTCATGATGTATTCCAGGTATCGATGTTGCGGAAGTATGAACCGAATCCGTCACACATTCTAGAGTGGTTCGAGTTAGAGTTAGAAGCTGATGCATCTTATGGGGAGGAGCCGATACGTATCCTAGATTCGCGCAAGCAAGTTTTGAGGGGTAAAACCATTCTGTTAGTGCGAGTTCTTTGGAGTACTCTCGGAAAGGCAGAGTCGACATGGGAAAGGGAAGACGAATAAGGGAGAAGTATCCTCAATTGTTTTCGAATTAACCAATGTGAGTTCTCAGTTTTAACTTTATGATTGTTAATTCATTGCTTGACGATGTATGTTGTAGCATGAGCATTATTACTTAATGCATAATACTGATTGGCTTGAGTTGTAAATTTCAGGACGAAATTTCTTTAAGGAGGAAAGACTGTAGAGACCCATATTTTCTTAAATTATTGAAAAGTTTATTAAATGACTAATTGGGAGAATATGGTTTAATTGGTGATTATTTGATTTGAGGGTCTAAGTGAAAGAACAGAAGATTAAGGGAGTGGATGTGTAGTTTAAAGATATAAGAGTATATAAGGTGTGTGTGTGTGTGGTGTATAGAATCATTTTATCTCCCATCTCTCTCTCTCTCATCCGTTCTTTCTCTCTTTCTCCACCGATATCTCTCTCTCTCTCTCTCTCTCTCTCTCTCTCTCTCTTCTCTCACTCAAAAACCTTGCTCCATCTCATAAAACCCACAAGAATCAACCTCCCTCCGGCCTTCCATTCGTGTTCTTGGGCTTGAGAATCCTTGGGTCAAGCTTGGAGGAGGGTTTTATTTGATTTCGAAGTTCAAAGAGGCTAGGGCTTGCTCAAATCTTGTAGATCTTGGTTATCGTCGCGAGGTAGGGATTTCTTTACCTCTTTTATATGTTTATATGATGATTTGATGCAAGAATCGAGCTTGGTTTGTCTCCCTTTGTTCATTCTGAAAGTTGTCGAAATCTGTAGAAAATAGACCAAAATCGCGTGGGATCGATCCCTAAAGTTTTAGGTATCGATTCCCCTTTTCATTTCTGGTCCAGTAAGCCTAGGGATCGATCCCTGGTGATGGGGGGGATCGATCCCTCCCCTCTCTGGAAATTCTGCCCGTCTTTTGAGTTTTAGCCCAACTTCAACGGCCAAAACTTCTTCGTCCGATGTCCGTTTCATGCAAATTTTATATCAATTCGAAGGTCTTGAAGTTAGCTTTCCATTGCCACCAAAATCACTTAAAAAATCAAAGTACAAAAAAAGTTATGATTGTTAGAGTGGGGGTGTGTCAGCCTCCCAACCTCCTTTGGCTACTCCTATGTTGTTTTGTCATTATGACTTTCTATGATTTGTGGATGTTATTTTTGACCCGTTGACCTTCCATTAGTAAGGAATGGATAATAGTATACTTGGTTAAAATGTCAATAAGATACAACTTGCGAATGAATGATTGCTTGTGAACGTTTATGGCATATTTGTGATATTGTTGACATGTCGTGACGTATTTCATGAATGTATGAGGTTCTGAGAAAGCTTTAAGTTGTAGGTTGAGTGAGGAAATAGTTGTCTGGATCGGTGGTCGATTTATGAAGTCTCGTAACGCAAGGGGTGGTAATACGAAGACTTATATGGTCTCATAAAGCATGGGGTGGTAATACGGTAACCTTAGATGTTAGTGTACACCGTAACGCTAGGGGTGATAATATGGTGACTGTCGTGGTATTATACGGCAACGCAAGGGGTGGAAATGCCGAGGGTGAAGATATGGGATAGTGAATCGTGTCAAAGTTGTTATTTGCATGAGTATTGTGAACCTTATGGCATAATGTGATTATAACACATTTTAGAATGATCGCCTTGAATGTTTGACACATCGTTGAGTCCATTGTATTTTGTCATTGAGCTATATCCTCTTGTTTTCCTTCTCTTGCCCTTACCATCACATTTGCATATAAGTTTGGTAAAGATTTTTCTACTGGGCTAGTGTAGCTCAATCTAATCTTTCTTTTCAGGTTCAAACGTTGGGCAATAACTCGCATGCATTGTGTGCTTGGAAGTGAAAGACTTTTTGGAAGCTATTTGTGTTGAGTTACTTAATTATCTTTGTAATTGACTCCCTTTTAATGAAGATGGGTTTGTAACTATTCTTTCAAGAATTTGCTTTTGACTAAACTGTTTGTAACTTAACAATCGGTACGTACTTGTTTTAAGCTTATTTGGGCCAGAGTGCCAATGTTGTATTTTCCTTAAATTTGGGGATATGTTTGTAAAATTAAACAGGTGGGAACTCTTTTGGGATATTATTAATGATATGCGATGGCTTTTTATTAAAACGGATTATTTATTTATGTTGAAAATCGTGGACGTGACAAGGTGTCATAAGCAAAGGTAGCCTAACCTTTCCTGGCAAGCAACAAGTTCCGAATGAGGGACTTTTTTAGACGATTTTACCAATTTTTTGTCCATCCAATGTAAAGCTCTAAAAAAAGGACATAAAATATCCATTTTACCGAGAAAATGCCAACATGAATTCACGCGGGCTCTAACATCAACCTCTCTACTTCCAAATATATAAAGGGAGAGCATCAATTTGGTGTCTCCCGTTTTGGAAGCCCCGTCAGAAAAGTAATTTTCATAATTGCCTAAGGGGTTTTTGCTCCTTAGGAGACACTAAGACTGTGTAAGACTTATTTATTTAATTGTCATCTTATACTTTTCTCAAATGTAGTATTTGTTCTTATCAATTTAGAATTTCAATACTTGTACATGCATTGCATGTTCCTCGGCCTCTATAACCTAAATTTATGAGCCTTAGTTCTCATAATGATTAACAATCATGAAAGTTAGGTTTTAAAGGAAACTGCAGATTCCTTGAAGCCTTTGCTCGTCTTGAAGCGAAATCCCCATTGATGTATTGTGAAATCCTGTAAATTAATTAAAGTGCACATAAATTGATTCATATATCATAAGAATTTTGAAGCTCATAGAAGAGACCAAAAGCAACTCTAATGGGATTGTATAACTTGGAATGGCAATAGGCGTGGGATGGGTTTTGCCAAATTCCGACCCGAAAATTTAGCTCCGCCCCAACTGGGTAATGTATGTGTACCCCTGCCCTGCTTCTTTTTTCTCTATTAAGAAAATATATTATAGACTCCAAATAGTAAGTGAGCACAAATAATAAAAGTTCGCGAAATAAGTATTACAACTTAACCAAAATATACTATATAAAAACAAAATGGAAGAAACAATTCATATAATATGTGATATTTTAGTTGTAAAGGTAAAAATATAAGAATAAAAATAAATTTTTATGCATAAAGTAATTTTCAGGGCGGGTATAAGGACGAGGTAATTTCCTTGATTTTTCCTCAACCTAATGCCCAAAATTTAACAAAAATTCGCCTTGTTCAGAACCAAGGGCGGGTTGAATTGCCATCTTCAATATAACAAGTTCTATAACCATATTATGGCACCAAATTTACTAATAGGGGCTCCAATGCGGAGCCAAAATTGGTTGGAAAATGGAACAAATGGATAATTGGTTCTATATTTGGAACTAATGATGACTATAGTCATTCTTGCCACCTTATCAAATCCCAACTGGCATCTACCAATCTAGAATCGAAGTACACCTAAACTGCCCAGAATTTGGAAAAGTTGTCGGGAAATTGAAAAATCTCGCCAAAAAATTGTGACGATTTGTAAGAGACGAGGGGTTTGATTTGGAGTTAGAGAATAGAGATGGAGATCGAGGGTTGAAAATGATATATATATATATATATATATATATATACACACACACACACACACACGCACACATACATACATACATACACACACACACACACACACACCAGTGTTCAAGTCAGGGATCTTGGATTTTGTTAAGGTCTGCACCTCATTGTTCCCTATCGAATTTCAGTGATTCGAACCATTCAATGTGTTTAAAACGCGTTTTTAAGGATACCCGCAAGAAATTGGCAAAAATATGCCGGGGAGGGCTTGATCTGAATAGTTTTTCATAAAATGCGTTTGGCTACCCTATTTTTTTTGCTTTTAGAATTTAGGCTTTTAGAATTATGGTCAAAATGTGTTTTGAATCTCGTAGAGTGTTTATGATAAATGTGTAGAATATATTTTGAAACAAAAGTGGTGTTTGGTAGATGAATGATGAAAATGAACTATGAGTTAATTTTTACCATGTTGCCCTTAGTCTTTTATTATTGTATTAAAAGATGTATGAAGAATGTTTTTTCATTTTTTAATTTAAATTTATATATTTTGGATTTTTTTTTGATATTGCACTTGACAAATACATATATCCCATTATTAAAAGTCTTGATTTTTTTGGTAGTTAAAAATAATCAAATATTATCATCCAAGTAATATTTAAAATAAGAAAATCATTAACTTAAATTAACGATTCACTAAAATTCCAAAATGCAAAAATGATAGGAAATGATAAGAGTTATGTGAGGATAGAAGTGGTAATCACCCAATTTGAGTGAGGGTATTTTGGTAATTGACCTGAAAATGTGAAATCTCAAAATGCAAAAAGGACCTCCAAGGCTCTTTTTGGCTTCTTGCCTCTAATCCCAAAATTGTTTTATGCATTTTGTGGAAATGGATTCCACAATGACGTTGCCGAACACCCAAAATGCAAAAATGGGATAATGAGACACTGGGGGTGTTTGGCAAGGTAATTTTTGCAGTTTCACATTTCATTTTGGGTGTTTGGTTCTTCATTTTCAAATCTCATTATTTGATTTGAAATAAAGAGGTAGAAACAAAAAATGAGCTCCAAAGGTCCTTTCCCATTTTTGCATTTTCCCATTTTTAGTCCAGAAAGGCTTTTTCCAGTTATGCCCTCCAATTTTTTATTATAGGGCTCTTTTAGGGCACTCGTTAAAAGCCCTAGAGCCAAAAAAAATTTATGACCTTTTAGAATAAAATGATTAGAAAAATAAGATCTTCGTACTGGTTCAAACTGATTGAAAATTAGAGCTCTAAAATTTTTAATATATAAATAAACAATGTAAAAAATTAAGTGCTCTAATTTTCAATCCGTTTGAACCAATGCGAAGATCTTATTTTTCTAATCATTTATCCTAAATGGTCATAATAAATTTTTTGCTCGAGAGCTTTCAACGAGCGTCCTAAGAGAGCCTTATCGCCAAATAAGGAGGAGAGATAAAAATAATATATATACTTATATGCTAATAATCAATATGAACCACCTGAAAATCTTAATAAAAGAGAGAAATTAATAACTGTTTACACATTTTTAACACAATAATAAAGGCCAAGGGCAACTTGGTAAAAAATTAACCCATAATACATTTTCAATATTCATCTACCAAACACTATTACAGTTTTAAAATACATTCTGCACATATTTCCCAAACATTCCTACTATACTCAAAATACATTCTTGCCATAATTCAAAAAGTCAAAAGCTGAAAATGAAAAGTCAAACACCCCCAACTCTCATAGCGGACTTAGGGTTGAAAAAGTAGAGAAAAATAAGGGGAAAGAAAAATTAGTTAAATAAAAAATTATTTGGTTGTAAAATAAAACCATCAACTAAAAAGTCAATTCCACAATTTGGCGCAAAAACATTGTTTGGTGCCAAATTATGAAACTAACCACCATTACAATTGTTCTATCTATCTAACATTAATTTGTGCAAAAATTGCATGTTGTTTATACTAATCAATAAATTTTGACATTAAAATTAAAATACGTTTTTTTTTTATCATAATTAAAATACGTTGTTGAACAAATTTTGTCATGTTTGTGGAAGTGGTATGGTTGTTTTCCCATCAGGATTTAGGTTCCGGTGAGGGATCCCGCATTTAATAAAATGCGGGACTCCCATTCCCGATTGAATTTCAATGATCCGAGCCGCTCAAAGTGACCAGAACGTGATTTTAAGGGTCCCCTCAAAATATCAGCAAAAAAAATGACCAGGAAGGGTTTCATCCGAGCAGTTTTCATTGAACGGTTCAAAAAAAACTGCTCGGATGAAGCCCTTCCCGGTCAATTTTTTTGCTGATTCCCTTAGAGGACCCTTAAAATCACGTTCTGCACACATTGAACGGTTCGGATTTTCAAAATTTGATCGGAAAATGAAAGTCCCACATTTTAACAAAATGAGGGATCCCTCGGTTCAAAATCCCTCTCTCTGTCTCTCTCTATATATATATCAAAAAAGCTACAGGTACAGCAAGGTTGACGTGATTTTGAAGCAAAATCACGTCAGGTACAGGTACAGCAAGGCTAAACTTTGAAGCAAAATTAGATGGTTCGTAAACACCCTTCCCGATATCGGATTGACGTGATTTTTTATAGGGACCTTGAACGAAGTATTTTAAACAAAATGAACGGCTCCGATCATCTTTGCGGGACCCGAAACCGGTGCAAAATCGGTCTGTGCGCGGCTGCTGTGCGCTCCTTGCTGTACCTGTAGCAGGGTTCTCATCTTTGATTAAAAAAGGGTGAAAAACTCAGAGAGTTGCGTGAGGTCTAATCCAAGTTGAGAGTGAGAGAGAGAAGAAAGTAAATGCGACCATTTGAGAGAGAGAGAGAGAGATTGGGGAATCGAATATTTTGTTTTTACGTAATTGAATACACGGGGAACACGTCTTTAATGGCGCCCGCTGCTTGAATCGAAACACCCCATCGCCATCTCTCTCTCTCTCTCTCTCTCTCTCTCTCTCTCTCTCTCATCACTGTTGGAGCAGAGCCTTTTGTTCTCACATACATACATACACACGCACATAGATACGTACACTTATATATTTATAGTCTCGTTTATGGTTTGGAGGAAAGCAATGAGCTGGCGAAGAGTCGCGAAGTCTGCGCAGGCCCTCGCTGCCCACGCCTTCCTGTTTTGTTTCACGCTCTTGCTCGTTTTCAAGCTCGATCACCTGGTCTTCTGCTCGTGGTGGTCAGTATAATCATACGCATACCTTAATTGGCTTTTCGTGAATTGTCGGTAGGGTTTTTCAATTTCCGTTTAAATCGTGCTGGACTGAAGGGAATTTTGATTTATGAAGTTAGGGTACATTATTTGTAATTTATGGGTTTCTAAGGTTAGAATTAGCTTTTGCGCAATCAAATTTGGTTGAGAAATTGCTAATTCAGAGCATGATTAACCTCAAAGGGGTTTGGCTAAGTGGACATGAGAAAGCACGGAGGCCAAATATTCCAAACCTTAGGGTCACAGAAGGGTTTGACCCGTTGTTAACTTCAGGCCCTGTAATTAGTCATGTGAGCGCAAGCTGGCCGGACATATGGTTATAAAAAAAAATTGTAGAGCATGATTTGCAGCATGTGTGTGTATGCTCTGGCTGTCAATTTCGAGACTTGTTTGGACCAGGTGTCAAACTGTTTTTTACGGGAATATCATTTGAAGAGACAGAAATGGGAAAATGCAGAATTTTAATGCTGAGGAGTAATGGTGTTTCAGAATACTTGACACTCTACATACTTCTAAAAGCATGTCGTAGCATACTGTACCGGATCTTTTGATATAACAATGGTAAGCTATGGTTTGTACTTACTTTTCAAATCAGGGTGGTTTGCGTGTTAGATCCCCAGTCGATTAATCCATTTGATTGATTTTTTTCATGTAGTTTAGTTCCTATTTGTTGTAAGGAAAAAAGGAAAAGAATTCCTGTAAATTGTCTAGATACGTGATTTGCGGACATATCTAACTACAACCACACCCGGTTGATAGACATAACATGCTTCATTGGTTTTTACAGTCGTCTATTTTGTGTGGAGTCCGTGAAGAACGTTTGAAGCCTTCTAGTTTGACTTCTTTTAGCTTACCATTTCTGGTGGCCTTTTTTCGCCCATCGCTTGTGACTTGGTACAGAGATGTCTAAATGGCTTTCAATTTTCACATGCCTGGATTTATTGATGTCGTGGTTTGTCCACTTAGTCATTGGACACTAATAGTATACCCACAAAATTCTTGTTTGCTTATTAGTAGATCCTTAACGTCATTTTTCTTTCATATTTAGTTTCTAAATTACCATATGTGTTGACTTTGATTTGCAGGGTCATTTTCTTCCCACTTTGGCTCTTTCACGGAGTTGTTGCACGGGGAAGGTTCTCGTTACCTGCGCCATCTGTTCCTCATGGTCGTCATGTAATGCTCAACTACTCTCAATTTATTTTGTCAGAGTACCTTTTCTTGTAACAATGACATACTTAGTGTCATGGATATATTTTTTGCGCATCATAAAGGTTCCTGCTTTTCTTTTCCCCCAGTGGGCACCATGTCATGCTATCGTTGCGGCGCCATTGCTTATTGCATTCGAGCTGCTACTCTGTATATATCTTGAGAGCATTGCTGGTAGGGAACTAACACCGCTTCTAAATTACTCAATACTTCCTCAGAAAATATGCCCACTGTTGTTTACAATTTGTCTGTTCTGATTCTTGTTTTTGTTGCCATCTTACAGTAGTATAGTGGGTAATGGGTGCTAACCTTGGCTTTTTAAATTTGTTTTCTGTGGTGAATAAAGTTTTATTGCACAAAACAATATGCTAGCAACTAGAGTAGCATGCCCTTAAAAACCAACAACCTTCCAACAGCCAACCAATCTAAACAACTTAGCTAAGCTGAACAAACGAAGCTAAAAGAAAGAAAATAACCAATCATTACTGCAGCCTGTTTTCTGCTACTACACAGATGTCTAGGATGAATGTTCCAAGACAAACATAGCAGCCAACTGGCATAGCTGTTTTCCAGTTGATTGGATGAATAGATCCAAAAATCGGCCGTTACGATTTGTAACAGATTTCCAAGCTTCCAGTTCGGTTATGGACCGGTATAGCGGTGGGAGGGTGAAACTCGCAGGTGAACCGGCCGGTTCCCGTTATGTAACGCCAGTAACGGGGTGTAACAGATTTTAGGAACATTACGGATTGCTTTGGATTGGTTCAATCGCTGGCGTGGACGAAGAGCAGAACTGACCTAAGGGCGAGATTGACCATGATTCCTCCATTGTTGTACCAGTATAGAGAGAAAGTAGAGAGAGAAGATGAAGAAGGGTGCTTTGTGGGATGGTATACTGATGTCACACCTTTGGAAAAGAAAAACGTGACCTATTTTACAAAATTGTCCTTAAATATATGGATGTGGAGAGATTGGAGAACGGGTTCTTTTAGTCCTTGTAAGACCTTTCCAAAGTTCAATGTCAGTTTCTCGAGAAACAAAATAGCGTACTTTATGGCATGATGTCTGTTTGTCCCATTTTGTTTACTCCCTACGGAAGACTAGGCTGTTTTGAACACTAAAAATAAATTACTTCCCGAAATAATATTTTGATTTTTTTTTTACCCCATTCAAAAGATTTCAATGATTATTTTTGAATGGTTTTGAAAAATTCAAAAAAATATTCTCAGAAGCATCTTATTTTTTAAGGCCAAAATGACAACTTTACGTAAAAATGAAACAAATTGGGACAGAGAGAGTATTGTTTGTGTTTAGACTTCTTTATCTTTGATAGAGTAAGTACATGAAATACACTGGCGGCTCTACATATACTCTAAGGTGGTCGCATGACCACCCCAATTTTTTTTTCCGACACAATACATGGAAAAAAAAATGAAATATGGTAGGTTAGTTCATAATTTGAACACCCAGTCCAAATAGTCCAAATATGAATGATCACCCAATCCAAATTAAATGAACACTCAGCCTTATATCATGAACACCCATCAATTCAAGTAATTCATAATCGAACACCTAATACATTAGCCCAAACAAGGTACATACTATTATGAAGAAATTATAAAACAATTGTGAGAGGAAAAAAAATGACCTATTGGTATCGGTATCATGCTCTGGCTTCTTTTTGAATATCACAAGACTCTACTTCTATTAAAAGAAGAGAATATGTCCTAAAACATCTATGTCAATCTATTCGCCTCAATTTCCCCTAAAAGAATATCAGTAGATTTATGCACCTATTTAATCTTGCTCGGCTCAAATGGGAACTTTCATCAAGAAAAATTGTAAAATCTTATGTATTTCTACGTTATCTAATTGCAATAGTATACTTTCTCCGTCTCAAAATGATAATCCCCTCTGAAAACACATGCAATTTCCAGATAAAAAAATAAAGTACTTTCGTACATTAGTTTTCATGTTTCTTCGCACCTAATTAAAGATTTCGATTAGTTCTTTAATTTGGTGCCGAAAAATTTGAGAAATTATGAATGAAAATATTTATTTTTTGATTAAAAAATTGTAGGTCTTTTTGTTGTGGACAATCATTTTGGGACATAGGGAGTACGAAATTTTGTGTATATTCTACTCGTTACTAGAGGGAATAGAGTTGAAGTGATTCTTGAACACACTCCTAAAAAATCCTAGAGCCACCAGTGATGACATATTGAATACTAGTATTAATAAATAGTCCAGACTCATGGTGTAAAAATAATTGTGTAAAATTTGGTGATTGTATAAAAGGTTAAATGAATAAAATGTGTTATTGCTTGTCTTAATAATGGCTATGTTACAAAAATAAGTTGATGAGAGAAAAATAATGTGTACCATGGAGATTTATTGGTGTGCTAATTATTTTAGCAAATTCACGACCGTTACCCTGATTTCAGTTATGTAAGGTTCGATACTATAGAAACCGTTACACCACAACCATTACCGTTACGTGTTGCAAAACCATTATTTAAAACCTTGATTGGATGGTCTAGATTTCAAGTTCTTTTCTTCCTTTTCCTAATCAAAGATATATCAAATGTGGTCCAAGCATGCAAACTTCCTTTGAAAAAATCTGTTGCCTTATATCGGTGGCCAGCTATTGTTCATATATATATATATATATATATCAGTCCATTTCCCATGAGGGGGTCCTCATTTTAGTTAAAATGCGGTACTCCCCATTTCTCCCATTTTCCGATCGAATGTCGATGATCCGAGCCGCTCAATGTGATTAGAACGTAATTTTAAGGGTATCCGCGAGAAATCAACAAAAAAAATGACGGGGAAGGGCTTCATCCGAACAGTTTTTTATTGAACGGTTCAATAAAAACTGCTCAAATCAAGCCCTTCCCGGTCATTTTTTTCCTGATTTCTCGTAGGTATCCTTAAAATCACATTCTGAACACATTGAGCGGCTTAGATCATCGAAATTCGATCGGGAAAGGGGGTCCGCATTTTAAGAGATCCTCATTTGAAACTTTCTGTGTGTGTGTGGGTATATATATATAGGGAGAGAGAGAGAGAGAGTCCCCTTCCTATGAGGGCATCCTTATTTTTTTTAAAATAAAATGCAGACGTCCCCTTTTCTCCCCTTTCCCGATCAAATTTTGATGATCCGAGCCTCTCAATGTGTTCAGAACGTGATTTTGAGAGTACCCCGCGAGAAATCCGCAAAAAAAAAAAAAAGACCTGGAAGGGCTTGGTTTGAGCAGTTTTTATTTGAACTGTTCGATAAAATACAAACAAAAACTGCTCGGATCAAGCCCTTTCCGGTCCTTTTTTT
The DNA here is from genome assembly GCA_014282245.1 of Rhododendron simsii. Taxonomy (NCBI): domain Eukaryota; kingdom Viridiplantae; phylum Streptophyta; class Magnoliopsida; order Ericales; family Ericaceae; genus Rhododendron; species Rhododendron simsii. Next base: position 19,155,419 of record CM024960.1, on the reverse strand, counting down.
TTGCTGATTTCTCGCGGGTACCCTTAAAATCATGTTCTGAACATATTGAGCGGCTCGGATCATCGCAAATTGGTCAGGAAAGGGACGTCCTTAACTTAATAAGTTAAGGGCGCCCTAATTGGAAGTTTTGTGTGTGTGTGTGTATGTATATATATTGTGATGTTTATCGCCTATTTGTGAAAAATGCATGTCGAAAACCTGTTTTGAGGTATAGGGGTAGCTGTTGAAGTTTGTAGACCTTATTAACATGTTCTCTTTGTACAGTGTCTGGTTCTGCAGCTGTTAACTTAAAGATTGTCTTCCTTCCCCTGCTCGCATTTGAGATAATTATCTTAATAGACAATTTCAGGTATTTTCTTCCGCATTAATTTGTCTCTGTTCTTGTGACATTTTTTTAAAAACTTATCTATTGGCTTTAATGTCATTTAGCTTTATATCTTGTGCCATGCTTTCTGTTTCTTTTGTGATTATGTACGTTGACAACTTGAATGGAACATGATTTGGGTCGAGGGAAATTCCGTAGTCACTAGCAGTTCCATTAATAGACAAGTATGTTATTATTTCACTGGCCTAGAAGCAGACTCTGATGTACTTCCCCCAATTTTGTTTGGACTGCAATCGAAGTTTTTTTGTTCAACATGGACACTTGTTAAGGGCATGCTTATGAACTGCAATGCGTACGCGCCTTCCCATTCTGGTAAGGAAAAAAAGGGACGGGGGGAGTCGATATCTTCTTTTCAGTGCTGAAAATTAGAATGCTTTGCTTCTTTTTTTTGAAAGATACTGGTATTTGTTCTATGGAGAGTTCTTTTCTGATATACAGACATATTCTGATATACAGAAATATAAAGCCAACATGTTCCTGCTGCAAGGCTAGGTAGCGAACTAGAAGAGAATATTTCTTTGTCAATATAAGCTGTATCATTCAACGGATGCAATCATTGTGGCCCATAACCCCCTCCTCGCAGCGGATTTGTTCGCTCAAAATCAAGAAATTCTACTTGTATCTCTGCATATATGCAATAATTGCGCAAATGTCTCACTAAATTATTGGCTATCAGTCTCAGCATGCCTATGGCTTAGTTCATCCATGTTGAACTTGATTGTGAGCAATATTGACAGCAACATGGTTCCCACAACAGTACAGTGTAGGCTTCTTACAAGCAAAACCTTAGAAGCACGGATGTAGCCTGTAAGCACGAGGGACATGGATATAGCACGACAGGGACACCGAGATATGCTATTCTATAAATAGTAGGACTTAAAACATGTTGGGGAGAGGTTGTCTCGTATATATTGAGATATATAGCTTCATATCTACCACTGTAAGTTTATGTCTCATATTATGTAATAGATGAGGTACAAGAAGATATGAAGAATCTTGATGGACACGGGAGTCAATAAATCGTTAAAAGGAAGGGCATGGACACGGCTAGGAAATGCTAAAATCCCTTTCGCAATTCTTTAATGTACCTTTTTCATATACAAATTATGTGTGAATTCTATGTATGTCCAACTTGTATAAGATATTGATGTCAAATTTATAATTTTGATAATAGCACATTAGCAAGTTTTAAGGAAGTGTCAATTACATTACAATTCTTTTAGTCATAGACACCTTAGAAGTGTCCAACGTCGCAAAAAAAGTATCGGACGTGTCTTGGAATTTAGATTTCTATATCTTATTTAAATATTTAATATCACAAAAAGAGGGTATTCGACATTTGTCCAAGAGTGTCGAGAAGGTCAGTGTCCAGTACGTGTCGGACAAGGACACATATCCTTCTTTGAAGTGTTTGTGCTTCTGAGAGCAGAATTATGATCATTTAATGCTATTTAGACCAAAGCTATTCAGATACTTCATAAGCTACTGTCCTAGAGTCAACTGTTGAACTAGATGTATTTGCTTCTTACTCTATTGTGCCATCAAATATTTCCTCCCACCAAAGTGAAGTAACCCAGAGCAAATCTCCCATCAGTGGCAGCTCTAGGAGTTTTCGTCAGGGTTGTCATTGATACGCTTGATTTATCAGCGTTATTGAAAACCATAAACAAACATGAACTCTAACCCTCTAAGACATTGATATAAATGCTTTGGCAACCAATTGAATGGACATTACAGTTAAATGATTGTGGTCGACTGTGAAGCACCGACACCTCTAGAGGTCGAAATATCGCAGTGTCGGACACGGGGACACGTACGGGACACGCCACGTGGCGTGTCCCATAATTTAGTATAAATTTTTTAGGTGGACACGGGGGGACACGGCTGGGGACACAGTAGGGGCCAAATTGTAATTTCTTTTAAAATGGGGGGTCAAATTGTAATTTTTTTTAAAATTTTTGGGGCCAAAATGTAATTTTTAAAAAAATTTGGGTGTCAAACTATAATTAATTAATTATTTATATAAATAAATAAATAAACACGTGGCGTGTCCCCCACTGTGTCCGTGTCCCCATTTTTTTAGAATTCCCGTGTCGGTGTCGGTGTCGGTATCCATGTCCGTGCATCATAGGTGGTCAATGTATTCTGCTATTTTAAGATCGTTGCATTATTGGCACTTACAATTGCCTTGTTTGGATCAAGATTTGGAAATTTTTTTCCAACTCAAAAAACACTCATTACCCTTACTTCCAATCATTACTCTCCACTCATTATCCCTATTTTCAATCATTATTCTTATTTCTCTCTCTATCTCTCTCCACTCATTGCCCCTAATTCCAATCATTACTCTCATAAAAAATTTCTCAAAAACTCATCCAAACACAGCAAATGCATTTAATTACATCTCTTCCAATTAGTAACCAAGCAATCTTTGAATTTGATATTCTATCTAGTGGCTTCCTCTGTCGACTAAAAGAAAAATAAAATGTTCTTGCATTTCATGTCAGTAATGAGGGTAGGATGCATTCAAAGAGGCTGGTTGCCCGAGTGGGTTGCATGATGAAACACAAAGTAATAATGTCTTGGGACTGACGGTCCAATTAACTATGCAGTTAGGTGGGTTGAAGTTAAATTGGTGTTTTATTAATGAAGTATGTTCCAATTTGAACTAGTCTTTCAAGTTCAAATATTGTGTTATTTTCTGCTCTTTCTGGGGCAGCATAGTATATCTGACTTGTACCAAAACAGTCTATGCAAACACCATTGCCTCTGCTACCGCTAACAGTACTATTTTTCATTGCTAGCTATTCACAATAATAATATTAACTATCAAGCTAAGGCCCCGTTCCGCTTTCTCCAAAAACCTTCTTTTTGAAAAAGAAGGTAATTTCAAACTCAAATATAACGAAAATGAAAAAATATTTTTCAATTTTTTTTGCATAGTTTAAAAGATCTCAATGAGATCTATCAAACAAGATCCATATTGGTAACAAAATTATTTGCGTAAACGCATGATTTTGGAGCTTGAAATTACCTTCCTTTTCTAAAACTTCCTTTTTCAACAAAATGGAATGGCCTCTAACTAATTTAATGACCAAACAATTCACTACTGTTTTTGCATATTTACTACAGTTATGAGATTCATGACACTCGATCCTCTTTATTGTTATCTTGATTTGGGGTATTACAAAATGGGCCTTTACCCTTGACACTCAATCCTAATCCTTCTCTACATCCAGCTAAAGCAAAAGATTGAACTTCCTGAAATCATTTATCTGTCAGTCTTCCAATTTATGGTGGATTTCCTAATACCAAGGCGATTCCTTGTACAGAATGTGCAAGGCTCTATTGCCAGGGGATGATGAAAGCGTGAGCGATGAAGCAATATGGGAGACACTTCCTGTAAGTTTAACTGCAAGTTGATTTAAATAACTTTTATTGGATGCCATACTAGCTTTATGCAGATTGCTACTAAGTCATCTGATTATGGTTTTGTCTCTTTTTCTTTCTTGTTTTATTGATTTTTTGTTCTAAACATTTGTTATCATTGGGAAGAGTAAAATTCAGAACACTGAATCCTTCATTCCTTCATTGTACAAATGGAAAACTGTAGAACTAGGCGTTCAAGTGTATGCTGGTGGACTTGGACAGGTATTGTCTATCCTAAAGAGGTCCTATCACAAAGGAATGAGGGCCAAAAGATCAGATACGGGAGCAAGGGTGAAGTTCAAGTGGTGAATGCCCATTTGCGTTCTCACCATTTACGTGGGCCATTTGGAAAGAACTTTGTCTTGGTATTTAGTAAATGGATAAAGGAGGCCAAGCAGAATTAGAGGGTGATCACAGGTGTGGTGTAAATGGCAGCATTGCAATTAAATTAGTTCAAAAGGCACATGATTTCTTTTTGTATTGGTTGCAATTGCTTATGAGGAGGGATGGCCAATCATTTAGCTTCCATATCCTCTTTTTATTGTCCTCGTTTTTGGCCACAAACTGGTTTGGCACAGATGTTTCTTACCTTCCTTGGGTGTCACTTCTACAGTTCTACTGCTTGTGAGGCATAGAGGAGAATGCTCTTGTGAATCTGTTATGTTGCCTAGAATTTGCATTATTGAGTTGAGGTAAAAATCAACGTCAAAGACTTTATAAAGACACCATTAGAGGAAATGGCTCTTGAGAACTGCTTTACAGCCTTTTAAGTGACGTGGTTGTCATCATTAGAGATTCAAAGTGTTTTCCTGTTCTAAGTGATGCCTAGGTTACCTGGGACGTAGATTGTCCGGTACGAGGTATGGGACGTAGATTGTCCGGTACGAGGTATGTGAACAGAACTGTGGAGCCACTCCCTAAATGGCGTTACAATTGGGGAAAGCTTCTATGTTTTGTCATAGTTTCAAGCGATAAATCACCCAACAATTTCATGGTTTGCCGTGTCAAAGCTCCTCTTCTCTCTAGGTTTTTCGTTCATTACTTTTGTTTTCCTAGGGAACACGTTAATAAAGTAAATAGGAAATACTTTTGGTTTCCTTTTGGATCCTTATCAACATTCATAATGTATGTATACAATATATCGTAATGTGCATTCCAGAATCTTCGAAGGTATTACTGTTTCCTGGTAACACAGCTAACCTTTCGTTGGAATTGCAATTTTTATCCTTAGAGATTCCTTTACTGCCATAGGATTAAGTTTTAACTTCGATGCTGACTTGGTTGCAAAGGAGAATTTTGTGGGAAATTTCACTTAGGGAAGTTTAAGCAATCACAATATACATCAAATAATGCAAAATTGCAAATGAGGTTAATGATCAGGTCATCTGTGATTGTGGCATTCTAAAGTGCTTGAAGTTGGTGGCTATGTAGCGTTCTAAGGTGCTTCAAGTTGGTAGCTATCAACTGGCATTTGAGGCTTCGAAGTACAACCTATGCCTTGAACAGCCAAATATGAAGTTTTTGGTGGTATTTCGGGGACCTATATGAAACCTTTGGTGTCTAGTCTTCTACATAGGTGTGAAACACCTTTGGCTTTGATGTTTAGGCAGTGGCGGAGTTCAGATTATATATATATATATATATATATATATAATTATTTTTTTTATTTTTTATTTTGTTGGGGGGGGGGGGGGGGGGGGGGGGGGGGGGGGGGGGGTGTGGCTTAATAGTCATATTTTTATCTAAACGTACTGTTATAATATCAAAGAGTTTTTGCTTTCCAATACAATAACATCTGTACGAAATTATTCTAGCTTGATGTGCTGTAAAAGTATCTGAATCTTTTTGTTCTATTTCTTTGGGCTTCTACAACACTCACATGCTTATTTTTTGTATGTGAAAGAAATTGGGAAGTGAGAATGTAAAATAACCTGTTTTTTACTAAACCAAACCAAAATTATTTAGATTATAAGAAGCTATTACACTAATAATATCAACGGTTAAATCCCTGGACACCCCTCCAAGTATACCTCTTTTCATGGTCACCCCCTCTACAAATTTCGCCTACAAACAGACCCCCTCATTAAAGTTTTCATTTGGAGGACCTAACTCTGTTGGACGGAATGAATGAAAAGACCATGTTGCCCTTACATATATATACCCACAGCAGACCTACACCAGTTCATTCCTCACACTTCTCTTCTGGCACCTATTCCGGCAACCACCACCATATCTATCTCTCTCTGACTCCCATATCTCTTTCTCTCGGGTTTGACCTTGATCGCCCCTATCTCATCCTCATTCTCGTTACATATTTGGCCCTTGTCTTTGTAAGCTAAGTCCAATAGAATCCATTAAGCAGTGAGTTAATTGAGCAAAAGAACAACTTACAGGAAAACACACATTTTTTCCCCTTCCTAATCACACAGAATTAGGACCCAAGCAATGATGATGCAAATGTCCCAATTTGAAAATGTATTCAGCATATGAAATTGGTGGGATGAAAACAACAGCTCATGGACCACATCTATACCTACACTAACTCAATTTGACATAAACGACGTATTCTGGAGAAATCGGGGAGAATTAGCTTACAGAAGTGAATTAGGGTTTCGAACAGCTTCTTTTTTAGTACTGCAGTTATCGGACTGGAAGGAATTGAATAAGTCCTCGGTCAAGAAAGGGCGTCTTTGGAGGTGGAGGTGTTGGGGGGCGAGGGGCCGACAAAGGAGTGGGAGCGGTGGTGGATGATTTCTGGATCGGCAGCGGCAGTGAGTTTGCTGAGCTCTGTGTGTGTGTGTGTGTGTGTGAGAGAGAGAGAGAGAGAGAGAGAGAGAGAGAGGAGTTGCAGTGAGAGAGAAGGGTGGCTTAGGTGGTGGTCGCCGGCGTGGGTGGTGGTCTCTGGCGTTGTTGGTGGTCGCTGGAAATGGTGTCGGTGGTCGTGAATGGAGTTTGAAGTTTGGGGCAAAAAAACAATTTTTTTTTGCCAAAGTGGGGCAATATTGGAACATTTTACCACTTTTGACAGAACTTAGTTGAAAATATTAACGGTTTTAGACGGAAACCTGACAGAAGGGGTTTAGGGACAAGAAAACTTTAATGAGGAGGTCTGTCCATAGGCAAAATTCATGGAGGGGGTGACTGAGAAAAAGCGGTATACTTGGAGGGGTGTCCAGGTATTTAACCCTAGTATCAATAATACTCAAAATTAGTTATCATGTTAATAAAATTCTAAAACCTTTTGTTGGGGGGGGGGGGTTGGGGGCGGGCCTCGGCCAACACAACTCTACCTCTGAGTTTAGGGGCCTTGAACATTTAGATTCTCCTCATGCGTATGCCACAGTCCTCTGCATCAGTCAAAGCAGAGACCAAAGATGTGGATATTGGCCTTTTTGCATATGTACATATTTGTCCATCACTACTTATTTTGATAGTGCAAGAGTTTAAGAGTGTAATCTACGGCTTATTGTATCATATTGACATATTCCATAAGAGAGATCATGTGTAAGAAAGTCAATGTTTCTAAAAATCATGTTCCTTCCTTTTCTTTAACATTGGGTTTCAGTTTTGTGATATATCTATGAAGATGAGGTTACTGAATGAGAACTTGCTGTTTTTAGCACTTTTGGGTGGCAATCTCCATGGTTTTCTTCGTCGCTGCTACATTGTTCACCCTCCTTAAGCTTTGCGGTATTTCTCTATCTTTTTTAATACTCTATATTTTACGTTGGAGTGTGGGAGATATAGTGTTGTGCATCTTTTCCTGAACTTTGCCTTTCCATATTTGGTAAATCAAAGTAACAGGGCTTTTTTTTTCAGATGACATGAAATGAAAGCAATGCACCTTTTTTTGCTTGATTTGGCATTGGACTCTTTCTTGCAAACAAAATCTTTGGTTGTTTAAGAGACGGGAAACGGTAAATTAACTTGTAATTTAGTAATTTGACGAACTTTATACTTTAGTAATTAGTGATGGTTATGCCAGAATGAGGAATTTGATGGCCAGAAAGGTAGGAGTTCTCAAGTGAGGTAATTGGAGCCACTTGTTGGGAAGGGAGAGGCTTTGGTCAATTGATTATTCACCCTTTCTTGATAGGCAAAAAACACACACCACAAATTGAAGGAATTGGAACATATCCACACGAATACGACGGTGAATGCGGGTGTTTGTGCATGCGTGCATGTTAATATATTGTAGTAGGTCACGGGTGGGAGGGGTTAACAAACAAAAGATAGTAGTTTAACTAGCATGGTGAATGTTGTGAAATTTGGTGTACGTTGTGTGTGGAGTTGGCAGAGTCTTCATCTTTCTGGAATATGCATTTCATAATTTTTGCTAGTACTATGGTAAATTGATTAAAGCAAATATTTTGCTATGTATCTGGGATTGGAAGTGCAACTGGCAATGATGGCTTCCTTAGTTTGAAACTGCTTTCTAACCTTTTTGGTGTCATAAACAGAAATGCGCAACTTTTGCAAAGTCTTGGGATATCATACAGGTTCTATTGTGTCATTGCTGTTTTTTGATCATCCAGCGTCTCAAAACTTGTATTACCTGGACTCTGTAGATGAGGGGAGAGGACGTGTGATCTATGTAGCACCGACACTCCAAAAGGGTGCCGTGTCCACATATTGGACACGGGGACACGGTGGGGACACGCCCAAATACGTATTGGACACGCCACGTGGCGTGTCCAATAATTTTTATTATTTTTTTGATGGGGGACACGCCGGGGACACGGCTGGGGGTCAAAATGTAATATAAATTTTTAATTTTGAGGGGTTAATATGAAATTATTCAAAAATATTTGGGTCGAAACTGTAATTATGCCTATATTTGGACCATGGTTATCTTATACATTTATATAGGACATGTCTTCATCAACAATGGAAGGAAAGAAATATTTATGTATATATGTATTTATATATATATATATATATTTATTTATTTATTTATACACGTGGCGTGTCCCCCGCCGTGTCCGTGTCCCCATTTTTTTAGAATTGCCGTGTCCTGTGTCCGTATCCGTGTCCGTGTCCGTATCCGTATCTGTGTCCGTGCTGCATAGCGTGTGATGCCTTGACATATGATCATATAAGATAATCCTGGCCATTGTTTCCCTTACCATCTTTTTACTTACAAGAACCTTAGAGCTCCAATGAAATATTGGGCAAACTTCCTCCTTTGTTTGGATTTACTCTTATTTATAACTACATGTACTTACACCACTACATATATGTATCACATGGTTGTTGCCATACAATAAATGCACCCTTGTGGACACCGCCTCAGAGACACATCTCCACGCAGTGATCTCGATACACATTGAAACTGATTGTGACCAAAACTCTCATGGCTAGAAGCATCGCACATGGTGATGGCCACATTTGTATAGAGTTGCCACTTAGTTTTAGAAAAACTAAGAGGTGTTAAGCATCGGAAGCCAAAGGTACGATGAGGGGAAGGTGTTAGGCACCCCTCTCTATCCAGCCAGCCCATAATCATTCAACACATAATTGACTACCGCTTTATTTGATTCCACATACAATTGAATTATTAAGCCTTTAAACAGTTTATAATGTGATTAAACAGAAATCACACAGGACAGGGGAAAGGGACACCATGCGGAAAATAACAAAAGAACAGCAGGAAACAAACTGTCCCAGCAAATCGATTTGTCAGCCGAAGAATTGATCTGTCGGCCAGCAGATCATACTGGTTTGGTTGTACTGGCCGACGGTTGAAAGAACCATCCAGTGTTCTTCATCGCAGCAGAATACAGAAATTACATAGAGCAGCTGAAAACTGAATTTAAAGCATAAATACGATAAATAAACCAGACCCTAGGCCAATTGGCCTCACCACCTTTATCCTTCAGTAGCTTGATTGCTCGGATTGAGGGTGATTTGTTGTGATTGCTCCTTGAAAACCCTAGAACTAAGTGGGTTCTTTGGGTTTGATCACTCGGGATGCAGCTGCTCACGGGAAGTTAGGTCTTTTGTAGAGATGGTATGGAAGGGTTTTGCAGAGTTTGGAGGTAGGAGACGATTCACGTAGAGAGAATTTGGGTACAGAGGTTTGTAAACCCTAGGAATGAACCCCTTTATATATGGCATGAAATCCAACCTTGGCCGTAGGAATTAGGTTGATAGATATGGAATTTAGGTTTTTCTGAGGTTGTTTACATGCTTACTCAGTAAATCTGTTGCACAAGAGTTAGGGTTTGGGTCAAACACGTTGCTGAAGGTTCCAGAATTCCTGATCTGGCGGCCGAGTAAAAGATTTAGCGGCCGAGGAAACCATCTCACTGGAAGGTTTTGGCTGTAAAGATTCCAGGGGAGAAAGATTTACTTGGTGGCCATCTGTCGGCCGACAGACAGATTTGCCTTGGAAACTGGATTTCAGGCTTTTTGGGCTTTTTAAGTGGCTAAAAAGACTCACAAAGGCCCTCGGGGCTTACGAGAAGTCAAATCACAACAATCACTAACCTACACATCATCGGGATGGTCCCCAAGGTGAGACCTGAAATATCTGTCGAGCCAAATTGGGGTGCCTACAACCTTCTCGTAATACACTGATATAGTTCACATTTACTTGTGTTCAGATGTTAATATTATGAGGTGAATGTGTCAATCGTGGTTCTCATAATGAATTGCCGTAGTTTTGCCTCATATAATGATCTGCATCAGTTATGCTGGTAGGGATATTGCTAGTGTATTTTGTTAGTACAGTTTCCTGTAGTATGTGCACATTTGAGATTAGTGGCCCACTTCACTGCTCTATCTCAGCAAATTTCACCAATCACAACGCTCTTCAATCTGCTTGCATAATTTTAATTAACCTTTTTTTTTGGTCACATATGCCATACTATTTGTATGATGCTAATTATCGATTTTATGAAACGGTGCAGGTGATGTGAATGCTCTAGGATGGTGGGATTTATTCATAAATTATGGGTACTGATTAACTTTCTTGTTTCTTCTACTACCATTTTACCTTCTTTCGGATTTAATTAATTTTTGTGCATGAAGATGATAGTTATCAGACTTTCATCACCCCTGCCTTTTGCAGTATTGCAGAGTGTTTTGCATTTCTTGTTTGCACAAAGTGGTCTAATCCGGTGATACATAGGAATTCTCGTACACGAGAAGCGAGCTCGTCATCTAATGCTATAAGATATCTTGACTGGAACAGTGGTTTAGTTGTCTCTTCAGATGATCAGTCCCATGACAGAATATGTAGTTTGCAAGACATTGGAGGCCATATTATGAAGGTTCCAATAATTGGTTTCCAAATCCTTCTTTGCATGCGTTTGGAGGTATGATATGTTTTGGCATTTAGTATCGCTGGTGGCTGGATGAATAATTTAGTTTATTGGAATGTCGCATGAACAAATATGTAGTGATGTCCTATTTCAGGGGACACCTGCCGGTGCTAAAGATATTCCACTTCCAGTACTTTTCTCTCCACTTTTTCTATTGCAAGGTGTTGGTGTCCTGTTTGCTTTGTCTAGATTGGTGGAGAAATTTGTTCTATTACTACGCACTGGAGCTGACACAGGACGATATTTTTTGGTGTCTTCAAAAGTACGTGAATGCTTTGGCTACTTGCACCATGGCTCCAGGTAATGCTAAACATGAAGTCGATTTCGATACAACGTGGTGCTGGGGAATGAAGTAATTCTGACTGCTCTTTCACTATATCTATGATCAGGCTTCTTGGTTGGTGGTCAATTGATGAGGGGAGCCGAGAAGAACAAGCTCGACTTTTTCACGATGGCGCCTCTGGGTAAGAATCTTTAATTTGAAACTATTAGAAGTGCAAAGATACAGTTTTTCCTCTGTTCCTTTTATGCTTGGTTTGTTATATGCGGCAACCCATTTTTATAGTGGAGGAAATAATCAAACGAAAGGTTGACAAACATTTAGGGTCAATTTGCAAGCAAGGGGCAAAAAGCATACTAGAACTATTTTTCTTTAATAAGCAACATGGGTATAACTATAACTATTTTTAATCTTTGCTTATAATATGAAAGGATCATGAAATGTAATTGCTTATTGAAATTGGAAACTGATGAGATTGCCAATGGCTTGCTTGGTTGTACGTTAATCACATTTTCCTTGTAAGTGTATCGCCTAATCGTGACAATTATAAGACTCCTTGGTTAGGTCGGCCCAAGAAACTAACACCCTCCTACCGCTGCCACCACCCAAAAATAACAAAATCACTCACTTCATAATCTCGGTCATGTCCTGTTGGAGCAAATTGCAATCTTGAGTTTTGCTTCTCGTGCACTAGAGCATAGGGCCTGTGCTAGAACATAAGGGTACAATTGAAATGAGACAATCTTTGTTGGTGTCAGACCACCACTTTTCTCAATAGCTAAAGTGTTATCTAACAGGACATGTGGTGATCTAACATGGTATCAGCTGATACAGTTCTTAGTAAGTGGAGGTCTAATGTTCAAGTCTTTTCATTTGCATTCGCTCTCCATTTGCAATTTGCTCCTCTCTTTCTATGGATGTTTGCATTTTCTGTACTAGACAAGGATGTATGTGAGGGAGGGCAGGTTTGGGAGAGCTTGATGGGCATTGTTTGGCCTTGTTTCTAAATGCTTAACCTTTGTTTTTCCTGGACAAGTGGTGATGTGTTGATCTAGCAGTTGATTGGTTATAGAGCCTTTTTGCCATCATTAGTTTGTTTGACAACATACCTATCGTTTCTAAGTGGAGATATGTTTAACTGAAAATTTCCAAATCTTTTTGTTTGTTTGTGATATGACTCATCTGTGGGCCTTATATTTCTGGGTGAACCTTAATTCATTTTTGTTTGCTTAATGCTGTGTTTGGTTTGGTTTTTGAAAAATAGTAGGGGTAATAAGTGGAGAGAGATAGAGAGAGAAATGTTGGAAGTAGGGGGAATCTAGGGGGTATTTTTTGAAACATTCTTTTTGAAAAGTGAAGAGAACAAGGCATAAGTTTCCTCCAGGTGGTGTTCCCTTATTGCAATCATGTATGTGGGTCTTTTGATGGTATTTTTGATTTTGTTATGCGGATTCCCTTCTGACCATATATTATCTTAGGCTTCTTTGATCTTGATGTCTTTTGAGGAAGATAGATGATAACGCGGTTTAGAAGCACTTAAAGAAAAGGACTTTTGGTAGCGCACTTATCCATGCTCTCTCTCTCTCTCTCTCTCTCTCTCCAAAATTTTTTTGTCTATGTACTTAAGCATGGTTTGTTTGTTAGTGATTAGTCCAGCTCACATATTCACAACAACATCAAGGAACTTTGAGAATTTTGTGTGGGTAGATTGAATTGTTAGGAGTGATAAATAAACAAGAAAGCAACCATGATAAAACATGCAATCTTTTATTTAGTTTTGAAAGTTCATAGCAATATGGTTTAGAGTCTTTCGTTAACCCATTAGATTCTTTTTCTTGGTAGGTTGTATTAACCGAGATTGGTTGATTTTAGACCATCTGTTTAGTATCATATGGAAGAATGCAATTTTGGTATAATGGATTGTTGTTTGAACTGGATTAAGTTAGTCTGTAGAGTCGGTCCACAGGTTGAGTTTCTCATGTTGGTCTAGTCAAAATCATGATGTATTCTTCACTTCATGCACATATGTGAGCGAGCTCAAGGATCCTGTTCATTGGTGTTTTAACAGGAAAACTGGCATATAATTTTAGTTTGTTCTACATTTTTTTGGTTACGAGTTTATATCAAGCTAGTACATTGAAGGAGCTGGGATTCAGGGTTTTGTTGAGATCACTGCAATTTATAATTTGAGTTCTTACGGTATTCTCTAGTGGTCTTTTGAACTTTCTTTTTGGCGTGCTTGTACTGTACTCCTCTTAGCTAGGTTCTGTGAGTTTGGTGATTTAGAGTATGTATTTTGTAATTGGTATTTTGCTAGTGTGACTACTGCAAAAGAGCTGGGATCTTGGGTTTTGTTGAGATCAATGTAATTTGTATTACCTTTCATAGTTCTGACAAAAGTTTTATTGTGGTCCTTTTTCACTCTTAGATATGACTTTGCTGGTAGGCATACTTGCAGTATGCTTCGCTTTGCTGGGTTGCGATAATTTAGTAATTTCTAGTATGTATTGGCACCATTCTCACTGCAGACAAAAGTAAAAGAATGACAACTACGAAGCATGAGTACTTAAAAGAGAAATGTTGTACTCATACAGAGCACGCATGGGTACTGGGAAAAGCTATTTTCATGCTACCTCTGCGTGCCTCCAATTTATCTGTTCTATTCTCTGATTCTGGGCACTGTGGTGCACATCAGGCCTAACTGCAATCTCTTTTACAGATGGACGTCGGAGTGGTAACTTAATTTTGTGTGGATGCTTTTAAAATTAAGCTTTATTTTTTAGATTCTCTGACTTAATGACATTAAAACTGTGGTTTGTACTTAACGGTTGCAATCAACTCTGGTTTCTGGGTTAGATTCTTAATCACTTAAGCTGTTTAATTAATTTTGCATTTGGTTTCTGTGTTACTTATAATGCATTACTCTAATTATGACTGTCTTGTTTCTTTGAGAATTTTGATGTATTGTTGTTATCCTCATCATATCAATACCCATACGGCTGCTATAGAATAGAAATTGCCCATGGTATTCTATATTTCTATTAGCAATTTAGCATCATTGGGTTCATCAATTCAATGTTGTCATTTCTATAATCCTTTGTTGTTATTCACCCTAAATGAACTCATCGCACCTTGAGACACGAAGAACTTATAAACCAACATATCCTCCATTCCCCCCTGGTGACGATGTATTTTGTAGTGCTTCGTCCATCTAAAGTCAGTTACTACTGTTCATGTATGTTCGCTAATAGTTGCATTTACAAGGTTTAGTACAGATGCGTGCTTGATTTATTTTTTAATTACATGATTTGTCACAACAACAATAATAATAACAGAACCCATGTAGTTCCCAATCATTGGGAGTATGGGCGGGGGAGGATTGGAGACAGACTTAACCTTTGGCAATATGCACAAAGTGGCTGCTCTTAGAATACCACCGAAACAATGGCCCCCCTATATGTGTTTCGCTGCAGAACTATGCTCCCAAATCAAAGTCAAATGGCATCAGAGAGGGTAGGCCTAGAGACCCAATTCAATTTATGCGCACATTACCATACTTCATTGATAGTCCAGAGCATCGGTATGCACAATATTATTACATGATTTGTCAAATCTTGAAATGAGTTGACATTTCCATCAAGACGACAGGATAGCTAGTGTCACTGTCTGTGGCAGAACGTCTCCAGGGCTTTAGTAATGCTGATTGGTTTTGTAAGTGTTTTTGTTGGTTAATAATTGTATATTTGTTTCCTCTATATGCAGTTATAACACTTTTTGTGGTTATCCTCCTGAAATTGTGAAGAAAATGCCTAAGAAGGATCTTGCAGAGGAGGTGATCATTTATCATACAGTATTCCTTTCCATTTTTACCTGCATGAAGTTACTATTCCCTTGGTTTTCATTCCACATTCCCCCCCCCCCCCCCCCCCCCCAAAAAAAAAAAAAAATACTGGTTAATGGTCTCTGCCCATTATGAAGATTGCACTATACATTTCCAGAGTTACTTACTTTACATGTATCTTCTTTCCTGATTTTCACTTCATTCTCTTGCATCTCAGGTTTGGAGACTTCAAGCTGCGCTTGGTGAGCAAACAGAGATCACAAAATTTAGCCAGCAGGAGTATGAAAGACTTCAAAATGTAATGCTCTCAAGTTTACTGCTTTAGTGTTTTTATATTGAATCTGCTATAGTCATTATTATAATCTAAGTATGCAGCTTTTCTGCTCTACAATTTTTTTTTTGGCTTAGAGTTTTAGATGTTCTGTTTTCCATAGGGTGAATCAGACAAGGAGGGACTTGGTGTAGCTGTAGTTATGTCCCTCTGATGTATTTACATCCGGATTTCATTGATCATGCTCCATGTTGGAAATTGTCCCACATCGATTAATTATCACCTCGAAAACTAGTATATGAGCCTGGGCAGCCTCTCCTCTCATTGCCAATTGGTTTTGAGGTGGATGCTTTAACACTCCAGAGTATGCTTTATGTAGTTTCTATTTTGATTGTGATTGCCGGAGAACCCATCAGAGGGAGGGTAATGAAACTTCAGAGCATACGTGTAAAAACACTAGGGAATATGGAGTTTGATATACAGCGGGCTTAATGAGTAAGGTTTCTTGTTGCGTTAATGTCATTTTATGGAGGACATATGCATTTCATATCCATACAGTCACTAAGAGCCCTCGCCCTTTATATCGTGTTCTTGAGTCTATTCTCGTCGGTTTGAAGAAACATGACTGGTATATGATTCATGTAAAACGAGACGATAGAATTGAGACCCCCAAAAGTTAGGGTTGTTTTCTCATTACTTTAAGTTATACAAGAGTAAAGAATTAATTACACACTACACCCTTATATACTAATCTATTTACATAAGAGATTAAGTATAAACTAATAGCACACTACACCTATAATAACTTAACACTCCCCCTCAAGTTGGCGCGAAGATTTCAATCAAGCCCAAATTGAACACAATGGGGTGGAAACTCTTGCTATTAAGTCCTTTTGTGAATATGTCAGCTAATTGATCTTCAGATCTCACAAAAGGCATACATATCAAACCCTCGCTCAGCTTCTCCTTGATGAAGTGGTTGTCAATCTCTGTATGTTTTGTTCTATCATGTTGAACAAGATTATGAGCAGTGTTTATGGCAACTTTATTGTCACAGTAGAGTTTCATAGGACCATTATCAGAAAGTCCCAAATCACGTAATAAGGTTTGAAGCCATAAGAGCTCACAAACACCATATGTCATAGCTCTATACTCAGCTTCTGCACTAGGCCTGACAAGCACTGACTACTTCTTACTTCGCCAAGTAACCAAATTTCCCCCAAGGAAAGTACAGTAGCCAGAAGTAGAGAGTCTATCATCCGCAGAACCAGCCCAGTTGGCATTAGTAAATGCCTCCAACCGCAGGTGACCATGATTGGAGAACATAATTCCTTTCCTTGGAGCTGATTTGAGATACTTCAAGATACGATAAACTGCATCCAAATGTGAAGTATGAGGGTCATGCATAAACCGACTGACAACACCCATTGCATAAGTAACATTTGATCGGATGTGCAAGTCACTGATATCTTTCCTTATCAGTGCACTCTCCCACACCTACACTAAGATGATGATTCACCTCAATAGAAGAATTTGCAGGTCTACAACCCAACATAACTCTTTCTTCCAAAAGATCCAAGTATACGCTTCTGTTGGGAGATAAAGATACCTCTATCAGACCTTGTCACTTCCATTCCAAGAAAGTATCTCAGTGGTCTCAAATCCTTATTCTCAAATTCTTGAGCTAGACTAAACTTAAGATTGAGAATCTCACCCACATCATTGCCTGTCATTATTATGTCATTAACATAAATGATAAGGACAACAATCTTATCAGCACCTCCTTTGATGAACATAGTATGATCTGGATGGCACTATTTGTAACCAAACCTCAACATAGCCTTTGAAAATCTACCAAACCAAGCTCTAGGTGATTGCTTCAACCCATACAGAGCCTTCCTCAATTTGCACACCTTTCCCTTAGTCTCAAAGGAAGAAAAACCTATTGGTACATCGATATACACCTCCTCCTCTAACTCCCCATGAAGGAATGCACTTTTCTCATCAAACTGGTGAAGAGGCCAATTCAAATTGGCAACACAAGAAAGTAGAGTTCGTGCACTGTTCATCTTTGCTACTGGTGCAAACGTGTCCTCGTAGTCAATACCATAGAAAGTAGCGTTTGCACACTGTTCATCTTTGCTATTGGTGCAAACGTCTCCTCGTAGTCCATACCATAGATTTGAGTTTAACAAGTCTTGCCTTGTATCTCTCAAATGTACCATCAATATTTTGCTTGACAGTGAAAATCCACTTGCATCCCACTGATTTCTTTCCCCGTGGGAGTAACACCAGCTCCCAAGGTGCCATTCTTTTCAAAGCCGTCATCTCTTCTATCATAACTCCTTTCCACTCAGATATCATGAACACATCCTACCAATTCTGTGGAATAGATATAGAAGAAAGAGACGAAACAAAGGTATGGTGCGAAGGAGATAAACAATCATAAGAGATGTACTTGGAAATGGGATATTGAGTACATGACCTTACACCTTTCCGAAGAGCAACAGGAAGATTATCAGAATCAATAATAGGAGGTTCAATGGGAGAAGATTCATTACTAGATGAGTCAGCTAGAAGTCCAGGAGTCCAGAACTGAAGCAGGGGATGGTGATTGGCAAGGTGGCAGTACACATAAAGATTTGCCTTTCTTTTGATACGTTGCCAAGGTAGCAGGCCATTCACTTGGTCTGTTACACCTGTCCCCGTCCATTCGTTCACCAATGTCCTGTTTTGCACTATCAACAGACACTGGTTCCACTCCAGACTTCTCCTTCTCCCCCTCAGTACGAAAAGGAAGTGATAAAAACCATGACCCTTGATTCTGAGATGTAAACCTCTTCCTCGCTCATCTATTCCTGACTAACATGTTGTTTGCTCTGAAGAGATGGAGTGGAGGGAGAGTAAAAAGTCTCGGTTTCCAAAAGGTGACATCCATAGAGACAAAAAACTTTCTAGAGTGATCATAACATTTGTTGTTTGGAGAGGAAAAAGTGTGTAAGGTGTTAATTAACCTTCACACATAATCATTTATTTATATGAGGAGATAGTTCGTTACACAATATAATTAAGCAATGTGGGACTAAACACAATATACTAGTAGACAAGTATACTAGTATTCCAACACTCCCACTCAAGCTGGGAAATAGATATCACACAAACCTAGCTTGTCACATAACATCTCCAACCGGGGCTTAAACAGCGACTTGGTGAATATGTCAGCCAATTGAACACTTGTAGACACGAAGGGAGTTGCTATAACACCATCAGTCAACTTCTCTCGCACCAGATGACAATCAACTTCGATATGCTTAGTCCGCTCATGAAATACAGGGTTGGATGCAATGTGAATTGCTGCTTAGTTATCACAATACAAATTCATAGGCAATTGCACATTGAATCCTATCTCCTCAAGAAAAGATCGCACCCACACAATCTCACATGTGGTGTGAGCCATGGCTCTATATTCTGCCTCTGCACTAGACCGTGCAACTACGGTCTATTTCTTACTCTTCCAATTAACAAGATTGCCACCAAAAAAACACAATATCCAGTGGTTGGCCTCCTGTCAGATGGGTCTCCTGCCCAATCAGAATCAGCGAAGGCCTCAATACGCAAATGACCATGAGCTCTATAAAATAGACCACGTCTAGGATGAGACTTGAGATACGTGACAATTCTAAGAACGACCTCCCAATGTGGCAGACGAGGAGCAGACATAAAATGACTCACAATACTCACTGCAAATGAAATATCAGGACATGTAATAGTGAGATAATTTAGTTTACCAACCAAACGGCGATATTGATCAGGACTAGATAGTGCCTCCCCTTGATCAATGCATAGTTTGACATTGGGATCCATAGGAGTATCGACAGGTTTTGCCCCCAACAAACCAGTCTCATCTAAGATATCCAGCACATATTTCCTCTGCGATAAACTAATACCATCTTTAGATCGTGCTACCTCAATACCTAAAAAGTATCGCAATCTACCCAAGTCTTTAGTATGAAATTGACTCTGCAGAAAGACCTTCAACGCATCAATACCTTTCTGGTCGTCACCCGTAATAATAATATCATCGACATACACAATCAATAACACTTTGCCTCGAGTAGATGTGAGAGAGAAAACAGAATGATCAGACTGACATCGATTCATACCAAACCTCGAGTAGATGTGAGAGAGAAAACAGAATGATCAGACTGACATCGATTCTTACCAAATTTTAAAACTGCATCACTGAACTTGCTAAACTATGCCCTGGGAGACTGTTTAAGCCCGTAAAGAGCTTTACGAAGATGACATACCTGAGAACGCTCCCCCTAGCAACAAACCCAGGTGGTTGCTCCATATAAACTTCCTCAAGAAGGTCGCCATGTAAGAAAGCATTCTTGACATCCAATTGAAATAAGGACCAACCAAGATTGGCTGCAAAAGAAATAAGGAGACGAACGGAACCAAGCTGCGCAACCGGGGAAAATGTCTCAGCATAGTCAACACCATAAGTCTGGGTGTAGCCTTTAGCAACAAGGCGAGCTTTGTAACGCTTAACAGACCCATCAGGATGATATTTCATAGTGAATACCCAGCGACACCCCACAGTGGATTTTCCAAAGGGTAGAGGAACCAACTCCGAAGTCCCATTATCGTGGAGTGCAGAGATCTTCTCCTCCATAGCTGTCCGCCACCAGAAATAGACAAGGCCTCCTGAACAGTTTTAGGAACAAAGATAGAGGAAACAGAGGCAGTAAAAGCACGAAGGGTGGGGGACAGATGATCATAAGATACAAATTTAGCAATAGGATGAGAGATAGTACACGTGAGAATACCTTTACGAAGAGCAATGGGAGGAGAAGGTGAAGCAGTAGGGGCCAAAGGAGGTGGACTCGGATCTCGCAACGGAGGAGAAGGCTCAGCGGCAGGCGGAGGTGGCAGTGGTGCAGCTTTGGCACGGCGAACATATACCTGCATCGGGGGGTGTTGCTTTTGAGGTTGCCTAGAAAGAACCAAAATATGCATATAGTCAGACTGATCTGCATGAGGTAAAGTCGGAAAATAGGGTAACGACTCATGAAACGTAACATCAGCACAGACAAACTCGCGATGCAGAGTGGGAGAATAACACTTATAACCTTTTTGAGTCCGAGAGTATCCCAGGAAGACACACTTGATAGAGCGTGGATCAAGTTTATCGCGGCCGGGATCAAGGGCATGAACATAACACGTGCACCCAAAAATTTTAAGAGGTAAAGAATATAAAGAACAACCAGGGTGCAAAATACTACAGGGAATCTGGCCCCCAAGAACGCGAGAGGGCATACGATTCACGAGATAGCCGGCAGTAAGGATGGCGTCGCCCCAAAAGGATTTGGGAACCGCCCGCTGGATTAAAAGGGCTCGGGCAACCTTTGTCAAATGACGTATCTTGCATTCGGCAACCCCATTCTGTTGGGGAGTGCGAGAACATGAAGATTGATGAAGAATTCCATGCTCATAAAAAAAAACAGACAACATTATAGAAATATTCACCAGCATTATCAGAAGGAAAGATACGAAGAGAAACATCAAACTGAGTTTTTATTTCCATATAAAAAGATTTGAAAATGGAGTACAAGTCTGACCGGTTTTTCATGAGATAAACATAAGTAAGCCTAGAATAGTCATCCACAAAAATAACAAAATACTGAAAACCACCACGTGATGAAACACGCACAGGACCTCAAATATTGGAGTGAACTAAATGAAAAGGACGAGACACACGACTCTCTACTCTAGGTGGAAAAAAACACGATGGTGTTTACTGAACTCACAGACTTCACATGGCAAAGACTGAAGACTACGACATGACGGAACTAACTGTTTGAGAGTCTGAAGGGAGGGATGGCCAAGACGGCAGTGATGTTCATAGGGAGATACGGAAGCCTGAAGAGCAATAGAGGGAGGAGGTTCGCCAGTGTCAAAATAGTATAGACCACCACGCTCAACACCGCCACCAATCTTCTTCCCTGTCTGGAGATCCTAAAATACACAATAACCAGGAAAGAATGTAACTAAACAATTTAAGGATTGGGTAAGTTTACTAACAGACATAAGACTATGGGGAAAATGAGAAACATGTAAAACAGAGTCTAAGGTAAGAGAAGAATGTAAAATTACAGAACCCAAACCAGTAATGTCAGAAGAAGAATCGTCAGCCAAGGCGACACGAGAGGGCTTCACATGAGGACGAGAACCAGAGAGGTGGATGGAGTGGCCTGTCATATGATCGGTAGCACCAGAATCAGTAACCCACGGAGAATTAGAGGCTAGGCCAGCAAAGGTGGAGCCTTTCTGAGCGAACGTAGCAGTGGAGGAGGATGGCACCTGAGAAAGTGGCTGGGAAATCAAGCGATGATACTCATCCTCGAGAATAGTAACAACACGTGGGACGGGGCTATGCACAGACACAGAGCCATCATCCTTGGAAACGGTAACCTGATGAGCAGATGGGCGGCCATGAAGAATCCAACAAAAATCAACTGTATGATTAGTACCGTGGCAATAGGTGCAGGAACGAGACCCACGACCACGGGCACGACTACTATTACTAGAATCACAACTACGACCATTACTACCAGAATCACGGCTACCAACAGACTGCACCGGACCACTGCTACCAGAATCACGACCAAAGCCACGGCCAGGAGGGCCACAACTGCCTCCCCCTAACTCTCGACCGCCACGGTCAAAACCCCGATAAGAAGTACCACCACGAGGAACCGTGGTAACCAAAGCCGAGCGGGCAGCAGGGGTCAAATCAACAGCATTGGGGTCAAGAATAGAGGCCTGGCGGACGCGACTGAATACCTCACTGAGAGAAGGTAAATCTCTATCACCCAAAAGATTAGACCGGATAGAATCATAGGCCGGCGAAGGTAACCCAAATAGAAAACGAGCCACCTGCAAGCGCTCACGCTGACGCTCCATAACCTGAATATCGGAAGAAATGGGCTCACAAGTGTTGAGCTCCTCACAAACACTGCAGAGCTTGGCATAACACTCCTCCAAGGATAAGCTGCCAAGTTCAAGAGAAAAGAACTGTTGATGAAGAGCATAAGTCCGACAGAGATTATCAGCCCCAGAAAACATCTCCTTAACTTTCATCCATACTTTTTTTGTAGTAGATAAGAAAACCTGAGTATTCTTAATATTTTCCTCCATACTATTCCAAAGTTCAACACGAATCTTAGCATCTGCAGGAACCCAAGCACCATATGATGCGGCAGTCGCCGCGGGAGGGTCATCAGTAAGGTAATGGTATTCTGATTCCCCCACATGATAGACCTCAATAGCCTTAGCCCAAATAGCATAATTTCGACCATTCAACAAGGTGGAGGTAATAGATAACCTCTCACGAGACCGAGAAGAACGACTAACAGCGGAAGTCACAGTACTACCTGCAGATAGATAACTAGAAACAGATTCGGTGCCGGAGCCCATGTCAAATATACCAAGTAACCAAAGAAGAAATTGAAGCAGGCAACAAGAAACTAAGCCAAGAACACAGAGGCAGTCACGAACATCAACAAGTCACAATTACCAGCGAACCACAACAGTAAAAGAGCAAGACCAAGAGGGAAGTATGAACCCCGAAGTAGCCAAACAGCAGCAAACAAATAACCCACAATCGAGAAGAACTTAAGAATACCATCAGCAAACAGAGGTGACATCAGAAGCTGATTGCAGAAACAGAAGTGACATACCAGAGGTGCAACAAAAAATTTCACCGCAGACCATCCATGAACACCAATCCACATTGAGAACAACTTGGCACAACCAAGGACGAAAAATGAACAGATTGTATCTCAGAAAATCACCTTAAATCATATCGCCAAAAGATAAGCAAATTGAATAGGGGTTTCTGATCGAAAATACTAAGATCGACGCCAACAAATGCCGCAATGAACAATACGCGTGAACAGTACCCCGATGAACAGTGCGCGTGAATAGTGCGATGAACAGTGACACGATGAACAGTGTCGTTTTAGGGTTTTTGATGAGTGAAAGGTTTGGGTAGGTCGTTTTAGGGTTTTTTTTTTTGTTGGCTGCCGAAAATGGGTGGCTAGGGTGGGAGGCGGCTATGGTGGTGGCTGTCAGAGGTGAGGGTTTAGGGTTTCAAGAGAGGTGAGGGTTTAGGGTTTCAAGGGTGGTTTAAGAACCCGCTCTGATACCATGTTGTTTGGAGAGGAAAAGGTGTGTAAGGTGTTAATTAACCTTCACACATAATCATTTATTTATATAAGGAGATAGTTTGTTACACAATATACTTAAGCAATGTGGGACTAAACACAATATACTAGTAGACAAGTATACTAGTATTCCAACAACATTTATAGCCCTTCTGGGTATGAGAATACCCAACAAAAACACATTCATGGGCTTTACGACCCAACTTGCCACCAGAAGGGTGAGTAGTATGAACAAAACACACACAACCAAAAATTCTCGGGGGGAAGAGTGAGGACACAAGAACTATTAGGAAGACAATCAATAGGAGTTTTGAAGTGGAGAATACTTAATGGCATACGGTTGATAAGATAAGTTGCTGTCAAAATCCCTTCTCCCCATAAATATTTGAGAACATTCATGGCGAACAAAAGCGAGCGAGCAACCTCAGCAGGATGATGATTTTTGCGTTCAACAATCGTTGTTGATCGATGGCTGAAGGTAGGAGCCCAGGTATATTGCTTGTGCTCTGATACCATGTAAAACGAGACGGTGGAATTGAGACCCCAAAAGTTAGGGTTGTTTTCTCATTACTTTTATATAAGAGTAAAGAATTAATTACACACTACACCCTTATCTACTAATTTATTTACATAAGAGATTAAGTATAAACTAATAGCACACTACACCCATAACAATTCATTATTCTAGAATCTAGCCTGCTCCATTCACATGCTTGGAATTATAATATGCCTGCACTTTGTATTGAATCCTTTGGTTCTTTGCTGTGGTCTTTGTGGATTGAATCAGAATATCAGATTCTGATACTTGTTTTTTTGGATCCACAAAGGAAAATTTATTTGCGATGAACAAGGAAACTGAGAACAAGAAGGAAAAGAGTAGCTTCGAAGAGTTCAAGGACTCTCCTAGTGCTGCTACTCATAAAAACTCAACCTACCCCTCAGCTTCACAATTTTATAATCACCTTGTCACTGCTTCCAAGCGTGGTAGTGATGATCTGTCATATGAATTCGGTAATATGGTTAGCAGTGATCGATGGGCACGATTTGTTATTGCTTATGATTCACCTTCTTTAGTTGTTAACTCTGTTTGATCTGTCCGTCAAGTTAAACCATGTCCTCTAAGACTTTCCTAGGTTTCCTTGTAGCCTTGATGTAGTGTTTCTTGTTAAAGTTAATGATCCCATACTAAAACAATCATTATCTGTGGAATGGTTAGGAAAAAGTTTTATGCAGGGTTTGCTTTGAGGCTGAGATTGGTGTCGTCCTGCTTCCATGTAGGCATCGCATCCTTTGCAGGTATGTTCTTCTGTTCTTCTACTCTAACCCTACTTTATGGTGTGCAGCTAGTAATACCTCTATATTTATTTCTCCTCATTTTGGTCGTTATATAATGAAGTATGCATTGTCATCTGCTTTGGTGCAGTGCCTGCTGTGATAAATGCAAGAAATGCCCTATTTGCCGTGTCTTGATTGAGGAACGATTACCTGTATATGATGTATAGTGACTAACATATTACTGCTACAACTTGTATAAATGCATTGGTGCTTGTGCAAATGTCAAATTATAACAGTGATCTGTTATCGTTGAAAGTTTTTTAGCAACACTGAGCATTACTTTGATTTAAACTACAGAAGCAAACTTAGGAAACTTACACACTGCCGATATTACTATCGAATAGCTTTTTCACTTTGTATATATTTGTCTTTAGTCATGGTCACAAAACAGTTATTCTGACTTTTTTTTTGTCTCCCTTGTTTTAAAATTTGTAACATTGCACTGACCATGTGCTGTACGTTGTTTTAATATAATTATAGGTATAGGTTTTCCCGAGTACTGTGCAGAATTTCAACTCGATAAACTTGTATGCGCTCTGGCAATGTGTTATTGTCAAATCGATTTACTCATGTGGTTCAGCCTGGGAGCACTTCGTTGTGTCAAAATATCATGACACGTTGAACTGAAATTGCATATAGCTAATTCTCCGTATGCCACAGAAGAAAAACACTTCACCCCCACTCCCATAACCTCGAGCCTGCCTTAACTTCTTCCACACCTCCTGCTCCTACTTGTGTGGTTTGGAAGGGTTTGAAATACCACAATAGGGGAAAAGTGGTGAGGATGAAGGGTTACTTCTTAGGGTTTTGAAGGGCGGGAGAGACCATGGAGGAAGCGCGTTTGAGGTTGTGGAATGGAGAGAAGGAATGGCAGGTAAGGGTTTTGAAGAGAGGGGAGGGGTGGTGATGAGTGGTGGGATGGCGGAAGAGGGCCTAGGTGCGGTGAGCAACCCAAGCTTGGTGACTGGAGATGCAATTGCCTAAGTTTGGAGATCCCTGTACTTTCTATTTGCTAAAAAACCAGCACTCAACCATTTCAAACCCTTAAATTTTATTCTAGTTTAAGTACACATTTGAGTAAAACCTTAATTGGATATGTAGCACTCGAAACAAAACATGTGTATAGATAGGGAACTGTTTAGAGAACTTTTGACATGTGTTTTCCAATAATCAAAACAATGCTTTGAATGAAAACCAAACTGGTGTGTTTACAAAGTTTATGCTTCCGGAAACAAGGAAAATAAACACGAGAAATCAAAACTACAGCAAGAACCATCCATTCAAGGCGAATCCAGTTCGCTTTGTTTCTTTCCCTTGACATATCATAATTTACAAACCAGCTTTGCTCAGCAAAGTAAATTAAGAGTTCAAGTCTCGGAGCATTTGCTGATAATATTCAAGCAAGGTGTAAATGAGCAACTCAGATTTCATTAGGTCAGATTAACAAAAAGAAAATTGCAGAAACAAAGATAATCCAAGCACAAGAACAACTAATTCTTGTTTTACGAAACGTGAACCAAGGAGGGCAAAGAGAATTAAGGTACCCTGAAACAGTTGTTTAGCCAAAGATCGAATTCTAGTCAGGAGGACTATTACCAGAAAAGGCAGACAACAAGGTGCAAATTTCTTAGCTCCTTTTCGCCAGTTGTGCAGGCTGTGCAGCTAGGCCTCCAACTACTTGTTTGGTGCACTGTCTCTCTTCTTTCCTTTACGTAGTTTTCTACATCGATTTGCATGTTCATCCACTCATCCGTCCTGCATTCGGGTCTCTCTTTGCGAATGACAACTCACTCATAAATCTTTGTAGCGACTGACTCTCAACGAGACCCGTTATTCTGGACCATATGTTCAATTTGTTTGATCCAGAGTACGTTTTCAGCTCTTCTAGTTCCAATAATGCGATTCAAGTACGCCAAGATTATGACCAAGAATCCACAGTTCTTGGTCGTTTGCAATTTTTACACACACCGCGTTTTCCAAAAAGGGCACTATTTTGTTCACATAACTGGAGATTCATTTTCTTTAATCAAGCCATACAGAAATTCATCCCCATGATTACGAAGCTCCCATTAAAATTTCATGTCATTTGATTTTTCTGATCGCATGTATCAATAGAAATCAAACGAGAACCGCACGATCATTCCTCCGATGATCTTGAGATAAAATCGAAAAACGGACAACGTCACAATGTTTGGAATGCCTCAAAACCTTAGGGTGACTTTCTTAGACGGATTTAGATTGAACTTCCCGGAGCGCGTACGGACGAAGCAGAACACCGCACACATTGCTTAGCTTGCAGGGCTCCACGGAGCCTTGCCTTAGGCCCCACTCCCCATGCAGTGGCCCAAAATCAGCCACTCACCCCATAGGTGATAGGTGGCACCTCCCATGGGGCTACACTCCCCCGGACGTATATAAATATGTAAAACCACTTCATTTCATTCAACACCTTTCGCATTCCATCTCTCTACCTTCTCTCTAGCTTTCGAGCTCCGAAAACGTAGCAAAGCCCTGCTGATTTTCCCGAGAAAACCCCTTTTGAGTCCAAATCCCGAGAAACCTAAGTTAGGATAGCCCAAGCCTTTTTAGTCGAACTTCTTCCAAATTCCAACCGAAAAAACCTCTTTCTTTCTGTGTGGCCCGTGCTCCTCGTTCCGCTTTCCTCCTCTGCTGGTCCGGTGGTAGCCTAGCCTTCTCCGCCTAGCCTGCACAGTGAACGCACGACTAAGACCTGGCCGGGGATTGCCCGGCAAGGCCCTCCGGCGTGAGGATGAGTATGTGCGGAGAGAGAGAAGGGAGAGACTAGGGTTTTGAGTAAGCGCGTTTATGAGTGCGTACCTTCCTAGAGGTGCTATCCTTTGGTATTTATAGAGTCCCCTTGACTTGCTCTCCAAGCACGGGCACGTGCCTTGCGCGGGCTAAGCGGTGTCATCGTGACGTCACCGTCCAGATCTGGTAACCGCTTTTGGGGGGTGAGCTGGCATGACCCATGTGCGCTCATGATTATCAGGCGTAACCGTCTTCGCACGTGGGTGGGTGCGTGACCGCACGGGTGGCCGAGCATGTCAGGTAATGGAGAATGCCGAGCATGAGGGTGGCCGAGGCCGAGGGCGCGCGGCCCGGGCGGGAGTTGTCTGCGGAATCGCCAACCGACGGGTGGCCGAGGCCGAGGGCGTGCGGCCCGGGCGGGAGTTGTCTGCGGAATCGCCAACCGACGGGTGGCCGAACATGACGTAATCTTTCCGTCGCCGTACGCGAGGCAAAGGCAGAGCCGACGACTGGTACGCCTTGGCTCAGGCCGAGCCCGGAAGACCAGGGCGGTTGCCAAGCTTGAAGGGTAGCCGAGCCCGAAGGGAATTTGGGCTAGGCAAATATCGTCTACGGGGCCGCCGCCAAATGGTGGCCGAGCACGACACAATCTGAGGCATAGACAAAGCCGATGACTGGTATGCCTTGGCTCAGGCCGAGCCCCGGTGGAGTGGGCTTGCTGCCACGTGCGACAGCTGGCCGTGGCAGTGGAGCAGAGGTTGCCCCCGGTTGAGTCATAGTTGTTCTCGGCCCGCTACAATAGCCCCTCAATCTCAACCGTCGCCGAGCGTGAGGTTGGGATTGATTTTAAACTTTGGCCGAGCCTTCTTAACGCCGAACATGAATTACGGTTGATGGGCAGAGTTTGGCCGAGCCCAACAGATCATGGCGTTGGCCGAGCCTGAGGGGAAGCCAAGCTCGAAGGGAGTTCGGGCTAGGCGAATATCGTCTGTGGGGCCGCCCCCAAAATGTTGGCCGAGCTTGACACAAACCTCTCCGTCGCCGGGCGAAAGGTAAAGGCGAAACCGACAACCATCATGCCTCGGCTAAGGCCGAGCCCCGGTGGAGTCTCAATTGGGTTCACGGCCGAGCCTAGTCTTGATGGAGCTATCACGAGAGAGGTGGCCGAAGGCCGTTGATGGCGCAAGCGCCGAACAGTCGATTGGACTCTAAAAAGCCCCGACGGTTGATGGTTGGCCGAAGGCCGTTGATGGCGCAAGCGCCGAATAGTCGTTTGAACTCTAAAAAGCCCCGACGGTTGATGGTTGGCCGAAGGCCGTTGATGGCGCAAGCGCCGAACAGTCGTTTGGACTCTAAAAAGCCCCGACGGTTGATTGTTGGCCGAAGGCCGTTGATGGCGCAAGCGCCGAACAGTCGTTTGGACTCTAAAAATCCCCGACGGTTGATGGTTGGCCAAAGGCCGTGGATAACATATATCATCGGCCTTGGTTTGTTGGGGCTGGGATTTCCGGCAGGTGGACGAGCCGGTGATTTTGCGTGATCGATGTGCTGATCGAGATGGCCTTAGGCCGCCAGACGCTCCAACAGTGCCTTGTACGGAGCACTCGCCGTCGCGTAGTGACCGAGCTCGTTATGATACGAGCACTTCTTCCTTGGGTTCTGATCCGCTTGACCGTTGTCCATGCCGAGCTTACCATGCGGACACTCGAACCATGGTTGCCGCATGATCTCTTTTAGAAAAGACCAGATAGGTTCTTTGAAGTGGGTGGTTTCGGCCACGTGGTCGTGCTCTTTCGGCTGGCGTTTCTTCCCCTCTTTGATGTTGTTGACGTGCTTCTTTTGCTAGGGTTGCTGAGTTGCGATTGGCGTTGGCAGCTGAGGAGATGTCGTCGGCAAAAAGGTCGTTGAAGTGGGAATCCCCTGGGCGGCTCTGTCCGCGTAGAATTCTTCTAGGGCGCAAAACCGTTCTACGACCCGTATCGACTCTCCCATGCCGTGAGGAGGTCGAATCGCCAACTCGTCGAGTATCTTGCTGCCGGACTCCAACCCATTCTTGAAGGTGCGCGCGGCCAAGTACTCGTCGATTCCAGGGATTTTGTTGAAAAGTTGCCAGTAACGCTCGGCATATTGTCTGAGTGTTTCATTTGGGAGCTTCCTCATCTGGGACCACGACTCAGGCTCTTTTGCCGTCCGGTTACTGGTGATGAAGCGAATGTTGAAGGCGAGTTCGAGGTCGGCCAGGTTCCGGATGGACCCAGCGGGCAATTTGTTGAACCACTAGAGTCCAAGAGAGGCGAGGCTGGATGGGAACGCCTTACATTTGATTTCGTCCTTGGTGGTGCACAGCTTGATCGTTTGGCGAAAGTGAATCAGGTGGGTGTACGCCTTGCAGGTAGCTGGGTCGAACTTGGTGAACTTCGGTAGGTGGAAGTTGGGCTCGGCCGTGGCTTAGTGCGCATTGGCAAAAGTAGCCTTGGCTTAGTCGCCGCTCGAATCCTGGACGCGACGGTTTACCGAGCTCGTTTGTCCGCGTCCGCTTTGTGTCCTTTTCTATCTCCGAGATTTTCTCTCGCACTCGACGATGAAGGTTATCCCGCAGGTCTGTTGTTGCTTGGTGGGGGCGGTCGACCGACTTCTCTCTATCGCCATAGGTTTTGTTTCCGATCTCAGCCCCGTCGACCCGTACGCTTTTCCCATTTCGCCGAGCACAGACTTCATTATCCAAGTTTTCTGGTGGGATCCCTCCAAGTCGTTCAGAGACGTGGCGCCTGGTCTCGACGGAATCTCGGCTTTGGCGTGAGGCCGTTGTGCGAGAGAACTCCGCGCAACCAGTCGAGTACGTGCTCGTGAAAGATTCGGTGTCCCTTGCGTGGGTCCACTCGCGGTGGGACTTCGAGCGGTGCGTTCTAGATGTTGTAGGCCGTTTGTAGAGGATGAGCTCCCTGGCGTCCCCTTTCTCTGGGGTAAACCCAAGAAGGTCTTTGGCAGAGACGCGGTGACCCGCTTCGTTGGGTTGCTCTCGTCGTGGTGGGGGGGTGGTGGAGGGGGAGGATGTGGGTGAGGAGAGCTTCTTCGCTTCCGCCTTTCGCCTCCAGTGGATCTGGAGGCAGCCGGCGTTGCGACTTACAGATGTTGTTTCATTTGGGCAACCTCCGCCCTCAGCGCCGCCAGTTCGTTATCTCTTTCGTCATCCCGTCGCTGCAGAAGGCGGATGTAGGCCGCCGTTATGTCGTCCGCGGCCGGAGATAGCCCGGAGCTCGGTGGGAGCGAGATGGACATGTGTCTTTCAGTGAACTCTGGGAGGATCATGTTTCCGCTGGCATCCTTGGCTCCAGAAACTGTAACATCTGGTGGATCTCCGCCCATTGTGGTTGAGTTTTTCGTCTGTTTGTTGGAGGAGGGAGGTGGTGGAAGAGGGTTTGAGCCGCTGAGAAAAGATTCACGTCGGGTTCACCAATTGTGTGGCCCGTGCTCCTCGTTCCGCTTTCCTCCTCTGCTGGTCCGGTGGTAGCCTAGCCTTTTCCGCCTAGCCTGCACAGTGAACGCACGACTAAGACCTGGCCGGGGATTGCCCGGCAAGGCCCTCTGGCGTGAAGATGAGTATGTGCTGAGAGAGAGAAGGGAGAGACTAGGGTTTTGAGTAAGCGCGTTTATGAGTGCGTACCTTCCAAGAGGTGCTATCCTTTGGTATTTATAGAGTCCCCTTGACTTGCTCTCTAAGCACGGGCACGTGCCTTGCGCGGGCTAAGCGGTGTCATCGTGACGTCACCGTCCAGATCTGGTAACCGCTTTTGGGGGGTGAGCTGGCATGACCCATGTGCGCTCATGATTATCAGGCGTAACCGTCTTCGCACGTGGGTGGGTGCGTGACCGCACGGGTGGCCGCGCGGGTGGCCGAGCATGTCAGGTAATGGAGAATGCCGAGCATGAGGGTGGCCGAGGCCGAGGGCGCGCGGCCCGGGCGGGAGTTGTCTGCGGAATCGCCAACCGACGGGTGGCCGAGGCCGAGGGCGCGCGGCCCGGGCGGGAGTTGTCTGCGGAATCGCCAACCGACGGGTGGCCGAGGCCGAGGGCGCGCGGCCCGGGCGGGAGTTGTCTGCGGAATCGCCAACCGACGGGTGGCCGAGGCCGAGGGCGCGCGGCCCGGGCGGGAGTTGTCTGCGGAATCGCCAACCGACGGGTGGCCGAGGCCGAGGGCGCGCGGCCCGGGCGGGAGTTGTCTACTGAATCGCCAACCGAGGGGTGGCCGAGGGCGCGCGGCCCGGGCGGGAGTTGTCTACTGAATCGCCAACCGACGGGTGGCCGAGGCCGAGGGCGTGCGGGCCGGGCGGGAGTTGTCTGCGGAATCGCCAACCGAGGGGTGGCCGAGGCCGAGGGCGCGCGGCCCGGGCGGGAGTTGTCTGCTGAATCGCCAACCGAGGGGTGGCCGAGGCCGGGCGGGAGTTGTCTGCGGAATCGCCAACCGAGGGGTGGCCGAGGCCGAGGGCGCGCGGCCGGGGCGGGAGTTGTCTGCTGAATCGCCAACCGAGGGGTGGCCGAGGCCAAGGGCGCGCGGCCCGGGCGGGAGTTGTCTGCGGAATCGCCAACCGACGGGTGGCCGAGGCCAAGGGCGCGCGGCCCGGGCGGGAGTTGTCTGCCGAATCGCCAACCGACGGGTGGCCGAACATGACGTAATCTTTCCGTCGCCGTACGCGAGGCAAAGGCAGAGCCGACGACTGGTACGCATTGGCTCAGGCCGAGCCCCAGAAGCCATGGCGGTTGCCAAGCTTGGAGGGTAGCCGAGCCCGAAGGGAATTTGGGCTAGGCAAATATCGTCTACGGGGCCGCCGCCAAATGGTGGCCGAGCACGACACAATCTTGTCCGTCGCCGGATGCGAGGCATAGGCAAAGCCGATGACTGGTATGCCTTGGCTTAGGCCGAGCCCCGGTGGAGTGGGCTTGCTGCCACGTGCGACAGCTGGCCGTGGCAGTGGAGCAGAGGTTGCCCCCGGTTGAGTCATAGTTGTTCTCGGCCCGCTACACTTTCCAAGGTCCTGCAGAAGTTCTACTCGAATTTTGCCGATATTTTTTGAGTCGGTCCCAGTCCACGCAGAAGAGCTGCCCGAAATCCCTCAACAATTTCCCAGTGTTTCCCAAAGTACGATGGAAGCTCTGTAAGATTTCCGCTGGCATTTCTGAAGTATAGCAGAAGCTTTGACCGATTTCTACTAAGGATTTTCCAATCATATCCGAGGTCCAGCGGAAGCTCTATCCTTTTTTCCCGCCTGCTATAGTTCTCCAGTTATTATCGAGAGCTTGTAAGTAACTTTTCGTATCGTTTCTTATATTTTAGTCATTTACTTCATGATTAAGTATATCGATTGAACTTTGTGGGGGCGTGAAAATCCGACTTGGACGTTCTCCGATGATTTATCCCATAGCATAGCTCTTGCTTGAACCGCATCGTCGGAAGAGTACATCGCACCTGCAACCGGAGGGGGGGTTCCTCCGGGTAGAGCCTCTGACGAGCTAGTTAGTACCCGGGGAAGATAAATCGAGACATAAAGCAGAGAATATAAGCCGTTTATGTAGGAGAGGAGAGTTGTGTACCTTAGGTGGGGGGAGAGCTTTGCTTATATAGAGAAAAGGTGAGTGAAACTTAATGACTAAGTAAAGACTATTAGTAGAAAGTTTCTATAAATGGAAAGTTAGGGGACTTGGGGAGTAAGCTGGGTAAAAAGTGCAAAGGAAGCTTCTAGAAACTTCTAAAAGGTCACAACTTGCCGCGTCCACGTACCGAGCAATAGCAGTACGTTCCGAGCAATAGTGAGCGACCGTATATTTTACCGAACGATAAAGATGTCCGTCGAGTTGGCGATGAAGTACTCCGAGCAACATAAAGAACCTTCGAGCGATACAAAGAGTTGCCGAACGATAATAAGAATGGCCGAGCGATAATAAGAATGGCTGAGTGATAATAAGAATGGCCAAGCCATAATAAGAATTGCCGAGTGATACAAAGAGCTGCCGAACGTGCTTAAGACAAATGTTCGGCAATACTTGTGGGATAATACTTGTTGAAATCGTTCGGTTGTAATGATGTGGTTTTGGCAAGATAATAAATAAAAGTCCCAAAAATAAGAACAAAGATAACACCTTATGGTCCTTCCGAGATATGATGGTACCCCATTTGGACCTTATGAACTTAGGGAAATTTCGGCCCACTACAATAGCCCCTAAACTTCTTCTTTATCGCTTAGATGAAGGAGGAGTTGAACCCAGGTGTGGCAGAATGACCGAAGTGAATTCCTTGCAAGATGCAAATAGACCATAATTGCGCTTCGAATAGACTTAGCATAATAACCCAAGCCGAGGTGATGAAGCCAAGCCCCAGAATGCTTAATAGAAGTCCTGTCCTTGGCTGGATTCAGCCGGAATGAGAGAAAGCTCCACGGCCAGATTCAGCCGGAGTAAGAGAAAGCCCCACGGCCAGATTCGGCCGGATTGTCCAAAGGTAATGAAATCCAAATGCGATAATAATACGAAATTTCAAACGCTCTTGAAACCTGAATTTTTATGAGATGATGCATATGAAATGACAAGTATGAAATGATGAGTATGAAATGAACCGAGAGTGAACAACTGAGGATAGTCGCTACTCGGTATCCCCAAGAATTGAACACTCGGGCAAAAAAAAAAAAAAAAAGCCAAAGGTATGCATTGGGTTTTGTGCTGAGCAACCAAGATAGTGACCGAAAGAGTATCCGAGATGGTAACAAATCCAAGCTGTCTTTGTCTTCTTCGTCGCCCGAACGTTGGAGGCCTACAACCCGTAGGGAGGGTGTAGTCCAATCGTGAGAGTCTTTCGACCCGCAGGGAAGTCTCAACCTGACATGAGAGACCTCGACTCGCAGGGAAGGCTCAAATGAACGTAGGAGACCTGCGACCTAGAGGGAGGGCTTAGTCCAAACGTAAGGATTCTTCATAGACCTTGGTGCGGCTGCATGACTCTTCACCTCAGACCCGCAGGGAAAGCTCAAAGCACATAGGAAGGCCTTCAATCAGGAGGGACGGGCTGAGGTTGGAGTGCTGAATCTTCAATCTTCGGTTGATCTTGTGGCTTTTCACCTCAGACCCGTGGAAGAGGCCCAACCAAACAAGGAAGGCCTCCAACCAAGAGGAACGGGCTAAGGTTGGAGCGCTGAGTCTTCATTGCTCGGCGAATTTGGGCCATCTTCAACTTATGAACCTCTACTTCGGACTGGAAGAGTCGGTGGTGGAAAGTAGGACCATCTGGATGTGAGACTAGGAGTGAGCCCCAATGCTCGGTGGAAGAGTCCGCTGTCGGGAGTGAATGCCTCACCGAATGAAGGAGTTGCATAGATCGGCAAAAGCGTCCACCGCTGAGAGTGAATGCCTCACCGAACGACGGAGTTGCATGGAAAGGCAGAAGCGTCTGCCGCCGGGAGTGAATGCCTCACCGAACGGCAGAGTTGCATAAACAGAGCTTGCCATTCTGAAAGTGTTTTTAGATGTTCGAACGAGTAGATTTCCGAGGGATACGAGGATTTCGCCCAAACGTTCAGATTGCCAAGGGCTACGAGGATTTCGCCCGAACGATTAGATTGCCAAGGTAAACTTTAGGGAAGCAAATGAAATGAAAAATAAGTTGAGCACTTATCCAAACAGTTGGGCAGAATGTCACATAGTTGTAGAATTTAAATCGCAATTAAAGAGTCTATCACTTTAACTTGCTATTTATTAAAAATGAAAAGGATAAAAAAACCTGTTCCACGAAAGAGAAGAACGGAGGATCCTAGATGAGGACCCAAAAGCAGATATTGAAGGAAGTATTGCCGCCATATGATCAGAACTTGAGACGCTCGAAGTCAGATTAGGATGAGCCCCCCAATATATGCCATGTTTGCTTCCCCAGCAGAGTCGCCAATTGTGGGGGCGTGAAAATCCGACTTGGACGTTCTCCGATGATTTATCCCATAGCATAGCTCTTGCTTGAACCGCATCGTCGGAAGAGTACATCACACCTACAACCGGAGGGGGGTTCCTCCGGGTAGAGCCTCCGACGAGCTAGTTAGTACCCGGGGAAGATAAATCGAGACATAAAGCAGAGAATATAAGCCATTTATGTAGGAGAGGAGAGTTGTTTACCTTAGGTGAGGGGAGAGCTTTGCTTATATAGAGAAAAGGTGAGTGAAACTTAATGACTAAGTAAAGGCTATTAGTAGAAAGTTTCTATAAATGGAAAGTTAGGGGACTTGGGGAGTAAGCTAGGTAAAAAGTGCAAAGGCAGCTTCTAGAAACTTCTAGAAGGTCACAACTTGCCGCGTCCACGTACCAAGCAATAGCAGTACGTTCCGAGCAATAGCGAGCGATCGTATATTTTACCGAACGATAAAGATGTCCGTTGAGCTGGCGATGAAGTACTCCGAGCAACATAAAGAACCTTCGAGCGATACAAAGAGCTGCCGAACGATAATAAGAATGACCGAGCGATAATAGAATGGCCGAGTGATAATAAGAATGGCCGAGCCATAATAAGAATTGCCGAGTGATACAAAGAGCTGCCGAACGTACTTAAGACAAATGTTCGGCAATACTTGTGGGATAATACTTGTTGAAATCGTTCGGTTGTAATGATGTGGTTTTGGCAAGATAATAAATAAAAGTCCCAAAAATAAGAATAAAGATAACACCTTATGGTCCTTCCGAGATATGATGTTACCCCATTTGGATCTTATGAGCTGAGGGAAATTTCGGCCCACTACAAACTTGTAATAAACTACGATTGGTGAGTTCAGTGCCATGGCTGTAGAGACCCATACCAAATTTTAATCATTCAGAAGTTATATAAAGGCTAGAATATCGATAAAATGTGAAATGTGACGTAGTTAATTGACTTGAGGTTAATGTGTTGAAATTATTAGTGTAAGGGTGTTTGTGCGATTAGTATTTGTGCATGTATATATAGATGGGTGTGTGTGTAGGAGATTACAAAACCCAAAAGAAAGTGGCGATCAACTGTATATCTAGCGATCGTCACAACAGATAGCAAATCGCCACTTTTTAGAAATAAAAGGTAAGGGTGTGGATATGCTTGGAAAAGTTTTTCAAATGGTGTTCCAACAACTTAAGCCCGTAACCGTTCACACAGGCCTTCATACTCTTACGTGAACTTATTCATCATCGAGATACACTCAAAGTGGGGCTTAAACATTTACCGAGCCAAATTAAGATGTCTATTGTACAATACCTTTAAAATCCCCAGGAGGTCCTCGGAAGGCCTAAGATCTCGTTCCATAAACACAAATAAGTCTTTATTTTTTAA
Source organism: Rhododendron simsii (assembly GCA_014282245.1). Classification (NCBI taxonomy): domain Eukaryota; kingdom Viridiplantae; phylum Streptophyta; class Magnoliopsida; order Ericales; family Ericaceae; genus Rhododendron; species Rhododendron simsii. Next base: position 19,118,228 of record CM024960.1, on the reverse strand, counting down.
GAAAGGAATTTCAAGCTCAAAAATTACGTGTTTACGCAAATAATTTTTTCAACAATATGGATCTTTTTTGATAGATCTCATTGAGATCTTCTGAACGGTGAAAAAAAATCAAAAAATTATTTTTCAATTACATTATTTTTGAGTTTGAAAATGTGATATAAGCTGTTTATTTTTTAAGTAGGTTTCTGGAACAGGGCCTAAGTATATTTTCTCCAAAATCGTAAAAACAATTCATTGTCAAACGGGACCCATCGAGGGCCACCTCATCTCGACTTCACACTTTGAATTATGTTCGACCTAATTCTCCCACTCTGGAGATACTTAGACAGCCGTTAACTAGGCTCGGTCTCTTCTTTCCTTGTCTCTTACTTTGAAAAATGTCACCTCAATAAAACATGTACATAAATAATGTTATTCTATTTGATCTTGCTCCAAAATAACTCTATTCAATTGCATTTTTAAGGATGAACGAGTATCAAAAGAGCAATGTGAGATGCCTAACACCTACCCCACTTGTACCCATGAATTACCGAATCATTTCTTTTCAAACCTCGCAAACCAAAACAAAACAAGTCACTGTAAAAACCTGTAACGCCCCTAATTTTAGGCACGTTAAGGGTTTAATCTATTACAGAAATTAAATAGAGTCATTGTTCAATATTACAGCACGGCTCTCATAAGAGCATTTGAAATACAAAATAGATAACAAAAAGGGAGCTAGGGATTCCTATTCTACTGCTCCTCTTGCTCCTCCAACCTAGCGAGTTCTTCGGCTCCATACGCCTCCAAGGTGAAGAGATCGCCCTGTTCGTCTATCAGGTCTGACATATTATATTGGCGTCGCCACCCATATAATATGCCAGGGTCACCATAAGGCAACACCATGAGCTATGATGGCTCAATAGTAAAATCCTACTACTAGCATTGATTTTCACATAACAATTACATAAGCAATAACAAAAGACAATAACAGCTTATTCATGTTCGTTTGATAACCATTATCGGTGTCAGGGGTTCTCGATTTTTCCTCCTACGCACACGTCGTAGACCGTGTCATTCATTGCTACCTTTCTTTTCCAAAGACTTCTTTTTAACTCACCCAACCTCGGTTCCGCCGCGCCGGGTTCCCGAGTATCCTCACAACGGTTCCGCCGCGCCGGGTTCCCGTTGGCACACAAAAACTTGCATAGGCTTCCTACCCCGGATAACCTTGCTACTCACCCTACTTCGGTTCCGCCGCGCCGGTTTCCCGAATATCCTCACTATGGTTCCGCCGCGCCGGGTTCCCATAGGCACACACACACCCAATTTACATAATACTCTTGAATTAGTCATTATGTAGTTTCTAAGATATCTTCCAACCGGGAAGAACACATCCTCTTAGTTAATCACACCCTAGGTGCCATGTTTCTACTTTTCTCGGGTTTTGTGTCTCGTTACATGCAAAGACTCCGTCGTTTAAGACTTTACACAAACTCATGCATTCAATTAAAGCCTTGAAATAAATACGACAAGATCATCCAACTTTTACTAACTAGCATGCTTGAAACATTCCAAAAGTAAATCATGCATCTTCATCATTCATGATTAAGTAACTCCTTAAAACTTTAAATAAGTAAGTAAAGATTTAAAGTAGCGAGATTTAACCAACTTTAGAAAATAAGATTTAAACTACGATATAATAAAGATTTTACTACAATAGTAAGATTAAACTACCGTTCTTCGAGGCGGTGGTCGGCTACGGAAGTTTGATCGTCGGTTTTGGTTTCGGCGGCGTAACGTCCTTCGGATTGCTTCGAAAGGAAAAGTGTTGGACTACTTTTCCTAGAAACAACTTCCTATCCTACTTTTTAAGATTAGAGGGTGGTATTGGAAGTGGTTTGGTGGTTTTGCTCAAGAACTTCTTAAGAACAAAGAAAGTTCTTAAGGAATGCTTAGAATTCTAGAGAGAAGGAAGAGCTTTGGTTTGAGGTGTGAGTTCAAAGCTTGGTGAGGCCTTCTATTTATAGGCAAGGGCTTCCCCTTCTCCCATCATGGCCGGCCCCCCCCCCTCTCCTCCTTTTCCAATTTTTTTATCCAAAAAAAAGTGTGTTCACATGGAGATTTAAGGCTAAAATCCTAGGTTTGCATGGCTAAGTTGTCCTTAGATTTGATCTTGGAACAAATGGAGGGTTGAGATGAGTTTGTACAAGATTCATTGGCTTAAACAAATGCTAAAATGTACAAAAGAAGGACATGAGGTGAGGTTTGCTTGGAAGCATAAGAATCTCATGGTACATGGAAGTTAAATGGCCAAGTACCAACCAAATCTTCTCCCTCCTCCTCTCCTCCACCCGGCCCCCCCCTCTCCCTCACATGGCCGGCTGCCCCTCTCTCTCTCTCCCTCTCATTCTCTTGCCAAGGTACCAAAAATGGAAGCAAACAATTAAAAAAGTATTACTTTTTGTACCTAGGATCAAAAATAGTCTTTTTGGCTAGGATTCTTTTCCATACTACTAATAGACACAAAGTACTTTTAGGCATATATATATTATCCTTTCTAAGTACTTAGGAGACCAAAACCCCATTAGAAAACAATTAAAGTACTTTTGAGAATCTTTGTACCTTGTACCTTTCTTCTTAAAATAATGCTTATGCTTTCACATGGTTCAAAAGAAAATATTAAATTAACTAATACTTTAGTACTTTGAAAGACCAAAACTATTGTCCAATGGGTAAAATTCCCCCTAACATCTATTATCCAATGGACAATAGATATTAGGTCACTTTTTTTAAAAAAAACTAGTCAAAGTACTTTTAAAAAGTCTATTATTTTTTTTTATATCCCAATATACTTTTAATATAAACAAATGGGTTTCTATTATCCAATGGATAATAGTTTCCCTAACAATCTTTGTCCAATGGACAAAGAATAAATCAAAATAATTAAAAGAAAAAGAAAAATCAATACTTTGACTAGGGTTCAAAGGGGTCCAAAAGGTTTAATGAGGGTCAAAATGGTCCAATCATGGTGACTAGATGGCTTTCTAGTTTAGTCTCTCTAACCGGATAGTTAGAAGCTAACTAGGTTGCTTTAATAGGACTAAAGCGCAAGAAATAAAAGTTCAGGGGTCCAAGTGCAGAAAATGAAAGTTCAAGGGCTAAAGCGCAATTTTGACAAACTATCGGAAAATTAACGAAATTCATGCAATTAACAATAATAACTCGAATAATAAATACATTTTTATTTATCAAAAATTCAGAGTTACTACAACCTATCCCCCTTAAACAATTTCGTCCTCGAAATTAGGCGTACGCTAGGATTCGAATAGGTGAGGGTATTTCATCTTCATGGTTTCTTCTCTCTCCCAAGTGGTCTCTCCTGCTCCACGATGTTTCCACAAAACTCGGACCAACTTGATCGTCTTGTTCCGGATAGTCTTCTCACTTCGATCTTGAATCTCTATCGGTTCTTCTTCGTATGTCGCATCTTCTTCAACGGTGATGTCTTCCCAATTGAGAACATGAGTGGGCAACGCGAGGTACTTGCGGAGCATTGACACATGAAACACGTTATGCACTCGGTCCAGCTGAGGTGGCAGGGCCAGGCGATAAGCAACCTTCCCAATCTTTTCCACGATGTCGAATGGTCCAATGTAGCGCGGGGATAGCTTTCCTTTCTTCCCAAATCTGATGACTCCCTTCTTTGGTCTAATCTTCAAGAATACATGATCTCCTACGGCAAATGTTAACGGCCGGCTCCTTTTATCCGCATAACTCTTCTGTCGGCTCTGAGCTGTTTGGATCCTTTGTCTGATGGTTTTGACCTTCTCAGTGGTATCTCGTACGATGTCAGGCCCGATCAATCCTGTTTCCCCAGCATCGGTCCAACAGACTGGAGATCGACAGGGTCGACCGTAAAGAGCTTCGTATGGTGCCATTCCGATGCTTGCTTGATAGCTGTTGTTGTAGGCGAACTCTACCAACGGCAAATGTTGCTCCCAGTTCCCAGAGAAATCCAAAGCGCAGGCTCTGAGCATGTCTTCTAGAGTTTGAATAGTCCTCTCCGTTTGTCCGTCTGTTTGTGGGTGGAAGGCTGTGCTAAGCCTTACGTCCGTTCCCAATGCTTTTTGCATTCCTTTCCAAAAGTGTGACACAAAACGTGGGTCTCTGTCGGATACAATCGAGATTGGTACTCCATGAAGGCGCACGATTTCTCGAATGTACAACAGACTTAATTGCTCCACGTTTTCGGTCATCTTGACAGGCAGAAAGTGTGCAGACTTGGTGAGTCGATCTACGATCACCCAGATAGCTGTGTTGGACTTGGCAGATCTTGGTAATCCAGTGACAAAATCCATCGAAATGTGCTCCCACTTCCAAGTCGGTATTGGCAAGGGTTGCAGATCTCCTCCAGGTTTCTGATGCTCGGCCTTGACTTGTTGACACACTAGGCAGGTAGATACAAACCGTGCCACATCCTTCTTCATTCCTTCCCACCAATACGTCCTTCGCAAATCGTGATACATCTTTGTACCACCAGGGTGAACTGCGAAGTTTGAATGGTGAGCTTCACGGAGTACGCCTTCTCGGAGAGTTCCAACATTAGGCACGAATACTTTTCCCTTGAATCTCAAGCTGTTGTTCTCCTCGATGGTCCATCCTGGCACCGCCTTTCCTTCTCGGATTCGATGCCGGACGAACTCACAATCTTGCTCAAATGTTTGAGCTAACAAAACTTCCTGGTGAAGTGCTGGTTCCGCAACCAAAGCGTATAATCGAGTGTTCCCGCCTTCCGATGATGGGCGCAAATTGAACTCGTTGAGAGTGTCCACCATTTCCCATTCCTTGATGGCAGTCTTGACTTTCTGTGCTCTTTCCTTTCGACTAAGAGCGTCAGCTACCACGTTGGCTTTGCCGGGGTGATACTGCAACGTGAACTTGTAGTCCTCCAAGTACTCCATCCATCGACGCTGTCTCAGATTCAACTCCTTCTGAGTGAACAGATACTTGAGACTCTTATGATCGGTAAAAACTTCGAATTGTTCTCCCCACAGGTAGTAACGCCATGTCTTGAGAGCGAATACTACTGCAGCCAATTCCAAGTCATGAGTGGGGTAGTTCTTCTCATGCGGTCGAAGTTGTCGAGATCCGTAGGCTACGACCTTTCCCTTCTGCATCAACACGCATCCTAAGCCATCTCTTGACGCATCACAGTAGACTGTATAATCGACACCGCGCTCAGGAATGATGAGAACCGGTGCACTGGTCAGTCTATTCTTCAGTTCTTGAAAAGATTTCTCACAGGCTTCATTCCAATCCAGCTTCACTCCTTTCTGAGTTAGCCTGGTCATTGGCTTAGCTAGGGTGGAGAAGTCTGGTATGAATCTTCGGTAATAACCAGCCAATCCTAGAAAACTTCTGATTTCGAACACAGAGGTTGGCTGTTTCCATTTCAGCACTGCTTCGACCTTGCTTTCGTCCACAGCAATCCCATCCTTGGATACCACATGCCCCAAGAACTTAACCACTTCAAGCCAAAACTCGCACTTGCTGGCCTTGGCGTAGAGTTGGTTGTCTCGGAGTATTTGTAGTGCCATCCGCAGATGCTCTTCGTGCTCCTCTTTACTGGCGGAGTAAATCAAGATGTCGTCAATGAACACCACTACAAATTTGTCTAAGTAGGGTTGAAAAATCTTGTTCATGAGACACATGAATACTGCCGGAGCATTGGTCAGTCCAAACGGCATTACTACAAACTCGTAGTGGCCGTATCTGGTGCGGAAGGCCGTCTTGGCAATATCCTCATCTCGAATCCTTAGCTGATGATAGCCTGATCGGAGATCGATTTTGGAAAAGCAAGTTGCTCCTCTCAATTGATCAAACAGGTCATCGATCCTAGGCAACGGATATCGATTCTTGATCGTAACTTGATTCAGCTTCCTATAGTCAATGCACAGCCTAAGCGTTCCTTCTTTCTTCTTCACGAATAGGGCTGGCGCTCCCCAAGGCGATGTGCTTGGTTTAATGAATCCCTTGTCTAGCAGTTCTTGTAGTTGCGTTTTGAGCTCCTTCAGTTCCGCAGGGGCCATTCGGTACGGGGCCATGGAAATTGGGGCCGTCCCAGGTTGAAGTTCTATGGAGAAATCTATCTCCCTTTGAGGTGGTAACCCAGGAAGTTCTTCTGGGAAAACATCGGCGTACTCGCAAACGATGTGTGGCAATCCCAGTTCCATCCTGTCGGTTTCTTCCAGTTGGAGACTAGCTAGCCATCCAAACAGTTGATTCTGCCACCTAGATCTCCTCGTCATCGCACTCGTTGTCTCTCTATCCCCCTTAAAACGGAAACGAGTCCCTTCTGGTGTGTAAGCCGTTACCGTCTTCTGATGACAATCCACAACTGCACGATGAGCCGATAGCCAATCCATTCCAAGGATTACATCGAACTCTGCCATGTCGATTACTCGGAGGTCGCAGGTCAGGCGTAAGTTGTCTACTTCTATCTCGCACCCTCTGCACACTAGACTAACAGCTATACTTCCCCCCATTGGCGATGTTACCCTTGTACATTTACCTAGGGGTTCTGTTTCTAGTGCTAGAGCAGATACGCAAGCAGTAGATATAAATGAATGCGAGGCACCAGAGTCAAACAAGGCTTGTACGCAAGTACTATATAACAGTAGCGTACCTTGGATCACAGAAGGATCCGCTTCTTGCTCCTCGGTTTGCAACGCAAAGATTCGCCCTCCAGTGCCTTGCTGGGTTCCTGCGGGCTGCTTTCCTTTATTCTGCCCATTCTGCTGCTGAGCTGGGCCACCAGAGTTTTGCTTCATGAAGCTGGCCTGCCCAGGCTGTTGTGCCTTCTGGTTCCCGAAGCTTCCGTTCTTTTCCTTCAGAGGCTGAGGGCAGTCACGCTTGTAGTGACCCATTGCCTGACAGTTGAAGCACTGCACAGATGCCTTGTTTTGGCCAAATCTCTGCGAGTCACCACGCCCAGGCGTAGTATTCTTCCAAGACTGGTTGCTTTGTCCAGAAGCAAAGGTTTTGGTGGGATAGGGCCCACGGTTGTTGTTGTTGGAAGGTTGAGTTCGGATCGGTCCGCCAGTATTGCTGGTCACCTTCTTCCAGCGGGCCTTGAAGTCGTTTCCCTCGCATTCCAGTCGCAAGGCGCACTTCACTACACCGGAGTAGGTGGGAAGAGTTTGAGCTACCACAGCCTGTCGAGCGGTTGTTAGCCCCCACTCGAATCTTCTAGCCTTCTTGTCTTCAGTTGAAACAGCATCCGGGGCATAGCGGGACAGCTCCTCGAACTTGGCCGCGTACTGCGTAACGGTCATAGTTCCTTGCTTCAGGTTGTTGAACTCCTGTTCCTTAGCCAAACGAATTGGCGTGGGAAAGTACTTGTCGAGGAACAGAGTCTCGAACTGAGCAAACGTCATGGCAGCCACGTCATGCGTTGCCTCCATCAGCTCCCACCAATAGCGGGTTTCTCCCTTCAGCTGGTATGTGGCTAAGGCCACACGGTCTCCATTACGAGTGATCTCCAAGGTGTCCATGATCACCTTGACTTCCTTCAACCATGCCTCAGCCACGGTCGGGTTGGTATCTCCGTCGAAGGTCGGAGGTCGACGCTTGCAGAACTCGTTCATAGCCCGGGTCCGAGTCATGGGTCCTTCATTAGGGTTTGGGTTCTGGCGGGCAGCATTCAAAGCGGTCACGAGCGCTTGCATGACTTGAGCGAGGTCGGGGTTAGGGTCAGGGTTAGGATTCGAGGATCCACCGGCCTCATACCCTAATCCACTCCGTCGGTTCACCATCTACGAGCGAAAATTGAAAAGGGGAAGGTTTAGTTTTAACTAACTATTTTTCTTTGCACAAGGTAAGAAGTAATCACATAATCGACAGTACTTTTAAAACAAAAGCATCTTCTCATAGATAATGAAGGATTACACCACGAAGCATAGAGTTTTACTACAAAATAAACATACCAACACAAGCTTCCTACTACAGGTTAAGACAATCATACTACATGGTTCTTCTAGTACAAGTGCTTGAAAGGCAACTCGAGCTTTCGGAACCTTATTCTAATGCTACTATTCTACTAGCTAGGTGGAACGACTCCAAAGAACTCTCTCAGCTGAATCTTCCATTCCCTCTCTCTTGTTGTCAGCCATTGCTCTCCCCTGATACGAATCTGCTCAGCAAGCTCTCTAAGTTGCGGATCCTGGGGATCGAGGTTCTCGGTGGTGCCAGGTGGAAATACGACTATCTCGCAAAGTTGGTTGCCAGTCGCGGGGTCAATGATCCCTGGAAGAGGCATCGGGAGATCGCTCTCGGGTGCAAGTAGCGCCTTGTAGTACAGAAGGTCAGCTACAGAGGCCTTGGCGGGGAAATAGTTATCCATATCTACAATAGGGAGAATTATATATTAGACTTAACAGTGGAGAACGGAAAACGTATACAACAGGTGCAAGTACAACAGTGATCATAATAGATAAAACACAAGTTTATATTACTAAAAACAACGAGTACATCATAAACGGCTTATAAGCCTAAGCTGCCTACGGCATTTGCTTACAAAAGATCCTACCACATTCTGCTTATAACAAAAGGTCCCACTACTTGTTAGTCTTGATAGCTGATCTAGAAAATAGGTGGGAATTCAATCCTAATTGCACCTATGTCGTCCTCGTAAGGTGGTGGCGGCACGTCTCCAGAATCGGTGTTCATGTCCAGAACATCAGGCACAGCCCATGGGGGCTGCAATTCCCCGAAATCAACATTCTCCTCATCGTCAGAATCCCATCCTAGCGGTTCCTCCTCGGGAATTTCTTCAGGGTCCTCATCTTCGTCGTCGGTTGGCAAGTCGGGATCTGGCATGTTCATCAGGTGCTCCCAGTCGGCTTCATTAACTGGCGGGTCATTGAACTCGGGTTCCTCATCAGAATCCTCCTCGAGGTTCTCTTCGGGATCCTCCTCTTCTGGGTCTTCCTCGACTTCCATGTGGATAGGAGGTGCTACGGCCACTGCTTCGGCGTTACCGGGAGGTGGAAGTTGGACCAGAACTGGCACTGCATCGACCATGTCTTCTTCCTCCTCATTCACGGGACGGACAAGAGCGCCATACTGTTGATAGAAGTCATGGGTATAGGGGAAGGTTTGAGGAAAATAGGGATCCTCCACCAGTTGATGGGTCATGGACCTTACGGTGCTTGCAAGTTTGTGAGCTTCAGCAAAAAGATTGATTTGGTAGGGGCTCAAATGATCCATCTACATTAGGGAATTTATCTATTAGACTTAACAAAGCATAACAACACGTCTTTATTATAGCATAACTTGAAAATACAACTTAGATAGCGAGGATCCTATTCCTGGACATCCTATACCATGGCTAGGGAATTTTATTTAGGGTGTTCTTCCTAATCTTCTTCGATCTTCAAGCTTTCTCAATTTGCGGGGTTGTCTTCGTTGTCGGCGGCTCTTCCTTCCTCGTTCTCAATTTCGGTGTTTGGCATTAGGAGTAGAAAACCAAAATACTCGTAGAACGAGCTTAGGAGAGGAAACATGTGGGGAAACCAAGGGTCTGTTTCTAAGGGATGAGGGGTATTCCGCTGCACTCTCACGAAGTCAAGCTGCTCTGCATGCATGGCGGCGATGAAGTTAGGGTCCCCCAAATGCTGGGCCGTCATCCTTTCTAAGACATAGTCTTCGACTGACAGATCGGTTGAGGGTTCCATCTATAAGAAAATTTCATTAGTAACGTTTTGAAAATATCTAGTTTTTGGTAAAACCATAGGAAAAACTTTTCAGGTTTCTATGTTACACATTCGATCCTTGATTCAAGTCATCATCCAATTGTTCGGGAATTCCCAGCTCGGCGGTACTGCCAATTTCCGCGCCTTGCTTCAATCCGAAGATTGTTTTGACAGAATTCCACCCAATTTGGGATGTTAAACTTAAGAATCGAAGTCACGTTTGTGCAACGGCCAAACTAGCTTAAGGTTCTACATGGCTCTACCCATTCTACCCATGGTCGAGGTTTTGAACCTAAAGCTCTGATACCAAGCTGTAACGCCCCTAATTTTAGGCACGTTAAGGGTTTAATCTATTACAGAAATTAAATAGAGTCATTGTTCAATATTACAGCACGGCTCTCATAAGAGCATTTGAAATACAAAATAGATAACAAAAAGGGAGCTAGGGATTCCTATTCTACTGCTCCTCTTGCTCCTCCAACCTAGCGAGTTCTTCGGCTCCATACGCCTCCAAGGTGAAGAGATCGCCCTGTTCGTCTATCAGGTCTGACATATTATATTGGCGTCGCCACCCATATAATATGCCAGGGTCACCATAAGGCAACACCATGAGCTATGATGGCTCAATAGTAAAATCCTACTACTAGCATTGATTTTCACATAACAATTACATAAGCAATAACAAAAGACAATAACAGCTTATTCATGTTCGTTTGATAACCATTATCGGTGTCAGGGGTTCTCGATTTTTCCTCCTACGCACACGTCGTAGACCGTGTCATTCATTGCTACCTTTCTTTTCCAAAGACTTCTTTTTAACTCACCCAACCTCGGTTCCGCCGCGCCGGGTTCCCGTTGGCACACAAAAACTTGCATAGGCTTCCTACCCCGGATAACCTTGCTACTCACCCTACTTCGGTTCCGCCGCGCCGGTTTCCCGAATATCCTCACTATGGTTCCGCCGCGCCGGGTTCCCATAGGCACACACACACCCAATTTACATAATACTCTTGAATTAGTCATTATGTAGTTTCTAAGATATCTTCCAACCGGGAAGAACACATCCTCTTAGTTAATCACACCCTAGGTGCCATGTTTCTACTTTTCTCGGGTTTTGTGTCTCGTTACATGCAAAGACTCCGTCGTTTAAGACTTTACACAAACTCATGCATTCAATTAAAGCCTTGAAATAAATACGACAAGATCATCCAACTTTTACTAACTAGCATGCTTGAAACATTCCAAAAGTAAATCATGCATCTTCATCATTCATGATTAAGTAACTCCTTAAAACTTTAAATAAGTAAGTAAAGATTTAAAGTAGCGAGATTTAACCAACTTTAGAAAATAAGATTTAAACTACGATATAATAAAGATTTTACTACAATAGTAAGATTAAACTACCGTTCTTCGAGGCGGTGGTCGGCTACGGAAGTTTGATCGTCGGTTTTGGTTTCGGCGGCGTAACGTCCTTCGGATTGCTTCGAAAGGAAAAGTGTTGGACTACTTTTCCTAGAAACAACTTCCTATCCTACTTTTTAAGATTAGAGGGTGGTATTGGAAGTGGTTTGGTGGTTTTGCTCAAGAACTTCTTAAGAACAAAGAAAGTTCTTAAGGAATGCTTAGAATTCTAGAGAGAAGGAAGAGCTTTGGTTTGAGGTGTGAGTTCAAAGCTTGGTGAGGCCTTCTATTTATAGGCAAGGGCTTCCCCTTCTCCCATCATGGCCGGCCCCCCCCCTCTCCTCCTTTTCCAATTTTTTTATCCAAAAAAAAGTGTGTTCACATGGAGATTTAAGGCTAAAATCCTAGGTTTACATGGCTAAGTTGTCCTTAGATTTGATCTTGGAACAAATGGAGGGTTGAGATGAGTTTGTACAAGATTCATTGGCTTAAACAAATGCTAAAATGTACAAAAGAAGGACATGAGGTGAGGTTTGCTTGGAAGCATAAGAATCTCATGGTACATGGAAGTTAAATGGCCAAGTACCAACCAAATCTTCTCCCTCCTCCTCTCCTCCACCCGGCCCCCCCCTCTCCCTCACATGGCCGGCTGCCCCTCTCTCTCTCTCCCTCTCATTCTCTTGCCAAGGTACCAAAAATGGAAGCAAACAATTAAAAAAGTATTACTTTTTGTACCTAGGATCAAAAATAGTCTTTTTGGCTAGGATTCTTTTCCATACTACTAATAGACACAAAGTACTTTTAGGCATATATATATTATCCTTTCTAAGTACTTAGGAGACCAAAACCCCATTAGAAAACAATTAAAGTACTTTTGAGAATCTTTGTACCTTGTACCTTTCTTCTTAAAATAATGCTTATGCTTTCACATGGTTCAAAAGAAAATATTAAATTAACTAATACTTTAGTACTTTGAAAGACCAAAACTATTGTCCAATGGGTAAAATTCCCCCTAACATCTATTATCCAATGGACAATAGATATTAGGTCACTTTTTTTAAAAAAAACTAGTCAAAGTACTTTTAAAAAGTCTATTATTTTTTTTTATATCCCAATATACTTTTAATATAAACAAATGGGTTTCTATTATCCAATGGATAATAGTTTCCCTAACAATCTTTGTCCAATGGACAAAGAATAAATCAAAATAATTAAAAGAAAAAGAAAAATCAATACTTTGACTAGGGTTCAAAGGGGTCCAAAAGGTTTAATGAGGGTCAAAATGGTCCAATCATGGTGACTAGATGGCTTTCTAGTTTAGTCTCTCTAACCGGATAGTTAGAAGCTAACTAGGTTGCTTTAATAGGACTAAAGCGCAAGAAATAAAAGTTCAGGGGTCCAAGTGCAGAAAATGAAAGTTCAAGGGCTAAAGCGCAATTTTGACAAACTATCGGAAAATTAACGAAATTCATGCAATTAACAATAATAACTCGAATAATAAATACATTTTTATTTATCAAAAATTCAGAGTTACTACAAAACCAGACTTCCAGGCTCGTGAAAATATTTTCAAAACACTTGATACTGTGTTTGGTTTGTATGTTGAAAAGTTTTTTGAAAAATAGTAGGGATAACAAGTGGAGAGAGATAGAGAGAGAAATGTTGAAAGTAGGGGAAAATTCTGTGTCATGTGGCAATTCTGAGATATTTTCTAAAATTATTCTATGGTCATAGCTACAAAATCTCTTTTTATAAGCCACAAAGCTCTTCCTCAAAACTACATCACATTCAATGAAACTGGATCACTTCCTTCCTGTCCTGACCCTTCTCCCAAGGGTTGATGAATGCGAGGGAAAATCCCAAACGTGACACCCCCATTTTAAGATGAGCCTGCTATGGACGATGTCTATTATAGCGAGAACTTTCCATTGACAACCTTGGAGCTGTGGGGACATACTCTTTATGAAGAGAGTTGGATTATGTCAACCCCTCCCCAGTAAAAAAAAGTCAACTTCTCCTCGCGTTATATCCCGCTGTCAGCAGTGTACCTTGCATCGTCCGAAACGGAGGGGAAGATGATTACGTGAAGTAATCGTACCCCTGCTCATGTATCGATATACTTGATGAGAAAACCAGTGAAGTCCAAGCATGCTTAAATAAACAAGTCTTGTCATCGAACTTCCTTCCTACACTTGGCAAAACACATTCTTCTCGATATGCCACCGACATAGAAAACGACTGGCCTTAAGAAACACTATTGTAATGGCATTCATGATGACTAACTCTCTTTCTGTGATGATAACATCGGGAAGTGATTTGGGATCTATCATGCCCTTCAACTTCTTCAACATCCACGTGTAGTTGTTCTCCTTCTCCTTATCCATGAAAGCAAAGGCGACCGAAAAACGTCGTCTTCGTTGATGTGATGCGAATCTGGAGTAAAGGAAACCTATGCAATATTGTAAATTTACATCACAAAAAAAGAGAGAGTATGGGTATGAAAAAAAAAAAGTGTAAAAATCATTACTCTAAAACATTGTCCTTTTTCATTTTTGTACTTGTTTTCCCGTTCTTTTACTTTCAAATTACACGTATCTGTCCTAGTTTCTGTTAAATTGAACGGAAAGCATAACTTTGCATTTTAGTCCACAAACCATAGAGGGTACGTGCAAGTTTCGAAATGAGAGGGGCAGTTTGCACCAAATCCAAACTGCGAAAGGTCAAAGTGAAGTTTACCCTTCTTAATCGGTAATAATCAAAATTAATAACTAAAATGTGTTACGTCGATATTTGATTATTCATTTAGTCCATAATCAAATTTAATAACTTCTACCTCCACATTAATTATTTTTGCATCTCTAACCAAAAAAACCCCACAATAGACAATGCACATTTATCCAATCGCAAACAAGTTCTAATTACGCATCCGACCACACCAAATTATTGGTCTCGATAAGATAATTCCAATGTGGGGTATTTTGAATTATTGAGTTTTGAGTTTGGTTATTGAGTTTTGATTATTGGTAAAAGTTGTCAAGTTTGATTAGGGACTATGTGAAATTTGATTATTTGCTAAAAGATTTGTAACTTTACTTATTACAATGTGAGGTATTTTTTGAACATTATTGTTAAATTTTTTATCCACACACATTTACTTATTATTACAATAGGGATGCTCTAACATGCATTCCAATTGATTTCAATTCACCAAACCAAATGCATCCATCTCTCTTCCATATCTGATTTTCCATCTCTTCATTGTCCAGTGTGCGAGCATGAAAGTATCTCTCAAAAAGTTCTAAAGTAGCAAAAATTCGTGACTACGAGAATGGAGAATGGAAGTGCAAAACGAGAATAGAGAGTGCAAGCGTGAAAGTCTCTCAAAAAGTTCTAAAGTAACAAAAATTCGTGACAACAAGTAGAGTTGGGCAACGGACACGAAACACGATAATACAACACGAACCGGACACGAAATTAACGGGTTAGGGTTGAACATTTCTGACATGAAATACGAAAGTGACACGACTCGAGAAAACGAATTCTAAATGGATCGGGTTCGGGTGGAACACGCAAGACACGAAGTTGACACGACCAATACGATTACTAATTTGTGTCACCCATTAACATGATATATATATATATATGGTATATCTTAATTCTATATAGAGTTGGGTAACGGATACGACAACACGACACGAACCAAATACGAAATTAACGTGTTAGGATTGAGTATTTCTGACACGAAACACGAAAATGACACGACTCGAGAAACATGAATTCTAAATGGGTCGGGTTCAGATTGAGTGAATTGTGACACAAACCCGACTGACACGGCCCGGCCCGGCCCGGCCCGTTACCCAGGTATAACTACGAGAATGGAGAATGCAAGTGCAAAACGAGAATAGAGAGTGTAAACGCAAATGATTATGAAAGATTTATGAATAAGGTCTTGCAAAGCAACAAAACTCTCTTTCAATTATTCCCCCACCCATCTCGAAACCCATTGCATTTCTCTCGATTCATCCCTCAGTTGAACTTCCGATTGATATCTCAAAAGGGGTTCCAACTGAAAAATGGGTTCCTCAATCAATGAAAGGCAGCAGTGATGCTAGATTCACTTTGAAATGAGCCGGTCTCCATCCTTCTCTCTAAAACCCGACCAACCCATTTCGCAGATCGATCCACAGTCCTTGAGCAAATGGGTCGTTGCCTTTTGCACCATCAGGTTCGATCTCGAGCAAGGCCAGCTCATCGAGGACTGTTTTCCACCTGGCTCCCTCACCCAAGAAGAAGAGCTCGAAATCGCGTTCAGTTCTTTCCCCGATTCCGTCTCCCAGCACCACAACCGCTCAACCATCCACGATTGCGTCTTCTTTTTCCGGTTCCGAAGCCCGAAAAGATCAGATTGTGGTAACCAACTTTCCCCAAAACCAGTTCATAATAATAGTGATAGTAATAGTATTAGTAGATACTTGTATGGGTTTGTGTTCAATAGGCAGAGACATGATGAGCGGCTAAAGAGAGGTGGTGAGCAGAAATCTGTGGTGATTTTATCTCACAGTCCTTACTCTGGTGTGTTCAAACCACTGTTGCAAATCATGGGTCCTTTGTATTTTGATATTGGAAACAAAGCCCTTGAGCATATTGCTACTTATGTGTCAATGTGGCCTAGTCCGGTACCGGGTAATCTGATGGAGCTTCCCATTGGGAATGCTACGCTAAAAGTTAACTTGCCGCCGCCTCATAGTTTGGCCTCAGAGGGTGGAATATCACTTGAAGAGTCCACTTCCTCTATGGCTCCTTTTCTTCCCAATAACCAGTCAATACCACAGGGTCTATTTCACGATGCGGATATTTTTGGGATATATAGGGGCCTTCTTTTACAGCTCTGGCTGTTGTGGGAGTTGTTACTTATTGGTGAACCAATTCTTATCATAGCACCAACGCCTCCCCAATGCTGTGAGGCTGTCGCGGCTTTAGTTAGTTTGATTGCACCCCTCCTTTGTAGTGTTGATTTCAGGCCTTACTTCACCATTCATGACCCGGATTTTGCCCCCTTAAACTCGCTTCAAGAAGGGCAAGTTTTCCCTCCGATGGTTTTGGGCGTGACAAATCTTTTCTTCTTGAAATCGCTTCGTAATATCCCTCACATTGTTTCAGTTGGGAGTCCTTCTCTCAATTCAAGCCGGCTTTCTCTTGCCCCTAGAGCTTCTACTGGGAGAATGTCTGCTAGGCCTGAAGGAATTGGGATTAGAAATCTATCTTTGAAGAAATTGTCTCCATCGAATTTATTGAATGCTGTGAAGTTAAGGAGAGAGGGTCCTCTCTGTCTTATGACGGAACACAAGGAAGCCATTTGGAGCACTTACAATGCAACAACTAAGCCGGATACTTCTATCTTGAATAGGCTCATTGATGCAGGGATGTCACCTAGGGTTGAGGAGTCTATGTCTGTTGTCAACAATGAGATACTGCGACGCCATTTTTTGGAGCTCACGACCAACTTCTTGGCCCCTTTTGGCCCTTATTATAGAGCTACCACACCTTCTGAAGGATCTTCACCATTTGTTGATCCACCTCCACTCCCCCCATTCAATAGTGATGAATTCCTTGGAAGCTTATCTGCGAGAGGTCCGGGAAAGTTTTTAGCAAAGCGGATGAGATACAACTGGTTGGATCTATACAGGTAAAGAAATTAGCCCTCACCCATCATGTCCTTAATTAGGATGTTATTCTATGGCTTTGCTTATGCAGTCCAATGGTCTTATGTTGTCGAAATGAAATGGTTTACATCTATTTAGGCGATTCTTGAAAGGACAGAACTTTAAGCCTTGGTTTCAAAGAAGGCGTGCTGTTGCTGAGCAAGAACAACAAAGGCTTTGGAGGCAAGCAAGGATGAAGACTGACATTCTACAATTCATATCTGAAATGTCTGAATTGGAAATTGTTGATTCCTTCAATGCCATCGAGAGATATCTTCTAGCAGAAATGCAGGTGCATCTCTCGCGTATCATTTTCCGGTTATTGTGTCTTGTTTTCCATGATTTTCTTCCAACATTCGTATGAATGACACTATCTATGGATGCTTAGAATGTTGTCAAGTCATAAAGCTGATTTAGAAAGAACACGTGTGCAATTAGAATAGCTTTTTATCAGTATTTCTGTTAATGCCAAGGCAATCATGGTTTTCTAGGTGGAAGGGTAATTGGGGTTGAGTTCACCCAGGATTGTGAGCCAACACCAGCTAAATTATTTTCTTCGAATTTCCACCGATTCGCTATTGGTGTCTACTGGAGCCTATGGATCTTGAGATGTGTTTCACCTTTTTTTATGGCGAGTAAAACATTGGGTAGCCTTTTAGAAGGGACATATTCCACATCTGCTACTTTTTTTCGTTTGGTGGTGCTTTGAGACTTTTAGCAAGACTATAGGCAGAACTGTTGCTGAAGTGGTTTAGATAAGGTTTTGGTGTCATCCATTTATAGCTTTTCAGTGTCGTTCCGGTTAAACGGTTTCTTATAAATGCCAATGTCTCAAGCTAGCGATATAGTTCGTGGAAGAGCTCTATGAAGTGAATGCTTTTCTTGGATAGCAATTGGCGTTTCAGGAGGTTAGAGGTTAAGGCAAACTTCTGGGAGAACGTATCTACTTAACCGCCACAATTGTATGGGTATGTGTAGCTTTTTGACCAATTTTTTTTTAGGTTTACCTCTTTAACTGCAGAGTGGGTAGCTTTGTGTTGGCCCAAGAGACCTTTACTTTTAGTTTGTTTTTAAAATGTTGTTTTTTTTTATAGGCAAAATTATGCTATGAGGCATGAGTGTTGACCATACACTAGTGCAACCAATATCTTTGTGAAATTAATTTAGTCTCACCAAGTGAATTTAGGGCCTTAAACCTCATATCAATCAGTTTGCATTATTTAACACAAAGCTTTACCCACCATTCCTGGTCCCCAGGGCTAAGGGGAAAGCACTGATATCCTGACATTGAATTTAGAGCGCTCACTCTGAAAGCGTATGGTAGATTTCAGTCCAAAGTTTTGAGTAACCCAGGCTTTGGAAGCTCACCAAGGATGGATGGTTTCCTTGTATTTCTGTTTGAAGGAGGTGGTACTGTCTGTTTGACCCTGCTTCCCTTGGTTAGACTCTCAAAAAGATCAGCAGTCTAGACCAGTCACTTCCACAGTTGCTCAGATGCTTAATTTGTTTAGAAACCAAGTCCTACTGGACTGAGTTCCCTTTGCTTGGAACCAGATGTTGTCTTATCTTGTGGTTCCATGGCATACTGCAGTTTGGTTTAAGGACTGAATTCTGAGCCAACGCTAGTGCTAACCCTTATGTGCAGAGCGGTTGGCTTTCTGTTGGCCAAAAACATTACTTTTGTCTTGTAATTGTCATGCTATGTGCTATGTGGAATTAATGATACGTAGAGCTGATAAGTTCGAGCTCATGTTCGATCATTAAAAAAGTTTGTTCGAGATCGATTTGTTACATAAACAAACCAAGCTTGAACAATTTTTTTAGCTCGTTAAACCAAGCTTGAACGAACTACTAGTCAGCTCGTTTAGCTTTGATGTGAAAAATATTTAAGTTACTCGATATCGACTCATGATCGGCTTGATTAAAGCTCTTTTCAGATTGGCTCACCTGATAAATAAGCCAAGCTCAAACATGTTTTTGTAGCTTGTTAAGTTTTTAAAACCAAACTTGAACAATCCACTGCTCGGCTCGTTCAGATCATTTTTCAACCCTAACCATACACAATGGTAAGATAAATCATTGCTCTTTTTTATGGCTAAAACATTGCTCTTGGTTGCTTCAAATTCCTATCTCATAGCTGACAAATCTGAGGCATTCTTTTTATGCCAAAAAAAGCAGAAAGTAGAGTATGCAGTGTGGTGTTTATGTCTTTATTTAAGTTGGTTAATTGTTTTCATTATCTCTTATCAAGCTTTAGGAGTCAATATTTCCCAGACATGAAATACATCCATTGATCTCAGTATTGTTTGTTCCATCTAGCGTTGTTTGTCTAAATTGTCTGACTGCTTTAAAAGGCGTTTAATTAGCATTTAGCACACCTCAAACATTCAAGAGAAATGCATACACAAATTAATCAGCTTGACAGCCATTACGTTTTTTTTTTTTTAATTTTCTTTTTTGTTGCAGTCACTTTGCTTCTCTTTTTCTTTTTCTTTTTTTTACTTAAATACAACTTCTGCTGCTACAGTCTGGAAAGGCTAATGCAGATCATGCAGCAGTTTGCCTGAAACTGAAAGGAGATTTGGAAGCAGTGTTCAATGTTCTTCCAAAGGACATGCAGCAGAGTCTACTTCTGAACCCTCAAAGAGAAGCTCTGTTACAAGGAAGTCATGATAGGACAAACATTACTGATTGTCCTCTTGTACAAGTTGCCATCATTTCTTCCACTTCACCAAGATGACAATCAAAACGTGAACATAATTGGGAAAAGAGGATTTTTTGTGCTCAAAACACAAAAGACGCCTACATTTTGCACTGGTTTCTCAATCTCATTCTTTCATCTACTTAATGAGAAGTTCTCTGATTCTCAATTGTAATTATTTTTCTAGGTCAGTGTTTTTCCTTCTTTTTTCCCCTCCTCAGTCTCCCCCTTTACGACGGTTGTGCTTTCTTTCTCCTACTATTCTGTGCAGTGGAGTTTGTTATCGGTATTTTGCTCTTTATTTTTCTCCAGAACTCCAGAAATCCGAAGGCAGAAAGAATGATGATCTACGTTGAACTGCATTTCCTTGGCACATTGAGTTAATAATCTGTTCTCGCATTTTACCTCCAATTGTTTGAAAAGAACCCGGAAAAGAGGATTCAGAACTCGTGGTGGACCGGTGTTTTTGTCTTTCAGAGGGAAGATCAGAGGCTCAAGCTGTTGGTTGATACTAAAGCTGTTAGCAATCCTTCCGCTGCATTACTTGGAGTAAAGACTCCCATTAGTTGTGTACTTATGTTTCGTTCCAACATTGTTTCGATTACTGGAAATGTCTTTGTTTTTTCATTTTTCAGAAGCATATGTTTACTTGAGCATGGCAATAATTTGTTTTTGTCTAGATATTGTGATTTTAGAACCACAATTGTAATATATAGAAGCCGATGGCATCATCAAGAGTTCATTATGCAACATGCTTTGGTATGAGAAGCATGGTGCTTCTTATTGTTTCATCTGATCCCTTAAATAGAGTATCGCTGGTTTAACCTTCATTTGATTTGTATTCTCCAGAGAATTGCTACCTCACAGTAAAATATGGAGAATGTTGCTTATAAGAAGTTATCAACGTTGGAACTTCTTATCAGAGATTTGCAGCGAAAGATCCAAAATGTTCACCAAGAACTTCTTCAGATGGTATATGCAAACTAAGTATTTTTAGCAGATTTTTACCAAAAGGATGCTAAAATGAAGCATCTCAAGAATCAGTTTCATTCTCTTCAGGCTCAGTATTCGCAACAAAAAAAGCCCGTTTGACATGTTCACATCTTCCTCTCAACAAAGTTTGTTTGGGTATTTTCAAATGTCTCAGCCCTTGCCTATAAACCCTACCTCAGGATTTGGTGAGTCTAATATCTTTGGCAGCTTATCAGTTTTTCTTCCTCCACCAAAAAGACCATTACCACAAAAACTTTATTTCCCAAAGCCCCAGATAAAACCTATCCAACCTCCAACAATTCCGTCTCCACCATCTACCTCTACCTCAGCTCCAACTACCTCCATTCATTCTAAACCAACTGATCCAAACTCAAAATCACCCCAATTAATAGTCCAGCCAACTTCTAGCCCTTCAAAAAATCCAATCTCCACTCTCCTACATACCCTAGCCACTATACCTGATACCCCATCTCCTGAACTAACCATTGAGTTTGATTCGGATACCGAATCCACAAATTCTATGACAATTCCTCATGTTTTCATGATGAACCCAGAAAATCCAGAACATTTCCCGGAAGAACATGTTGAAGGTCCTATTATTGAAGAAGGTCCTGAGTTTGACACACCTCCAGAAATTTCAACTTTTGATTCCTTCTCACATTCCAACATCCATACCCAAGGATTCTCCTTTGATACCATTCCCCCATCAAAATGGTTGGATAAACTTTATGAGATTCATGCCTGGTGCACTACTGCTATGCTCTCTCCAAACGCTACACTCAATAATGTTATTATTAAGTATACAGCAAAATTCTTTGGCCGTCTACGTCAATGGTACTTTGCTCTTAGTGAGTACCGACAGCTGCAGCTTAAAGAACTTCCGACCCTTGATCAATTCATCTCAATTCTGCATACTGAGTTTCTTAAAGATCATAACAATACGAAAGAGTTTGTTCGAGAAGAATATCTTAGCATGAAGTGTTGTTCATTCAAAAGAAAAGACTTGGAGATTCATTATGATCGTATATCTCAAAGATTTTATCTCCTCAACGGCATGGATGATGTCAATCTTAAGCAAGGTTTTTTCAATTCCCTTCCTGAACCATTGGGAAATGAGGCAACAAGGCTCTTCAAACAAAAGGATTGACACTGAATGCAACATCTTTTGGCGGTATTTACCAGCACTCTTTGATTGCCTTAGAAAAATTGTGCAATCATCAGAAATTTCTCAGGACTCTTGAAGAACAAGGAAAACTTCTTGGCAAAGCATGTGATCGGCCAGGCTTATCTATAAAGTGCAACGGCCCTTCATATCGGAAGTCCAAACACTTTCAGAAATTGATGTTTCAATCTCCTGGCAAGTTTCCAAAGTTTTCAAAATCTGGCAAGTTCTCACGCCAAAAAAATGGAAATTTTTCAAGAAGAAGAAGTTCAGAGGCAAGCGAAAGTCTGATCGCTGCTACATATGCAGAAAGAAGGGGCACTATGCTAAATAGTGTCCAATAAAGCAGCAAGACAAGATGGTGAGCTCTTTGGCTCCCAATGATGATAACCTTAAAGATGCTGATGTCGAATCCCTATTTTCTATTGATGCTGAAGCAGTCCTAGCATTTACCTTTGATGATTCAGATGATTCGTCAGAATTAGATGACTCTTCTAATGATTTTGACTCATTCCCCTATGAAATTCAAACCTTTAGATTCTCAAACATCATGCTGGCTCAGCCATTAGCCAAGGTCAAAATCTTGCTTGGGAAATATGAGAAACCTATACTAGTTATCGCTTTCTTTGATACTGGTGCAGCAGCCTCTATCCTCAACCCAGCAATTCTCCCCAGATCCTACTGGCAATCATGTTTCAGACCCTTTACAGCAGTCAATGGAGGAACTTTTGTTACTACTCTAATCAGTAAGCCTATTATCATCCAACTCTTCCCTGGTTATACCATAAAACACTAAGTTTATGGTTCTAATCTTCCAGGAAAAGATTTATTATTAGGCTTTAATATTCTCCAAAATCTCAGCAAAGTCTCATGACTCAAAAAGGCTTGAAATACAGAAATTACCTGTCACCCTGGACCACTCAACCAAATCTTTTTTCCCTAGAAAATTTATCTTCCATCAAAGACGCCATAATCCAAACTTCTTGTGCATAATCTCATTCCCAATTCCTTACCAAATGTTTTAACCCATTGTGGAAAAACCCAGAATTCTTCATTTCTCTTCCTTTTAAGAAAAATGAAGACATGAACCCCACCAAAGCTACTCATCACGGAATGAACCCAGAGCACTACCAGCTTGCTCTTCAGGAACTCTAGCAACTCCAGTCAGAAGGTTTAATCAAGCCTACAACCTCTCAGTGGACATGTGAAGCATCTTATGTTAACAAAAGGACAGAGCAGATAAGAGAAAAGCTTCGTCTGGTTATCAATTACCAGCCTCTTAATCATTTTCTACAGGATAACAAATTCTCTCTTCCTTGGAGAAGCGTTCTTTTTGCAAACTTGCCTAAAACTCAAATTTTCTCAAAATTTGACTTGAAAGCAGGTTTCTGGCCACTGGGCATCCATCCAGAGGATCGTCCCAAAACTGGTTTTTGCATTCCAGATCACCACTTCCAGTTGTCAGTTATGCCTTTTGATTTAAAAACAGCTTCATCCTTATTTCAAAAGGCCATGATTAGGGTATTTGCTCCTCTTTTGTCCTCAGCACTTGTTTACATTGATGATATCCTACTTTTCTCACCAGATATTGAATCTCATGCTGTCTTACTCCAAACTTTCCATTCCTTGGTTCAAACCCATGGTATCATGCTTTCAGAGAAAAAGATACTTCTTGCTCAACCAGAAATTGATTTGTTAGGGATGCATATCTCTAAAGGTCAATATACCCTCCAGCCTCATATAGTCTCACAGCTTGACCATTTCTAGATGAAAATTTCACAGTTAAACAAGTTCAACAGTTCCTTAGAATTGTTAACTATATGCCTGATTTCATTCACAACCTTGCCCAATACCGTACTCCTCTTTCAGCTCTACTAAAGGAAAACCCTCCTCCTTGGTCAGTCCATTGTACCAAAGCTGTAAAAGACCTCAAAGTCATAGCCAAAACCCTTCCTCCATTTACCATACCTTCAGATAGAAAAAGAGTTCTTTAGACAGATGCTTTTGATCTATATTGGGGAGCAATTCTTTTGGAAGAAAATTCAGATCAAAAGCGCAGAATTTGTGCATACAAGAGTGGTGCATTCTCTTCTGCAGAACTCCATTACCACTCTACTTATAAAGAAATTCTGGCAATCAAAAGGAGCATTGAGAAGTTTGAATTTTATCTAATCGGTCATCATTTCGTAATTGAGACTGATATGATGAGTTTCCCCAGCATGCTCAAGTTCAAACAGAAGCACCTTCCAAAGGCGCAATTGCTCAGATGGGCAAATTAGTTTTCGAATTGGAGTTTTGATACTGTTCACATAAAGGGAGAAACAAATATCCTTCTTAATTTTCTGTCAAGACTCATAAAAGAAATCAACCAATTTTCAAAAACAAAGTCATATTCCTTTGTTCCTGGTTATTTTCCAATGATTTCGTGTTTCCACCCAGTTAATCTTCCTGTCCACTTTCAGTGTCATCTTTTGGAATTAACCCTTCTTTCCAGGAGTGTCCAAATGTGTCAAAACCTTCAACATCTTTGCATTTTCAAGTATGGTCTTGATGAAAGTCCCATAGGAGGTTTGCCTTTCCATCTATCCCTTTCTCACCCAATTTGAAATATATGATCGCAATGTCTTTTATTTCAAAAAGGAAGCCTACCTCCTCTTATGGTATTTAGTCAATGTTTATACTATAAGTGTCTGTTTTAATAAATTAGCAGTATTGGTTTATCTAGCCCATGCTATATTCAGTCAGGTTCATCCTCCAGAAGATCTCCTTTTAAAATTTCTCTTACTCTTCAGAAGTATATCTTTCTGGCAACAGAAGATCAAAGAAATTTCTAACAGTGCAGGCAGAAATCTCCAATTTGCTTTTTGGACAAGTCGCAAAACATATGTCTTCCTAGTCCAGATGGTTCTATCACTTGGCACAAAGAGTATCACACTATCTTCCTCACTGGATATCCAGAGTCTCAAAGAATTCAAATTGACAGTGGAAATTATCTTGTTATGACTCAAACACTGTGTTCACTCAATGGATTAACACCTGCAGAAGTTCCCTCATCTCTCCTCCATTATGAATCTGCAAACTGGAAATTTAATGATACTTATTCGGAAGAGTGGCGCCAAAATATCCGTTATCTTTTGGACCAGTATCACTTGACCGACAGAACTAAAGACTATTCTGGAGAAAGTGGTTCAGATGATCCAGAATGACAATCATGTGCTCGTACCACCCGTCTCTTTTATGTGAAGTATGTTTATTTACTTTTGTACGATGTAATATAAAGTATGACGAGAAATAAAGTAAAGGTAGTGTTGTCCTCTTTTCCGAGAGAGGGTGAAATTATTGATGGTTACTGTTGTAAGAAATATAATTGGTGTGTACACTGTGTAGTAAAAGTCTATGGAGAAACAGTATGGAATAGGAAAGGCTAATTATATGTTCAATACTGTTAAGTGATGTAAGCCTCCCCTCCTTATGTCTATTTAAAGGATGGTCTCTCCGATGTACAAAGGCAAGTGAAAAACTAAGTCAGTGTTTCCATAATATATCCAATGTCTTGTGTTCTCTATAATCCCTTGTTGTGTTCTCTTTTTTATCCTAACCTACTTTATATTTGTACCCACTTTATGTCTGTCTAATTTGTATTATTTGTCTCACTGGTGTGCAATAGGTCTAATTATCAGTTGTATTATATGCACATGGTGGGTTGTAATACTTCATATCAATGAATTTATTGCCGTTCCTCCAAAAAAAAAAAATTCTTGGTTTTCCCACTTTTCTTTCATAAAGACATCTCGTCCCATTTGAATGCACTGTAGCATTTTTTTTTTTGGCCGTTCTCTTTCAATTATGGAAGACAATTTTTTAAGCTGCCATTGTTTCATTTATCTACGACTTCGGTTGAAGTTACCCTCCTGTACATTAGAAAGACTATAAATTGTTTGTTTGATTAGTACCATGGAATTATGCATATGTTTGGAATTTCAAATTCTTTTTGAAGCATAGTTGCCTAAATAGTTCAGTACAGAGGCCATTGTTGAGGCATTTGTTCTAACCATAATGTTTTCCAATCGTTTATGATATGAATTTAACAACTGATTTTCCAGCGAAGATGATATATATAGCCTTGAGATTTCCATTGTTTAGTATTGCATATATAAATGTAAGGATTCCATCCCTTTTTTTGAAAGGAAAGGAATTGTTCTTGTGAAATTGGACCACAATCAATATAATCTTATCTCTGATCAAGGAAAAAATATATATACATACATGTGTATAATAGTATATGTATATGTGTATCTGTATATATAGATATGTATGATCTTACAAAAAATCTAGAAACACAATTTCTGAACACAACTGTGTTCGGAGTTGTACGATGTATGTAAGACCGCGTGCATCAAACGGCTTTGGACGCAACTGTGTCTAGAGTTGTGTTTGATAATTATGTTTCTAGCATTGCTCTAATAATCTTATCCCTTTGCAGCACTTGAGTGAGAAAATTGAGAATCAGTGACTGAAGATGACTGTTGGATCTTCTACCCTCTTTTATCTTTAAGGGTATCTTAGTTCCTATGGTATTAAAATGCTGGGTCATCATCAAAAGGAGACATTAAGCTTTCAAAGAAAGTGATGCTTTGGTTTAAGTTTGTGTACTAATAATATCCATCTCCAGTGGTTCATATGGCTTTTATACATTGGTTGTTTTAGACCATAAGATGTCATTGATTGCCCCATGTGATCTAAGAATCATCGTAAAATATTTTCTTCGCTAACTTTTTGCTCAAGTTACGGTGTTCGGTTTGGTAATCTACATGTAAAATACTTTTCAGTAAAATAATTTTGTTTACCTAGTTAAGTTGTAAAATGACTTCCCGGTGCACAGTGTCGCAGACTGCGGTCTAGAGAACCCAAAACAAGTGAGGCAAAGTAGCATTTTGAGTCATAACGCTGCCATGGGAACCGATCATATACGAACTGACTGTGCTAGACAGCATGCGAGACCCACTCTGGATTTTGCACGGATAATCCGAGTCTGTAATCTAGATAAAAAAAAATGCAAACATGTATCGGATTACGTTGATTCTTTGTGGGGCCACTCAAAAAATTATTTTTAAATTATTAAACAGTTTGGATTATCCGTACGAAACCCAGAACGAGTCCCGCATGCCGTTTGTGCACGGTTGGTTTCCATATGGTCAGTGCCTTTATCATTTTTGCACAGCGACAAGTCAACGACGGAAACACTCTCTCTTATCTTGTGGGCCGGGCTATTCGCAGCCACGTATTTTCTCCCACAGCCCGTTAAAAATTTTCAATTAGACTCGACAGCTAGTTACCAAAATTAAGATACATTTTCAACATCAAATTACCGAAATATGATATTTTTTTCAACAGCTATTTACCGAAAATGCCTGAAAATGCATGTTTGGCAGTTGTCTACCGAAAGTTGAATATATTTTCGACATGTAGTTACCGAAATATAATCTTATTTTCAACAGTTATTTACCGAAATGTTATTTATGATTTTCAACAACCACTTACCGAAATAGAGTGGGCTATGGGAGAAAATACGTGGCTGCGAATAGCCCAGCTCTATCTTGTGGGAGTGAGAGTTGTATCTAGAAGGTACTGGTTCTCTCTCTAGAATTGGGTGTGGGAGGTTAATATGTCAATGTTCTAAACCAAGAAATTAATTGGCGATTAATTGCTGGCGGGACCTATCCGATTAGGTCTAACTAACGATTAATCGCCGATTACTAGTTAGTATGCACCGATTAATTGTCGATTAATCCGATTAATCGCTCGAAGGTGGCCGATTGCCCGACTAGCGCCTAATGACTTTTAAAACATTGTACTTTGCCCTCTCTACAACTTGGAGTGGGGTAATTAAAATGGTTTCACACGTTTTACAAATTTCCCTCTACAAGTTCAAGCTTGAAGCATCTTATTGGAGGTCTATCACATGACACTAGAGACGTCACGTGATTTAACCTCCAAGTGAAATGAAGCTAGAGTTTTTTAAAGTGATTTTGTTACTCTCGTTTTTTCTGACGGCACTCTCTTTTTTTACAAAATAAATCATCTAATAAAAACACAAAAGAGAGTGTCGTTAGAAAAAAGTGGATTAGCAAAATTACTTTCCTGTTTTTCTGCTTTTTGATTGGGACAGCTAGAGCTCATTCAACTAGTTATTTGTGTTTCCGAGGCTATTTTTGGGTTCCTTAACATCCACAATGGTCTAAACCAAAATTAAAAAGTTGCTAAGGCTAATTAATAATTGTTTAAAAAAGTGCTCACATTGTAATAAGCAAACTAACAAATCTTTTTTGATCATCCAAAATTTCATTTTTATTTAATTTTTTTTAATATCAAAATTTTATTTATCAAAAAGTCAAACGGATCTTAATATTTTTGATCCTATACGGATCTTAATTCAAGTTTGGTTTTTTCTTCCTGTGTTTTTCCTTGGGGTTGTCAAGTAATAAACTCGTAATAATTGATGGAAAAAAATAACTGATGGGAAAAATATCTACTTGACCAATATTCAAATATAGTTTACTGGCTCATTGCAACGGAGGTTCTTTAATTTCACATCATTCCTTTCAAAATGTTTGTGCGGTCAATAAAACGAGGATTTAAGTTAAAAGAAGGCATTTATATTATTTAATAAAACATTCAAAGTTCTAAGTTAAAAGAAGTCATTAATATCTAGAAACTTTTTATTGAATTTTTCATGGAGTATAAGTACTCATTTTACAGACGGGCAAACATTTTAGAACATTATTTAGAAGACAGAGTGAAATGGAGAGACGACCACGGGGAGGGAGAGGGAGAGAGAGAGAGAGAGAGAGAGAGAGATAGAGATTGTTGGTTAAAATTAGAAATGGAGAGACGACCACGTAGGGAGAGAGAAAGCATGGATAAGTGCGCTACCAAAAGTCCTTTTCTTTACGTGCTTCTAAAGCGCGTTATCATCTATCTTTGGAAACAAGCTACTGTATTCTCCAGAAACTGTTCAAAAATATTTGAGGTTTCGAACACAGGCTGGGTTCCATCCTTAATTCTGAGAAAGTAAAGCCACTGTATAATCATCTCCATTTAGAACCCATCCTTAATTCTGAGAAAGTAAAGGCACTGTATAATCATCTCCATTTACAGAAAATGCAGTAAAACCAAAATGATTGAAGCCAAAGTTGCCCACGAAGCAAAGGAACTCCTCCTTCGTGACTTTCTGGGTCTTTTTGTTAACTCTATAGGCACAAAATCTCATATATTAGTAGCGTATATAGTGCGGTAAAAAAAAAATATAACATCCCCATTCCAAAAAAGTTGTCTACTACGGACGTAAAATGAGAACTTTAAAGTATAGTATATATTCGCCAAAAAACAATTCAAACTTTATTTTAGATCTCTTATTGCGTGGTAGACTATCCTTTTTAAAATGGAGCTAGTAAGATTTTAAAGTTGTTCTGGATGAGTTTTCTTTTTTTGAGTCAATGTTTAGCCAGTGTACTAATCAACAAATACTATTTTTAAAGAAATTGTGTCGAGTAGTTTGGGACTTTTACCTTTCTGAAGATATGTTCTAGGATGATAGGACAATATTTTCTATCATAGTCGTGGATCCAAAGGAAAAAATTGTTCAAATTATCAGGGTTTTGAAGTGTAATTGAATTTCTTTTAAGCTTATTCATAATTCTATAATTAAGCTAAACCAAAAATAATAATGTAGTTAATGTCATGAATACAAAATTATGACATTTAGACCATCCTCAACGGATATAGAGAGAAGAGGCAGAGCACAATACATACCTCAATAGATTCTTCTTGGTTTTTTCCTCTCTTTTCCTTTTTCGTTTTTTTTTTTTTTTTTTGAACGGCTCCTTTTTGGTTTGTTATGTACTTATGGGCCATAATTGAGTTGATAAAATTGCATTTATTTATGGGTTGATATTTTGGACTAGGTGCTTAAATAATTTTGAGCTGGGTGTTCAAGAAAGGGCTAAACTAAAATAAAACTAAAATTATTACATGTATTATGGTAAAAGAAATTGTTTTCGGGTGTTCAAGACTACATTGGCTTAGGTGTGGAGCCGCCACTGGCCCTTACCCACATAACAAGTTCATCTACCTCAACTAAAGTTTACTTCCTCCGTCCCGATTCTTTAGTCTTTTTTGGGAGTCTGTGCCACTTTTTAATAGATTATATCTTTTAATTTATAATCTTTTAGACAATTTTGAAAATATCGTTTAGAAGAACTCATTGAAATCTATCAAATAAGATTCATATTGCATATAAATAGTATTATCAATTAAAAGTTATAATTACTCCCTCCATCTCTTTTTTAGAGTCCGGTATTCCATTTTGGGCTGTCCCTTAATAAGTGTCCATTTGGTAAAGTTAGTGGGTAAAAGTTTGGCATTGTCTATTTTGCCCCTAAAAGTAGATTCCATTTTGAAAAGTTAGTGAGTAAAAGTGTAATGATGATGGGTAAGTAAGGAAAATGGAGGAAAAAGTTGATGTGAAAGGTATAATGATGATATTTTTTTAATAAGTTGGAATTATGAAGTAGGACACTTAAAAAGAGACGGAGGGAGTAGTTTTTTATCCTGTTGGGATAGGACGAAAGACAAAAGAATGGAGACGGAGGCAGTAATATATAAAGATATTATAAAACTTATTTTCGCAACTATCGCAAATGTTCCTAGTAATCATACACCAATTATAGCTTTCACCGAAAAAAATTCACTGAGATTCACTGAGGTTTCTGATATAGTCCTGCTATGAGCAGGGACACTTCGTAGGGACAATCCGCAAGGACAACGCGTTTGGCCCCATTTTGAATCCCGAAAAAATCTAGAAAAATATCCATAAATTTTTGAATATTATTTTATGGGGCCCTGTAAAAAATCAGCTCCAGCGGATATCGGTAAGTATTACTTTTGGATAAGTAGGGGCAAAAAGATAGATTCGCCCCTACTTATCCAAAAGTAATACTTACCGATATCCGTTGGAGTTGATTTTTTACAGGCCCCCATAAAATAATATTCAAAAATTTATGGATATTTTTCTAGATTTTTTCGGGATCCAAAATGGGGCCAAACGCGTTGTCCCTGCGGATTGTCCCTTCTGTTAGAATTTTATTTTTTGATAAATGCGGGGATGTCCTATGAGATTTTGACAATTGCATTAATCTCCCTTACTTTAGAAGGTTTAATCTAGATTTACCATTCCAAGTTGACAGCAATGCTATTAGTTTTTGATAATAAAAAACTGAAATGAAATGGAAATAATATATTTGGTGAACTAAATAACCATGCCTTCTTCCTTTTTTTTCCCTTTTA
This sequence comes from Rhododendron simsii, assembly GCA_014282245.1. Taxonomy (NCBI): domain Eukaryota; kingdom Viridiplantae; phylum Streptophyta; class Magnoliopsida; order Ericales; family Ericaceae; genus Rhododendron; species Rhododendron simsii. The sequence continues at coordinate 19,087,190 of CM024960.1, read as the reverse complement.
ATTGTAATTTTAAATTCTGAAACAAATTAAACTAGACCGATTATATATATTTGATGAATTTGTGTAATAAGTAGTACATCTTAATCAATTTTTCTTATAAAAATTATATTTTTCACTTCATGTATCTCATTTTTGTGGTTTCATAATGTGTTTTTCCAAGCAAAATGCAATGTATTCCTAACTCGAGTCATATTCCGAAATTAAAAAATTTCTTAGTTTTTATTTGTAATGACTTATTTTGTTTTGGAAAAAGTGAATGTAACATATCCATTAATTATTCTTCAATGTTTATTTTTGCTCTCTTTAATTTTCCTTTTATCATCGCTTGAATGTTGAAAAAAAATAGTCTTGAGATATACTCCCTTTGTCCCAATTTTTTAGTTTGTTTTGGTAGTCCGTCCCATTTTTATGTAATTATGAAAATAGTAGAATTAATTGAAATTTATCAAACATGATTCATATTAGTTGTGCATAAAAAGTGTAAACAATTAAATAAGCAATTTTTCATCTGTTAGGACAAAATGAGGGACAAACAAATTGGGACAGAGGAGTAAAAAGTTCGGTCAAACTCATATAAATAAATGTGCATTGTTTGTTTTGATAACCCTTGTCTATTTGTTTCTCTCCTATGTGTATTTCTGAAAATGAAAGACACATACAAATTAATGTTTAATCCATCATAGAATAAAATTATTAGAAAAAATTGATTGTAGGTACGTCAACCCAGGGTCCGATCCCGCGCGTTGGCATTGGCGGGGTTTTTAGTTATTTTATTCGTGTGATGTCAGTAGACTTGTCATCTCCTACTAGAGGCATCTCTCTTCAGAGATCATCGCTTTTCCAGCGGACGTTTTCAACGGATTTATGGCGTTCGACGCTTCTATTAAGCAGATAGTGTAGAAACCTGTATTTATTTTATCAATGTTAATGCTTTATAAGTGCATGATTATTGAGAAAGAAATGTGAAATAATAGTGCTTATGTGATTTGGGACTAAAGCGATAGAATTAATTGTGAAATGGTGCAAAGTGTGATTTGCGTATATTTGTGTATATATAGGAAGGTGAGAGAGTAGAGAATCATTTTTCTCCTCTCCATCTCTCACGCCTCTATCCCCCTCTCTGACGTCTCTCTCTCTCTCTCTCTCTCTCTCTCTCTCTCTCTCCCTCTCTCTCTCTCTCTCAATAAAAACCCACACGAAACAACGTTCAATCTTTCATCTCTACGCGTATTGGAGCTCGTACCTCATTGGATCGAGCTCAGTGAGGCGTATTTTGCTTGGAGTAGATTTTGGAGGCTAGGGCTCAGTCTCTCTCTCTTGGAAATCGTTCTTCGACTTCGAGGTACTGATTCTACCTCTCAATATATGTAAAAGAAGTATTTTCTTCTCTTGAATCGTGCCTATGGTTAAAGAAGTTGTTGTTGGATCCTTGAAATTCTGTGAAAATTGATGCTTGTAACGCATGGGTATTGATACAACAAAAGCTTGTATCGATACTCGTTGCTTATCCGAACTCCAGTAGCATCAAAATTTTCCAGGCGTCTCCGTATCGATACAACTTTTTAGTTGTATCGATACCCGATCCTTATGGGGTAGTTTTGCCCATGCTGCTTCCACTTCAATTGTTTTGACTCCCGATCACTTCTAACTCGTTTTAAGCATCTCCGAATCATCCCGTAGCATGATTATTCATACTTGTTGAGTTCGTGGATTATTTATGCATCTTTGGCCCTTATTCGATAGAATTTGATGTGATTACCACATGAACGACTTGTTGAATTGAGATGACACCTTACAAGAGTATGAGATTGTAACAACCTTGATTTTTGGTAGGTAAAAATTTCGTTAAATATTTGAATTTTATTTTAATTACTTGGATTGCTTTTAAAATTCCTTTTGATTTCCTATAATTTGTCGTAATTACGCTTTAGCCCTTAGAAGTTCGTTTTCTTGACTTGAGGCCCTACTTAGCAAGTCTAGTTAGTTTCTAATCAACTAGTTAGAGAAACCGAACTAGGAAGCCACCTAGTTACTTTCCTTAGCCATGGATGGACCTTTTTGCCCATCTTGAACCTTGTGAACCTTTTCAACCCTAGACTTGATATTGTTTATTTATTATTTTGGTTTTCTTCTTTGTCCATTGGATAATAAAAGTTAGGGTAATCTTTGTCCATTGGATAATACGCCTCCTATTTAAATATGTTGGTTTTACACATGTGCAAAGTACATTTATTCTTTGTTTATTGGGTTTTCTCCCACCCCTCTATTATCCATTGGTTAATAACCACAAGGAAAATTATTACCCATTGGATAATAGCACTACTCTTCCAAAAAAGTACAAGGCTTTGTTTTTATATTCAAGATTTGTATTCCCATGTATTTTTATGCATTAAAGTATTGGGGTATATCTAAACCCTAGATTTTCTAAGGTACTTATTTGATTAAAATAGTACTTGTACTTATTTATATTTTAATGGGGAGAATCCTAGCCTTTTATTTAATTGGGGTACTTGGTACCACACTTATATTTAAATATAGGGCTTTTGTTCACATGCTTTAAAGGACTTTGATTATTTTAATATAAAAGTTCCCTAGTTATTATTGTCCATTGGACAATAAAAGTTAGGGGATTTATTACCCATTGGGTAATAGGTTGGTCTTTCAACCTAGTACTAGGGTTTATTAAATTAGTCTTTTTCCTAATTGCCCATGTGATGATGTACCTTTATTTTATTAAGTATGTACTTTTGACTTAAAGCCCTAAGATTCTCTTAAGTACTCCTTTATTATTTTATATTGGGGTTTGTACCCAATTGGATTAGTTTAATGGGGAGTTGTTCTACCTAGAGTACATTAGTACACTAGTTTATTCGTTTAATCCAACATGTGCCTATTTATTTGTTAGTAAGAAATCTTGGCCTTTAAGTCTCTTTGACTCAAGTACCAAGTACTTATTAGTTATTTCTTATCTTGTACATTGTATGTATATATATATTTATAGTGTACTTGAGAGAGAGAGAGAGAGAGAGAGAGGAGAGAGGCCGAGAGGGAAGAGAGAGAGAGAGAGGGAGAGAGAGAGAGAGAGAAAGGGAGTGGGCCGAGAGGGAGAGAGGGAGAGAGGGAGAGAGGAAGGAAGAAAGAAGAAGGGTTGGTTTTACCATGCTTGATCTTCTTTGTACTTCAAATCCATGGGTGAATCTTCCTTCCTAGCTAAGAAACTACCTCCATTGTCCTCTTTTGTACAATTATCATTTGTTTAAACACAAGAATCTTGTACAACCCAGCCTTTCCTCCATCAAATCTTCCAAGAATCAAATCCTAGCCATGCAAGCCTAGGGTTAGCCTTTGATCTTTCAAAGATCTCTTGCCAAGTGTCAAAAATTGAGGTGAAGAGAGAGATGGGGGGGCCGGCCTTAGAGGGAGAGAGGGAGCTCAAGTTTTGGCTATAAATAGCAAGCCATTCCAAGCATTCAACTCACACCTTGAAGCTTTTCAACTTCTCTCTCTAGAATTCCTTTGTTCTTTCTTTGTTCTTCTTGTTCTTGAGTTCTTCTTGTGTTCTTCAAGAAACTCATCCAAGGCCGTCACTAAGCCACCACTCGACCACCCTTCGATCCCTAAAGTAGAGTAGTTTTAGTCAAGAAGAAGTTTCGAGAGAAACCTTTCTCTTTCGAAGCTACCGGGAGCATTCTGTAGGAAGTTACTCTGCCCAATCCCTAACGTACCTTCCATAGTCGTCACTACCGCCAAGAAGAATGGTAGATTCTCCCTATCTACTACTCCGAATTATATGTAGTGTATCTTTACCTATTTACTTTCCGTCTCAAGTATTTGTGTTTTGATCTTTAAGAAGATTATTCGCATGCACATATGAATTGCTTGTATTACTTGTGGCGTGATAAAGTATAAGTGATTCTTCACTCCAAGGGCGTCCGAACATGTGGCGTTATGCTTTAAGTGTTGATTTGAACGTGATTAGCAATATAGAGTTGGATGATCTTGTTGGATTACGATGAATGATGCTTAGTTTAGTCCTACCACGGAGTCTTTCACATGTAAACGAGACATGAGAACTGAGAAAGTAGAAACATGACACCTAGGGTGTGGTTGACAAGGAGAATATGTTTTCCGGGAAAGGAAATATTTTTGAAACTACATAATGACCATTTCGAGGGTATTGTGTGTGTGTGTGTGTGTTCCAATGGGAATCCGGAATAGCGAAACCATTGTGAGGTTGTGTGTGTTCCAATGGGAATCCGGAATAGCGGAACCATTGTGAGGTTGTGTGTGTTCCAATGGGAATCCAAAATAGCGAAACCATTGTGAGGTTGTGTGCGTTCCCATGGGAACCCGGGGCAGCGGAACCATGGTGAGGTATGGCTTGGTTATCCGCGGTACAGAGCCAATGCAATTGTGTGCCAATGGGAACCCGGCGCGGCGGAACCATTGTGAGGATACTCGGGAGACCGGCGCGGCGGAACCGAGGTTGGGTGTGTAGCTTGGTTATCCGCGGTACGGAGCCAATGCAAATGTGTGGGTTAACCAAATGATTTTGAAAGGATGATTTGTAAGTGGAAAATGGTGACACGGTCTACGACGAGTCGCGTAGGAGAAACGCAGAAAAACTTGGACACCAACGTTAGATAGTGAATGTGGATGTGTTATCGTTATTAGTTTGATTTCTATGATCTTTTGTTTGTAAGCTATGGTTAGTGGGTATGGGATTGTTCTGCTGAGCTTTCATAGCTCATGGTGTTACCTTTGGTGACCCTGACACATTATGCTGGTGGCGACGCTAGTATAATGTGTCAGATTTTGTAGATGAACAGGGTAAGCAGTTCACAGTGGAGGCTTTTGGAGCTGAGGAGCTAGCAAGAATGGAGGAGCAGGTGGAGCTGTAGTTAAGAACCCTAGAACCCCCTCCATTTGTGTAAATATTGAACTCTTGGGGGAGTTTTGTTGTAATAATGAGCCAGACTCCAGTTGATTTTATCAATAAAATGCCTATTTAACGTACCCAAAATTTGGGGGCGTTACAGAGATTCTTAGACACTTGTTAACACAATGAGAACATTCAAGACCCATCGACGGGTGGGTGCCTGGCAGGGGGTATCGGGATCCCTTAATTGGCCCGACAGGAGCAGAAGCTCGTATTGGTTTTATTGAGGACCTACCAATGGGTATGGTGCCTGGCAAGGGGTATCGGAATCCCTTAATTGGCACGATAGGAGCCTCGGCTCATTACACATGAAACGAAAAGACATTGGACACATGAAAGGTGGAAGTGGTTCTAGTTGGAGCTGTGCTATAATCGTTAAGTTGAGGATTTGGGATTGTTAAGCCAAGGTCGTTGATTATCTTATAGTCATTGTTCTTGTTTTTATCTTGAAATTGTCCTACCATTTCATTTGCATATAATGTTAGTGTAGAATTTCCTATTGTGCTAGTGTAGCTCAACCCTTCATTATTTTCAGGTGCGAACCCAGGACAGTAGCTTGCATGCTTGGAATGCTTGGATGTGAAAAACTCTTTTGAAAGCTAACATAGAGGAGTTACTTGGCCATCTTTGTAATCACTTTTTGGAAGATGTATTTGTAACTTCATTTACTTTCCTTTTGACAATGGATTATTGTAAACCCTTAACTCTCTTTTAATATTTGATACTTATGTAATATTTTGGGCCATTGTACCATGGATGTAGTATGTTGGAACTATTGGAGCTAGAACTATAATTTGATGATGTAGTAATAGAAATGTTAAACTCTTTTGGGGGTATCATATGGGTTATTGTGAGGTTCTATTTATGAAAATCATTTATATTTATGTTAAAATTGAGGGCGTGACAACTTGGTATCAGAGCATAGGTTTAGAACACCTAGAGACTGTGGGGCGATGTTTAGTCTCATGGGTCCAAAACATCGCAAATCTTTTCATGGCTTGTGCATGCTTGTGTGTTTAACATTTATAAGACTACATGGCATTGCATCTTCAATATAATAGAGTGGTGTACAATTGTTATTGACCCATGTTGAGAAGTTGGGGGGCTTAGACCTCATAATTATAATGTTTTGATTAATAGTTTCCTTCTTATATCTTGTATTAGTATGCCTACGAAATTGCGTGTTAGACGAGGTGGGGCCGGAAACCGGGGAGGTCGTGGTCATCGGGTGCCATTGGAAGTGAGGTTAGTCAGCATGGGGAGAACCCAAGTTGGGATTCGGGGTCAGGGGCCGATCGGGGTGCAGAAACACCTCACGTTCACAATCAATTCGCTACGAAACTCATTGCGGCACTCGCAGCTGCAAATCTTTTAAACCCATCTCCTAGAGAAAATGCAGACAACCGAGCCTTATCGGCAATGCAAGAGTCTAACCATAGGAATCCACCAACGTTTGATGGGGCAAGTAGTGACCCTCTTGTGGCCGATCATTGGTTAGCGGAAATCCGTAACTCTTTAACGCTTTCAAGATTACTGAAGATGACTTGCGAGTAAACATTGTGGCTGTCCAACTAATCGAAGTTGCGAACGAGTGGTAGGAATCTGTCCTAGAATCTTGGAAGGATACGAGGAGAGCAGCAAGAACCGTGGCTCAAGCAAATGAACTAGATGTGGAGAAACTGATATGGTCGAGTTTGAGACACTTTTTGAGGAACAATACTTCCCAGAGACTAGTCGCGAACATTTGAGGGAACAGTTAGAGCAAGGGAGTATGACCGTGTTCGAATACGCTCAGAAGTTTCAGTCTTTGTCTCAATTTGCGCAAGAATTGGTGGCAAAAAAGGAGAGAAAATGTAGACGTTTTGAGAAGGGGCTGCATAATACAGTGAAGAGGTTAGTAACGGTGCAACACAATATGAAGTATGCTAAGGTTGTTGAGTGTGCATGGAGCATTGAGATACCGAGGGAAGCGCAGAAGAATAGGGGAGTTTGGCAACCGAGACAACCAATTGTGAGTGTGAGTTCTTCGTCGGGAAGCTTTAGGAGTCAAGGAATGAAAAGGCCGAGGGAACCATCTCAGACACCGCAGGGTAGTTCGTCGAACTTTAGGCTGCCGCCTTCTTCTTCAGGGACTCAGGGTGCTTTGTCTAGACCTCCGCCCGTGTGCTATAAATGCAATCAACCGGGACACATTCGTACTCAGTGTCCACACCTCCAGCAGGCTTGTTATGTTTGTGGGAAGACAAATCATCTCGCTAGGAATTGTCCTCAGGGGTCGGGAATGCACAGTGAGTCAGGTTCCGTGCAACAGTCGGGAACGGGGCATAGTGCTGGCCAGCAGTTTAGGGGCACTCAAAGGCAACAGCTGCCTCACTTCTGCCAAGCTATGTCGGTTCAGAGTTCCGGGGTTGATAGAGGAGCGAGTTCTTTCACACCTACTCAGGGTTCTGGTCAGGTGGGAGGTTTTGTACAGGGTCAGGGTACCCAATGGCGAGTTTTCAACATCACTTCTACTATTCCATCTACCACTTCTCAGGCTCCGGAGACTCCTGTTGTGAGGGATACATTTCTTTTATTCAACTCCTTCGCTAAAGTTCTCTTTGATTCTGGAGCATCGCGTTCATTCATTGTTGCATCATTATGTATGCCTTGGAATTGGAAACGGAGAGTCTTAGTCCTCCATTTGTTGAGACACCTTTAGGGGGTAGAACACCTCTTGATCGCATTTGTTGGGATTGTGAGCTAGTCATGATCATCATTTTGTCTTTGACTTCATTGTGTTCGGAATGTCGAGGTTTGATCTCATTTTGGGGATGGATTGGCTATCCATATTTCACGCTACCATTGATTATTTCAAACGTCAAGTTCTTATGTCCACCCGAGGGTCCTTGTTTCAAATTCTTTGGGGAGCATCAGGAACCGTTGGAACCGTATTTATGTGGGTCTCGAGTGTGCAAGTCAATTTATTCCTTATTGGTGAGTTTGACATTAGATGAGGACGCGTTCGTGCGTGGGGAATTACCCTTAATGGTTTGTGACTTTCCGGATGTTTTCTCGTAAGAGTTACCTGGCTTGCCTCCCGAGAGAGAGATTGAATTCACTATCGATTTACTTCCCGGTACCGCTCCTATCTCTGTACCTCCGTATGGTTTCATGCCTGCCAAATTGAGAGAGTTAAAGACTCAGTTGTAGGAATTGGAGACCTTAGGGTTTATTCATCCGAGTTCATCACCATGGGGAGCACCGCTCTTTTCGTGGAAAAGAAGGATGGTTCACTTCATTTGTGTATTGATTATCATAAGCTAAATCGAGTCACCATTAAGAACTAATATCCTATGCCTAGAATCAATGATTTATTTGATCAACTTCGAGGTGCGACCTGCTTTTCCAAAATTGATCTAAGGTCCAGTTATCACCAGTTGAGGGTTCGGAGAGAGGATATTCCAAAAACCGCATTTCTTACTCGCTCTAGTCATTATGAATTTGTTGTTTTGCCTTTCGGATTGACAAACACCCCAGCTACTTTCATAGATCTAATGAATCGTATCTTTCATGCGTATCTCGATCGTTTTGTGGTCTTGTTCGTCGATGACATTCTTATTTATTCGCCTATGGAGGAGGAACATCAATCTCACCTAACTATTGTTCTTGAACTCATGAGAGAGCACCAATTGTATGCCAAACTTAGTAAGTGTGAGTTTTGGTTGTCTGAAGTCAAATTTTTGGGTCACATGGTTTCAAAAGGTGGAGTGTCTGTTGATTCGGGAAAGATAGAGTCGGTTATGAATTGGCAGCAACCGAAGAATGTGTTTAAGATCCGTAGTTTCCTGGGTTTGGCCGGATTCTACCGTTGTTTTGTTCTTGACTTTTCTCGTTTAGCGGCACTGATGACTAGATTGACACGTAAGGGGACTCGTTTCATTTGGAGTGACTCGTGTGAAGCGGATTTTGAGGAGTTGAAGAGGTGATTGACTACCACACCGGTTTTGATTGTGCCCGAACGTGGGGTTGGCTATTTCATATATTGTGATGAGTCTAAGGAAGGATTGGGGTGCGTGTTGATGCAAGCAAGGCAAGTAGTAGCGTATGGGTCGCGGTTGTTGAAAACTCACGAGTGAAATAATCCTACGCATGATTAAGAACTTGTGGCCGTCGTTTTTGCTTTGAAAAGTTGGCGTCAATATTTGTATGGTGAAAAATTTAAAGTCTTTTTTCAACCATAAAAGTTTGAAATACATGTTTTCTCAAAAAGAACTTAACCTTCGACAACACGGTTGGATGGAACACTTGGAGGATTACGATTTTGAATTGCAATATCACCCGGGGAAAGCAAACGTAGTGGCGGACACGTTAAGTAGAAAATCGACATACCTAGCGAGTCTAGCTATACACGAATGGAAAATGATGAATGATTTGGGCTTTTGTGCTTTGCACTTCGAGGAAGTTCGGGAAGGACCATGCAATCGATTTTATCAACTCGATGAGGAAGAGAGGGAACTTTGTACTAGATTCCTTAGTGGAAATGCTCAAGAGGGGTGGATGATTCACGCCGATCAAAGTTTGCGCTATCAAGGAAAGTTATTCGTACCCGTTTCGTGTCGGGAAGAAATCTTGCGAGAGTTTCACCATTCTTTGTTAGCCATTCATCCGGGGGGAACGAAAATGTATCATGACTTACGAAGGCAATTTTGGTGGTCTGGAATGAAGAGAGACGTTGTAATTTTCGTGCCCAAATGTCTTACGTGTCAACAAGTGAAAGCTGAACATTAGCGATCCGCGGGGGAGTTACCACCGGTGTTGGTGGTCGAGTGGAAGTGGGAGAATATGACCACGGATTTCATTTCAGGTTTACCGAGATTGCCAAGGGGGCATGACGCAATTTGGGTAATCGTGGACCGTTTGACCAAAATCGCTCATTTCTTACCTATTCAAGTTACCAATTCTATGGATACGCTTAGCCATTTGTATATTCAGGAGATTATTCAACTTCATGGGATTCCTATATCTATCATGTCCGATCGAGATCCAAGGTTTACTGTGCGTTTTTGGCAAAGTTTGCAGGCCGCTTTAAGCACCAATCTTTTGTTTAGTACCGCATATCATCTTCAAACCGATGGGCAATCCGATAGAACAATTCAAATATTGGAAGACATGCTTCGGGCTTGTGTCATGGATTTCCGAGGTGGTTGGGAGGATCATTTGCCACTTGTCGAATTTGCATACAATAATAGTTACCAATCGAGTATTGAAATGGCACCATATGAGGCTTTGTATGAGAGACTGTGTCAATCGCCTGTGTGTTGGACCGAATTGGGAGAGGCTACGTTAGTGGGGCCGAATACGATCAAGGAGACATCCAAAAGCATGAAAGCAATTTGCCAACACCTTTTGGAAGCTCAAGAGAGAACGATTGAACAAATCAAAGTAATTCGCCAAAGATTGTTGACCACTCAAAGTAGACAAAAGAATTATGCCGATGATCGTCGTCACCCGTTGTCATTTGAAGAAGGGGATCACGTATTCCTTAAAGCATCTCTGCATAGGGGTTTATTGCGTTTTGGGCAGAAGGGGCAGTTTTTGCCATGTTATATCGGCCCGTTCGACATTATCGAGAAGAGTGGGGAGGTTGCGTATCATTTGGCTTTGCCACTGAAGCTATCAGGTGTACATGACGTGTTCCACGTGTCAATGTTTAGAAAGTATGAATCGGATCCGTCTCACGTGCTAGAGTGGTCCGAACTTGAGTTAGAAGCCAATGCATCTTATGGTGAGGAACCGATACATATCCTAGATTCGCATGATCAAGTTTTGAGGGGTAAGACGATACTATTAGTACGAGTCTTATGGAGTAATCAGGGTAGAGAAGAGTCGACATGGGAAAGGGAGGACGAAGTTAGAAAGAAGTATTCGCACCAATTTTTGAAATGAATCAATGTGAGTGTTTAAGATTTAAGTATCGTGATAATTGACTTGTTGCATAATACTGATAACCTAATTGTTGCATGCATATGTGATGTATATGTTAGCTGGACATGGTATGGAAAATTTGGAGGATGAAATTTCTTTAAGGAGGGTAGAATGTAGAGACTCGTATTTATTTTATCAATGTTAATGCTTTATAAGTGCATGATTATGGAGAAAGAAATGTGAAATAATAGTGCTTATGTGATTTGGGACTAAAGTGATAGAATTGATCGTGAAAGGGTACAAAGTGTGATTTGCGTATATGTGTGTATATATAGGAGGGTGAGAGAGTAGAGAATCATTTTTCTCCTCTCCATCTCTCACGCCTCTCTCCCACTCTCTGGCGTCTCTTTCTCTCCCTCTTGCTCTCTCACTCAAAACCCCACATAAAACAACCTTCAATCTTTCATCTCTACACGTATTGGAGCTCGTATCTCATTGGATCAAGCTCGGTGAGGCGTATTTTGCTCAAAGTAGATTTTAGAGGCTAGGGCTCAGCCTTTCTCTCTTGAAAATTGTTCTTCGACTTCGAGGTAGGGATTCTACTTCTCAATATATGTAAAAGAAGTGTTTTCTTCTCTTGAATCGTCCCTATGGTTGAAGTTGTTGTTATTGTTGGATCCTTGAAATTTTGTGAAAATCGATGCTCGTAACACGTGGGTATTGATACAACAAAAGCCAGTATCGATACTCGTTGGTTATCTGGACTCCAATAGCATCAAAATTTTCCAGGCGTCTATGTATCGATACAACTAAAAAGTTGTATCAATACCTAATCCTTATGGGGCAGTTTTGGCCATACTGCTCCTACTTCGATTGTTTTGACTCCTGATCACTTCTAACTTGTTCTAAGCATCTCCGAATTATCCTTTAGCATGATTATTCATACTTGTTGAGTTCGTGGAGTATATATGCATCTTTGGCCCTTGTTCGGTAGAATTTGACGTTGATTACCACATGAACGACGGTTGAATTGAGATGACAAATTACGAGAGTATGAGATTCTTGGACACTTATTAACACAAAGAGAACATTCAGGACCCATCAACAGGTGGTTGCCTGAGAGGGGATATCGGGATCCCTTAATTGGCCCGGCAAGAGCAAAAGCTTTTATTGGTTTCATTCAGGACCTATCGATGGGTATGGTGCCTGGCAGGGGGTATCGGGATCCCTTAATTGGCCCGGCAGAAGCTTCGGCTCATGACACATTAAACGGAAAGACATTGGACACATGAAAAGTGGAAGTGGTTCTAGTTGGAGTTGTGCTATATTTTATTATAAATAAAATAATAAAATAGATAAATTTTGTTAAGTTGAGGATTTGGGATTATTGAGCTAAGGTCATTGTTTATCTTATAGTCATTGTTCTTGTTTTTATCTTGAAATTGTCCTACCATATCATTTGCATATAATGTTAGCGTAGAATTTTCTACTAGGCTAGTGTAGTTCAACAATTCATTATTTTCATGTGCGAACCCAGGACAATAGCTTGCATGTAGGGATGGCATTCGGGGAGGGAATTTGGGTTTTCCGTCCCCGATCCTCGAACCCGAAGTTTCGCTCATATCCGCCTTGATCCGCAAACAGGGAGGGGGGAATGAAACCATTTCTGAGCCATTCGGTTTTCAGGTAATCCCCGAACCGAATGGGTAACCGAATGGAATAGAAAATTATGTTTACCCGAATTGAGATGATCTTGTTTGTAAAAAAAAAAAAAACACAACCCAAAGGCAAACAACAACAAAATCACTAAGAAATAACAAAACGAGACCCACCCACCACAATGTACAAAAAAAAGTACGTAAGTACTCCTACTAAGCATTGAGGGGTGTGGACAAAATATGAACCTGAAACATAGGGATGCTTAGGTTATTGAAGCAGATGGGGCAATCGAGCAAGTCTGGATCAGTTAAGGTTAGGAAATTGGAAGGGTCTGGGTCCCCACTAGCTTGAGCGGAACTAAAGTCACCTTTGGAACGATCGATGATCACCTTGGACAATGCCTGCTCCTGTTGGTCTTACTGAGTAGTCCTCCGTTTCTTGGCGTTTGGAGTGGAACCCAATAACAATGCATCCCATCTAAAACCTTGACAGAGCCTATGGGATCCCTGGATGCAGAAGTGTTCGCATCAGGAGAGAGAGAGAGAGAGAGAGAGAGAGAGAGAGAGAGAGAGAGATCAGATCTGAAATCGCCAAATCGCCGCCTCCCTCATTGAGAAGTGAAAATAAGACTGGATTTCTAGCAAAACCCTAAAACGTATGTGTATATATATAGGCAGGGGTAATTTTGTAATTTACTACTTTCGTTCGGGTCGGGTATCGATTCAGGTATTGGCTGAACCAGACCCGAACCAAAACCCGTTTGGGTATCCTCTGTGCCAACCATACCCATACCAACAGAAAAAATTTCGGTTATGGTTTGGGGATAATTTCGGTTATCAGTTCGAGTACCTATCGGTTCGATTCAAATTGCCATCCCTACTTGCATGCTTGGATGTGAAAAACTCTTTTGAAAGCTAACATAGAGGAGTTATTTGGCCATCTTTGTAAATCACTTTTTGGAAAATGTATTTGTAAGTTCATTTACTTTCCTTTTGACAATGGATTATTGTAAACCCTTAACTCTCTTTTGATACTCGATACTTATGTAATATTTTGGGTCGTTGTGCCATGGATGTATGTAGACACCCCAATCCGAACCTCGAAAGTGCTTTAAATGTCCCGATGATGAAACTGTAGACACTCCAATCCAGACCTCGAAAGTGCTTTAAATGTCCCGATGATGAAACAAAGGAAACAAATACCTCCAAGAGCTTGGATGTGGGACCTTCTCAAAGCAAGACTTGAAAGCCTAGAGCAAACCCAAAAAGCCCGGGACTGGACCCTTAGTACCGTACGGCACATCTCTACACCGCGCGGCATAATAGATTTCATTACGCCACACGAGGTCATGAGGTCAACCGCATGGCATTTTGGAAAAAGTTCTGATTGGCTCAGCTAGCTGTCGGCCACGCCCACTTGAGCCGCTTCTACAAGTTAGCTGAGCTGAAAAGGCATTTCTGGCTCGCCCAGAAAACACCTCCACCATTTAAAATTCAAAATCCTTGGCTTTTGCCTATAAATACAACCCTCCACTCAAGAGAAAAAGGTCCTGAATGTTTTTGGGATCACTTTCTCAAGGCTCTTTCTTCCTCAAAATCCTTCATTTTTCTCCTCACCATTGAAGTGAGTTCTCTCACTCGCTTTAAGACCTTCTATTTCCCAACACCCCCCTCATCAAACTGCACCCACCATCTCTTCTCGATCGCTTTCATCCGTGTTTATCCGTAACCGTCCATTCCCATCCAAGCTCAAAGATCAAAGGTATAAACTAGTTTCCTTGGGATAGGCTCTGTCCATATCCCTGAGGGAACCTTGCTGTGGTCAGGATTGACCCCCTTTGGGTCGGATCCCGACTTAAAAACCATTTTCAAAACAAAAATTGGCCTTTGTACTAAGAAAGCTACACCGCGCGGTGTTTCAACACGTCGCGCGGTATATCTGACTCAGACGCGCGGCATTTCAGTTTACTTTTTCTTTTCTTGTTCAAACCATCTGGATCATGGTTGTCCTTTGTCAGATCTGTTTATTATTAAAACATCAAGCATAGGCACTTCTAAAAAATAGATCATATCTACAAGCCATGCTTGGTTTTAGAAAATAAAGCTTCTTTGGTCATTCTGAACGATCAAAAGCTTAAAAGTTGGTTTCTGTTCATGGCTTGGGAGAACAGTACTTTTCAGGGCCGCCTGGTGGCAAAAATACTGTTTAATGTCTGTTGAAAACCCTGTGCGTGCTATCCAAGATGTCGGGCGGTGTTTTAAAACTTTGTAAAGGACCTGACAGTGAAGAGGGTACCCCGCACGGCATTCTGTAAGGCCGTGCGCGGTATTATGAACTGCCGTACAGAAGGATGCCAAGATCCAGACAGTTTCTATTAGAGATTTCTTTCATCTTGTATCATCTTTATCATCACTGTATAGCTAACACCACGTGCACGCCAACGTGATCTATTACCCGTGTCCCTTTCCCCTTTGCTTGCTTATCTAAGAGTTTGATCTCCCAAAAGATATTTTAAATTCCCCCTTTTTGAAAGAGTTTAGTAGAGACCGGTTTTTACCGGGCGAATGGGGTGCATTTTTCTCCACAAAAACCTTCCCCATCCGTAACGCGGCTCCCGAACCCAAAAGTCTCAATGTTTTCGCTAGATCAACGGCCTTTCTTTTCAAAACGAACTCTCGGTTTCTCGGATTAACCATCTCAAAAATCCGGGTGGTGACTCTTTGTCCTGGGCGCACGCTGGTTGGGGAGCCCACAGTGGCGACTCTGCTGGGGACTTAATGTTAATCGAAAATTTGAAAATCAATACATGAGCGAACAATTCTTCAAAAATCTGTTAAAACAGTACGCTCCGCGCTGCTGAAGAACGGGGTGGTGACATAACAGGAATTTACGTCCGACCACTCCGGACTGGGGCTTTTATTATTGTTCGCCTGTGTAGTTTTCTCCAAAGATTTGATTAATGAAGTGAGCCAAGCTTGAAAAACACTTTCAAAAGGGGAATTTTTAATATCTTTTGGAAAATCAAAACTCTTTTATTATGTACACTATGCACCGCACAAGCCTTGCCAGTGTGTTTCGGCAATCTTGCCCGGTTCGCCGGTGACAAGCTCTCCCGGAACGCCTTGCATCCCTCGACGATGATGAGCTATCGTGCTGTCTGACCATTGTCTTGCAATACACTTGACATGGGGAGTACATCTTGGCTCTAGTCCAGGGAACCCTTTTGAGACTCAAACCGGCCTTTGCACTTGTACATAACCATAGAATCATCCCAACTAGGACAGGAACCCATGGCTAGGACTTGTGTGATATACCATGTTTATGTGTTTACCTTTTTCTGCACATACATGTCATTCATGCATTATTGCATTCTGCAGGCTAGGGTTTAGGACTGCCTTAGAATTCGGTCAGTCTAGAAGACTTTAAATTCATGGAGTTTGCGATACCTCTGGCGTTTGCCGTGCCCGAACGGCTCCCTTGGTCTAGAACGAACCTTGATGATGCGAGTATCTGGATTCCAATAATCACATTGCCCTGTCCCGGATGGTCAAGGTAAGGAGATTGGCTCTGATTCTGAAGCATTCGGAATTAAACCTGCCTGACAGAACCTACCCGGATTATTGGAAATCTTCTATGCAAGCACCTCAAGTGAAGGCTGGACTACGGTAGGTCATAGGGTTTAGGACTGCCTTAGAATTTGGTCAATCCAGGAGACTCTAAAAATCCATAGACTTTGCGATAACTCCGGTGTTCACCGTGCCCGAACGGCTCCCTTGGTCTAGAACGAACCTTGATGATGCGAGTATCTGGATTCCGATAATCACATTGCCCTGTCTCAGATGGTCAAGGTAAGGAGATTGGCTCTGATTCCGAAGCATTCGGAATTAAACCTGCCTGACAGAACCTACCTGGATTATCGAAAATCTTCTGTGCAAGCACCTCAAGTGAAGACTAGATCGCGGTAGGTCTTAAGAGGGACGAATGAAAAAGGGTGAACATTCCTAAAGGATTAAGAGTTTCCTCTTTTGCTTGCCAGTTCTGAGATATTGGTCGATCGTAAGAAGATGCTGTACTTAATTGGTTTCGTCCCTCCCGAAGACTGGTTCGTATAGACACCCTAGAAGACACAGAGTTGTTTGAGGTTCAAGTAATACAGGAAGGGCGACTGTCAACCGAAACACTGCAAGAACCCTCACCCGTCAATCCTTTGCCAATGGCCGATCAGGGAAATGGAGTAGAAGAACTTAGGCAGAACATGGTTGTCTTAGATGCTCAGTTTAAACAATCTCTGGCCAACGTTGATACACAACTCAAGACCTCTGTTGCATCTATGAAGAAAGATATGATCATGATGATGGAGACCATGCAGGAAGTTAATGACAAACTTCAAGCTAGACCTTACCCGCAGCCCGAGCAGCCCAAGGAAGAAGAGCCCGCTGTGGACTCTAAAATGGGCACTCTTCTAGCTAACATTAGCAAGTTAGAAGAATCTGTCCAAGAAATCCAACGACTGGGGAAAGGAGAGGTGGACATGAGCAAACTGTGCCTATTTCCCAATGCCAAGCTGCCAGAAAAATTCAAAGGTGTAGACTTTGCCAAATTTGACGGCACGGGTGATCCAAAGGCGCACCTTCAAGGCTATGTCGGCTCTCTTTCCATGCAGGGGATTGAGAAAGAAGCCATGGCGCAGCTATTCCTTGAATCCCTGTCCGGTCCCGCTTTGCAATGGTTCCTCACCCTTGAGCCATCAAAGAAAAGGACTTGGGAAGACATTGGGACAGCTTTTGTGGCTCAATACGACTTCAATGTTGATCTGAAAATGACTACCCGAGAGTTAGAAAGCATTAAGATGGGTGAAAAAGAGAACTTTGCTGACTTCGTGAAACGATGGAGGGCCAAGGTTGCACAAATGCAAAACAAACCAGACCTCAAGGAACAGATACGAATCATAACCAAGAATCTGCCAAGCTCCTTTGCCCCATACATGGTCCTCTCCCAGGCTGCCCCAAATTTCGAAACCTTCTATGTTTCGGACTTGGCCGTAGAGGAAGCTTTATGAGATGGAACGTTAGAAAAGAAGGAGATGGGATCAAAGGCCAAGAGGGTATATTCCGGCAACAGCAACATCCTTTTAGGAAACCCAAGTCAGGCGGGAACATCATCCCCTAAAACCGCAGAAGTTCACCAGATTTTTGAAAAATCAAAATCCCAAAACCGTGTCTTCACTCAGTTCAGCACCTCACGGTCTACATTATTCAAGAAACTTGCAGAAGCAGGGGTGCTAAAATCTCTTCCCCCACCAATCACCATTCCACGCAACTTGAACCAGAATGTCTATTGCGAATTCCATCAAATGCCTGGTCACGCCACCGATAACTGCATCCGCCTTCATCATGAGATTCAAAACCTCATCGACAACAAAGTCATTGAAACCCCTCCCTCAGATAAACCAAATACCATTTCAAACCCTCTACCACAGTATAACACTTCCTTCTGCGTCAACCAAATTGCCTTGGCTTCAGAACAAAACACCCAGGATTTCGATCCAACTCTCTTCATCACCCCTAACACCAAACCTAAACCTTTGGTAAAGATCCCTGAGGAAATCACCCTCTGCTTTCTGTGGGATGGAGATGACGCCTGGAAAGATCTTGTTGCTGACTGGGAAGCATTCCAAGCAGCCAATTTACAAAGAAATGAAAATCCACCATTCGAGCCAGAATGGGAGGTTGATTGGCAGAACATCCATGCGGATCCTTTAGACGGATTTTCTTTAAATATGATGTTTGGGTGCGAAAACTATCTTGGATGAGCGTGGGACTCAATCTCGAGCGAATACCAATTATTGGCCCAAATGACCCGCTAGACATGTTCTCCCTGCCAGCAATATTTGATGAAGGATACTAGCTAGAGATGGCAACTCCCGCTTGGCCGGAGTTTTACCCAAAGTTCCCTGAGTACGATACTGGCATCAACTTTAGATCTGCCCCATGGCCTGAAAATCCTAGGTTCCCAGAAAAGGAAGAAGAGGTGGCAAGCAGTGAATCCAATCCCATGGACTATCTCGAGGAAGAGGCAGAGTCAGAACCCTCGGTTACCTTCCCAAAAGAAGTTGATGTTGCTATGATGAACTTATAGGAGGACGAGCCGAGAGCTAGGACAGGGTATGGGGCTAACTCTGAAGTCAACAATATAAAGGTGGGAAATGAAGAATGGACCGTAAACAAAGCAGTAATCGAAGCCGAGCAGTGGAAACCAGAAGACCTTTGGGAAGATCTGGTCATCGCCGATCTAGCCTCTAATCTTCAGGACACCACCATCGGGACCAAACGCAAAGCCCCTGTCGATTTATGGAGCGAGGAATCAAAATACTGCCAAACCCATCATTTGACCCAAAGTGGCCGTATCTACCAGCCCATCAACCTTCAAATCTGCGAATCCTCTAATACCGCAACTCCACCAGCCAAAGAACCTTCAGACACTCTCATTACCCCAGTCAAGAACACCTTCCAACCCTTTGCCCCACCAATCAAAGAACCTTCTCGCCTCGAGAAAAACCCTAAAGGAGCAATCAAGCGACAACTCGAGCAAACTCAAGCCAAGATGACTGTGTGGGATGTGCTTGTTCACTCTACCCGCCATCATGAGGGACTCATTCAAGCCCTCTCCCGTCTGGAAGTTCCTTCCACCATAACTCCCGAGGAGCTTGTAGCCCTCATCAGAACCATACCTATCAAGCATGCCATCACTTTCACTAAACGAGACCTACCCGCTAAAGGAACAGATCACAACAAACCGCTTCATGTCACTCTGAAGTGCTGCAATAAATGGGTCCCGGTAATCCTAAACGATAACGGATCCGCCATCAACGTCTGCCCACTACGCGTTACTTACTGCTTGGGGTACCAAAATAAAGACTTCTCTCCCTCGGAAGTCAAAGTCCGAGCATATGACAATACGCGTCGGGATGTAATGGGGACTCTCATGCTGCCAATGACTTTCGGATCATGTCAGACTAATGTAGAATTCCACATGATAAACATTCCTGCTTCTTTTAATCTGTTGCTAGGCCGGCCTTGGCTGCACCGCCCTGATATCATGGCCATACTCTCCACCCTCCATCAAAAAGTTCGTTTGGGTCTTGAAACAGGTATGCTCACTATCCATGAGGACTCTGGGATCCGCGCCACCAACTGAAGACAATGCCCCACTCCTAGAGATCCAGCATGGAGAAGAAGACGTTGCTCTGGGAGGCTTTTTGTTGGACACCTCCAACTCTATCTCTTCAATCAGAATTGACAATGATTTTCTCATCAGCAATGTCGCCTTAAAAATAATGAAGAAAATGTCCTACATGCCGGGTCTAGGATTGGGAAAGAACCTACAAGGACCTGCAAAGTTTGAAACCCGTGGGACCCTTATGCGCACTACCGGCCTTGGTTATTTAGCCTCAAATGACAGTAGGGTGAAAAAGGGAGATAGGTTAGAGGTCTACTTTGTCAAGGAAAAGGCAAAACAAGTCTATCAAGGACAGCCGGAGCCATTCTGGGACAAAAAACCAATACTCTGCTTCCAGGATTCGAGATATTTGCCAACGATGTTTGGCCAGAAAGTGAGGAAGAATGTGAGGTTGCCAAGAAACCTGTGGGACCGGCTGATTGGGTCAAAGTCTTTAATGAAGGAAGTCTGGCGATCTTGTTCAAGGAGGACAAGCCAAAAAGTACAGCCGTGGAAGCAGAAGTGCTGATGCTAGGATAGCAAGTCCTTGAAGACCCGACTTCGCTTATCATGGATGCCATCGGAAATTACAAGAATTGGGTCTTCTTACCAAGTGCAACTCACCGCGGATCTGAATCTGAGTCTGAGTCGTCCAAATCTTCTGAGTCTGTTAAATCTCTAGAGTCTGAGTTAGGACCTCTTGGTCCAACTCCTTGTCTGTATTTCGAATTTGAGTCGACCCGTGTGTATGGTGCCCCCGCGGCCGTTGCTGGTGATGAAATAAGAGAACCTGATTTCGCCTACTTCTCCGATTTTGAAATAAACTGTGTTGACCCTGATGATGAAGAGATCGATTTCGATGGGAATATCCCTAAAGAAATCCGATCTCTAGTAGAAAGGGAAAGCGAAAGGCATGCTCAGCCAGTAAAAGAAGAAGTTGTTTTAATAAATCTGAGCGATGAAGGGAATCCCCGAATGATTCAGATCGGTTCCGCGCTATCTGTAGGAGAGCGTCAAGCTCTCATCAACTTGCTAAAAGAATTCGAAGATATTTTCGCCTGGTCGCATGCTGATATGCCCGGAATCGATCCTAAAATTATAGAACACCAGATTCCTCTTTATCCCGATGCAAAACTTGTAAAACAAAAGTTGAGACGCATGAGGCTCGATTGGGTACTTAAAATAAAAGAGGAAGTCACCAAACAAATCAACGCAGGATTTCTAATAGTGACCGAATACCCTCAGTGGGTCGCAAACATTGTTCCCATTCCCAAAAAGGATGGTAGGATTAGGGTCTGTGTTGATTTCAGGGATCTCAACAAAACAAGTCCGAAAGACGACTTCCCGCTACCCCACATTGATGTACTGGTCGACAATACCGCCAGGCATGCTTTACTTTCTTTTATGGATGGTTTTTTGGGATACAATCAAATCCTCATGGCCCCAGATGATCGGGAGAAAACCACGTTCATCACTGAATGGGGAACTTATTGCTACCGGGTGATGCCTTTCAGGCTGAAAAACGCAGGATCCACATATCAGCGGGCCGCCACGACCTTGTTACATGATATGATTCACAAAGAGGTGGAAGTTTACATTGATGATATGATTGTTAATGCGAAAGAACAGGAAGAGCACTTACCAGCACTCAGAAAGTTCTTCGAAAGAATCAAAAAGTATAGAATGAGCCTGAATCCGTCTAAATGTACGTTCGGGGTTACAGCTGGGAAGATGCTCGGATTCATGATTACCACCCAAGGTATTGAGGTTGATCCCTCTAAAATCAAAGTTATTCTAGAAATGGAACCACCTCGATCTAAGAAGGACGTGAGGAGCTGTCTAGGTAAGATACAATTTATCAGCCGATTCATCGCCAAGTTAACTTCAACCTGCGAGCCAATCTTCCGTTTACTCAAGAAGGGTGTGCCCTTTAAGTGGGAAGACAAATGCCAAAGGGCCTTTGACGCCATTCGAACTTATCTACAAAATCTTCCAGTTTTAATGCCCCCCACGGCAGGAAAACCTTTGATCCTATACTTGTCAATCATTCCAAATTCCATGGGGTGTATGCTGGCACAGGAAGGAGACGATGGGGTTGAAAGGGCAGTAGTATACTACCTTAGTAAAAAGATGATCGGGAGTGAGGAGCGCTATACTCCGTTGGAAAAGACGTGTTGGGCGCTCGTTTGGGCTTTCAGGAAACTGAGGCATTACATGCTAACCTACCCCGTAAGGATCATCTCTCGAATGGATCCTCTCAAGTATCTGTTTGAAAAACTAGCCCTCACCGGGAGAATGGCACGGTGGTTGTTAATGTTATCAGAATTCGAGCTAAAGCATGTCACCAGAAAATCCATCAAAGGAAGAGCGGTTGCTGACTTCTTGGCTGATAGCCCGATCGAGGGAAGTGAAGATGCTGAGTTCGTATTCCCTGATGAAGGCATAATGGCGTTAACTGAAGATGTTTGGAAATTATACTTCGACGGGGCGGCCAATCAAAAAGGATTTGGAATTGGTGTATTGCTGATAGCACCTGATGGATCTCATGTCCCGCTTGCATTAAAGCTAAACTTCGAAGTCACCAATAATCAGGTAGAATACGAGGCTTGCATTGTAGGCATGGAAGCAGCCATTGAAATCGGCATAAAGAAGTTGGAAGTGGTAGGGGATTCTAACCTGGTGGTGTCACAAGCCAACGGTGATTGGAAGGTCAAGGAAAAGAAGTTGAAGCCATACCATCAGGATCTGGAAGACCTCATCCCTCACTTTTAACAAAGTGACCTTCACTCATGTGCCAAGGCTCGAAAATCGATTCACAGATGCATTAGCAACACTAGCCTCCATGATCAAAATCCCTAACGGTGTAAAGTTGAGGCCAATTGTAATCAAACAAAGGGATACGCCAGTCTATCAACACGTCATGGTAGTTGATGAACCCGAAGATGGCCACCCCTGGTATTACGACATTTGGAGATTCGTGGAAAGAGGAGAATATCCCAGAGGCAAGCAAAAAGGACAAAATCGCCCTCCAGAGAATGGGCGCGCAATACATCATTTGTGGAGGGAGCCTATATCGAAGATCACATTGTGGCATGCACAAGTTATTCATCCATGGTGCAGAAGCAAGAAGAGTGATGGAGGAGATCCACGAAGGGGTGTGCGGTCCTCACATGAATGGTATGATGCTTGCCAAGAAGATTCTCAGACAAAGATATTTCTGGTCCACTATGGAAACAAAATGTGTGGAATACGTGCGGCGGTGTCACAAATGCCAAATCCACGCCAACTTGACTCATATTCCGCCGTCTGAACTACATCAGATGACTTTGCCTTGGCCTTTCTCAGTATGGGGAATCGATGTCATTGGAAGGATTGTACCAGCCACTTCCAACGGTCATAAGTTTATCCTCGTGGCTGTGGATTATTTCACGAAGTGGGTAGAAGCTGCTTCATACGCCACCCTGACTGCGGTATAGGTCACTCATTTCATCAAACAGAACGTCATCTACCGGTATAGGGTCCCCAAGCATTCGTATCAGATAATGGGGTCCATTTGAAAAGGCGAGCCAAAGAGGCCTTGGATGAGTTCTAAATCCAAGTACACAAGTCAACAACCTACCGGCCGCAAACCAATGGAGCTGTAGAAGCTGCAACAAGACAATCAAAGTCATCCTGGAAAAGACCATTCAATTCGCAAGAAATTGGCATGAACAGTTGCCACTGGCCTTATGGGGATACCGAACATCTGTGCGTACACCAACAGGAGCAACCCCCTACTCCCTGATCTACGGAATGGAGGCCGTGCTCCTTATCGAGTTGAAAGTTCCATCTCTTCGAACCATGATCGAATGTGAAATTCGAGAAACGGAATGGTTAAGTAACCGATTTACAGAGTTCATGTTGTTCGATGAGCGCCGGCTAAGGGATCTCTACCACATCCAAGGGTACCAAAGGAGGATTGCACGTGCATTCAACAAGAAAGTAAAGTCCAGAAACCTGTCAGAAGGCGACATGGTTTTAAAGGAAATTAGGGCACAAGTCTATGACCCGCATGAGAAATTTCGACCGAAGTGAGCCGGACCATACATCATCAAGACCATCTTGACCGGAGGAGCTGCACAGCTCATTGATTTGGATGGGAACGAATTCGCGACTCTAGTCAACCTGGATCAACTCAAACGCTATTACCCCTGAGAGAAGCTCGATGAGCTGAAAACCGCGACGGCGGGTAGACCCAGGCAAAAAATTAGAGTAATAGCCTGCTATGATGAAAACTCGCAAGGGCATCCTAGGCAAAAGTTAAGGCAAGCAATGAATGAGCTCGCTAGACTGAAAACCCGAAAGGGCGGTGCTAGCAAAATTTAGAGCGCAAAAGAAGAGTGTCAAAACCAAAGCGAACCTTAGCCTGAACTACGTTATGACCTGATTCCTTTACCACAAGGATACGTAGGCAACCTCACTCTGAGGCCCGGTCACCACCATTTCAAAATTAAAAAAAAATCCAGGTCGGAAGAATTCAATGTACTGAATCAAGGAACGGGAGACCCTCCATAACTCATTTTCTTATAATAACTGCTTCTAGTACATAAGGCTGAGTACAACTTTCAAAAAACGCAAAAGGAAAAACAACACGATCAAAGGTGGGTCCATGGTTTATTTCTTGGTTAGGATAGTAGGTTTGAGTCAGTTTCCAGCTCTCGATGCAATATCTCTCTTTAGCCATTTCCGGTAGCTCCCACGAACCATCACGGAAGGATAGGGATGTGCATCGGTCACCTCGCGAGCCCTTCAAGACCGTTGATAGTTGCAAAGGATGGATTGGCGGAATAAGGGCATTTACGACATCAACTACGGCTTCTGCGGGGACCTCTTGTCTAAGGCCAAGTTGGCGTTGAATCCGGTATAGGACATAGAAAGTGAAGACTTCCAAACCAGCAAGGAGGACCCAATGAGGGCCCATAAAATGCACGGTCATGGGAGGGAGGTCTAACCATGAACACCTCCACGAGATGGTCTCAACTCGTAAACACCTAAAGAAGTCAATCCACTCAGGAATCCGCCTATCTGCAAACTCAAAGCATCGGAGAGACAACAGTCCAGCCTCACATGTCCAGTTTCCAGGAGGAATAGTCAGCACATTCACCTTATCACAAAGCCAGATCTACAAAAGAGTGAAAACAAGTCAGAAACCATAGAAAGCCTAATCGAGCGTTGAGATAAAATGAGAACATGGGAGAAACCCGAAAAAGGAGAGCAGAGTGAGAAGCCAACCTGCAGGAGGAGAAGACTAACCCCGAAAACCTCAGTCTCTCCAGAGCAAACTTTATCCAAGCCCATCAAAGTTTTAGCCAAAACCATCGGACTCACGTCATTTCGAGCTTCAATTTGAGCGCCAACGCTAACCAAGGCAGAGCTAGCATGGCCGGTAGGGGGCACTAAGAGGTAGGCCGCAAGCAGGCACATGCAGAGCGCAGTCATCCGCCGAGATTGATAGGTCGTGTCCGCGAGATCACCAGGAGGAGAAAACATCTCAATAAGCCGCATCACATTGAGGTAACCGTCACTCACTAAGTAGCGAGCAGCGCCGCTACCTAGTCCAAGGGCCGCGGATAGAACCTTGTGAACGCTCTCACGCACCAGAGGAATAATGACCACCCCCGAACCAAAGCTGCCTAGATTAACACGATATTCCTCCATAGTAGGGCAGAGCTCTTGTTCGCCAAAACGAAATACATGAACTTCCGGATCCCAGAAGACCACGGCTACCTTCAGAAATTCCGGATGAAGACAATTGTTGCGGAGGTACCTCATGGAGTAGAGACCATGAGCTCGGAAGTTAAGCCAATCAACGTCCTCCATCGAGACTAGCCACGGGCGGAGCAAGCCGGTGAGAGAGAGGGCCATGGGAAGGGGAAGTGAAATGAGATCTGAATGTGGTAGGAGACATTTGACGTCAAGGGTTTGAATTTATAGAAAGGGAAAAGGAACATTTTCAACTTTTCAAAAGTGCTTTGGGTTCCAAAAGTGCAAGTTTTCCATGAGTCTTACATGAGGAAAAGCTTGGGAAAGGAATGCATACATGCACTAGTTCGGAAATACCATTGCATGGGTCAAACTTCAAACCCCGAGCAGTCTGCCTTGGGAAACAGCAAAATGCAGACTGTAAGGAAAATAACCACGCGCGGCATAGTGGGATCACGCATGGCATATTTGATGCTGGAAAAACACGGCGGTATACCACCGATGTACCGTGAGACTGAGGGAAGCAACGCACGGCATTTTGAAGAGACGCACAGCATACTGCGTCTGCATTTCTGCAGTTTTGACAGCAGAGGCATGAATCAGGTTTGAGATGCTTTGGGGCATTCTCAAGCAACAGAACGCATTGCAACAGGAATATGGGACTTCGGGGATGTTTCGCTTCGAGTCAACTCCCGAGATTCGAAGACGTGGCACAAAAACTCTCTAAAAACCCGTTTTCAAGCCATGTCAAAGTACCAAATCACATCTCAAGCTGTTCTAAACCAATTCTTTGAGTCCTGCAGATCAATATGGTCAAAAGTGACTTAGTCCAAGTTCCGGTCCGAGTCCCGAGTCAAGATTTGAAGTTATCACCTTTCAAAATCAACGTTTCTCTTAGTTTTAAGTGTTTTCTGAGCGTAAGGACAAACTTCTAAGGCACACCGCGGGCCTTAAAACTTGTCACTACTGTGTGTGTGGTCATGTTCAAACCCACACCAAGGGTATCAATGTGAATTCCTGAATCTTGCACCAATTCTCACAATTACTTCTTTGATTTCTATTTCATTGTCAATAAGTCTCTTGATGTGGATTCCATATCAGATGCAGTCTCATGATCTATGGTTGATTGTGCATTTCGGTGAGTGTCCAAGTTACACAATTTTTCTTTAAACAACAGCAATAAGAGAAATTGAACGACGAAAGGTAATGAAAAAGCAATCTCTGTATATAATTCCGAAGGAATCCATGAGTCGAAGTACAAAATGAGGCATGCAAGCTCGATGCTCAAAAATCCTATCTACCGAGGGTAAACAGGCACCCTACAAAAAGGAAACACGCAGACTCCGCCAAAAGACAAAAGCAAAAGAGAAGACTCAGTCCTCATCCTCGTCCTCACCCTCCTTCGTCCTTCTCGAAGACCTCTTCCACCGCCTCAGAGCTGGCAACCTCCTAAGTGCGAGTCACCCTAGGCACAGTACTACCAGAGGTGTCCTCCAGATCAATGTCTATCGGCTCCACGGTCTCGTCCGAGACGGCAATAGGCTCTCCCTCCGTGCCGCCTGAATGCCACGACCTCTTTGACTGGCGCTCCTCCCGAGAGCCAGCAGACGAAGCCTATCGCATAGGCATACGAACAGACTTCCTGCGCAATCCCGGGGCAGCTCCTCCCCTAACCTGCAATAACACAGCATGTTTGCATTATCAGTCATGGAGTGAAAACAGTAGAATGCAATTAAGAGATTGAGAGTTTACCAGCGACCCTCCGGCACGAGCCAGTACGGGCGGGGAGTGGCCCATGGCGTACTGCCGCACAAGATGCTCTAGGCCCATCATGGCCGCCACCATCTCCCTCGCGTACTCCGGAGTCACCTGCCCAACATAAAGAATAATTAGCCTAAGATGTGCTAAAAGTTGGAATACGAAGGTGATTGAAACGAGTTATACCTGAGCAAGGAACTCCGGAAGCACAACCGCAGGGCGTGGGACCGCCACCAAGCTAGGGACTCCCTGAGCGGTCACCACGTCCACCGTCCAGGAGAGCGCAGGCAAGCTGGCTCCGCCCTGACCTGTCCCACCACCCTGAGGGCCCTTGCTCCCTCTACCTCTACCACCTCTTCTGCTACTCCTATCACCTCTGCCGCCGCGCGCCCGCTGCTACGCCTCCCAAGCGGCACGGATCCCAAGGCCCTGCATCAGGTGCTGGGCTCGGTACTCCGCATAGTCAGTGCCAGCCTGGAACAACGGCTCGAGCTGGGGGTCCGGCTGCGTGAACCACTCCACCTCCTCCAAGGTATACTCGCTCGTCGTCAGCACGAGAGGAGGGAGCGGCCCAGGGACTAAGAAAGCATCCAACCTCAGCGACTGGCGTGACACCCGGTCACCCAGGTACCATTGCCAGCCGTAAGGGGACTCCAAGAGTACTCTCCCCCTCGCCACAGCACGGCTACGGGCCACAAATGGGACCTCAAAACGATCCCAAATGAGCCAGTGCACCTACAATTACCAGCATGTGTCAGGAAAGCGATTCAAAATATGAATAGAAAGGACTGAAACCAAGGAATCACGAAATACCTCATCAGGACACAGCTCGTCCAGGTACAACCGGTAGGTGTTCAGGTTGCCCTTCCCTTTCTTCACCCCTCTGAACTCCTTCGACCAGCGAAGGGCACGAAGGAGCACCAGGTCGCCAGGGCACGACGTCGTGGGAGGGTACATGTCCAATACCTCATACGTCCAAAGCTGCAAGATTCAAAGCATTGAGAGTTAGCACAAAATGATACAAATGTATGCATAGGAAGCTAACTAAGTATTGAAAGTAGAGTTTTGAAGTATACCTCCCGGACTTGCCAGTAACCGCCGAGGCTCTTCCCCGCGCCTCGGGAAAGAGACCCCATCAAGGCGTAGCACGCCCCCAAAGCCGCGCCGCCCCAGTCGAAGCGGGCTATCTCTCCAATGGCCCCCAAAGCCGGCAAGAAAGACAAGTGTACCCGGTTGCACCTGTTTGGAAATAGGGTCGCACCGAGCACGTACATCAGAAAGCACCGAGCCATCTGCTCCTCCTGGACTCTACCCACCGGGAGCTCCGTCCAGAAGCCCAGAAGTTGGGCGTACGAGGCATCTCCCTTCTTCGCCCTCAGCCTATACCCCAAGAGCCGCCTCTGTAGCTCCGGATCCCTCCCCGCCATGGCATCATAGGGGATGGGGTCGCCTCCGACCCTCAGCCTGGTGATCGCCGCAAAGTCCAAGGGTGTCACCGTCATCTCACCGAAAGAGAAGTGGAATGAGTTCGTCGTGTCCCACCACCTCTCGGCAAGCGCCCTCGCAACCTGACAATCGTTGCTGGCCCTCGTCAGCATGCTCACGAACTCCTCGAAGCCTGCCACCCTCACCATCTCCCTCGAAGCCTCTGGGAGCCTCTCCCAAAACTGGGGTACGTCACCCGCACCACCGTAGCACGAGATCCGTATCTCCTGTTACGAAAGAAGCATGATTCGATCAACATGGCATGATAGTCAAAGGCATTAAGCTAAAGAACATAGTACATTGCTTTGAACCATGAATATTAAAGCATACCTCGGCTCGGCGCAAGGACAAGTGCTGCTGTGGGTCCCTCAAGACTAGGGGCTCGTCGTAGACGGCTCTCTCCGGCCTTTAGGCGTCTAAAAGCGAAGGCACCACTATGTGCCAGAGAGGCACGTAGGACTCCTCGCCGAAAGGTCGGTCTTGCTCAAGGATCGCCATCGCCACGTCCACTACGGTCCTCCTAGGGACCAAAAGCTTCTCCTCTTCAGCCTGTGGCCCCTCGGGGGCCCCTGTCTCAACCTCGGCCCGGAACTCCCTCTCCCGGGACTCAAGCAGGGCCTCCACCAACCCTGGCACCCCCCGTAGCATCTCAACCAAGTCCTCGAAGGACGCGCCCTCTAAGTAGTCCCCCATCTCTATGGGCCACGACGACCCCGCACCTACACCACTACCCACAAACATAGCCGGCGCCTCCTGCTCCTCCGCCAACTCCTCCTCGACAACGGGGGCCTTCCCCAAGTTGGCCCGAGGCTCTCTCACAAGAGAAGCATCCATCTCCTCTTCCGTGGCCAGCTCCTCTAAACTACCACCGGCCCCCGACTGGCCTGTGGCCACGTCCTCGCCGCCTAGCTCCACTACACCCGAGCTCTCCGCACCCTAGCCATAATCGGCCAACACTCCCTCACCACTGCTGCCAGCCGCCACGACAACCGAGGCCGGCTCGTCCCCCTCCATAGCTATCAGAACGGAGACCCCCATGATCTCCGGAAAACCCCCGACCGCTACAACATCCTCTACGGGGGCTGAGGGCGGCAGAACCTCGGTCCACGGTGGTTGATCACCACTGGGTATATCATCTCTATAATCCATGATCGATATAAGAGAGAGAGGGAGAGAGAGCAGTCGGGAGAGAAAGAGAGAGAGTACCGAGAGAGAGAGAGTAGAGAGACGAGAGAGAGAGAGTACCGAGAGAGAGACGAGAGCAGAGAGACGAGAGAGAGAAAGAGAGATGATCGAGAGAGAGAGAGAGACGTTGGAGAGCAGAGAGAATGAGAGAAAGAGAGAGAGAGAGAGAGAGAGAGAGAGAGAGAGAGGGAAGTTCGAATAGTGGGGCGTACTGTGTACGCCTCACCCATATATATATATCCCCTCGAACCGGGTCATCTGGAATTAAAGCTGGATCGAGTTCATAGCTTATAGTGCCGCACGGCGTTCTGTCTAGACCGCGCGGCATATCACTTCGTCCTATAATACTGTGCGACTCCCTCTGAGCAACGCACGGCGTTTCAGGTTATTTGGACAGTTCGAATTCCGAACAGAGGCTAGTCGTTCGAAGAACACAATCAACACAGTCACCGGAAAAGCACGAAGTAGACACGGATATAAAGAGAAAAGGGGCTTCATTCCATTCATTCAAACTGAGGGAGCCCGGGATCCATTCATTACATTTGTTCAAAAAAAAAAGAGGGGACGATAAACAAAAACAAAACAAAACAAAAGTCATACTTCCCTTCTTCTTCTTCTTCTTCTTTTTCTTCTTCTTCCTCAATCGCTCCCCCCGCCGGAAGCATCATTCGCGCCATCCGAACAGTCGTCGGAACCGTTCGGATTCCCCTCCGAGTCCTCCGCAGTGTAGTCAGATTCGCGCTCCGGCGCATACTCCGGATCATTCTTGTCGTCTAACTGGTCGAAGGCGACGTCCTGGAGGTTCGACACCACGCGACGGAGGGTGCGGATCACGCCAACGAGCCTCACTATCTATACGGTCAAGCATTCGATCTCCTCCCGGTACGAGTCCATCTCGGCCTCAAGGGAAGTGACTCATGCAGCGAGATCGTTGTTGCTTGTCATTTCTCGTAAACCTGTTGTAATTTTTGGGAAGAGAAAGTGAAGAGATTAAGAGATTTTGGTGATGGTGCATGGAATGAGGCACCACCACCCTTATAAAGACAGTAAGCCCGTTGAAAGGGCACGCCTGTATTAATGGGCACCCTTAAACCAGCTGACTGTTCTCGAAAATCGAAGAGTTGCATGGGAAACTGAAACACCGTGCGACACAATGCTAGGCCGCACGGCATTTTGACTTTGCATGGATAAGATCTTTTCCTGGGAAATTGTTCAAACCAGCCACCAAAATCCCCTTGGGATTCAAATGTTTCAGCCGTTCTGCAGAAAAGCCTATTTAAAATGTCGCGCTTATATTAAAAGGTCCTATGGGACTTGTAGAATTCTTTTTCGTCCCCCGAGGGCCCGCCGTATTCACATTTCTCGCGCTATTTTTCGCCCTCCAAGGGCTCGTCTCGTTTCAATTAACCTCCTGAAGGCACGTCTCACGCTATTTTTCGCCCTCCAAGGGCTCATCTCGTCTCATCTTATCTCAATTAACCTCCTGAAGGCACGTCTCGATATTTTTCGCCCTCCGAGGGCTCATCTCGTCTCAATTAGCCTCCCGAAGGGACGTCTTGCTATTTTTTGCCCTTCGAGGGTTCGTCCCGTCTCAATTGGCCTCCCAAAGGCACGTCTCGCTATTTTTCGCCCTCCGAAGGCTCGTCTCGTCTCAATTGGCCTCCCAAAGGCTCGTCTCGCGCACAGTCATTCACACTTAGATCACAAAACACTCAGCACCATCGGCACTCGACTTACTCAAAAGTTTACCGCATCAGTTTATTGTCCTGTCCTCCAGGATTCATTTCACTGGCATTGTCCCAGTCGAATTACGCTGGTCTGATCCCTACAACGGGGTACATAGGCAACCCCACGGGCGCGACCACCATCATCATTTTGTTTGCATATCGATTTTTCATGCGTTTTTGTCTTTGTTTAAAGACCTTAGAGCAACGGATTGGGATGCCTATTCTTTAAGCGTCACTCGTACCAAACAATGGTGTTCGAGTTACGTTAAAGAGGGACTACTGTAGACACCCTAATCCGGACCTCGAAAGTGCTTGAAATGTCCCGATGATGAAACAAAGGAAACAAATACCTCCAAGAGCTTGGATGTGGGACCCTCCCAAAGCAAAACTCGAAAGCCCAGAGCAAATCCAAAAAGGCCGAGCCTGGACCCTTAGTACCGTATGGCACATCTCTACACCACGCGGCATAATAGATTTCATTACGCCACACGAGGTCATGAGGTCAACCGCACGACATTTTGGAAAAAGTTCTGACTGGCTCAGCTAGCTGTCGGCCACGCCCCCTTGAACCATTTCTACAAGTTAGCTCAGCCGAAAATGCACTTCTGGCCCGCCCAGAAAACACCTCCACCATTTGAAATTCAAAATCCTTGGCTTTTGCCTATAAATACAACCCTCCACTCAAGAGAAAAGGGTCCTGAATTCTCTTTCTCTCTCATCATGCTTTCATACCCACTCCTTATTCCAAAGCCTTGAGAAAGTGCTCCCAAAAACATTCTCAAGGCTCTTTCTTCCTCAAAATCCTCCATTTTTCTCCTCACCATTGAAGTGAATTCTCTCGCTCGCTTTAAGACCTTCTATTTCCCAACACCCCCCCTTATCAAACCGTACCCACCATCTCTCCTAGATCGCTTTCATCCGTAGCCATCCATTCCCATCCAAGCTCAAAGATCAAAGGTATAAACTAGTTTCCTTGGGATAGGCTCTGTCCATATCCCTGAGGGAACCTTGCTGTGGTCAGGATCAACCCCCTTTGGGTCGGATCCCGACTTAAAAACCATTTTCAAAACAAAAATAGGCCTCTGTACTGAGAAAGCTACATCGCGTGGTGTTTTAACACGTCGCGCGGTATATCTGACTCAGACGCGCGGCATTTAAGTTTACTTTTTCTTTTCTTGTTCAAACCATCTGGATCATGGCTGTCCTCTGTCAGATCTGTTTATTATTAAAACATCAGGCATAGGCACTTCTCAAAAACAAACCATATCTACAAGTCATGCGTAGTTTAGAAAATAAAGCTTCTTCGGTCATTCTGAACGATCAGAAGCTTAAAAGTTGGTTTCTGTTCATGGCTTGGGAGAACGGTACTTTTCAGGTCCGCCTGGTGGCAAAAATACTATTTAACATCTGTTGAAAACCCTGTGCGTGCTATCCAAGATGCCGGACGGTGTTTTAAAACTTTGCAAAGGACCTAACAGTGAAGAGGGTACCCCGCACGGCATTCTGTAAGGCCATGCGCAGTATTATGAACTGCGGTACAGAAGGATGCCAAGATCCAGACAGTTTCTATTAGAGATTTCTTTCATCCTGTATCATCCTTATCATCACTGTACAGCTAACACCACGTGCACGCCAACGTGATCTATTACCCGTGTCCCTTTCCCATTTGCCTGCTTATCTAAGAGTTTGATCTCCCAAAAGATATTTTAAATCCCCCATTTTTGAAAGAGTTTAGTAGAGACTGGTTTTTACCGGGCGAATGGGGTGCATTTTTCTTGACAAAAACCTTCCTCATCCGTAACGTGGCTCCCAAACCCAAAAGTCTCAATATTTTCACTAGATCAAAGGCCTTTCTTTTCAAAACGAACTCTCGGTTTCTCGGATTAACCATCTCAAAAATCCGGGTGGCGACTATTTGTCCTGGGCGTGCGCCGGTCGAGGAGCCCACAATGTAGTATGTTGGAACTATTGGAGCTGGAACTGTAGTCTAATGATGTAGTAATAGAAATGTTAAACTCCTTTGCGGGTATCATATGGGTTATTGTGAGGTTCTATTTATGAAAATCATTTATATTTATGTTGAAAATCAAGGGCGTGACAAATAGTCTCAACACGTTGTCTATAAGGACCCGTATTTTCGAAAATTATTTAAAGAGTATATAGATACAAGAAATTGGAAAACAAAAAAATGTGAAATGTTATAAGTTTATATGAATTGGAGTCAATATGATAGAATTGCTACTTGAGGGAGTGCAAGTGTGATTTGTGTGTGTACTAGTATATAAGTGTGTGTGTGTGTGTAGGAGAACAAATCTTCCATCTCACCCTCTCTCTATCTCTCACGGCTCTCTCTCTCTTCCTCTCCCTCTCTCACGCCTCTCTCACTCTCTCACTCTATTGAGTTCAATACTCAACCTCTAACCCCAAAACCCACATACTTCAACCTTCAATCCGTCTTCTACATGGGATACGAGCCTTGGATCGCATGGGTTTGATCTTGGAGTCGTTCCTGGTGGATTTTGAATTTTGGGAAAGTTAGGGCTTGATCAATCTCTTTGGGTTTCACTCTCCAAGCTTGAGGTAGGGATTTCTTGCTCATTCTATGTGTTTATGAGTGATTTTGTGCCTTAATCGTGCCTCGGATTGTTGGGTTTCGTTGGTGTGCTTGCCTTTAATTTTCTGCAAAATTGCTGCTCGAAACACTGTGGTATCGATACAACATTAAGGCTTGTATCTTAATGTTGTATCAATACTACTAAGTTAAATTCGAAGACATGGTATCGATACAACATAAGCAGGTCCCTACGGGACAGTTTTGCTCCTGCTGATTCCCAATCACTTCTACCACTCTTTAAACACCTTTAAGCCACTTCTAAACTCGATTGTTCGTGCCTCAAATGATTCATTGATTGCTCTATCTCCTTTGGTTCTCGATGTAAGAAAGAAATGTGTCGAATCCAATGTGTGTGGTATCCATTTGTCGTCTTTGCATTTTGTGAGCACACTCCCCAAAATCACGAGATAAATGGGTGGGCCCCTTTTGAGCGAGGCAAAATGCTCAATTCAGAGTCGCCACTTGGGTTTGAAGGTCTGCCACCCAAGGAACCGAACTTGAAACGTTTGTTACGTTGTTTGATTTAAAAAAAAAAAAAGGCTTGTAGACTGGTTTGTCGTCACCTTGATATCTTAGGTTCGGGAGCTAAGTTATGAGAGGGATAGGGTTTTAAAGCACCCCTCTCGCCTAATCCAGAGATCGGTCTCCACTCGGACATTTGTAAAACGTTTGCGATTCCTTCTCAATAATCAATTTTTAGCCAGTTAGGGCGGGGGAATAGTTTAAGGGGATTAAAACCGTAACAAGTTTGCAGGATGTGATAAATGACATGTTCGCTTATTGAAATAGTTAGTATAGGATGAAAACAGACTGTTGTGGGAATTTAAGCTGACTGGAAGGCCACTATTTTGAAGTGTCGTGCACAGGACGAAACCAGCATGCACAGATCAAGTCACTGCATGTTGATCTAACTTGCGCGCTATTCCAAGACTCGCACGCGTCAATAGGTTCAAACTCACATCTCTTATTTTTAACCCTCTGGGCTCTAAAAGTGACCAGTGCACGTCCAGGACAAACAACGCAGTTCATATGGCAGTTAATATACAGTTACAAGCAGTTTGAAAGGGCTACAAAGCCACGAAATGAATAAAACACCCCACAAACAGTGTGGGGATAAAAACAGAGGCAAAGACCTAGTTGCCCATGCAAAGGCCAGCCACTGGTCGAGACTGAACCTACGCACGCGGGTCGACCACTACTACGCGCAGGTTTGAGTCAACAAACTAGTGCTTGGTTCTACATGTTTCTGGGTTCTAGGACATGTCTAAAAAGGCCCCAGGGGTATTCCATTGCAGCAGATATGGGTATTGAAATACAACTAGCAGTTTTAACAAAGGAAAGTAGTAAATTGATTTTTATCATGGTTTCAATGGTGTATAAATATGTAAAAGCATAAAAGAACTAGACACCAATCCCCACACACGATCGGCGCGCACTGCTATGGATTGGTGCGCGGTGCTTATATCCGGCCCGCGCTGGTTCTAGCCACAATAGTTTTTAAAATCCTACCAGCTTTAGGACCAAGACTTGGTATTGATTACCAGCCTTGGCCCTACCAGCCCCCCTCAGGGAATAGAACAGAAAACAGTTCAAAGGTGTTATACCTTTGATTTTTGGGTTTGAAATAGTGATTGAGCTTTGAATGGATGGGTTGGTTGGATGATGCTTCGAGGATGGTTGTGGTGCTTGTCAAGGGCTTTCTTATGCCAAAGAGTGAGCAACAAGGAGTTAGGGATGGAACCTTGTGCTAGGGAATTTTTGTAACCCTTATGAAGAACAATAGAGGGGTGTATATATAGAGGGAGAAGGTGATAAAGGGGTTAAAACCAGTTAAGGGGCTAGTGGCTTCGCCTCAAAGCCATCCCTCTCATTGGATGAGAGGGAAAAGGAAGTTAAAAGGGATAGTGACATCTCCTGTCCGAATACTTCTTTTCTGGCAAAATGGAAGGTTCTTATATACTGTACGACCTTAATAATGGCTTCTTCATGCTGAACAAAGCAAGTTTGACCAGAGTTTTGACCAGCGCGTACAGGTTTTAAACTAGCGCCACAGGTCAATGAGAAGGGTTAACTAGCGCGCGTGAGTTAAGGACCTGTGCGCACCAGTCAAAGCTGCCCTGTCCTAGTCAATGGTCAAACCTGACAGTTTGACCAGCACCTGGCACTTTGACTACCGTGCGCTGGACTTGAACCAATGGGCAACAGTTGGGTAAAGGTTAGGCTTGGTTAGGGTTAAAAGGGTATCAAATACTCAAAGCTCAACCACTCGACATTCCCGGGGTTCTTGATCCTTTTCATCATTGGGGAATCAAAAACCGAAAGTAAACTAATCTGGAAACCCGCATTCCCTCATAGAAAATAGTACCAACCCCCATTGCGTATTGGTACTTATCTAGTATAGAATAAATTTGCTTCTCTTTGTTCTACGAATAGAATTGTTCTATTATTGTGAACAAAATAGAACAAATCTTAATATTAACCCTTGCTCCAAGATAATGCACTGAACAAGGGAAATCCACAGCATATTCATAATATAGTCTTTTTCAATGCAATAAAGTTACGTGGTATCCATTTTTCTTTGATATAAAGGGCATTTCCATGGGTTTGCCTTGGTATCGTGTTCATACTGTTGTATTGAATGATCCCGGTCGGTTGCTTTCTGTCCATATAATGCATACAACTTTGGTTGCTCCCCCCAGACTCCACACAGCTTTGCCTCTGGTTAGTTGAATGGAAACCTGTCAAGTTTTGGTTTTGATTATAAAATTTTGAGTTCGGATCGGGTTTGTCAAAAATCATGGCCGATCAAATCCATTGTCATCCCTACCTGTGAGGTAGCCACTGAACTCGAGGGGACAGTCCGCTCAACTAGGGCACAAGCTAAACAAATGTGCTCCTTCACACGACATCTTGTTGACAAGGACTATTATCGCAACCGGATTTGAACTCCCATTATTATTTATTTGAAGAAAGAAGGAATATTTCACTCGCACCTTTGACAACTCGTCTGGTCAATAATTACTCATTTACTCTCTCACATGGCCTGCTTGTGTTTCAAAAGCTCAAAACCCCACTCACCCTCCTCCACTTCTTGTTGTTATGCCACAAATAGTGTGCGCGCGTGTGCGTGAGTGTGTGTGGAGAGAGAGAGAGAGAGAGAGAGAGAGAGAGAGAGAGAGAGAGAGTTTTGTGTGATTTTTTCATGAACATGACAAATCAACCCATCCCTTCAACCTCAAGTTGGTGGTCCTCTTTCATTAAAGCTCTTTGATTCCCACTCTCATCTTTCACTGTTTCCTCTCTTCCCATATCTCTCTCTCTCTCTCTCTCTCTCTCTCTCTCTCTCTCGACCCAAACCGAAACCGAAACAACTTCCCTCAACTCACGCATGTCTTCTGCTTCAATAGAGTGGAGCAGAGAAGAAGAAAAAGCTTTTGAAAATGCCATTGCCATTCACTGGTCTGATGACTCAAAAGAGCAGAATTGGAGCAAAATTGCTTCAATGGTTCCCAATAAAACTGTTGAAGAACTGAAGCAACATTATGAACTATTACTCGAGGATGTTATTGCAATCGAAGCCGGAAAGGTTCCGGTTCCCAAGTATGTTGGAGAGGAAGCGTCATCTTCATCAACGAAGGATTTCCATGGGAGTTGTGGTGGGGATACTAGTTCTGAGAAGAGATCGAATTGCGGTTTCGGAAGCGGGTATTCGGGGTTGGGTCAGGACCCGAATGGGCATGGAGGGAAGGGGGGAGGATCCAGAGCGGAGCAGGAGAGAAGAAAAGGGATACCATGGACAGAAGAAGAGCATAGGTACTCCTTTTTAACTAACTGTACTTCAGTACTTGAGCACAAAATAAATAAAATAATGAAATCAAACAGAAAACGGAATTTTGAACTGAAATTAAACTGGATTCTTTGTTCTCAAGTACAAGTTGTGAGCCTGGAAAAGATGTCCGGACATAGATTAGTCTGCAGCCATCCAATCGTTGCTGGGTGCTGCCAATTACTCTGTTCTTTAAGTAGTTTATTGTGTTCATATACTTTTTTTTTTTGATAATCGTGTTCATATACTTGTTGGTGATATATTGGATGGTAAAATGTTATCCGCTTCAAGTCCAATTCTACTCCAATTGCACGAATTCGTCTTGCAAGATAAGTGAGAAGTTTTCCTGCCTAGCTCGTAGTTTTTCTATCTCTGTCTTCTAGCCGGGAGCTTCTATACTACGCACAAGCTAACCACCGCGACACGGTGGTCTTCTTTGCTACATATTTGTATGGGAGCCACACACTTAACAGTGGAGCCCACACAAATGTGTATATAGTAAAGAAGGCTCCCGAAGCACCACATGATGGTCCGGATTTTTTTCTTTTTTCTCCGGTCCTTGATTTTGGATCAGAGGGGCTGATTAGTGTTTTTGGCCCAAAAGATTCAAAACCCGTGTCACATAAATTTTTGTATTTTTTTCATACGAGCTAGGGCCTACAAGGTGGACAGACAACATTAAATATGACAACGATTGGCATCTTTCAAATGCACAAAGGATAGGGTCTAGAGGGAGATTTTTTACTAGAAAAATAAACTTGCCCCGTTTGGCTAAATGAGCGAAGTGATTTATTTTTTTTGTCCTTCTTTAAATTTTTTTCGTATTTGTTAGTTTGTCGTTAATTTTTGGGGGATTATTGCGTCGTCATGACAAAAGGAATCTAAAAAGTAAAAATTTATTATCAAAATCAAATTTTTTTTGAATAAAGACGAAAATAAGCCAATTTTTTCGTCTTTATTCAAAAAAAATTTGATTTCGATCATAATTTTTTACTTTTTAGATTCCTTTCGTCATGATAATGCAATAATCCCCCAAAATTAACGATAAACTAACAAATTCGGAAAAAATTTAAATAAAAAAAATAATAGGCCACTTGGCTTATTTAGCCGAACAGCGAACAGTGCGACAGACCTAGTATAATTTTACGTATAGATAAAAACTATGTGCATACATCATTGCCCATCTGAAACTACTATGATTGTAAAGCATTGTGAGCTATTTTCCAATTTGCAGGCTGTTCTTGCTGGGTCTGGACAAGTTTGGGAAAGGAGACTGGAGGAGCATTTCGAGAAACTTTGTAATATCAAGGACCCCAACACAAGTGGCAAGCCATGCCCAGAAATACTTCATCCGACTCAACTCCATGAACAGAGACAGAAGGAGATCCAGCATCCACGACATCACTAGTATTAATGGTGGTGATCCTTCAACTCAACCCCCACCTATCACCGGCCACCAAACTAATGCAGCAGCAAACCCAACAAACGTGGCAGCAATTGGACCACCACCCATCAAGCATAGGATTCCGCCGCCAAACATGGCCGGTTTGGGAATGTATGGTGCACCAATGGGGCATCCTGTGGCAGCAGGTCCAAGTCATATGGCATCGGCTGTGGGTACACCGGTTATGCTGACTCCCGGACACCACCACCCTTATGTTGTCCCATTAGCATACCCTATGGCACCTCCAACAATGCACCAATAACCTCTCCCTCTCTTTGATGTGATAAAATTATTCAAGCTATGTTCACATGGAATTGTGTAGTGAAAGGTTTTTAACTGTACAAGAACCCAATCGTACCATTTAACACACCATGACAGATGTTTCCTTTGTGTTTTGGTGGTAATGTGTTTGAAGGACCTTTCCAGGTGTCTTGACACCCACTACATATGAAATGAAAGGACCTGGCAATTAGGAACTCTGCATGTCAAAAGTGGAAGAATCCCGAGTCAGGGATTTCTAAATCCACCTCCTAATTTCAGTTTACCATAACCGAAATTGGGAGCATGACATGAACCACAAAGAAAAACAAAACAAAACAAAAACTCATAACAAAGTAACGGAGAAACAGAGATCATGCTGTGAGGCAACCATCAGACTTGTATCATTGGGTAGGATCCTGTCTGGAAATTTCCGTATCCTTCCGTCTAAGGCATCCATTATACACAGGGTGTACATTTCCCACCACATTTTGCAGGTAAGAGAGGCCTACGAAGCAGTTATCCAACGTTTCCACTTTCCAGACACAGAACCCGGATGCTTCCAAGTGCATCACTGTCTGATGCAGTAAATTGGAGGGTCTTTGTGCCATTTTAGCTACAGTCCCCCTACTAAACTCTCTTTATTAGGGTCCTTGGGTCTATAAATAGGTATATGAGTCTTT
This sequence comes from Rhododendron simsii, assembly GCA_014282245.1. Taxonomy (NCBI): domain Eukaryota; kingdom Viridiplantae; phylum Streptophyta; class Magnoliopsida; order Ericales; family Ericaceae; genus Rhododendron; species Rhododendron simsii. The sequence goes on along the minus strand of CM024960.1, from coordinate 19,046,745 downwards.
CATTTAGTAGTTTTCGATATTTGTAGAATTATATGGGATTTCTTTCTTAAACATATCCATTTCTAGCTTTGATTCAATTTTGGTTGCATTGGTCTTTGCCTCGAAGGGAAATAAAAATGGCTGACAAAGTGACACGTGACGAGCGAAAAGGGGGGAAATTGCCGAAATCAAGCAGAGAGAAACTACCACAATTGTGTTGATTTCAAATGCTTTCAACCAAGTATACAATTGCCCCCCACTGCTGTTGACAGTCAACGTTGTATCTTGTGAAAGGATTTATTGAGGGAAAGGGTATAAAAAAGATGACGGGATAAATACAACCCAAAAAAAACAAAAATGAAATGAGTACTAAACTTTCCTATTCCACCGTAAAAGTAGGATCCGCAGAGCCCATATCTTTTGAGACAAAATATTACCTGCTGCCTTCCCCACACATACCTCAATCCCCAACCGTTAAACCCATGTAACGTAACTTCCACAAAAATAGTACGAATAATGCACAGCTAGATTGTTGACTGCTGATGGAGCTTGGGCCATGAAGGTAGCTCAAGCTGTTTAAAAGCAACCATGGTTCACTATGTTTTAAGAACTAAATAGATTGCAGAGATCCGATTCCCCTCACTATGCAAGAGTGATGGAACTGATCATCTAAATATTAGCACCAAATGGGCTAAACAAGGTCAACTCAGTACAGGAGTGCACATAATAGGGAGGGACAAAAACTCAGGATACATCGATACACACTACAATTAAGTTACCCAAAAGAAAGAAGATGAGGATGCAGGAAAGTATAACACAAACATTACTCAAACACCCTTCAATCTTACATGTAGGTCCCCAGACAAGAGATGATACAGCCACCGTTTTCGCCCCCACTGCCACCATACCGGCACTCCAGCCCGCTGTCTCTTTTTTTTCTGCTTTTCTGCACGAGAAGGTCATAGAATAGTAATCAATCCAGCCCCAGAAATTACTTGGTAAACAAGTAAAAGAAAATGTTAAAACTCTGAATAAATAACATCTTGCATGTCTTAAACAGGGTAATTAAACAGGTCTAGGGGTCCTCATTCCTGAAGTAGGACAAATACTACAGCAGCATTTCTAAGCATAATGTATTGCGCTTATCAAAGAAACATAAGTCTTGTCCTATTGCAGCTTCCACATATATAACTCTTGGCCAAAACAGAAGATTGCTCTTCCACAATAAGAACCCTGTATTTGTGTTACGTTCAACGGCGTAACGTACCCTGGCGATAGGGAACGTTGAGCAAATGCGATAATGCGGGGCGTTGCCAAGACCGTGTCGTGGCCTAAACGTGACGCGTGTCCCAGATTGTTGCTCGGATAAGCCAGTCTGCTCGGCTGAAAATGCCCTGCTTGGTCAGAAGAACTCCTGGTCAGCGAAGCCCCCACGATCGCCACCCAAACCTGTCATTGAGTGGTGGCGTCGTGAGGAGTCAGTTAACACTCCCCCACGACCTCCTCACCCCACTGATTTCCGGTTCATGGCGATGTAACTTCCACCCACTATGTGCAAACCACTCCACTCGCCCACGATCTGGGTCGACCACCTGGTGGCTGACGTACTCAGTCACTGGGCCCCTATAAATACGGGTACATGAGAACATACATAGGTATGCACTCTGTTCCATTCTCAATACTGAACTCACTTACAATCACCACTTCTAACTTGATCGTTGGAGGGTCCATGACTAGAAACTGTGGAAGTATCTTCTTTGTATCTTCCTAATTAAGACATAGATTAGGCATAGATGAGTGATACCCTAATCTATGCCTTAAGTTAAAAGATACATAGAAGATACTTTCACAATCAGGCGGTGACAAGGGAAATCGAGGCACTGGGTGCTGATCCGGGCCATTCGGCGTGGGATAATCTTTACGTCTGAGATCAATACATGAACACTGATCTGGGATGTCCGACAAATGCCCTGCTCGGTCGGAGGGACTCCTGGTCAGTGATGCCCCCACGATCGCCACCCAAGCATGTCCTCAATTGGTGGTGTCGTGGGGAGGCAGTTAACACTCCCCCACAACCTCCATCACCCCACTGATTTCTGTTTCATGGGGATGTAACTTCCACCCACTCCGTGGAAACCACCCCACTCACCCACGATCTGGCACCACCTGGGGGCTGGCATACTCAGTCACAGACCCCTATAAATACAGGTACAAGAGACACACACAAGTACGCACTCTGTTCCATTCTCCATGCCGAACTCTCACTTACAATCACCACTTGTAACTTGATCGTCGAAGGGTCCGCGACTCAAAACACCCCTAGTCATTGGACTTGATTGCAGGAACCCGTTAAAGAAGGAGCTCGGATTGTCCATCCATCTTCTGACACCAACAGTACTCATCCATTTCGTTTTATTCACATTTTGTAATTTAAACTTCAAAAAAAAATTTTTAAATATATATTATATAAATAATATACATGTGACGTGTCCCCCGCCATCTCCGTATCCCCATTTTTTTAGAATTCTCGTGTCCTTGTGTCTGTGTTCATGCTACATAGGTATCTGGTAATACTCCGGTACCGATATGTACCAGTGACAAAACCAATACCATGACCGGTATGGTAACGGTACAGACCGTACTAGCGACAAAACCGGTACCACGACCGGTATGGTATTCAGAACCTTGTTACGCACCTAATCCACTTTCTACACTTCACCAAGTTTCCAAAATTGCAAATATTATGCAAATAATAACACTCGGCACTGAACATACTGATTGCTAGATGGCCCAAACAAATGGTCAAATTACTTGAATCTCTACCAAAGCCCAACATGGACTGACCCGAGAAGGAAGAGGTCGACGTGGTGCAGGTCTGCGATGTTTGGGCGGAACCTATCACTTATTACTTGACAAATATGGAACTGTCTGAAGATAGAAAAGGCCAGATGACAAAGGCATCCATCGGCTTTCTGACAATACGGCATTCCATGCCTCTGCTCAGAAGGGATTACTTTGGAGGGAAAATCTAACAAGAAGAATTACACTCACTTCTATTTGGAAGCACGTATGTGCCCCACTGCAAGTTCAATTTTAATAAGACAGGTTCCAGAGTAGGCCAGAATTTCATCTGAATTTTCAGGACTTCCATAACAGTTAGCAGTCCAGATTTAGATGGCACTACATTCTCCGCTTCACATCCAGGACTTTCACCAAGCAAGACCTTCATCAGAGAGATAACAAGTTAAAAGGAGGCACATTAAAGAAAAGAAATACATTACACTAATAACTGTGTAACAAAACCAACTAAACATCAACCAGGGACAGCAAGAATTGCCATACAAAACAAGTCACACAAATCAACAAAAAGGCTCTATAAAAAGCATGTTTACCGGATTATAAATTCAATGACAATAATAATTTCCACCCAAGTATGTCTTACCTTTTCCTCATTCCGAGCTCCCAGATGCAGAACCAAAATTCCATTCAGTCTTTTGGGTCCCAAAAAAATGATTGAAGCCGCTAATTCCATGTTTTGCAAATGCCTTTACAGTTATCCTGTTTAAAATATTTTGTTTATGCTACCAAAAATTAGTTGAATTGGATAACTGTAAGGGCGTTTATGAAACATGGATGTTTCGTAAACGCCCTTACAGTTATCCAATTCAACTGATTTTTGGTAGGGACCATAAACAAAATATTTTAAACTAAATGAGCCGCTTCAATCATTTTTTTGGGACCCAAAACGGGACCAAAAAGGATCTGTGCACACTGTCACAGATTTCTTATATGTGCGGATGTCCTTCCTGTTCCAATTATCTCTTCAAATCAAAGAACAAGAATCTACAGATCTCCAATAAGCTAGCAGCATGCGGAGTTTCTTTTCTTTCTTTCCTTTTTTGAACAACACAAAGTTTCACTAATTGACCAGGAAAAGGCACGGAGTTTCACAACACAAAGTTTCACCAATAGTCCTTGTTGGCACTTTGTTGCACCTCAAGTTCATGCCACACTTGCTGTTAATTGGTTGAACACAATATCTACTCTTGCATATTTAGGACCTAATCAATCACGTAGTCAAGAATCCCATCAAGAGATGGTAAACTTACATGATTCATGATTTTTCTGAAGTGAAAACTAGACAAGATATCCCTGTTAAGTTGAAACTATGATAGAGTATCTCTCGAAATGTTGAACACGCACCACAAACTATCCTACTCAAAATGGTAACAAAAAAAAAATGACATAAAAGAACAACTGTATCTAATTAGAACAACAATTATAATGGATGGAGAAGAAATTTCCAAAAATAGAAACAGAATTCTTTAAGAGTTGAAGGATTAATTTCACCTTAATCACTGCAGTAGCAGAAGATGATATTGACCGGAGATTATAGCTGCAAACAAAAACAATTCATCAATTACACTCCGCGTAGTGCGACGATTCGAAATAACTGAAAACCAAGGAACAGAAGTAAACCACAAACCCGCCCTCAAGAATAACAAGCAACTTTCCCCCAGAAAGAGCATTCAAAGCATGTGTCATTTGTGCAAATCCGGAAGGGGTTACCTACAAATTGATGTGGCGAAGAATAAACATTTGAATCCTGTTATCTGATTGAAAACTACAAATTTGACACAAACCATGGGTCTGTTCAGTAAATAAGCCACTTAAAAAGTATATTTTTTTAAACAAAGATAAAATATGTGGTTAAAGAAAAGTGGTTCATTGCAAAAGCTGTCAAGATGCTTCCACAGTTGCTGAAAACAGATCGGGGATATTTTCCATTTGAAAAGTCCCAAAGAAGCAACCAGAAAGTTCTTCCATATGACACTCCCACAACTAATGGATGTCAATAAATGATAAGAGAATTAAGCTGAAAAGGCGATCCTTACATCACAACAACCCAGGGGATCACCCCTAGCAGCATCAAACCCTGCTGATATGATGATGAAATCAGGGGAGAACGCAGAAGCTGCAATGGATATGGTTTTGAACATTATTAAATTAATTCCAGGCCAGTAACCAAATAACCACAATGAAATGTATTATGTCTGGGTATTATGAATAACGTAAGTAGGTAATTAAGTCATCAAGTTCACCTATCATAAGAACAGCCAAGTATTGCACATAGTAATGACAATAGTGACAACAAACCTGAAAACTGTAGCACACACAGTGTTCTAAAACAAGGAATTAATCGGCGAGCGGGGAGTATCCGATTAGGTCCGACCAACGATTAATCGCCAATTACTAATTCATATGCACTGATTAATCGCTCGAAGATGGCCGACTGCCCGACTAGCACCTAACTTTTAGAACATTGAGCACGCATACACACCGAGTCCAATTGATCCACGGACACGACAAACATTGATATGAAGTATCTCAAAAATTATTTGTTCACACCATACAGATGATAAAAGAGATTTAAAAACCTGTCTCTGGGGCACCAGTCCTAAGTATTCTATGGTTCGTGTCTTCAGCAGGGCTATTGATAGTTATAGAATGTAAAAAAATTCAAATGCATTTTTCATAATACTAGCTCGACATAAAATTAGAAACTGTGGACGATGAAGCTCCGCAAGCAATATGAATAAAGTGCATAATCCCATGCTTGCATTCTTCATTCTTATCTTTGTCACCCTTTTCCTATGAAGGAAGTCTGCCACTGCATATCTTATGTTAGTCATACATTTGACATATTCCTGTTAGAATTATTATGAGCTGCATTTGGGGTACGAGTTTAATTTCACAACATGCTAGACATTAACCCATAGAGCGTAGTGGCATAGAGCGTAGTGGGAGGCCTCTGAAAATCGGTGTTAAGTGCATGAGAAATGTTGTCCAAACATCTGAATCTAGGAAGAAAGTAGAAATAATAATAGTTGTAATCAGGACAGATACAAGAAGTATCGGATACATATCTACAAGAATTTGTGAAGTGTCGGTCTAACACAGACACAACCCCTCTCTTCAATTATTTATGCTACTAAGTTACAGCCCCTATACACAAACAAAAATAACCAAACCAAAGAACAAAAAAACACCAATTACTTGAAGAGTTGAAAACCTTACGGAACTTAAGTCTGCAACGGGGCTTAAGATCAACAAATTTCATCAACACAATTAACAGATAAAACCATCCGACTAACTCTTTTTGCCTACCAGCTGAAATGAACACTAAACTGCAGCTCATAGGCGTCACATGTTTAATTTTAGTCAGTATATTGCATAGGAACTCAGTTACTTTTTCTGTCCTCGGATGCATAGATACAGACCAGGAACAAGTTTTTAAAGTTTAACTCAAATTCTCCTAGTACACAAAAAGTTTGAACTAATAAGGATTGCAAACCACCAAATATGTCTATGAATTCCCTGATTGGTCTTTCTTGACAGGAACTGATCAGTTCTTCCCAATTTACAATAGTGGTAATGGGGATGTTCATCTAAGGTAGTAAGATACATTTCGGAAAAAAGGTTTATATAGGGCATCAATGATTGACTCAACACTGTTAATATTGTATTCTTTTACAACTAGAAAACCAAAGCAATAGAGAAGTAGATCCACTATAAAAATGACAGTAGCTTCTTGACTGAACTATAATACTTCATAGTCATAGTATAATTACATGATAAGGCAAAATATTCCTTCTATCATTTAAATTAGAAAATAAATAATAACCTATCGGTAGGACAACGTGCTGAAATGCAAAAAGATAATCATTATCTCCAACTCCTCCACGACTCCATGGAACATTCACACAATATCCTTCTGCACCCATGCTACCGACCTGCAGAAAGAAAAAGTCAATTGTGAACCTTCCTATTATTGTGGAAATTACTTAAACAAATATCAATAGTACATGCACCATATTGAAAAGGGCAAGAGAGATACATCCCCATTAAAAAAAATAAGACAAATGGACGTAGAAGTAGACTCGACAATGCACTGCAGGATAAAAAGCTGGCAAAGTTGCAAAGCAAACGTCTCAACCATTTTCACAAGTATGACAGAGAATTTTAATCAGTAAAAGATCACTATTATCCAATTTTTGAGTTCAGTACCAGCAGAGATGAGAGAACCATACGAAGTGTTCTATTGGAAAAAATTAAATTTCAGTGAATTCGGAAATGTGTTTCTGATATTGATTTTTCCTACCCATTCTCTTAATTTTGATGAGAAAGTCCACGTACGATCTTTATCCGCACACAGTTCCTCTTGTTTGCAGCTCTTTAAGAGAGTATTTTGCACATACAAAACTGCAACATTCTGAACTTCAGCTATACTTGATATAGTTTAAATTATCATGCCTACTTTTTTCTTGAGTCCTATTGTGGGCCTCATGGCTGTACAAGGGGTCCGGCAGGAAAAGAGGAATGTGGTAAAACACGGAAGAGGTATGCAGTAGTTCTGAAGAACAGAGGGAAAGATAGTTCTGAAGAACAGAGGGAAAGATATGCAGCAGAGCAGTTGAGAGAGAGAATGGTAGTGTAAAGTATGTCTAAAAGAACCGTATTCCTAGTGAAGATAAGGGGCAAGGATGGCAACGGATAGGATATGGATTGGGGATCCTATCCCACCCCCGATCCCCAATCGGGTGATCCTTTACCATCCCTGCTCCAATGCCCAATGGGGATATTGGACGAACTACCAAACCAGCCTCCCAGTAGGGATCAGGCTTTCATAAAATAAACCTGTACCTGAACAACAAAATTGAAGAACAATGACACTAAAGAGAAAGCAAAACATCCCAACCAAAAAAACATTACTTCAAATCTTCATTTCAATTGCTAAAACTAAAACAAAAGGAGTAAATAGAACAATATTTTGCCTGTAAGAACTTCAAAACTCAACACCTTTTATTATATTGAACTTTGTTGACAGGCAAATTCAAAATATGCACATAACAACGCATGTGTAAGTCCAAGGTTGTCACAAATTGGATTAGACCCTTTTCCGAATCGTGAATCATAACGACAGGTTCAAAATTTTCAAAACATAAAACACAGACATCCATGAATTCAGGATACTAAAGATTGTAACATATATCAAAAGTTCAAGCTAAAAACGAAAAAAAAAAAAAAAAAGGTTCATTTTGAATGATTATTTAATAGATAAGAAACTTGCTTGTATCACCACAGATGGAGTTCAAGGCTTTAATGCATAATCCTACATAGCATAGTCTATTTTGCAATGAGGTATCAAATAGAACAGACAAGAATTCTGAAGAAAAAATATATTTAAAAAGACAAGCATTCATACTTATATTATTATACTCGACAAGATTCATAACATCATGTATATCTATTGCTCAAGAAAAGTACGAGAGTTTGTAACAAACATCGAGTCTATCTGATATGACTCATATCCTACTAGACTAACTTTATTTTATCAAAATGGCAACAAATAGCTCATGAATAAAGATTATTTTAGCCGTAAACATCATTAGTAGATGTATTTTGACATTGTTCAGGGAAAATTCTACTAAAAATGTCAAGAATTGGATCCAATTAAATTCTCAAATCACCAAAGGATCAAACATACCTTTGCATGGGTATTGCATATATTCAAGCTAAATAAGACATTCTCCATTTAACAAAAGAAAAAAAGAAAAAGAAAAAAGCAAAGAGGTAAAAAAAAAGGTTATCAATTGGTCAGGCATAATAGTTTCAAGAATCAATTGAAGTGGAAATTGTGAATCAAACCGTGAATCGTATGATTCATTGCCAATTCCATCCCAATCTCGATTAACCTACATATTCATTTCGTTTTTGTATGAATTGTGAATGGTATGGTTCTGATAACAATGGGTGCAACAAATACGCACCAAATAAAAGAGCGCTACTATCTAATTTTTTGAACATATAACCTGATAAGTAATTGACTGAAAGACATCAATTAACTCCTAACTACCAGGGGAAACTACAAAATTGCCCATCCGTATGCAAGACCACGGCAATACTAAGTTCTCTGCCACGTGGGCATGATTTCTGAGGGTATCCTTTTCCATGTTCCTAGAGCCAGGTTGACATGTGGAGTTCAGAAATGACGTGCCAAGGACACACGCGAGACAATGTGTCAAGCCATTATAGTGTCACCTCTCCTCATCTTCTCCAACAAAGCAATATTTCCTATAAAAAGTACAATGAAAGGAGCCCAGAACTTGTCTTGAAACGGTAGAAACTGGAAGTGCAAATTCATGTTGCCAGTCCCACAATATTGGTCATACATGGTCCCCGAATTTTCCACTACCAATAGAGTACCAATTGATTTCTTTTCCTCAAGTCCAAAGAGTGCAAGGAGAGGAAATCAACCAAATAGAATTACACATCTATATACCTCCCTTCCGACCAAATGGAAGTAAAAATTGATTGACTAATGACTCCTGCCTCTATAGTTTAGGGGGTTACAAAAAACTGAAATAATAAATTTAGTACGAGATGAAAGAGAGAAGTCAAAAGTAAAGAACCCAGGAGTTTTTTTCTTCCAAAAAGAAGAGAGAATAGAGACACAGTATTAAGCGCTACTTTCAATGAGGTTATTCAACAAGGTGCACTCCTTCGTATCCAGGAAGGGTGAGTTTGCGGTTAAGCAAGTTAAACAACTCATTAGACTATGTATTTGAGCAGTACTCGGAGGTACACCTCCTTATGGCACCTTGACATTACAGACTTACTGCTCCAAACAGCCAATTGACTTCACCTACGAGAAAAGAGTAGAGGTCTACTTGCTTGCTTATCTCGAACAAATGACATTCCTTTCACCCTGGTTTGAGATGTGGCAAAAGAATCTCTGGGGGAATGCTGAGTTTAGGGGGCGGCACATATAATTTAACAAATCTATCCTTGAGTCTTTCTACATTCCATGAAATGGAGAAAAGCGTACAGCAGAAAGGCCATAGCTTCGCCAAAAATTGATAAATAGTTGTCCACTTGCTTTCAGACCCAGGCGACGAGGGACTTTGCATCACTTATGCAAGAGGATAAATTGTTGTGGTAATGGTTCTCTAATTACCATCACAGATCCAACAACAAATATGGAAATATATATTTGGGCCTGTTACTGAATATCTTTATAGAAGTATTCACTTGCAAATAACAGACCATAGTTACCAGAAAACTCTTCTAGAGGAATGAAACTCGCTTCCTCGGAAACTTGTTTCCAGAATGAAGATGATGTGCAATTTCAAGGGAAACTCTCAAGAAGCATTTCCGAGACGTTTCTGAAACTTTAGCACAACATAAATCAACTTGTTAGAAACTGTTAAAAAAAAGTTGTAAGAACTCCTGAGAACTCACTCTGATAAATTTTATTACTTTTCCTAGCTTGCAGAACTTATTCTTGAACAGTTGTACGTGATTGTTCATTGTTCCAACATATCACGAAAGAAATGTTATACTTACTATTTGCCACATCTCAGGTTCTTACTACATTTCTTTGAAATATCCTGTTAAATTTATCACACAACATATCGCAATTAGCTTTTCGTGATGCTGTTTCCTTATAATTTTCCGCTTCCATTCTCAAATTGGCAACTACTTAGCATACAGAAGGTAGATTGAGAAGCAATATTCAAAACAATAAGGCATATGAAATCTTCATACAAGAACATGAGTCAAGCAAATAGAAAACTGAAAAGAGCCAAACCATCAGCAACACTCTCATAGCTGCCTATCAAAAAGTACAAAAACTACCTCATGAGCAGCGCCAGTGCCGGGATAGAACTTCCCCCCCTCATGCCTATGTAAGGAGATATACAAGACCTACAAATGGGTTCAATCTCATTAGCTCTAGAAAAAACAACCAAATGCACTAGCACTTAAAAGCATCATTGTACAAGCAGCAAACCACAGGATTTTTTTTTTTTTTAAAAGCCAAAAGGTGGATGAAATGTGACACCCCAGAAAAGACTTTAGTGCATGAATCTTATCTTGCAAAATCCAAATTGTGGTAAATTTGAAGGTTTCAGCAATCCACTGCCAAGAAATTTCAAACAATTACAACAAAAATAGGCACGTGAATTGGCTCATGCCTCTTCCATCCAAATATAAACTATTCTAGCCAACGTCTACCACTTCATCACATAAAAGAAGTTTCAAACTTAACAAACAATTTACAAACTACATATCACCGTTTTGCTCCCATCAAATATTTCTTGTGTGCCATTTCCATGATGTACATCCTGCAACAAACGACCAAATTCTGATATATTATATAGAAGCATTATAGCTGCAGATGCACGGAAGCATCCAGTAGGGTGCGTAAGATATAGCTAATGTGAGGAAGCATTATGTTGACAAGTCTTTTGATGAAATAAATCAAGCCAGAGAGACAAAGAAAGAAGCAACTACATCGTTATGAAGGAAAACATCCAAGAAAAAACATGAAGAGAAGAAAATAGGAGTTGTTGGCATTAGTACATTACCCAGTCAACGATGAGAACCTTTTTAGCCCCAACACCCTGAACTGCCAATGCAGCAACTGCTGCATTGTTGTGGAGACAGAACCCCATGGCCTGTCTTATACCAGCATGGTGACCAGGAGGCCTAACCTAAATCAGAGATAGGAGGGGATGCAAAATTTTGTGGCAGTGAGAGTTGCTTAGATCAGGTTATTAATAGGCAAGAAAGTCAGGAGACTTGAGAACATTACTTACCAGAGCAAAACCATTTTTAGCATGTCCAGAAAAAATTTCTGAAGCAAGATCAACGCACAAACCTGCTGCAAGCCTAGCAGCACGTGCTGAATGCTCATTCGCGTATGTATCAGGTGTGAAGTAGCTGCCAATCAACAGGCGAAAACAATCAAAAGGCTAATCTCAACGAAATCAGTCAACAACCACAATGACCCATCACCACACTGCCAATTGTGCTTGCCCCCAACTGAACCGAAAAAAGTAATAATAGCACGCACCTAGCGAGAAGTTGGCTTGTAAGCTCTACAGAATGAATATGCTCCAAGGAGTGGACCTGCATGCTCAAAGAAGAGGTTACTACTAAGTTAAAAGCCCATGGGATAGATATCTGCATCTTTAGCTCCAACATTGAACTGTAGAGGTTCGGCCAAATATACAAGACAGAGAAAATAAACCCAGCTTATTGTTATCATCATTCCAAACACAAAAGATAGGAAACATTCCCCAACAGAAATTTTTGTCCACTGTCATCTTTATTATATATGTTTTGATTTATTTCCTCAAAGAAGTCTCAGATGCCAGATCTGACACATGGACTCACAATTATCTGATGAATTTTAATCCAGCCCTTGTATTAACTTCAAGATAGAGCTCATTATTTACCATATGCAGTTCTTCTTCTGTGATTTCTCTTGCAGAAATTGGAAAGCATCGTCCGGGAAATATACCTGCAAAAGTCAATGGCAATCTTCTTGGGGAACAGCAGGAACCATATGAATTAATACACAGCCGTACGCTTTGTGATGCAAATTTTATAGCGAAACAGAAAAAGAATTACTGAACAGAAAGAGACATAAAATATAACAGACTGCCGTAGAACTTGGGTGACGCTCCCTTGGCATCCTAATTCATTTTCTCGTTTACTAGGAAATATTTAGGGTTAAATACCTAGACACCCCTCAAAGTTTACCTCTGTCTCGCTCACCCCCTCTTAGAATTTCGCCTACAGAGAGAGCCCCTCATTAAAGTTTTTTTTGTCCCGTACACCCCTTCCGTTAGGGATCCATCTAGAAATGTTACAATTTTGACCTAAATTATTTCAAAAAGGATAAAATATTCCACTATTGCCCCTATCTCTCCCTCCCTCTCTCTCCTGAAATCACCACCACCACCCCACTAGCCACCACAATCACCACTACCGACCACCATGGACGCCGGAGACCACCACCCATGCCGGCGACCACCACCATCGATCGAACTCGAAAACACCACCATCGATCAAACTGAAATCAAACTTGAAAACACCACCATCAATTAAACTCGAAATAAACCAAAAACCCAGTCTGAGGGAATAATCCAATCACAGTCTGTGAGTTTCAATCGGAAAAGAACTCCTCCGTATCCGAGAGTTTCTCCTTCTTCCAAAACCCTTCCCATTCTGCAACAAAAGTCTAATTAAAAAACCCAAAAACAGAACCCAGCAATAATAATCCATTCATCACTCAAAACCAATCAAACCCGACGAAAACCACAACAAGAACAACCCCCACCACCCTCCCAATCTGAACCCGACGACGATCCCTTCACCTGCGAAATATGCATCGAACCCGACAACGATCCCTTCACCTAAATTGTGTATCTCCATCAGCACTCCGATTTTGCAGAGAGAGAAGTGTGGTGCAAATAATCGACCGCTCCCTCCTGGCTTGGATGGCGTTTATGGTCGCTTGATCCGGGATCGATTTCCCCCATCCCTATCCCGGCCAATTGGGAGGGGACTAGGATTTTGGTGTTTTTACGGAGTTGGAGGAGGGCTTCGGGGTTGGCTGTTAGGTCCCCCAAATCAAAACTTTAATGAAGGGCCTAGCCGTAGGCGAAATTCTAAGAGGGGGTGAGCGAGACAAAGAGGTAAACTTCGAGGGGTGTCTAGGTATTTAACCCAAATAGTTACTGAGAAGACTTTACACTTTGTGATGCAAATATTACACGGATACACCAAAAAGGATTGTTTAGAAGAGCAGCCCACAATATAACGAGCCCCTGTAAACACAAGTAAAAGACAAAAGCAACAAAGGTTAAACGACAAACCAGCAGTCGCAAGGCTAGCTGTGATAGCTCGAAGACGATCTGGTCTTTCAGGATGTGGATGTGACTTCATTTCAACCTACGCCGGTATACAAAATGAAGTAAAATCGTCATCTTTAATAGAATAAGAAACCGCTGTGACCAGATTAAGACTAGCATCACCAGCGGACTAATATTCAATCATAAGGAAATCAAAAGCATTACTAACAACCAATATCTTCTTCATCAAAGCATGGAACAACGAACAGATGCCCAAAAAGATCCCACCCTCCCGTATCACTGACATGAATCAGACACAAACCCTTCTAACAGCAATTATGAATGTATCAAAAATACGTAAACATGGCATAAAACATCTATAATACTTACTGAGCAAGTGCATGACAGACAGCACACTCTCGTTTTTTAGGGGGGGAAATTACTTGAAATTCCACCTCAGCCACTAATATTCATCTTCCATCTCTTTTGATTTTATCCCACTTTAGAGTGGGAAAAAAAAAACTTTCAAACTTCCCATCAGGGTTTCCCTCACATTCAAACTTTTTATTTTATTAAATTATTGTATTAAATGTTCAATCTTGAATCGATGAGAAGTAAATATCATACAACATAAAAGAATTTTTTGGGGCTTTCGTGCATAGCACGGGTACCACGCTTGTATGCAGCTATAAGAGGGTAAAGGTCAAACACAAGCTGGTCGATGTGGGATGTATATTGTCCATCACTTGCAGCAACAAGATTGCAGGTTAAAACTTTGAAAACTGAGGCTTGCAGCACCCATATCAAGGCATGCCACAGCAGAGTTTCCAACCCAGTGACTGAGACATAGTATTTGGCAAAGAATCAACGTATAATTACATAGCAACCAAAGTCGAGTTTAAGGGAATTCTAAAACCAGACATTGAAAAATTAAGAAACCAAAAATGGGGTATTTTAATCAGGTTTGGGTGATATTGATAGAGCGGTTTACTGTCCAGTTCCTCAGGTACTACCCCAAAACTATAGTGTTTTCACCAGCCCAATGAACAGGTAACCCATTGTTCGTTGCAAGAACCCAGAACATGTATTCTTCGCATCAATACTCAACACTTTGATATATATTTACTTGCGGAAATCTAACAATATTCTCGTTGCATGTAACGAAATAATGTTTTCAATGTCTATGCTATCATGATATCTAGAAGGACCATCTATATAAAACAAACACAATGCTGTCAACTTCTTGTAAGATCACCATCTAGCAGATCATTCACTTCTATTAATAAGGAAACTAATTTACCATGCAAAAACATGGACACCCAAAGATACCATCGTGGCATTAATCATATCATACAATGAACCAAAATGCAGATAGATGTACGTGTATTAATTCTAAGCTGTATCGTTCAATTCTAGCTGAAATTTACAAAAATTACAAGCAGGAAAGCAGCACCTACTTCTGAGTGAAGCAACATCCTCTCATCAAACCCTACAGCAGTAAATTTGCCTGATTCTGAAATTTGTGAGCATGGATCTACACACACAAGAAATTGAGTACGATGGCAGGGAACAAATTGCAGAATGTGAATCACCAGTTACCAACTACAAGAATTAACAAGCATATTAATCGAAAGGTGATGGTCTGCCATAACTGTTGGGGCTTCATAGCCACCTTACAAGTCCTGGGTCCCAGTCCAGGCAATCATGTCCCCTCCCACCGGGTAGTAGATAAATTTGACGCTTTGAATGTACTCAAGTCAAGGCAAAAAAGGTATCACATGTTATAAGGAAGCATAAGATGCTATTTTGATATAGTGCAATAAAACTGTCTTTCAATAAACCCCCTTTTTGGTCTCTGCCATTTATTTTGTTATCTATCATTGCAAAATTCAAACATGACCATGTCAAAGACATTTGGTCAAGATATATAAGCACAGGCAAAAATGCACTACATGCTATAACAACACAGTATGAGACATCCACTCTTGAGCAGGTAAAAAGCCATAGAATCATTTTTTTTTCAAGAATATTTTTGGAACAATGAAATGATAATAAAAGAAATTACTTTAAGTCACACATTTAATTGCTAAGAATGAATGAGTTTGGCTGTACATGTATTAATTAGCGCACAGCTTTTTTTAATGATATGTTCAGTAAACATTAAAGAGAGCGTTACCATCTCAACAAGCATGTTTATTCATGATTTGTGGATTGAAGGGTGATAAAGGATCTAGAAGGGACAGAAATACTTTTTTAGGTACCAAAAATCTCTAAGATTAAGGAATAACGCATTACAAAGGTAATAATTAGCTGGAAAAAGTAGACGTTGCACATCCTAAAGTAGTTTGATAAGGATACCTACAACAAAATTATGGAATTACTTTAATCTTTCACTTAATTACTATGAGTGCAACGGGTAAGAGAGGACCTGATGTGGCCGTCTAGGATTATGGTGGCACTACAACGGCTCGAGACCTCCAGAGGTAGAGCTGGAGAGAGCTCAAGGTGGCCTTAGAGAGAGATAGATAGATAGAGAGAGAGAGAGAGAGAGAGAGAGAGAGGAGAGAGATTGCAGTGGAGACTGCAGACTGGTCAACCAAACAGTTAAGAATGCTCTGTATAGGTCCTGCATGTATTGAAAATAGTCATCTTTATACAATCTAGAAACTAGAAAGCCTGGAGGCGAAGGAAAATCCATGTGTCAAGCTTCCTCCTCATTGGTGGGCGGAGTGGATGTTGATAAGGCTCCAATTTGACTCCTAAAATCAGAGTTTGGACTGTGTCTCATAAAATCCAAAGAAGTAATTAAGTGATATGTCATATATGTAGACTATATCATAGAACAAGTCAGGAGGTAAATATGATATGGGCTCCCAAATGTCAGGCGGTGGTTGTGATATCTTTCTAGGTGTCAGATGTTGGTGGACGCCCCCTCCCTCATAGCCAGTCAAGGTGGAGATCCCCTCATAGAGGTGAGCCTTGAGTCCTTGATCATCCCTTTGCTCTAGCCTCCAAACCGCGTGCCACCTCTGGTCCCGAGCAAGGTATCTAGGCCATGCTCCCGACCTAGGGTGTTGCGGAATGACGAGTTGGCAAGCTCAAAGGAGCCTTATTGAGTGAGTGTGTGTGTGTGTGTAAGAGTGTGTGTGTGTGTGTCAGTAGGACATGCCGTTGGAATCTGTTTAAATATTCATAGAAACATACTTCGTCTCCATGAAGGAGGTCCTTGCATCAGGAGATAGAGAGACACAGGAACCCAGAGAATTCACTTGTTTGGATGATAACATGCAAACCTATTACTGACAGGAAAAACCATTGGTCAATTTAGGAAGCTGGCTGAAAATAGAAATGAGGAGACTCATTAAGCTACTAAACTGCTATCGTAAAACCTATGACTTGTAAGGAAATCCTTACATAAGTACAAGTATGTGCATAAACCAAGTCACGATACTCGTAGCTTTTCATACACAAGAAATGGATCCTAAGCGATATGGATACAAAAACTTGCTCCATTATGTAAACATTTTCAAAATATTTATGCTGACTATACTTCTTCCCAAAAACAGAACTAGGTCAATTGACTTTAGTAGCCAAAAGAACATAATAGGTACCGCCAGAAGTTTCTTAACAACTGCATTGGTGCAGTTATGTCGGCGAAGGAATCAATATGATACAATCTAATAGCAACAATATCCGACTACCTTTGTATCTTTCTTTTACTTCTAACTCATTCTGGGAAAGACCTGCTTCTTTCAAGAAAGGGGAAGCAAAATATCCATGCTTAAGGATTCCTGATTCTTTATGTTCTCCACATATCTGCATATAAGGGATTGCCTTAGAATAACTATAGAAAATAACCTCTCCGCTAAGAAACAGATAATAACATTAGAACTAAAAAACCAAAAGATAAATTCCACCGTTCACCCCCAGCTCCCAACCCCCAGAAAATAATAGAAAAGGAATTAACAAACAAAGGTCATAGTATGAAGCAGAAAAAACAAGTTGACAATGTAACCGTACATCACAATGGCTATCATCACCAAGGTTGACCATCGTACAATTGACACAAAACCACTTTACAACTGCTGCAGGTATTTGTACGGGCTCCCAATCACTATCATCATCTTCATCATCAAAATCGTACTGGTTATTGTACATATCTTCCAATGTCATTTTTTTCTGTTGTCTAGCTTTTTTCTGCAGGTAAGTAACATGGCAAAAAGACAATTTAAAATTCTCAAGCAGGCAACTGAGGTTACAAGAACCTAAATTTCTTAAATAAGAAATTTTTCCCCATACAGATTTAACATCTGGCTTCATATTCCCAACCATGTCTTCGGCTCTATCTCTGACACTGATTGGTGCTGTTGAAACTCTTTCTTCCCCACAATTTCCACCCTGGCAAGGAGAAATGATGATTCCAATAGAACCGAGGTCTCTATTTCTTCTACTATCACACTCACACTCAGAACTGAAGCCTCTATGTTGAGTATAAAGATTGTGCTCAGCCTCTCCATTTTTTAAACAACTCATTGGCAATGCTTCTAAGTCCACGATGTATTCAGGTCTGATAAATGCAATTATCTGCCAAAATCATTCCTTCATGAAAACCTGCTATCAGTCACTAATATGAGAAGCCATGAAAACGAAGTTAATAGAAAATGAGAGGGGCGGAGACAAAATAGAAAACAATAATCATAAAGGAAAAAGAAAATGCTAGGACAATGTCACAATGCAACCAGATAGGGGGGGAAAGGAAACTACTGAGTGTATCATCTCTACTTGAAAGACAAACGAGTTTGATATATTACATAATAGGGCACCCTTAGTGACATTTCACCAAAAGATGCTACATTACTTTTTCGCACATGACTTTAGGAGCAAACAATGACCAGAGACTTCACACCATTGAGAAGATTCAGTCTAGAAGAAATATAATTGAAGAGGAGCAAATTATAATTACGGGAAGAACATCATAAATTATAAGTTTTCTTGGTCTCCTAATATATGAGTCCATTATGCTCTAAAAGAAATCCTAAAAGGGTAGTCATGATTCCATGACATTATCTTTAATTTTTATTGCAAAGATTACCAAGGGTCAACAGAATTGGAATCTTAAACATGGAGGATTTTTTGTAATGTTGCTGCAATGTTCGATTTCCTATCCCCTATTCCTATGATTTCGTAATCAAACCAAAAATGTAAAAACATGTAGCAGAAGTCGCTATTCAAGTTGGAAACTACGGGTGTGACATTGACAGTGGTATGAGAGCTTGACCCCTATAAACAGTGCGAAGGACTTCAGGAATGCATGGCAGCTGTAGTAAGCACTTTGCAGTTGATTTCTTCTTATACTTATCTTATCCTTTCTTTACTTCTGTACTTGTATACTGAGTACTAAAGGAAATTAGGGGCCCTAGTTTTTACACATGTTGGAGGGCAAAGGTGACGGCCTCTTGGGCCTTAGGGCGGCCCTGCTTGTAAGCCAAATATGAACCAAATCTCAGACATAGCTACGGCTGCAAAACACCCGGATTAGTAGTGGGTTTGTTAATTCTTGATTTGAAAACTTAAAAGAGCTTCACAAATTTGTTAAAGATGAGCCAAGCTAATTCAACCGAGTAGCAGGTCGTTTAAGCTTTGAAAACTTAAAAAAGTTATGTGTTCAAGCTTGTTTGGTGCATGTAGCCTTATTCATTCAACATGGTTTATGAGGCCTCAATCATTCATTCAGCACCTAAACAACATATCAAACCTTTAAAAAATAAAAAAACCAAAGTACCAAACTATTCAGCTTAAATTCTGTTTCTAGGGTTCCCAAAACCAAAATGTGTATATATGCATGCGTGTATAAAGTTGTGAGGGCGAAGGAGAGGGGAATGGGAATCGAAAGCAAAGGGGTAAAAATGGGTGAGATGAGAGTCCTACGAGAGAGAGAGTCTCACCTGGTTAGGTCAAACATTTGGATGCTCTGCTCTCCGGACGAGTTTTCGGCGACGAAGCATGCACTCGATGAGTACATGGATATCTATGGCATTGGGCCCGGTCTTTTAGATGCATATAGGCTCTAGCCCATTGGAACCAAATCTTACGTGGGTCCAGTTGTCAAAATTACATCCATTTATGCTATGTTTAATTTTTACCTTCAAATGGAAATCAAATCCTCTACATAAATTTGACAAAAATTAATTTCTTTCAAAACATCAAAAATCGTGTTTCGGGTTTTTTTTAGATGCTTTGAACAAATTTGACACTGTCAATGTTTATGAATGTCAAAATTGATTGTGCCACATTATTATATTAGCCTTCAAAAAAAAAAATTGGCCGACCAAATTTGAAGCACAAGTTAGAGATGCTCCAAGTCTCAAACCGGCTCAAGCCCTAGCCCTCGTTGTCATTCAAACTCAAAATCTCCCTAAACATAATTACATTAATGCTAAGGAAAATAATATTGGCACTCCGAAAATTGATGCAGGCACTCCAAAATCAGTGTAACTCCAAAGCTATTTTCCTTTATTTTTTAGAGTGTTTGCATCAATTTTGGAGTGCCAATATCATTTTTCTAATACTAAATTGGATTGTATATGAATTGTCATTAAAATTAAATAAGACTCAAATTGTAATACATAGGCCCCCATTTTAATACATAGGCCCGCATTTTGAGATGAATGTAACCCGATCGGGTATTAAATAGTATCTAACCAATGTGATTTCTTGCCAAGCAAAAAAAAACTAATGTGACTTTTGTTATAATTGATCGTCTTAGCGAGTTATAGAATTTGAACGGTTTCGATCATCAAAGAAACCCTAGGACTCCAAAATGTATCAATTGCACAGTACATTCCGTTGAGAATTTCAGCATGTTTTTTATGTCTTTCTTTATACTCCCTCCATCCTTATTTTTTGGTCCATCATTACATTCTAACCGGATAATAAATTAATTTATATTTTTCAATTGATAATACTTTTTATATGCAATATGGATCTCAATTAGTACTACTCCCTCTGTCCCAAATTGTTGGTCTTATTTTACTTTTTGTGTCACTCAAACAATCTCTATTATAAAACAGAAAGATGTGGGGACAAGTTGTTGCAACGGCTCAGATTTATTTGATCCAAAGGCTGTAGTGCATCCTCTAACTTCCCAGTTAAGTGCCCAGGGTTTTCACTTAAATCATACAACTGTCATCCCCTTCCAACCGGAATGCATAGTGCATTAGGCACGGGCTAGCACTAGTTATCTATATGTCACAATCTATAATATTTTTTATGATTTCGAAGTTTTGTTTAATAAAATTAATTGAGATCTATCAAACAAGATCCATATTTGATATAAAATGATATTATAAATTAAAAGATATAGCCAATTTTTTTAGAGGCCCCAAATAGTAAACATAACTAACAATTTGGAACAAAGGGAGTATTAAACAAAGTTTTCAAAAACGCCTAAAATCTCATACATTACAAGATATAATCATTTGAAAGGTGTCACAGACTCCAAAAAGAACTAAAAAATTGCAATGGATGGAGTATGAGTTTGCAACAATGTCTTTCAATGCTTAAAAATATGTAAGTAAAAGATGGAGTATATATAATTTCAGATAAGTAAGGACAAAAAAACAATATAAGTACAAATAAATAGACTCTAAGAATCAACCAGTTTTGCTACTATGCATCCTCAAGGCTTTTTCTTATTCTCTCTTTCAAGCATGGCTCAAAAAGAGTCTCTACTTTTGATCACTAGTTATACGAGTATATGTTTCTTTTCAATAGAAAACAACGATTCTATGACTTCATTTTTTTGGATGGTTTTTTGAGTTATTTCAACGAAAAAGTAAAGGGGATGACGGCAAATAAAATATGCCGGTAACAATTCAACTCACAATTGGCTTGTACATATGAAAATGGGGTTTTGTTAACGTATGCCTCATAGACATATGATAGAGACTATATATTCTCCTTCATTTATATTTGTTTGCAGGGGAAATCTAAGCTTAAAACACTAGCCATAAAATCCTTCATTAATTGTTTTTGTGTTTTGGATAGAAATACCCTCGATCAAACATACACATTTCCCTCCCAAAAACTTTCGGCATATTAAGTGTAAAATTAATCAAAAGTGCTAGGTACAAAGAAAAGTACCTGGAAATTACCCAGAATACACTATTAGAGCTGTTGATGACCATTAATAGATTTTTATTAACGGTAAGAAGCCCCTATTCTGGGTGATTTTTGGGTACTTTTTCTTTGTACTTAGCATTCCTCAAAATTAATTGGTTCCTTTTCCCCTCCACAATTCGTTTGGCTCCCTCCATATGAACCATATCAAAAGTGTTTGCCTCTTCCATTTTTTGGCCTCTGTCGGATGATCCAAATCTCTAGGGGAAGTACTTCCGAAATCAGAATCACTTCTCAAGTGGTGTCGGGAAGCTCATTGCCAAGTCCGATGTGTCCACTAATTAAGCTCATATTAGTTGAATGGTTGGATTTTGATCAATGCGTTTTGAGTTTGAAATCATTGATGGATTAAATATGTCAGGGATTGGGTTTGGAGAAGTCCCCGATGCCAGAATATGAGGTTTACCTCAAATCCAAAGTTTGTCTAAAAGCGAGGGATGACTATGGAGACCAAGTTCGTTGCTAACAAACTGAACACAGCACGTTGGCTTCAAGAGATGGTGATGCGGCCACAATCACCGGAGATGGAAGGTGAAAGGCCCAAAAAATGGAGGGGGCAAACACTTTTGATATGGGCCATATGGAGGGAGCCAAATAAATTGTGGATGGAAAAATGAATCAATTAATTTTACACTTATATGCCGGAAGTTTTTGAGAGGGAAATGTATATGTTTGATTGGGGGTATTTCTGTGTAAAACGAAAAAAAGTTGATCCTTTCAAAAACAATTTGTAACGCCTCGATTTTTCTCGGAATTTCGGAAGCATTAACCCTAAAATACACTGAATTTTATAAACTACTAGGCCTCTATTTGTCGTTATACAAAATTTACATTTAAAAAAATGCAAAAAAAAAAAAAAACTAACATTTTATTTAAACATCTTCAGAGCGACTCTAGTCTTGATACAGATCCCAAGCATCCTCGGTCTCCGCCCCTGGTATTCCTCCTGTGTCAAACTACTCCTCCATTGAATCCTGCACCTTCTAGCAAATTGATCACCGAAGCAACTAATTTACCAAGATACAACATATTCGTGAGTAACAATTCACCCAGTAAAATAATCTTAATCCTACCAATCCCATACACTACAGTAATCGTATTTATAACAAATAAGGTAATAATTGAATAGCACAAAACTTGTTTATTATATAACTATCAACTTAAGTAAATAACAGATTTTCAACTTCAATAAAAATTCCAACATCTTAGTGATCAACAGATTCCAAATCATAATTTCACCAATCATACTATACAGGTCCTGCTAGGCTACCCTCCATAATGCGAGGTCCTATTAGGCTACTCTCACAATTTTAGGTCCATCAGGCTACCCTCAAGGTTCTGCTAGGCCACCCTCAATACTTGAGGTCATGCCAGTCTATCCCTGAGATCCTGCTTGCCCACCCTAGTTACACCGGGTCTTTCAGGCTGCCCTCAAGGTCCTACCAGGCTACCCTCGATAACACGAGGTCCTGGCAGGCTACCCCCGAGGTCTTGCTAAGCCCACAAGCTTTCATCTGTTTCCTTTTTCCACTAACCAGAACAACGTCTACATAAGTTCTCTAAGTTCACAACTCATCCAATGTCCCTAATATATATCCTTTCTACGTTCTCAGTTCAATCCACATAGCAATCACTCGAATTGATGAAATACAACCCATAATATCACCAAAGTTCCATCACTATTACAGACAACAAAATAGTAATCATAATTGGTAATGACAAGTAACTTATTAAAAACCTTGAATTTATTTATAAAAGTCTAACATTTCTAATTGAGGCAATAATTCAATAAACCTATATTACTATACCAAAACAACATTATCACCAACAAAGTCGTGAATATGAGATCAATCGTGAATCAAAGGCAAAATGTAACAATCTGAGTTTAACGATTAGCTCCCTACTTACCGAAAAACATAGATTTTATACACCTCAGAGTTTAGCTAAAATCACACATCAAATGTAATGCAATTGTTATGAATTTTTAGCAGCAAGTCATTTAGGATGTTAGAACCATTTCTATTGAAGAACACATTTCAAAAAAACGGGTCTACTGTTCACAGCCGAGGAAAATAGAGGAAAATGGCTGGTCTTGATCACCCGATGTCAATATCGATTTCTTTCATTCCGAATCATAAAATCAATACGTAATCACATAATATACTTAGGAGAGAGTAGGGAAGCGATTGTTCTACCTCGGTCCGGACAAAAAGCTCAACTGTGGAATCCAGTGGGTTTTCGCTTGGCGGCAAAAAGTCGGTATTCTAACAGCAACTTTGGACTGGAATAACTTGACCAAACCTCTTCTGTTTTGGACGATTCTTGTGTCAATCGCGAAGCTCTTGAAACGCTCTACAACTTTTGTGAAGAAGTCTAAGCCCGAACACCACTCTAAGTAGGAGAAAAATTGAAGTTTAAAAGGGATCTGCTTGGAAATCAGAATCCGAGAATTTTACCAAACTTTGAATGGCAATAACTCTATCAATTCTTGACCATTTTGGGCAATTCTTAGGTTGAAATCGAAGCTCCCGACCCTCTACAACATTCATGAAGAAATTCAAGCCAAAAAAATGACATCAACAAGGAAGAAACAGGCCATGAACAGAGGTATGTGATATGGATGAAAAACGAAATGGTGTGATCTCTCTTTTCTTCTCTCTCTCTCTCTCTCTCTCTCTCTCTCTCTCTCTCTCTCCCTCCCTCTCCCTCTCCCTCCCTCTCAGCCGAATAAAATAGAATGGGAAAGATGGGTTTGGTTTTGTAGTAGATGTGGAGTAATATAGAGGGAGTAGTAGAGGAAGGTGGGAGAGTGGGATGTTATAGAAATTAGAGATCGATATAGTTTAGGGAGTGGAAGATTGGTTTTGATAGAACTTTGGTTAGATATGATAAGAGATGAGTATGGATTCTTGTATATCTAAAGTATAAATATATATCCTATACAAGTGTGTAAATAATATCAATCATACACATAATAATTTATTTTAATTATTCAATCTAATTAATTATTGAATTAAGAATTTAACATTATAAATGTTGGAAAATGGAATTTAACCAAAGAGAATTTGGTGGGACCCACACTGCGTGAGGTGGGCCCAACAACAGTGAACAAATTCCATTAAGATATGAATGAGAAATTGTCTCATTATGAGAATTGGAAAAGCCAAATGACGTGTGTGCGCGCCGTCACCATACACCTAAATTAGACCGGGGCCGGGGCCGAAACTTAGGATTCGTGGGCCCGCGACCTATAGTTCGAGGTCTGTGGTCTGTGATCTAATCTGGGTACTTCAGAATTGGGCTTACCAGGAAATCTGGAATGAGTAATGAAAGGGTCAAAGACTCGTGTTGACACCCATAATTTTGCTATCAAATTGCTGGTATTGATAGCTTCCGTTTTCCCTAAATTGAAGAGGATTAATCATCAGATTAATCACGGTATTGAATTCCTTCAATTTCCCACATTGATTGGTCCTCTTGCTTCTATAAATTTGACATCCATTATACAGAATAATACACCGGAATTTTCAGAGAATATCTCCATCTTCCATTATTGTTTTTCCTTTCGATAGAGAGAGTACAAACACAAGTTTGTTCGGCGGGCAGTCTACGGCGGTGCTCCGGCAGCTGAATGGTAACCGAGTCAACCCTGGGAGACAAACACCGACACAACCTCCAGCACCGGTGAGGCGGCGAATTTGTCTTAAGGGCACCGTTGTACAGAACAGGTCTCGGTTTGCGAATTCTTGATCCTTTACAGTGCATGTTCTATTTATTGTAATTTTGTGCTCAAGTTGTAAATCTCCATATTAGTAATTTTCAGAAACTAGTAAATTGATTATTTTTTCCGCACTGTTTTCCTACAATAAATTGTAAAAAAAAAATAAGACAAAAGTCCAGATTGTTACACAATTAATGAAGGGTCTATGACTAGTGTTTCAAACTTAGATTTTCCACATAAAACAAACATAAATGAAGGAAATATATAGTCTAAATCATGTGCCTATGGGGCTTACGTTCAAAACCATGAAAATGTTATAAGAAGAGAAATATCGTTTGTGTATATATACTAGTGCAAGGCATAACTTTGGTTATTGTGTGTCGGATCTCAAGGTACATTTTGGCAGTTTTAGGAGTCGGCTTTGTGATCAATACCTAAGATTCAGTGGCTTACTCTTTTTTAAAATTTCAAATTCAAAATCTGTCAAGTGCTATTAACACATTTGAGTTCCTGCTGGGAAGACATTGATCTCTCCACCTCTTTTTTCTGCAAGATAAAACACTTGTGACACTTCGGCGGACGGTGGCAACTGAAAATGCCCTCCCACTATCAAATTAGTTTCCACTCAAGGGCAAACTAGTGACCAGACACTCTTGTCCGAGAACTATCGATTGTATGCAATGGAATGGACAAGTAGTTTTCTATCTTACAATGCTCACTTGGTACGTGTTTGTTCACGCCCCTTGTGTTGTTAGGAGTCATCATTGCTGTTCATTCCATAAAATCTTTGCGTGTGATTTAGGACTTGTCCTGTCCGGTTACCCGTCAACTCTGATCCTCGCCCAAGATTAGCCCACCTAGAAGGCTAGAATGATCACTTGTCTAACCAATAAAGATATGAGTACAAATTGGAATGTATATACTATGTACGTATAGATTTTGTGGGGTCCATCTCCCATAAAGATGATTCGAACTGGCCATTGTTTTTAAAATATTTTTTTATGGAGCCCTGTAAAAAATCAGCTCAACCCGATATCGGTAAGGATTTTTTCTGAATTTTGTATGTACATATCATATGTACACATAGCACTACTCAAGTCTAAGTCCACTGCACTCTGAGCCCCAAAAAAATACAGAAAAATATCCATAAATTTTAAAATATTTTATTATGGGGCCCATTAAAAATCAGCTCCAACGTATTGGTAAGTATGTTTTCTGAATTCCCAGAGGCGAAGTTGAACAGTTCCACTCCTTCAAATTCAAAAAAAAATACCCACCGATTGTAACGCCTCGATTTTCGGAAATAAAATCGGAGGTATTAAATATTGATTTCTAAAAATTTATTAATTTAAATTCAAAATCCAAAACGGATAATTCTCCCTAACGATTCGTCTATTACAAATCCTTATTGAAATACTGAAAAATAGTCTTTGTGATAAAAACTAAATAAAATAACAGAGCCGCCTTCTAGGATTGATATGGATCCCAAGCGTATTCTGGCTCGGCTCGCATCTCTTGGTTCTCTTCCGCATAAAATTGTTCACCTTCAGGGTTCTATGTCTCTTCCTGATTTTCTGCAAAATCTGGCACGGAAGCCAGGCAATCCAAACCTGAGTGAAAGAGTTCACCCCGAAGCATAATCCAACCCAACTACCCCTCTTACTTTACAACTAGCAGGCAGCAGGATAATATGAATAAAATGATACGAAAAAGTAAAACAAAGATTATTCACATAAATCAATTCATTACTATCCTTTAACCTATCGTGTAGTCTAAGATCTCCTCCGCGGAATCTTTCCTCCCCAACCACTAGCCATGCTCGGTCCCATGAGGTCACTTCCCTTTGCTGTCGCAGTTACACCTAAGTTATATACCGAGTGTGCACCCCAATAACTACAACAAGGGGTAAGCTTATCATGCCTGAATCATGACTAGGGTTCGCCTATCTTATATACCACTTCACAATCATCACTGGACTCTCGCCAGTTTCAATTCATCACTGGACTCTCGCCAGTTTCAATCTCATCACAAATCTCATCACATTCAAAATCTCGCCTGCAGGCATTCTAGAAATAAAAACTTTCCATTTCATCCATTATCTAGCATCGTCTAAGTGATTTCTATTCGCATACCACCCCATGTCTCTAGGGTCCAATCTAGCATTCAAATCAGATATCGATGCAATATACAATTAAACCAAATAATAATTGAAACAAATAATCAGCAATGCAATCACACAACCTTTTACGAATGGGCCATTGCCCTTATTCTTGTTTGGCCACAATGTCAATAATGAAGTAGAACTTTTATAAAAATTTTAATAAAATATTTTCTAGGCTCTTATTAATTATTTCTAATTAATTAGATTAATTAAAAGCTAATTAAATACATTAATTAGATAAAAATATTAGAATAATTACTCATGACCCTAATAAGAGTCCTAAAGGTCCTATACAATCAGTTGAATGTCAAAAGTTGGGTTCGGAGGGTCGAAGAGTTAAATTATATGAAAACGTTAATTGAAATGACCGAAAGTGAAGTAAATAGACAATAAATAATTAATTATAAAAATAATAATGAGACTGTCATATTTTCATCTTTGGACAGTAAAGAGTCTAAAAAAAATTACACGGATATTAATAATAATGTTTATAAGGTCGTAAAGTAATTTTGATTGGAATTACTTTAAAAATAATAATAAATAGTGGATTAAATAAAATAAATATTTAATTTGACAAGTTACTGTAATTGAGATGCAAGGAGTCTAAAAAAAATTAGTTGAGTGTTAAAACGCTAGTTTAAAGGTCGTAACTAATTTTTGTTTATAAACTTTGAACGATAACTAATAAATAATTTAATAAATAGATAATAAAATAAAATAAAATGACCTTAACAAGTTATGATCTTTGAGGTGTGAAAAGTCTAGAAAAAATAGTTCGGAGGTCTAAAACGGTGTTCGGGAGGTCGCAAAATCGATTCGAACCAAAACTGTCCAAACCGCAAGGTCAAACGGTCAAACCTTGCGGTGGTGCGCCCAGCCGCGAACCCCAGCCTAGTTCTTGCGGCCCGAAGGTCGCGGCCGCAAGGTCGCGTCCAGATTTCATTTTTTTCAGTTTTCTTCATGGTTTTGATGCATGGGTCGGTTCGGGGCATAGGGTTAAGCATAAAAACAATAAATATACTTCAAGGAGTGATTAGAGGAGATTATACTACCTCGAATCGGATTGAATTGATTTTTAATCGAAACTTGAATTTTGGGGAAAAAGACTTCGGGTTCTTTGATCGGGGAACCTTGGGGCCGAATTGGATGACGTTCGGTGATGCTAGTGATTGTAGGAAGCGTCTGGAATGATCAATTCAGGTTTCGGTTGATCCTAGATCACAAACCCACTTTTCTCTCTCTTTCTTTCTCTCTCTAGAACTCCGTGGATTGGAGTCTCGATTCCTCCTGTTTTTCTTTCTTTTTTGGACTGGTGGGGCGTGAGAAATTTCGTGGTGTGCCCTAGGGTCGATGTACTAGGGTATATATAGGAGAATTTTGAGAGTTTCGGTTAGAATTGGGTTTAAAGAAGTTGTATCCTATTGGGTTTCGGCATGGACGAATTATGGACGGTTTTCGTGCTCCGAGAGGAGTTAGAGACTGGGTAGGAGAGAGAGAGGTGGTAGGGTTTTCATGCATGCAATTTAAATAATTAAAAGTAGGATAATTAAGTCTAAATTAATTATATTTGTATATATCTACTAGGTAATTATTAATAAGTAAATTTTATTATTACAAATAATACTTTTTAATGATATTATTAATTATAAAAATTACGGGTCGTTACACCGATATCCGTTGGAGTTGATTTGGTCCCATAAAAATAATATTTTAAAATTTATGAATATTTTTTTTTGTATTTTTGTAGGGCTCATAGTGGGTCCCACATGGCGTATGGCGTGTGGTGGACTTGTGTGGTGGAAGTGGCATTGTTGTAGAAGGATAGCCTCAGCTTATTGAAAGTGGTCGGCAACCATTTATTATGGATTCTCAGAGCATCCAGAAAGTAATAATCATAATTAGATAACCAAAATTTCCCACATCACCTTTTGATTATCCATTTGAGACATTTTTAAGGTTAGCAATGTAGAGATCCACTATGTAATAATCAAAATTGAATAACCAAAACTTGCCACATCACTTTTTCAAACTACAAAATTCTAAAAACTAAAAACTATGATAATAATTTGAATCCTTTTTTTGAAAGAAAACAACAATTTAGTGAAATTAAAAACAATTAAAAAAAATAGTTTATGTTAAAAAAAGTTGTATAGAAAACCATTTTTGTGTAAAAAAAAAGTTGTTCAAAACAAAAAAAAAAAAGTTGTGTAAATACAGGTCTTTTTATAAAAAGTTTAAGAAAAAAACCGCTTTTGAAAATTATTTTTTGAAAACATTGTTGAGAGAGAGAGAGGAGGGAAGAAAGAGAAGATTTTTTTGTAATAATAGGTATACTTGATTGAAAAAATGGGTCTACTAAATTTGGTTATTTGCAAAAGATTGCTAGGTTTGGTTGACCATGCAAGAACCAAAATTTGGTTAGTTGTTAAGATGTTGCTAAGTTTGATTATTACAATGTGAACACTTTTTTCTAAGTTTGATTATTACAATGTGAACACTTTTTTTAAACAAACATTGCTAACTTTAGCAACCCTTTGATTTTAATTATTACATTGTAGAAGTTCTCAGTGGTCCGTCCAGAGGAGGCGGAAAACTATTTTCATTACTCCCTTAGTCCCCATCTCATTAATCACCTTTGGCTTTAAGATAATTGTTGGTCATAATAGATTTACTCTCCAGAGTATTTTCATTACTCCCTAGTCTCCCTTTGTCCTCTAATAACACAAAAGAAATTCACTGTTTTGCAGCTTTCCAATGCAGTGCCTAATGGTTGGGTGTTGGTCTCTCTGCATGCTTTGATTATTTCTGTTAAAGATGAAAGGGGGGTTGGAAGAAGACATTTCTTGGTAACTGAGGGAGAAGACGGGGAAAAAAAGTAAGTGGTTGTAAATACCTGATGCAAATGAGTCAAATCCCTCTGAAGTTAAATGGCGTAGTTGCTTATATGGTGTCACGCCTTTGGGGGGTTTGGCCCAGTGGGTTTGGTAGCCACCCTTCGAGTGGTGAGGTTTAGGATTTGAGTCCCATAGGCCAGTCCTGATAGTAATCTAACTCCTATTGACATATCAACGCTACCTTTTGGAGAAAAAGAAGAGACAATGGTATCTTTGTTATAGAGAACCAATGAGAGAAGAATGAAGATTTGTAAATGGGACCCGGGGACCCTATGCACTACATTGCCATAGTGCATCATCCCACCCATCCATCTTTATAATCAATGATCCAGATTTTAAAAAATATCCTACATGTTAGATTCTTTCTTTTATACGGACCATTGAAAATACTTTTGGACGGCTAAGATGCCCTAAAACTAAGCTTAAGAAACAGAAAAACCAGAATGCATCCCTCGAGCAACAAGGATATTGTAAATATTTTCTGTGACAGTTCTGCAGCAGTGAATTCCTAGAGGGCAGGGCTTATTGTTGAAGATCAGCTAAAGGGATTTCTATGTACAGTAAAACAAAAGAAAATACGAGTTCAATTGAACAAAGCCATATGATTCCTGAAGAAATAAAATGGTACTGTCTATTAACTGAATGAGGGCGACCGTGAAGTTGCTGCTGAACCCTTGCAGATGGGACACCAATTCTTGAGCCGCAGCCACTGATGTATGCACTCCACATGATACCCATGTTCACATTCCAATTTTCCAACCTCATCTCCAATTGCATACTCTTCCTGCAGACCAATACGTAAATGTTCCATAAACATGAGTAATCAACTCAATCCGGCAACAACCAGATCAACAATAGCTAAACTAAACAAAAGAATAAAAAAGAATGTCAACAGGAAAGAGGTAGACAGCTTGCAGTAAACCACGGTTTATCATTTCTTCTATTCCCTAGGCAACAGGGAAATTGACTATGGGATAGGTCTGCATTTCAGGCACCCATATAGTTTAATGGAATAATACTTGTAACTTGCAAGAATATTTTGAGAAAGTGACAGTGTGAGAGCCCCTAGTTTCAAGTTTCATCCCTGCCCCTCAGTAGATAAGCTTATAGGATTCAACGCCAGTACTTGCAAAACTGTTCGGCTCATGTCATCAGTGCAGATTACACTTAAAAGTTCAAGGATAAAGAAACACCTATGATTGGCAGAAATATTTAATCAATAATCATTTAAAGTGGAAAGGTGCCTTCGAGATTACAGTTCTAGGTTGTTACTTTTGGGTTGCTATAAGAAACACCAAATGTTCTGAAACCTGGTTCTCGACGGTATTAGTTACTCAGCTCATTGCAATTCCAGTGAAAGTTTCAGGTGGGGTGAAATTCAAGGACCAAATCAATAAATATAGCAAAAAACTTTCATAGTTATTGGAGTAAGACCTGACAAATACTGCATTTGCCTTGATTATCATCTTCCGTGCATTCCACAGCTTCTCCTTTGGGAGATAGAGGCTGATAGATGCTTCTTTTAAGACATTTTGATAGAGCTTCCTCTGACAGTGCTGTGTTCACACTACCCATCTTCTCTTCTAATTCTAGTAATTCCTGTCAAGCAGTACGATAATGTGTGATTCAACTTACAAGAAGAAAACAACTAATATCTAAGAAATGTCTTCCTCAAATAAACCAGACAAACAGTTCATGCCCATAATGGTACACGAGTAAAAGGAAATGCAAGATGAGACACCACAACAGACCATAACTAATTCCAAAAGCATCGAGGTTTAGTCTTCTAGATGTACGACAGAAGAATAACAAACCTCATAAGACATGTTATCAATGTCCAGTCTCATGTCCCTATGCTGATCATATAAGCCAAGTCCACCAAGGAATATATTTGTCTCCAGAGCAAGTAATTCCTGCAGGACAATTGACAAACATTAATAAGCAAATAGCCAATCTGTTTAAATTCAGTACCCAGTACCAGTACCTCATGTGTTAGCCCCTCATCTTGTTCAATTCTCTCAAGCGCCATCAGTACCTGCACATTGCAAGAAAACCATAAGACAACTGATTGTAGTAAAAACAACAAACCAAAGGTTTTCTTTTGCTCCGACTTCCCTCTGCACTGTATACAAGTACAGAAGCATATGAAACTTTTGCCAGTTACATTGGAAACTATATACCTCTGCGATACCACCCATGTTATATCGCCGCAAGCCATCATGATTCATAAGGGAACAGGGTATCCCAAGTTCTGCAGGTCCTGTTCGCATAAGGCCAGGTGAACTACCACCACTACTACTAGAACTACTAAAAGAGGTTGAGCAACTTGAAGAAGAAGCTTCAGCTGAAAACTGATGTGACGAACCAGGAACACCCCCACCAATATGCAATTCTGGTTGAGGCACTTGTGGGGTTATATCCTTTGGTAACAACCCATTTCCATTTCCTTGAGAAGAAAGCCTCGTCCTAGTGGTACCATTGATTGACTTCCGAGTCCGACCCCATCCCAAGCCTCCATTTCCACTAGGAGACCCATTTCTGGTTCGTCGTGAATCAGAAATGGAAAGTCCCTGGGTAGAAGTTGTACCATCTGATGATGGTCTAGTCATCTTCTTACCACAAACAGATAAACAGCTTTCTCCTTTAGGGTTTCCATTTTTCAGTATATTGTTTCTCCTACTAATTTTTGATTCAGATGAAGAACCACCTGAGGGGAATACTACATCAGATGCTGAGTTGCATCTAAGATTTCCCAAACCATACCTGTTTCTTGCCCCCGGGCTTGTGCTGGCCAAGGGAACAGAAGGACCTAATGGAGGAGCGTCTCGGTTGCGTATCCCAGACTTGTGCCAGAATGCCTTCCGAGGTCTACTATTGGATGCTGCTATACTAGAGCTCCCCGCTTCAATCAAACTAACTTTCCCGGACCTCTTAGCATCAGATTGATTCCCAATCTGAACACCCCTTCCAGATGAGGAGGAGACAACATCCAACACTTCTGGCTTGTCCTCAACACTACCAGTTTCAGATGAATCCAGTTCTGATAGAGAAGATGGCTTTTTCCTGGTTTCCAGAAACGATTTTCTTGTGTTGGCAACTGTAGAACAAGTCCTTGTAGAACTTCCAACAATCTCCTTGCCATTTGAAGCATGGAAAGAAGGTCTTGAGGACTTAAATTTTTCAGAACCATTGTGGGGACTTCTGGTATGGTTGAGTCTGCCGTTGCATCCAATTCTGTTGCAAAACTTATCCCCACTTTCAGCTGCATCTCTAGAAACAAGACCAGGTCCTTTCCTGGGTACAAGAAGCCCACCAAAGGATCTTTTACCAGTATACTCACCCATGTATATCTGTCTTCTCTATATATCTGCAACAACAATAGTATATGGAAATCGTCATTACCACCTGAAAAAGGTATAAATCTTTTTTTTTAATCCAAAAAAGTTATAAATCTTAACAGCACTTTAAGCCAGTGTTACACAGAATTAGTAATTGTACGGTTTAACCATGTCTGATTAATCCAAGTGCATGGTACTTATGAACTACGATGTAACTTTCATGCATAGAATGAAAGTGTAACGCAAAGTCCAATATATAGCTTTAAAACCTATTTGATGGATGCATATCCAGCTCGACATGTTCGACACATAAATCACACAATTAATACCACAACCCATCCAAATGGGAATTTCTCAGATTTGACAACATGAAAAAGAATATGTCACCACATTCTTTACAATGCTTCAAGTAGTTTACAAAATTCAACAAGCTCTGAAGGAAAACGTGTTAATTACCTATAGCAGTGACAATCACTCAATGGTAACTAAAAATACCAAAATAGTTAGCCAGATTTATTCAAAGACAAAAAACATTAACTATGTCCACATAAATCAAACTCTCAAGAGCTATAAACACTGGGATATTTGTTATGATGAACTCCTATTGGGAACTCCACTCTTGCCATAAAGCAAAGTAAAAAGAAGAGGCCTAGCAACCTAGAGAATGTGCAGAACCTTTAAACTTGTCATCAGAGATGAAGAAACAAAAAGGAAGCCAACAATGAGAGAAGAGCTGTTAACAACTTGAAACTACATGAGAACGTTGAGCTTCAAAAGGAATACAAGAACTTAGGAGTAGCTTGATAGTTGATAGTACTAATGATTAAAGAAAATTAAGACAAAAACCAAGATCCATGTCATCATTATTAATCACGAATTCACACTCTCAGATCCAGATCCATCTACGGAGTATCATTCTTGGTTGCAAAACAAGCTAAGAAAAACGACTTGACCGTTACAATGGTGCATAGTAGAGCCATAATCGCAAAGTGTAAACTGTAAAGAATGATTTAGTCCATGTTTCGCCTTGAATCACAATTTTGATCATGCTCCCTCCCTCTTTTCCTCTCTACTACATATTAGTCCAGAAACTGGATCAAAAAACGGTGGTATAGTTAACGTATACCAATCCCTACTGCTTCCTGCCTTCCATGCGTAGAGTTCAAACTTTCTAATTTTGATGTCAACTAATGGCTCTACCTAACTCCTTATTCCCATGTATAGTGAAATGGAGAGAAAGAAATGGGAGCACCAAAACAGTATTCAGTCCAATATGCACTAATGTATAAACAGATAGCAGATATGTGTGAATAATAGAAGAATATGCATATGCCAATATATGTGTATACCCACACACACACAAACACACACACACACGTATATGATATATGTAATGTACACGGTGTATAGATTACACGTACATATATGTCCAAGAGATATGTATGAGAGGGATAACGTTAAAAGCTTGTTTAAAGAGGAAAATATGATATAAGTTAAAAAAGAAGACAGCAATGTAAAGCACCAATAATGGACTTCTCTTTCTTTTCTTTTCTTTTTTTCCCTCAGATGAATTTTTTAGTATTATGTGACAAACAAAAAGCTTCAGATCAGGTCATAAACCAGCAACTTCAAGCGATTCCAAATGCATTGAAAAGAGAGGCAAGGTGGGGGTGGATGACTTAGAAGTAAGTGGAAACAGGAATAGCAGCTAAGAAAATTGGTATCCTATGAATC
Organism: Rhododendron simsii; assembly: GCA_014282245.1. Classification (NCBI taxonomy): domain Eukaryota; kingdom Viridiplantae; phylum Streptophyta; class Magnoliopsida; order Ericales; family Ericaceae; genus Rhododendron; species Rhododendron simsii. The sequence continues at coordinate 19,011,037 of CM024960.1, read as the reverse complement.
AAAGAAGAGAAAAATTTCAGCAATTGAAGTTCAAAAATGTTTATCGCTTTTGATGTAGCTGTAATGACATATCAGTAGCAAGAAAATACCATCACATAGCCAAAATAAGCTTCCACCTATCAATTAGTTCAACACAAGTAATAAAAAGTATAACGTCAAGTATAGAAGTACCAGCAATGTTCATGCAAAAACTTTAGCCTTCCCTTTGAAACTAACAGGGATTTCAGAAGTACCCGGATTTCAAAGTTGATAATATGGTTGGACAAAATTGTCATTTGACAATACAGTAATACACAAAGCAGATAGCCGAGCAAAAAAAATTACACAAAGCAGATAAATTTTCCTCCCTTTTGTTTTCTGGCATTTTGTATCAAGGAGAAAAAGACTACAAAGGATTACTCTAGTTCTGCCATTAATCAGTGATAAACGTAGTATGAAATAACATACCCAGATGAAATTATATAACCGTATGGAATAACAAAAACCCAAACAAAGCATAGGATGACTTCATCCCAGAGAAAAGTAGAGCTAAGATATGGAAAACGTTCCCCCACCATAAGATAAAAAACACCAGATATCATTTGTGTTCGCCCCGTGTCCACTACCACCAAACACACAAGACTTGGAACATTAAATATTTATGCCCACACATTTAGCACATAGCGGGATTTCTTCATTATCATAAACGTAGAAAACCCACGAATTGCATGCCATCAATTAATTCCTTTCTCAAATAATTTGCCATAACAAAACATGGACAAACAGCCCAATAAAGTTAAACCGCACGACAAATATTGAAAAAGCGATATCTCCCGCAGAAGTATGGGATCGATCATCAGGATACAACCACAAGAGCACTATCTACCTTTACCATGAATCAAGAAACATAAGTAGATTAATCAGCCACATATATGAAAACCCAAACTAACTCCTGCGATCATGGAAGAACTCTGAAAAGATTACAAGAAAAGAAAGAAGGGGAAAAGGCAAGCTAATAAGGAGATAGAAGAGAGAGACCCCCAATTCCCCAAAGAACGATAAGTTATCGACCAAGCAAAGACGGGTTATTCGCTTTACGCAATTGGCAAAGGAAAAAAAAAATACTTTTCCACTTTCTATTTGTGAAGATAAAGAAAACGCTTTCCCCGCAAATTAAGCCGTCGAAAAAAGCTCAAGAACAACCAACCAAACAGGATACCCATATATGTATGTACCAAAAAGGAATTAAAATACGAAATTAATTCAACAAAAAGAGAAAACCCATCTCCGCGTTGGTAGAGAAAAACAATTTTTCATGACCAACCACGAGATTAAACGAGCGAAGACCGATTAATAAAGTCCAAAGATAAAGGAACAACCAATGATGAGGGGAAAAAAAAGAAAAAAGAAGGCAGTATCGACTGGAATTCAATTCGCTGGGAATGATTTCCGTTACCTTTTCTACGCGTTGTGGTTATTCTGGAGAGGTTGAGGGGGGAATGATTGGTAGGATCGGTCCCAATACTCCACGCACACAGAGAGAGAGAGAGAGAGAGAAGCCACGAGTATAAATACATATACCCAAGGCCAATGGATAATAAATATAATAAATGAATCATGGTTAGAATTACACTTGCACCCCTTGTACTCTCTAAAATAACACGGAACTCGGTTATTTTTTGTATTTTTAATGTAGTACTAACACTTTAGTCCATCCCTGAGCAAACAATCAATTGACCAAACAGGAGTTTATGAAATGAACAGAAATAGGTCTAATCAATTTTGTACCTTTTCGATTCCTCTCGTCAAGACGACTTAATAATACATAAAAAAATTTAATGCAAAACTAACAACTATGATAAATAATTGAATAAGGACAAAACACTCAAAAACTCAAAAAGCTTAAGGGAACAAAGGCTTAGGGTGTGTACTTATTTTTTGAATTATAGGTGATATATTATGGGAGAATGATCAATCTCGTAAAACAGAAAATAAGTACTTGAAAAAAAAGAATCTTAGCGAACTGGTCTTTTAACAAAATTCAAATTGGGTTGCCAATGTGATTTCAAGAGTAAAGGGGATGACACTGTAATTTAACAGAATCTAGTGAAATTTATTTAACGAAAAAAAGGAGTGCCGTCCAACCAATTGATTATTTTGGATTTCATCACATCACCTGATCAAAGAGGTAGGACCTTCTGTGCCAAAAATTCATGTGTCTATGAGCTGATGGATTTTTGGGCCATCGGATTGTGAATTTTTTTCTTCTTATCTTTTAAATCCAATAGCCGGAAAACTCTTCAGCACAAAAACACAAAAATTTTCAGGACAAAGGAGATCGGACCCTGATCAAACACAATTTTGGATGGCCAATTATCTCGGATCCTCGCAGCGGGCCCATGAAGGGTCCAGTGCCTAAAAGTGCATACATTTTCGAGACAATTTTTTAAAAATTACTCCTATATTGTTAAAATGTAACTTGAAGTGTCTGTCAAAAGATTCTCTTATGTTAGAACCGCTAAGATTTCTTTGAAATTTTTTTCGTTTTTTCCTTATTTAAAATTTTTTCGTGTTTGTTTGTCCTATGACAAATTTTTGTGAATTATTGATTCGTCTCGACAAGAGGAACCAGAAAAGTAAATTTTTTTACTTTTATCCTAATATTTTTTTTGAACTATTCAAGATAAAACCCCAAAAGCCGGTTTTTTGGGTTTTATCTTCAAATATTTTCATAAATATTTGGGTAAAAGTCATAATTTTTTACTTTTTTGATTCATTTTGTCAAGACGAATCAATAATTTACAAAAGTTTTTTTACAAAATGAACAAACGCAGAAAAATTTTGAATAAGCACAAAATAAAAAAAAAAACTCCCAAAAGCCCTTAGCAAAACTTAACCTTAATCAAACTTTAGACATATGTGATCATTGCAAACAAAAAAATGACCAATTTTTTTTTAAAAAAACTAAATTTCGTATGCTTTGGGACAGACTTTGCGTTCTAAGTTATTTAAAGCTGATTTTTTATTTTTGCACAATCACTGTACTATAATTTTCCTGCAACTCAACTCAATTCATATTCTTATTGTTCAAGCCAAATATGTTTCTCAAGGTCTCCTAGAATTCAAATCTAGCATCCAAATATCACAACACACCCTCATGCTTACTAATTACATTGTTGAACCGTGATTGCTAGCTAGCTTCACCATGATATTTGTAAAAAATATGTAAATGGAAGTCGGAGCTTGATAAGTATTCCAACACATTGCAAATGAGGTGTTGTTTTTTTCACGGAGGGTCCGTGAACAGGTTGAGATTCATTTTCAATTCTTATCGGTAAGAATTGATTTTCAATTCCGATTGTCCAAAAACACTTTGTACGGTCGCAATTGGATTCTTTAACTTCTTCTTTACGGAAAGAACCGTAAAAAAGATATTTTAAAATTTAGGCTCAAGTATTGTTCACCACCTATATAGTACTTTATCTCTCTTGGTTTGGTTTTATGCATGCGTGCTAAGTCTTCCTTTTGACTAACTCCAAATTCTTTTAGATATTCTTCTTCTCAACTGAAAACTAAAGAAGGCACCAATAGCACTCATTCACTTCCTAGCTAGCCGGCTAGGTAGGTATCGTAGTATATATATAATTTATAAACGTTATTACAACCCATCTCATGAATACAACATGTGGCTAAATAAAATCCTAATTCCTTCTCATATATATATAGCAACGTATATTTAACCAATAAGGCATACGAGACGGAAAAATGAAATAACAACCTCCCACTTTCCGTGGGAGAGATGTAATTGCGCACTCATCTTATATATGACAGATAATCAACGTCAAAATCCTGAGCCCCCGTAATGATTTCCAATGATGTCTTTACCCAAAACATTATCTCCATGACCAAGTGGCGCCATCCTATGAGTGGATCATTTTTTATACAATCCCTCAAACTCTTTTTTTTGAGCAAAATAAAAATTTGTATATATAGAAAAAAAAATTACCTTGAGAGATTAAACCCCATCAGCTTCCCCATCCATAATCTCAGCTACCACGTGTTATAGCTTAACCGAAAAAAAGATTTCAGACTAGCAGTCCCACATCCCAACCATTAAATGTGCAAAATATAAAAAGCTTTTGAGGACCTTAAACCTCATCTTCATCTTCATGTGTTTAAACTTGTTCTGTCTTTTGAACTTTTCCTCCCTAGCTAGTTTAATTCTTGAACTCTCTTTAGATTTCAAATCCTTCAAACCCTATTCTATGGCCTTTCTGTTGAGCCAATAAAATGCTCAAACAAAAGATCTTAAGAGCGCAGGTTGTAACGCATCGAAAATTTAGTTTGTTATTTAAAAGAATTAAACAAGAAGTGAAATAAATTTAAACATTTTCTCATATAAATGACCAAGTTTAGTACGAAATTAAATCTTAGAATTTTGCATTTTGATCAAGTTTTTTTACTAGATCATGAAATACATGATGATAGAAAGATCCAATTGAAAGTTGAGCCACCTAATCTACTGGTTCCACCAATTCTTCAGCTTCGGTGTTGTCCACGTTCACGTTTATTTATATTATTATTATTATTATAAAATATATAACAAATAAGTAAATGGGATTAATACCACCCTTAAATCCTGGTTAGAATCACACTTGCACCCCTTTTATTCTCTAAAAAATAACACGGAACTGCGTTATTTTTGTATTTATGTAACACTTTAGTCCATCCATTAGCAAACAATGAATTGACCGAACAAGAGTTTATGACATGAACAGAAATAGGTCTATCCTTGCCCTTGCATTATCAGATAACTTGTAACATCCCTAATTTCTGGGGGGGAATTTTTCATTTTTTTTTAAGAAGAAAAAAATTAATAAATTCTTTTAGCTAACTCTTGATTTTGCTTGGTAAATTTCTTTTCTTTCCATCCATCTTTATTTAATTTATCATTATAATAACTCTGATTTTTGGGAAATAAAAATTTCATTAAATATTATTGAAAAATCCTTTTTAATTATTTGGATTGCTTTTAAAATTCCTTTTTAATTTCTAATAATCCGTCATAATTAAATTCTAGACTTATAAATTAAGTTTTCTTTATATAAAATTAACTACTCATCTCCTAAGAACAAAGGGACTTATTTATACCCTTGCATATTTATTTGTGTCTAGAATTAATTCACAAATTCGTTTTCTTGGCTAGGAATCCTACCTTTCCTAGGATAATTTGATTCCAACCAATTTATTAGCCAAACAATTGGATTCTAAGCCTAGTTAAACCTCCCTAACCATTTAAAACCTTTCAAACTTATTTTAAAACTCTAGTTTTTCCTAAAAAGTCTACCTCACTCATTAAAAGGCTATTTCACACATTTTGAAAACCTTTAATCATATTTTTTTCATTGAATGGTCTCCTCAAAGTAAGCCATCATCACTTCCTTTCTCCTTTCTTCAAGTAACCTTGACATGCATATATATCATCCTAAAATTTTCTAGGAAGGCTACTTTGAAGCCTTATTTATTCTTTTTACATTGACAAGTCATTTTCAAAAGCCAAAACCTACTTTAATCATACATATGTATATATACATATACATACATAGACTTTCTAGGAAAATCTTAACTATTTCTACATTGTGTTGTCCCTTTCAAAGGGAAGACTTATCATTTCATCATTTCTAAAATCTAACCTTTAATCATCCTAGATTTTTTACTTACAATCTAGATCTAGGATTGACTAAACATGGGAAAGACTATTTCTTTTAGCCTAGCTATCATTTTCTTTTACTTTTAAGACTTACTAATTAGGATATAATTGCCTAGAATTTTCCTTTAAAGCCTTAAAAATCCTTCATGATCACATTGGAACGACCCTGATTTTCGATAAATTAAAATTTCGTTAAATATTTGGATTTTATTCTAATTACTTGGATTTCATTTAAAAATTCCTTTTTAATTCCTAATAATCTGTCATAATTAGATTTGAGACTTATAAAATTATATCTTTTTGTCCCGAACAATTTAGTCCTTTTCTGAAAACAAGCATGCTTGTAGAAATACTTGTATATTTTCCTAGCAAGTTAAATAAAATCTTTAAAATTTTATTTCTTGGCTAGAAGTCCTACATGGCAAGTAGAATTAATTTCTAACCGATTAGTTGGAGGAACCGAACGACCATTTCTCCTAGTTACACTTCTCTAACTCTAGTTGAACCTTTTTGACCATTTTTGAGCCTTGTGAACCCCTCCAAATCCTAATTGAACCCTTGGACATTAAGAAGTAATCATATTATACTTCATGACTAGTCTTTTCAAACCTTATTCAATATTATTATCTTTCTACCCTTTGCATAATAAATGTTAGGGAAAATTTTATCCCTTGGATTATAGAAGTAAGAAGTCACCCACCAAAGTCACTTCCCTAGATTTGTAGGTACCTATATATATATATATGTGTGTGTGTGTGTGTGTGTGTGTGTACCTTGTACTGGTGAGAGATTAAGAGATATGGGAGAGATTTGGAGAGTACCTTGACATGATCTTCTTACATCCTTACAACCTATTTATTTATACTTCTCCAAGTCAAATCTACCCACCATTGTCCTTATATACACACACACACACACTTACTAAATCAAATCTTGAACCATCCCTTCTTTCTTCCATCAAATCTTCCTAAAACCTAACCTAAAGTACAAAATCTAGTCACATCAACCTTTCTTACTACCATTTTTCTTTAACCATTGGTTAATGAAAGTTAGGAAAATTTTTACCCCTTGGATAATAGTAACTAGACTTGCCATTTTGTATTTATATTTGACAAGACAAGTCATGTAGGAATCTTGAACCATAGGAAACCCTTACTTTGCATCCAAAAGAAGTAAGCCTAGTCATATCAACCTTACTTTCCTCTTTGCCCATTGGATAACAAATGTTAGGGGAATTTTTATTCCTTGGTTAATGGAGACTAGACTTGCCAAAGTGTATATATAACTTGACAAGTCAATTCATACCAAAAGAATCATCTTTTTGCTTCCAAAAGAAGCAACCTAAGCCTTGTCACTCATCACCTCTCATCCTAGACTACTAGGTGCCTAAGTATACACATATATGGTTATCTATCTATATATATGTATATATATATAAGTGGTAGATAGTACAAAGAAAGAGAGAGAGAGAGAGAGATAAAGAGAGAGAGAGAGAGCCGAATGGGAGAGAGAGGGACGAGTGAAGTGTGTGCTAGTGTTTTGGGTACTTACACAAGCTAACTTTTTAACCACCCTCACACTCAACCTAAGTATAACATGACAACCAATTTCTAGACTTTATTTTGTACTTTCTTGCAAACAAGCCATCATAGGACAAGACAAGACCAAAAACCCTTCATGATTTGTCACTTCAAGGCCATACCTATCATAATTGCCCATTTACCCATTGAACAATAATTGTTAGGAAAATTTTTATTCCTTGGGTAATAGCCAAGACTTTTGCTATATATAACACCCCATTCTTGCCATTTAATTAACTCACACCTTCCAACCTTTCAACTTCTCTCTTTAGAATTCTTGAGTTCTTACTTTGTTCTTTCTTGTTCTTGGTGTTCTTGAATTTCTTCTTGAGTTCTTCAAGAAACTCATCCAAGACCGCCAGTAAACCGCCACTCGACCACCCCCTCGATCCAAAAAGTTTAGTAGTTTTGTCAAGAACAAGTTTCGAGAGAAACCTTTCCCTTTCGAAACTACCGGAAGCTTACCGTAGGAAGTCACTCCGTCCGATAGTTGACTTACTTTCCGTAGCCGCCCTACCGCCAAGAAGAACGGTAGAATACTTCTAACCACTTTCTCTTAGTATAAAGTTCGTATATTTATATTTCCCGTACTCTAGAAAACTATATTCACGTTTTGTGTTTGAAATTATAGCAAACTTGTTCTACTAAAAATGCAAAGAGAAATATGAGCATGATGAATAACTCGACTTTTACTCTAAATAAACATCTGTTGTTTTGAACTTCCCGTAAAGGAAGAAAGAACGGATTTTTAAAGATAGGAATTTAACATTTGATTAGAAGTATTCATACTTTGATCTTAAAGATGGTTATGAGAATGCATACATGCTTACTTGCATTACTTGTGGTTGTGTGATAAAGCATAAGTGGTCTTCACTCCAAAGGCGTCCGTACATGTGTGATGAGCACCCAATATTGTTTATATTTGGTGCTATAAGTCCCGGTTTACATTGTTTTAGTTCGTGTTTTGGAAGTTTGTATTCAAGTTTGCACGTAAGATGTTTTCTCAAGCGTTTCAGGTAATCCGGCATGATTTGACCGACTTTTGATGCCAACTTAAGCCCATGATTTTTTGCAAGTTCTGAAACCAGTACAAGACAAGGCTGGCGATGTGTCGAAGGCTATTAGAGAGTCGTCGGGTAACGGGGGATCATAAAGAACTGAGCCAAGGCCACGGCCTGGGATGCTGGTGATAAGCAGGCGGTATCGATGCAAGCAAAATAGCTGTATCAATACCATAAGGAAACAGAGCATTTGGATTTTATTCGTAGAGCTGTTGTATCGATACGGGCTTTTTAGCCGTATCGATACGGGTGATTCTCTGCAGATATTTTCTGCTTTTTGGACTTTCTACTTATGGGATATTTTCCACTTTTGGGATATTTTGGAATGTTTAAAAGAGAGAGGGAGGCCACCTTGTATAAATACCCTCTCCCTCTCTTCTCTTTATCTCTCTTGTCTTCTACTACTTCAAGTATTTAAAACTTTTGGTTTTCCTCCATTAGAGCTCCAAGCTTTTCTAGTTTAAATCCTTCAAGAACTCAAGTAAGTTTAGTTCGTTTATTGTTTTCTTGTTTATTGATGTTGTAACCGCGGACTAGATCCTTTATAAAATCAAGTTTGTTTTCGTTTTTATCAGTTAAAGGTAATGTCTCATTTTTATGCTTTCTTTTGTGTTTTAGCTATGTGTGAGTAGTTGTTTGGCTAAGTCTCGGGATAATCTTTCCCGAGGACTTAGGTTGTTATTTGGTTCTCAAATCTTTAGGCTTAAACTCATGATTTTCGGAATAGGACTAACTTGCATTTTTGGTCTAAACAAGGGGTGTTAACTCCTTGGTAAGGCACTTAGTCAAACGGTCTTGGCAAGCGGCTCACCGAGGGCTCGTGGCCTCCTATGTATTCGATAAATTTGTCAAACAAGTTGGTTCGCCTCCGTTTAGTCATATCTTTCAATAAACGTAGTCGTTAAAGCTAAATCTTCCAGGCGTGAGCACGCGGTCGTGACTCTCGCTTGAGTTATATTGAGAAGTCCATTGATCTTACTAGTTTAGTTTCAAGATTACAATAAATGATTTATGATTGCTTACATTGAAAGTCCTACTGCGGAGTCCATGCATGTAACAAGACACAGAAATCGAGAAAGTAGAAACATGACACTTAGGGTGTTGTAAATGAAATTTGTGTTTTGAAAAAGGAAATGTTTTGAAACCACAATGTGGCCGGACTTGGTAGCCCATTGTGTGGTGTATCTGTGTGTGTGCCAATGGGAACCCGGTGCGGCGGAACCATTGTAAGGATACTCGGGAACCCGGAACGGCAGAACCGAGGTTGGGTGTGTAGCTTGGTTATCTGCGGAGAGGAGCCAATGCAAAGTTTTGTGTGCCAATGGGAACCCGGTGTGGCGGAACCATTGTGAGGATACTCGGGAGATCGGAACGGCGGAACCAAGGTTGGGTGTGTTAAAAATGCTTTTGGAAATGTTGATTTGATATATGAAAATGGTGACACAGTTTACGATGAGTCGCATAGGAGAAACTCAAATATCACAGACACCAATGTTAGACTAAGGAATGTGGATGTGTTATTATTAACTGTTTTGTTAGATATGCATGTGTTATGTGGAAATAATTCTGGTCTATTGTTTGTAAGTTAAGGGTTAGTGGATATAGGATTATTCTGCTGATCTCTTGAAGCCCACGGTGTTACCTTTGGTGACCCTGACATAATATACTGGTGGCGACGCTAGTATAATGTGTTAGACTTTGTAGATGACCAAGGTAAGCAGTACACCTTGGAGGCCTTTGGAGCTGAAGTGCTGGCTCAGATGGAGGAAAAGGCGGAGCTGTAATTAGGAACCCTAGTTTCCTTCCTTTGTGTAATGAAAGTACTCTTACGAGAGTTATGTTGTAATAATGAGCCAGATTCTGTTTAGATTTTTAATAAAAATTGTCTAATTAACGTTTCCAAATTTAGGGGTGTTACACACATAGTCTTGCACCTAGGATGGATTGACAAGAGAGGGGAAGGTTTTAGCATGCTGAAAGTTGGATTGGACATGACCATGGAGCAAATAAATCATAGAAAGGAGAGGTCCTCACTTTCCTATAAATAGGACCATTTCTCAAGCCATTCAACTCACACCTTCAATCTCTCCAACTTCTCTCTCTAAAAACCTTGTGTTTATTCTTTGTTTTTACTTTGTTCTTGGTGTTATTGAGTTCTTCAAGAAACTCAACCCAAGACTGCCACCAAACCACCACTTGACCACCCCTCAATCCAAAAAGTTTAGTTGATAGGTGGAAACTTTGTTTCTAGGAAAAAGAAAGTCTTTCCTTTCTCTTTTAAAGCTACCGTAAACTTACCGTAAGAAGTCACTTCGTTCGATAGCCACATTCACCTTCTATAAGCTGACGTATTTTCTTTTCCGTAGCCATACCATCTGCCAAGAAGAGCCATACCATCCGCCAAGAAGAGCGGTAGAATATTTCTACTCACTTTCTCCAGTTAAAAGTTCAGTTATATTCTTTTTTTTTTTTCTTGTGTTTAAAAATGCATGTTAAGTTAAAGTACAAAAAAATAACTAGCAAACTTATTTTACTAAAATTTTGAAATGAAATATGATCATGTTGAATATCTCGACTTTTATTCCGGAAAATATAAGTAGTTTTGAACTTTCCAAGATGAAAGAAAGAACGGATCTTTACTCCCCATTGCCATTCCACCACCATACGTATACATATACATATACAAGATTTCTGAAGGTTTGCTGTTCAAAAAAAATGAATTCCAATCTTTGTTTGTTTTTTTTGTAAGATGCTAGAAATTATTGATTGTAGGAAGTAAAAGTTACTCAAATTATTTACTATCTTTCTCAATAGTTGTATTGCATTTTGTGAATTTCTTTGTATATGTGTGGGTGCGCTTTTCATCTTTTTTGTGTGGGGAGTTAAATTTGGAGTAGGAAGGTTTGGTGGCTTACGAGGGTTGAGGTGGGTACAATGGAGGAGCTAAAAGAGAGAAAGAAAGGATGCACAGATGGCAATGGAAAATGGGAGATGGCGGATGTGTGGTGCAAATGATAGCTGCTTCTCACATTGGCCGATGGTCGGTGGCGGGCGTGCATTCTCTATTTTAAGTTGTCGGTGGAATTTGGGTAGAGTAGAATAAAAGAAGGAAAAAAAATGAAAAGTTGTGGGGGATATTTTAGTAACTTTAATAGTAGGTCTTTCAATTGAGTTACTAAAAGACATGTCTGGCTGGGGTGCCAATGCGTGTTCAAATAGTAGTAAAAGAGGATGGTAATGTGAATTTAATAGAATCTAGGGGCTGCCAGTGAAATTCAAGCAATGCCGTCCTACAAGCAGTTGATTACTGGAGTAGTACATATTTTGGATAAAAACTCCCTCACCAGATCAAACAAAACAATATATGTTGGAGTTGGACGGCCAATTTATCCACGGTTGTGGGAGACTGATACATCAACGTCAAGGAGACCTACGTCCTCGCGGCGGGCCCATATAGTGGAGTGTCCAGTCCAGTGTCCATGTAATGTGCACAATATTTTCGAAGCAATTTTTTACTCCAAATTGTTAGTAACAAATACTCCTATCCTATCTTAAGGTGTTTTGTCAAAAGATTCTCTTAATCAAACTTCAGATATAGGTGATGATCAATACAAGCGAAAAATGGCTTACAATTTACATTTTGGAGAAACTAAATTAATTTGGTATGTTTTGGGACAGGTTTTGAGTTTGCAGTACTCCACTTTATAAGTTGTTTTCTAATTTTTGCACAATCACTATAGAATTTTATACTGCAACTGAATTCACATTCTCACTGTTCATGCAAAATAAGTTTCTAGAATTCAAAATTTAGCATCACAATGTCAGAAAACACCCTCACGCTAACATTATTATATTGTTGAACCTTGATTGCTTCACCTTGATATTCGCGAATTAATCGAATCCGGAGCTTGATAAATAAGACAAGACAATTGCAGATATTGATGTGTTTGGTTCGGTCAGTGCCGGCCCCGACATTTGGGTTGTCCTAGCCCAACCTTATATTTTGTTGCCTATTTACAATTAAGTCAAACCAAAAAATATATATATACTATATAAAAGTACGAAAAAAAATCAAAATTACATTGTTATTTTAGCTCGAATGGCATAAAAAAAAATCAACATCAACATGTAAACCCCGGTTAAAGTGTTTTATAATTAGTACGATCCGATTCAAAGAAAATAAATTCTTCTTATATTTTTTGAAGCAAAATTTTCAATTGAGTTATCATACTTTACTTATCCAATAACTTGGGACCCGTTTCGCTAATTTTTATTTTTGGGTTTTTTAGTTGATATATGTGAAGAGAATGACTTGTTTCGAAAAACGCAAAAAGTTAAAAAAGACCCAAATGTCTAAAAATGCTTTAAGTAGAACAGCGTCTCATTTTCAATTGAGATCATGGTCAATCTTAATCTTTCTTGCAAAATGGTAGTTTGAAGGTAAAAATAAAAATGTGTTAGCTCGCTTGATTTGTGACTTTTTTCAATCAAATGTAAGAACACATCACTTATATATTATTTTTGTGTTTGTTAAATCGGAAATTTTCAATAAAGTAGTTTGATTTTCGCAATATTATGCATTGGGAGGAAAAACAAAAAGAGGTAGATCAAAAGTTGGGAAAAAAGCGGATCAAAAAAAAAATGTGGGGGAAAAAAAAAAGGGGGCGGGGGAGGGCTAGGAATCAAAAGTAGAGGAAAAAATTTAAGTTGAGCGGAAGGGGCCGCCAGCAAGAATCAAACTCTGTTCATCTGGGATTTTAACGGCTTGCGTGACAACTGCACCAAAAGCAACCCGTCAAATCCCAGGGCTGAACCCTGGACAGGCGGTGGAAACTACCAAGCTGGAGTACGCCCCAGACCGGGGGTTGCCCAAGACCGGGGGCTTGCGGGGCTTACCCGGGGCCGGCCCTGGGTTCAGTGCTACACCCGTTGCAAAGTTGCACTCTTATTTGTATTAACAGGCATACAACCATTACTAGCAGTTTTCTTAATTAGAAGCCCATGTTCAGCGCCTATCTCTCTTGATTTAGTTCTATGTGTGCTAAGTGTTTTATTGACACTAGGTGTTTAACAACGTGCTTTGCACGCTCGGCTATGCCCGCTGGCCTAATAATGATATTTGTTTAACCTTTATAGTTTAATCTTGGGTTGTTTGAGTCGTAATGATATTTGTTTAGCCTTTATAGTTTAATCTTGGGTTGTTTGAGTCGCATGATATGAAGAGAGGTGAGGGTGTAAGTAGTTATCCTGTTTAACCAAAGATCAATTTTTAATCTTTGCGAACTGCAACTATATGTAGAACAATGAACCTTGTACTATATCTAGACTAATGAACGTAGTAAGCAATAGTTATAAAAATGTCCTTCATATCATAAATGATAGAAGCGATAACGAAAGTTGGGAAAAAAAGAGATGAAATTTGTAAACAATCAACCATAAAATATTAGGCAACTCAATAATAGTACCTTTGCAGTAACAATGAGTTAAATATGACAACAATGCACTAAGAGCTATGACAACGGCCGATTGCATTAGATAGCCTTGGGACTATATGAGTCATGGATCTAGATCGACTAAAATTCATGTTGTTAGAAGGGATATGACTGAAAGCTTTAGGGGATTTATTGGAGATTAGTTTCCAAAACAAGTTCACTGGTTGTTCAACAAAACTATTCTAGTAATATATATATGGGAAATGTTTCTAAGAATTCAGACCTAGACTAATAGTCTTCAGTAGTTACATACTAAAACTAATCGTATATTTTCTCTGACCCATTTGCACCAAGCACCATAAGGCGAAAATCATCTGGATTTCTAACACCAACAAAGACCAGATCAAAGTCTTGTAAGTTCAAGGTATTCTGTAAAACTTCCATATCAATAAGCTGAAGACGGCCATTTTATTTGGGAGCTTTCCATGTGAAATCATTCATGGGGAAAACAATTTTGCTAATGGGCTGATCATGGAAGAAAGCTTCAAAATGTTGAGTAAAGACATGTGATGTAGTTTTCATTAAGTTATTTATCAAATAAACTAACATATATGACTTAGTCAATGTGAATTAGGAGAGAACCTGATTGAATGACATTTGTTATGTGCAAACATATGCAAATTGTAGAGGATAAGCATTGGCAAGAAGAACATAAAGTAGCCATGCTGTTTTGATCGCAGCTAGTTTATGAGCTAATAAACCCTCTTTCACTTCCTTCACCAAACTGACAATATTGTTTCCAATGGAATCACATGTTTTACTAAATACAATGGATGCATCACGAGGATTGCTTCCATCGGAATCTTTAGATGAGTTGATGGGAATATCCATTGATTCAATTGCATCATAGTGAGCTAACACTAAAGCTTTGAAATAAATTCCTGTCTACAAAAGTTCATCGTATTTCCCAACATGAACAATAAGGGCATTCCTTTAAAACCTGCAAAATCAAAAATGAGTATTTAGAGAGAAATTACATAAAAGTTTCAACGCATGTCCTCAGTTCTCACTCTCAAAAACTCCTCATGCCAAAAAAAGGATAGAAATTTGAGAGTTTCATGGTTCAGTGCTGTAGGCAGCTGTATTGGGCTTAAGACTAAAGTGATTCATAATTTAAATGGTCCCATAAGAGTATCCACAATGGCATAACCAAAAGTGATAGGTTTTTAAAGTTAGAAATGTTGGTGCAAAATATGGCTCACAATGCTATAAGCAAATTTAACAACCTTCTTAGAAATAATCAAATTTTGGACTTTGGATAACCAAAACTAACAACCTTTTACCAATAACCAAATTTAATAAATTTCATATTCTCAGTCAAATACACACATCATTACAAAATAAATGTTCTCTCTCTTCCATTTTCCCCCCTCTTTTTCTTTTTCAACAATGTTTTCAAAAAAAAATATTTTACTACTTGATTTAAAACACTGTTTTCCCCCAAAATTTGTTTTTTTAACTATTTTTAAAAAAAGCATTTTATACAAAATAAATTGTTCTTTTTTTGAAAAATTGTTTTGTATAAGAAAATGTTTTTTCTCAAAATCTTTTCTTATATAAAAACTATTTTTTCAAAAACCGTAGTTACACAAAAGCTGTTTTTCTTAACACTGTTTTTTTTTTTGAAGTTTTGCAAAAAGTTTAAAAATTATTTTCTATTTTAAATAGTTTTTATTTGTCTCAAAATTATTTTTATGTTCACAGTTTTTAGTTTTTCTGTAATTTAAATAAGTGATGTGGCAACTTTTGGTTATTTAATTTTGATTATGCCATTGTGGACCTCTACATTGTTAACATTAGCAATCTCTTAAATGGATAATCAAAAGCTGATGTGGCAACTTTTGGTTATCCATTTTTGATTATAGCATTATGGATACCCTAGTTAAGACCATAACCATTACCCTGCATTTTGGTGCTACCTTTCCAGCCTTTCCTTCACATTTTGGGAGGTAAATTCCTCTTACATCTTGGTTTGCCATGATTTCAAAGACCAATAATGTCTCGTTAAGCATTTCTAGATCCTATGCAGATATTTTTCCTCCTTTATGTGCGTGTGCATGCATGTGAAACTTGAGTTAATAATAGATACAATAATTTACAACTGACATGTCCCATCCAACAAGTAATAAGGCAGAAAACTAAACTAACATAAATGTCCCTGAATAAAAATTTACCAAACACAGAATAGGGCAAAGACCAATAAAAGGAATTCAGATTTGCACCTTCAAATCAATAACTTAAATTACCAACTTAGAAAATTCCCTTCAAAATAACTTGTATGTAGTCACTTTTTGTATAGAAAAAGGCAACCTTGCTATGTTAAGACTTTACACGTCATAAGAAGTCCATATCACCATAAATCTTCTACAACATACCATATGCTGAATAGACCAAAGATGAATCCATACCAGTATCATATCAGCAGCAAGAAAAAATTCAACTTGGTGGGTTACGAAAATCACAGTTTTCATGGCTAGCGCTATCATAAGGAATTCCTGCAGTTTCATGCAAAATGTTTAGCCAAACCCCATTCATTCAACAGCTAAGTGGATGACACAAGAAGTAAAATCCTAACCTTGAATAGTTCGGACCCAATGTGTGCATCAACACTTCAACAGCACTAAAGGGATCGTCAAGTAAATAAATGTCTGCATCTTGATAAAGTGCGCTGGCAAGCTGCACACGTTGCTTCTGCCTTCCACGCAGGTTAATGCCTCTATCACCAATGATGGTTTGATCTCCATGAGAGAAAAGTTCAAGATCTTTTTTCAGTAAACATGCATGGATAACAATCTTGTACTTTGCCTTATCCATTACAACTATACAAGCCAGGGAATAATCAACACATACAAAAAAGAAAATCATCTTAGACTGAAGAAACTCTTCTCATGATGAACGTGTACTGAATGCCTTTATATATAACCTGGTGGACTGGTGATGGGAAAATAACCCCAATATATGTATTATGGAAAAACAGCAGCAATTGAATATGAATACACCCATTGACCCACCCATGTGCAGGTAGCAGCTTCTGTGCACAAGCAAGCGCACGCGCACACACACACACAAAAACACACAGAGAATGTAATTTTTACAAACGGGTTATGCCGTATTATTGTTTGCCAAGGATATTTTAATTTCCTGTGTTTTTGGTTGCATCATGAGCTTAAGTGGGATCAATTATTGGATAGTTTCCTACCGAGTTCCCTGAATTTCAAGCCAGAGGATTTTTAGTATAGCAATTGGACCACCAAAGTAAACAAAGTATCCAGCGACCTTTGATACATGAATTCAATCCAAGTGTGATTCCTCAATCTTCACAAAATGACACCTCATCCCTACCTACCCGTTTTCTTATAGTTTCTCTTTTTTTCAATCATCAATCCCGCCTTACTTGCTTTAACTACTCATGCTATGGATGTGGGAGCATCATCTCCGTTCCTGTGGGCTTTTGAGGAGCGGGATAAATTGTTGGAATTCTATGAAAGAGTCTCGGGAGCTAGGATGCATGCCAGTTTCATACGACCAGGACTGATAGCTCTATTCTATCAACGGAATTCTCCTAAAAATAAAGAGGTAAAGAGGCCAAATAAAATTCTACTTGAGATTTTCTGAATGGTGTAAAAAAAATTTGAAAAATTTGTTCCCAATTATGTATGATCCCCAAATATGCATTACTTGTTCATTCAAATTTGGGACGCCCCAAAAGAACCAACAATTGGAAACGGAGAAGACACGGGAACTCGCTGTCCAAAGTCATATTCGCCGTAATTTGAATAAAACTACAAATCACAATCTCACACCATATTTTTGTTACACGATGTGTGGGCCGAGCAGTAAGGTCTCCTCACGTTGTCCCATAAATCATTATGCAATCATCATATATTATGATAATTAACAACATAAAGAAAGCTTGCAAATCAAGAATATTGGACTTATGTTACATGGACACAATTCAAGGGTAAGGGTTTTCCCCAGAATAGCAAGAACTCGCCACTAAGATTTAGGACGATTAAAATTAAAAAGTTCAGCATTATACCCTGGCTTGATTAGCAGCCTCCATCTGGATCTTCTGCCCAAGGTAAGAGAAGTACTCATGTCCAGGCACATCAACCAACTGCTTAACATTGGCATTGTAAATATGAACCCCAAACTCATCCAACTCCAATTGCACCTTATCAAAAACCTCCTTAAACTCCTTAGTCCCCTCGAAGATCTCCTCCATGGTCATCGACCCAGCGAGGATGCGGGTCTTGCCCTCGACGACGCCCTGGACGAGCTCGACGACCTGGTTCGACTGCTTGTCATGGGGAGAGATAAGCTTGGCAAACTTGAGCAAGGCCTCGTCGCTGTCGACACGTGGGCCGATGGTGAAGACCGCCGAGAGGATGAAGGGAGGTTGATGAATAGAGAAATCGGTGAACATCCAGTGGCCTCGCCCTCGCCCAGAGATCGATTGAAAGGGAGAGAGAGAGAGAGAGAGAGAGAGGTGGAGAGCGAAGCCGGTTGAGATCGAGACGGACAAAAACAGAGGGAGAGAGAAAGGGAGGGGGGGGGGGGGGGGCAGAAGACGCGTGAAGCTGTCAGGGCCGAAAAGGTAGAGAGACAAGAATACCCCTGAACAAAATTTGGAATGCCAAACGGAAAAAGACAAAATAGAGCACCTTTTTTGGGGACACAACCGGAATTGTGGAAAAGTCAGAAAACCTATATTAGTAATTTGGTAAATAACCAAATAGTACCGTGTCCCCACCACAAAACACATGAAAAGACGGAAATGCCCCTCACCGTTACACTGCAGCTTCTCTCACTGAGGGGTTTGATTGGAAAAATCGGCCAATTATGGGGCCGGCAAAAATTGAAGATTCAAGGCTCATTTACTCCAGTCCTTGAAAGTCCAAATTTATTTTATTCTTACCTTAAAACTAAAAAAGGTATTGTGTGTAGTGTAACTATATAGACCAGTAAATCTTCCCCATAGTGGCAGTTTTTGAAACCTTCATATTTTGCTACCGAGGTTAGTCTGATAGTCTCCCACCTTCCATTTCTATGTCTGAGAAGAAAAAAGTCTTTGATCTCCTTGAGCAATTGGGCTTTATTGGTATCAAACGGCCATCTCTTTCACATACACATATACACACCCATCGATCAATTCTCCACTAGAAACGTGACCTCTTCTCAAGACTCAGAAATTTGATTATGGGGATGACGACAACGAAGTTGATTTCGACAATTCCCTAGGACAAAGGACCCTTGTCACACTCATGCAAATGAAAACAATGGTGTCTATAATCCATATTTGGCTTCTGAGTTTTAAAATTAAGCCTTTTCAGTTGGGCTCTACCATGGTGTCAAGGGGACCGTCGTCTCCAATCGTGGATCCCGTCTACAACCCCGGGAATCATTCCAGGGAAGACTCATATATCTGGTGCAAGTCATTGTTATGAGTCAATACTCAACAACTCAGCAAACCCATATACCCATTCTTGGACAAAGGTGCTAATAGTTTTCAGCCCATAACCAGTCACATACGAGTCTTATGAAGATTTTGAACGGAAGTGCTTGCTGAACAAGAGCACGGATCCAAATTTGTAAATCCATGGCTTTGTGCGAAGTGCAATATTATCCGCACTTCAAAACTCTTCCTATCCCGCAAGATGGTTTTGGCAGTTGTAGCTCTTAGCCTATCCTCCCTCTTAAAAACGTCTACGGTCTTGAGGTCAAAGCCACCAATCAACTCCTGAATTTCTACAATCTTCGTAGTCGGTCTCTTCTTCTTTTCCTCCAACGATGCTGTCCCTATATTCATTCAAGAGCATATAAACACCAAGACAATAACAATGGCCTGTCCCATCGCAGGTACACCAAAACAAGTTAAATCAGAAGCCAGCATTTGTACCATAACCCATATATGCACAAAGCTCAAATATACAGCATTAGGACAAGAAGATAAGACCAGTATGATGAGTCACACAAATGTACACACAGAGAGGTTCAAGATCAATTATAGGCAGTGTCCCTTTACATGTCAAAACTATTACAAAGAGTATTAGTAGCTCCCATACAACTGCGAGGCTACAAGTACACAAACCATTTTGAGAAAAGTCAACACTCCATATGAAAACATGCTAATTTCAGCAGCGAATCACGGCTGGCCAGCGTAGAGGGAAATCTTCTTTTCCAGTGAGCCTTTGTCAGCTCCTACTACCTTCTCGATCTCTTTGCCATTCCTTATAAAGAAGAAAGTCGGCACGCTGCTAACATTCCAACGTGCTGCTGCATCTCTCGCCTCGTCAATATCAACTTTCAAGAATACAACTTTGGGGTACTTTGCAGCCAAGCTTGTATAAAGAGGAGAGATCATACGGCATGGCCCGCACCAGGTTGCGGTGAAGTACTGAACTGCCAGACGGGATGACCTTGAAGCAGCATTTAACATCTTCTCCAGTTCACCAGCAGAGGGAATGCCAATAACTTGCCCTACAAAATCATCAAAAAAAAGGTCATATATTACTTAATCTGTGAGACCCCATATAGGAAATTTAGTCCCACATCGGGAAATTGGGAAAAGGTTGATTGGTATATAAGGCTTCGCGAGCTGTATGACCTGAGGTTAATCTTTTGAGTTATGTGGTTAGGCTTAGGGTAAGCAGGTCAATTAGCGCGAGTATAATCTATCATTTGTTGTCATCTCTATCACTTACAACAAATATGTGAAAATTATATATCAAACAAGATCCATATTGCATATAAAAAGTATTGCCAATTGAAAAATATAACCAATTTTCTATTCGGTTAGTATACAACGAGGGAGTAAGAAATTGGGACGGAAGGAGTATTTTTTTTTATGGTTAAGACCACTTGTTATCTAATTCCCATCTACCTTCAATTCTTAAACACTGATCTTGGGTCCCTAGAAGATATGATTCCTTACGGTCTGATTCTAATGATTCCGAAGATGAACTTTAGATTATTAAAAACAGCTGCTATGAAAGCAGAATAATTGGAAGCTGAGAGTTCATCAAAATCACTACCAAGATCCAGTCAATGCTGCAATTGTCCTAGGAGCAATCATTTGGGAGGACGCCAGAGGCTCTTTCTCAACTATTTAGCTGATCCACCAATTTTTCCTCCGAATGTATTCTAGTGTAGATTCTGAATGATACGTTACATTTTTCTCTGCATTGGTTGTAAGGTAAGAAGCTCATGAACTTCCTTTTATACAAAAGATGAATAATTTTGGAGTGCTCAGTTTGTCTTCCCTTCAAATGATGATTGTAGCACTTTGAATACTCACTTATGGAATAGCGTCTGATTTCATAGATGAATACTTAAGGATCGGAGCAAGCACTGAAATGAAAAGCCTAAAACAATTTCAAAGCAGTAGTTGAAAACTTTCCTTGCGAATACTTGACATTTCTAGACTGGTGGCAACCGGTGAAATTAATGACTATCCTGAATTTTGGGAAGAATTGAGTATGCGTTCGATGTGGAAGAATTGCCCTAAGGCATGGAAAGGGGCATATACTGGTCATGCCGATGAATCAACACTTACTTTTGCAGTAGTAGCTTCATCTGATCTCCTGACATGGCATGCGTTTCTAGATTAGCTGGATCTCTTATTGATATTTATCTACTAAAAAGGTCATATGTCAACGAAGCACAGGTACTTATACTTATCCTACTCTCCTCTTAAATAAGAAACACTTTCGCTTGCCATTTTTTAATAAGAAACACTTTCGCTTGCCATTTTTTAGCCAATTTTACCCCCTGATTGAGGGATATTGTAGTGTTACTTTGATGTCCATAATCGTAAATGTACTTATTTGCCTATGTTTTAACACATGTGGACCACAAACGGCCACGTGCGAAATAAACGTTGAACTCTCCGTCCACTTCTATCCCTTTCTCCCTCTCACAGCACACACGCACATACACAGCGGAAGAGGTGCAATACCAAAAAAAAAAAAAAAAAAAACTTCAATCTCTCCGTCCACTTCTGTGCGATACCAGAAAAAAAAACTTCAATCTCTCCGTCCACTTCTCTCCCTCTCACAACACACACGCACATACACGGAGGGAGAGGGAGAGGTGCGAGACCTGAGGCGGATTCGACGAGGTAATCCAGTGGGGCTTCGAAGTAGATGTATACATATTACATACGTATGATCAGGTCAATCTCTCTCTCGATCTATCGACACAAAGGTAAAGTAATCAGGACTCAAAATTGTAACTCGCCAAAGGTGTAGGTATAGAGGTGTTTCTTTTTGGGGTTTGTTACTTGCTGATTGGAGGTTTTTAAGCATTTTGTTTGTATTTTCCTTTCATACATTCATCTGTCCCTGTTGAAGATGAAAGATGGTTAGGGTTTGTGATACTGCATTTGGGAGGGGAGGAGAGAAGAAGAAGAAGGAAATTAATGATTTGACGACAATTATTGGTGATGGGTTAGGGTTTGGTATTCCCTTTATCATACTCAAAGAAAAATCGGATCTTCCATTAATATCATTTCCAGTTTTCATGTTAAAACAAATGATGTAGCTACGGTAGAACAGGCCAAATAGCTGGGTACCACTTCAATAGAAAGCCTCTCTGAGCAAAACACTAATGAAGTAGTGGACTTTGAGGGATCATAAGCTTAATAGCAAGTTAATAATCATGTATTTCTCAGTGTCTCTCCTGGAAAAATAAACTGTACATCGAGTCTTGACTCTTGAGTAATTAATGACAAGTGTCCTTTCATTGCTGTCTTCAAAGGACCCTCTGCATGTCAAGTCAGTCAGCATAGGAGAAATTGAAACATTTATCGAATCAAAAGCTATATGTATTCCTAACTCTGGGACCTTCCATCAACATTGTCCATATTTAGCAACTTTTGGTTGGGTGAATTTTTTTCCCCAGGTACGAAAACTGTAAGGATTCTTCATATAGATTACTCCTTATCTATGTCCTGTTAACCTTTGTTAAAAATTTGCTACAAGCTTGATTAATTCATAAATATAGAAGCTTCTTGTTTGATCATTGAGCTGACTCCTTATCTTTGTCCAGATTTTGGGAGTGACATTTTAATCTATACATTTTTATAGATTTGACTACAGTTTGATATCAAATGTGCATGCTGAAAGCTTAGTGCCCAATGTATGTTGTAAAATGACTATGCGGCTAATTTCTAATTTGACTTTTGTTCTCATTTTGGTTATTGCAGGCTTATGTTGAAATGAGGATCATACTTATGGGCAAAGATTGGAAAATTCCAAACCCCATATGTTGGGGCTCAAAAAATGAAATTATTAGTTGACAATATTCAGGACCGTGGTATACATCAGGTAAGAAGATATCAACATGCTTTTTCCAGGTTCAAGTGTCTTATTTATTGGTCAACGTGTATGTAATGCACTTTTCTATTACTTAAGCAACTACCCCGTTGCATATATGAATGGATAAATCTTTATATATATCAGGTTTTCATTATTGGAGGAGACGGTACCGAGGGAGGGGCATCAGTGATCTATGAGGTATATTTGTAGTCACTTTTCATGTATTGCATTTTTCAAGAATTAGCCCTTGAATTTTGCAGTCTTAGGAGTCTTACGTCTCATGGTTGTAATTGTCAAATGTAGAGCTACTTGTCATAAATTTTTAAAGCATTCTTATTCACTGTTATGCAGGAAATCAGAAGGCGCGGCCTCAAATCTGATTAGGAAATTACTCCGAATAGGCCTTGTAGCTCTATCCATATGTTGATTCCTATCAAGTTCGAATAAGGATTCTGTGAATTTTGCAGGCTCGTTAAAGGTATTATCCCTCACTTTAAGATACTTGAAAGTCATTAATGTGACTAATTTGCAACTGTTATGAGTCAATGTGCGCCCTTTATAAAGAGCTTCTTTCTGAAGTAACCAATTATAACAAAAAAGAAGCATTGAAGTATAGCTGGTATGGAGTGTGATCATTGAATTCATGCTCTGGGGCTTGTAATTCATCATTCTTTTGAAGTTTGTGAATAGAATTCTGATATTTTAAAACGCAGAAGTCAGCATATCATGTAGATAACCCAAAGTTCGTATATATTTAGTACGTGAAAGTTATATTATCTTATTGGTTTGATATAGCTGGGTAAGTTCTATTAGTTGCTTGACTGTTTTAGAGGTTGTTATGCTTTGTTGGTAGCCAAACAAAAGCTTCATTGCATCTCTATAAAGGCACCTCTTTAGCTGCGACTCCATGGTTTGTCTTCTAGAAATTTGTAAGGTTCCTTAGCCTGAAAATAAACTGCAACTGCTTCAAGTGGCCGAGGCAAATCCAAATCGTAGTTTTTGTTTCATTTTCAGTCTCTCAAGGAAGATATTCCTTTGCCAGTTAGTAGCAATCTTGAGGTTAACACGTCCAAGTTCCTCCCGTTGCTACAAGGATCACAAGCTGTTGACAATAGCACAACCGCAAATTTAATGGCCGAACTTCTGGATAGCTCTCAGGGAAAGAGAAATTCTAAGCTGGTTAGTTCTCTTCCTCCTCCATCCATCACAATTCCCAATCACAAGTTGACTTTTTCATTATTCTCCAGTACACAAGTATGAAAGCGCTAAGGGTGCAGCTGGTTGATGGGAGAAGTGTATCAACATTGGGCAAGAGAGATATGAACAATAGCATCCCTCTTGAGGACTTGCACACTGAATCATCAAGTGATGATGGATTATCTCCTCCGGTTGTCATGATTTGTTGTGAGGTGTTTTTTTTTTCATTGCAAATTACATTTTCTTATTCTGTAATAATCGAACTAATGCAGTTAATTGAACTTATGCAGCTTACATTTTCTAGACTCAACTACTTGTACAACAAATATTCAAAATTGCTCTCTTCAACGGGCATGACGCACGTGCCTCGCACGTCGCAATGTACCTAGTTTTTATACAAGTTTTTATTTCTAGCATGCTATAGAAAAACATGACCTTATGCATTCATGGACATCCCCGCCTCCACTTATTAAACTTATACTTATTGAATTTTTTTTCTCTTTGTTGTGTAGGTACTTCAAATTAGTTCTTTTGCAAATAAGAAAGTATATTAAAGATAAATAGAAATATAAATGTGAAATATGACTGGGAGGAAAAAATAGTTATTAACATTAACAATTAAGTATCTAGTACATGAGAGAGAATAGATGTCAGTGGCATAGCCAGAAATTCATACCAATGGGGGCACAATCCAGCACATGCACTTCCTTGTGAAATTTGTTTTCCTATCTCCTTTCAAAGAATCTGACAAACCTTGGTTTCCTTTCAAAATTATTTCTTCAAGATCCTTATTAGAAAACGTGTTTAACTATCACGATATCCTACGTTAAAGCATCTTACTCAAAACCAATTGGCAATGAGGTGAGAGGCTACCCAAACTCATACACCTGTTTTTGAGGTAATAATTAACCAATGCGGGACAAAAACACTCCCCACAAGTGCGACCCAAATAATGGGTTAACTCACACGTGGAGAGTTAACAAGGATCAATAACATAGGGATCACAACAAACAACGGAACAAGGTTCACATAATTAAACACAA
Organism: Rhododendron simsii; assembly: GCA_014282245.1. Lineage (NCBI taxonomy): Eukaryota > Viridiplantae > Streptophyta > Magnoliopsida > Ericales > Ericaceae > Rhododendron > Rhododendron simsii. The sequence continues at coordinate 18,985,658 of CM024960.1, read as the reverse complement.
ATAATGGGACAATCAATCAAGAAAGTCATGTCCTAAAGCCTCCGAAAACCTAACTCTGATACCATGTTAAAGCATTCAACTCAAAACCAATTGGCAATGAGTTGAAAGGCCGTCCAAGGTCATAGACTAGTTTTAGAGGTAATAATTAACCAATGTGGGACAAGCTCTAACCTACGTAGCACGGATATAGATACGGACAAGAACACGTGACACAACAATTCTAAAAAAATAGGGATATTGACATGGCGGGGACACGCCACTATAAACGAACAAATGAGCTTTCAGTGTATCTTAACCATTTTCTGTTATTTGTTGTATACATACATATATATGCAGACGGGGGGGGGGGGGGGGGGGGGGGGGGAGGGGGGGGGAGACAAGAAAGCTCCTGGTTGACCTAGGGCTTGGAAGTTTGGAACTTGATGAAGAAATTTAAGTTATAAATGCATAATTACTGTTTAACCCAAATGTCTTGAATAATTTCATATTAATCCTCCAAAATTTAAAATATTACATTTGACGCCAGCTGTGTCCCCTATCAAAAAATAATAAAAAATATTGGACAAGCCATACGTATTTGGGCGTGTCCCCATGTCCAATATGTAGATACGGCACCCCTTTGGAGTGTTGGTGCTTCATAGTAGGGCTGCTCAAAAAATCCGGTGAACCGTGAACCCGGTTCGGACCGAACCGATCCGTACTTTTTGGATTTTGTCCGTGAATTAATGGTCCGGACACGGATTGAAAAATTAGAAAACCGTGACTCGCGGTTCGGTCCACGGATTTTCATTACGAAACTGTGGATTAACCGAACCGGACCGTGAGATATTTATTTTATATAAATAATATATATGTGTGTATTTATATGATAAATTGTTAGTAATGTTAACACTTTTTTCCACCAATTTTAGTATTATATCTTAATAATGGATATAGTGTAGATGTACATAAAATATAGGGAGTAAATCGTAGTTTTTTCGTAAAAATTACAGGTAACCTTAGTTGAGTTTCAGTAGTTTGTTTCTTTTCCGGTTCTTTTATGTTATATAATGTACTATAATGATACAATTCTACTAGTGTTTTAGATTCTTTTAAATTTGATTTCTGAAGTAAGCCTCTGGTAGTTTATGTAACAAGTATTTTCTGGTGATGTTAAACTTAATTCTGAATGTAACATTCTTCCCTTTTATTATGGGATATATGCTTGAGCTTTATTTTTGCTAAAATCCATGGACAAAACCGTAACCGATCCGCGAGTCACGGATCGGATTGGAACCGGATCGTAGGACTTTTGGTCCGGACACGGAGTTCATTTTGTAAAAACCGTGACTAGCAGTTCGGTCCTTGGATTCCTAGAAATCCAAACCAAACCGAACCGCGAGCAGCCCTACTTCATAGCATCTAACATCTTAAAGTAGCTAAGGAAAAAAATATCAAAGATAATTTTACATTTCAGATCAATTTATAATTTTCAGAAGTAAAATAATTCCATTTTTTGTTCTAAACGAATCATCTGCAACACCACAAAAGATGAGTTATTGATAGATTTAAGCAGAAAAAGAAAGGAATAAGGGAGAAGGTGAAAAAGAGCTTGAATTAACTCCATTTTTGTGATGAGATAGTAATTTTAATTTCGTAAACATGTGGTAGTTTGGAGATGAAAGTCCAGTGAATATAGACTTGCTTGTAAGTAAGTAATTATTCAGTTGTTTTGGAGCACAGTCACAAGGTGCCCCAACTCACTTCTCCATCACATGTAGGTGGGACTCACACATGCATAAATCTTGATTCCCAAATAAATGTGGTGGAGAAGAGTGTGGGGACATATTGTGAATGTCCCAAGAGTAGGGCTGTAAATGAACTGAATCATTCGCGAACAGTTCGAGGCTCGGTTCGGTAAGAGCTCGTTCGAGTTCGATTCGTCTGTTAAACGAACTGAACCTGAACCTCAATTCTAGGCTCGTTCCGTAAATGAGCCGAACCTGAGCCTAATGGTATTCGACTCGGTTAGGTTCGCGAACCTATACTTAAATTTAATTAATAATTCAATAGAGGTTTATTTGTAAATATAAAAAATTTTAAGGTTGTATATATAATTTAATACTCCCTCCGTCCCTTATTTATAGTCCGGTATTCCATTTTGGGTTATCCCTTAATAAGTGTCCATTTTGTAAAGTTATTGGGTAAAAGTTGGTGAATTGTTTATTTTGTCCCTAAAAGTAGATTCCATTTTAAAAAGTAAGTGAGTAAAAGTGTAATGATGATGGGTAAGTAGGGAAAGTGGAGGAAAAAGTTGATGTGAAAGGTGTAATGATGATGTCTTTTTAATAAGTTGTAGTTACGAAGCAGGACACTTAAAAAGGACGGAGGGAGTACTTATTTTTTTCCCAAATTCTATACGATCAATGAGAGAGTTTGGGTTCGCTTGAGTTTAATGAGCTGAGCTGAATCAAACCTGAGTCTTGACGAGCTGAATTCGAGCTTAGATTCAGCTTGGCTCGATTCATTTGTGTTTAACGAGCCAAACTCGAGTCAAGATGTTCAAGTTCGAATCGGATTCAAGCCGAATTCGAGTCAGATTAGTACCTTAACGAACGCAACCGAGCTGAACTCGAGCCAGACTAATACCTTAACGAACCCAACCGAGCCGAACCCGAGCCTTGAAAAATTTTAACGAGCCGAATTCGAGCCAAGTTGTTTAGGCTCGAATCGAACTCGAGCCGAACTCATACCTTAACGAATCCGAGCGGAACTTATCAGGGTTCGGCTCGATTCGGTTCGTTTACAGCTCTACCCAAGAGAACATAACTTTTCATTCTTTGAAGGTGTTAGCGTGATGATAATTTATTTGACATTATATACAAATACAAAAAAAAAAAAAAACCAACAGAGGCCTAGGACACCGATGGTCCTTAACTCCCTCTGCCGCTGGCAGGTGTACCCATCGACATACCCATGGCGTACTAGCGCCGTACTTGGATACACAACTTTACCCAATCGGTTTTTGGTGTGCCGGGTACATACTTTGCTGTACCCGTACGCGTACTTGGTCCTCATACGTCAACATTTATGGAGTACCCATGCTCCGTAGTATTCCTTATTTAGCGAGCTAGCCCATGGTCGTGCTTCTCGTGTCAATTACACTTTTAAGTGTAGTAATTACACAATGTGATACTATCTTGTTGATGGAATATATTCATGGCAATATGTTAAAACACTTCCACGTCCACAAGGACACAAGAAAATACATTATGTCTTTTTTTTTTTTGAACGGCAGAAAAAACATTCTTCAACGGCTCAAGAGGCACATAGGAAGACATAGAGCATGCATTTGGGTGCTTCAAGCATGTTTGGGAATTATTGGTGGACTTGCATGACCTTAGGATCATGAGACACGCAATATATTATACTCCCTCTGTCCCATAATGTTTGGCATTTTCAGGAATGCGTGCCATTTTTAAATTGCATATATCTTTCAATCCATAATGTTATAGGCGATTTTTTGAACTTTGTTTAATAGAACAAATTAAACTCTATCAAACAAAATCCATATTGCTTATAAAAAATATTATGGATTAAAAGATATAGTTTATTTTTTCATAAGGCTGGAATAGTAAAAATGCCAAACATTATGGCACGGAGGGAGTATTATTATGAAGGCTTGCATTATACTTCATATCTCGATCATTGAGGATGAACAAACTAATAAAGTTCCTCCTGCAAAAGTGTAGCCCAAGCACAAACCGAGCTTACAGAACTCCTTCAATGCCATCGTCGCATCAGAGATAGAGGAACTTATCTTCAACTACAATCGGATCTTGTCAAACACTTGTGGCAACTACATAGCTAATCATGGGACAATGTTGTTTCAAATGTGACTTCATTATGACTTTAAATTTCATTATGGTTTCTATTTGAATGAGTCATTTTGACCTCTCTTTTTTCCCCTCTGATGGTTCCTGGAGTTTGTATCTGTTAGATTGCCACAAGAGATTTGGGGTGAGAGATGATGCTCCAAGGAGCACATATACGGACACAGGAAAAGGACACGTGAGATATAACCAAACCGAGCCTAAATCTTAATCAATAGGGGTCGGCTACTTGAATCCATTTACTCCATTGAGCTCCGATGAGTGCATCGTGTTCCGTAATATACAAGAAACCTAAGTCTTTTCGAACTACCGCTAACGCTGAATACAAGATAAACACATACACGCACATATGCGTACATACATACGGAAAAAAAAACATTAATTATGTCAAATTAGGAGAAAATAAACAAACCATATCAACGTTGAAGATGTTATGGAGGTTTTGAAAATTTTGACTCTGGCCCAACTCTGGAAATTACATTATGGTCTCCTAATGTGTTCCCAGCATGTCCCCCACGTGTCTATCCTGTCCCTAGCATGTTTGACTAGGAAAAATATGATTCAAATTGAACATGAATTTAAGTGTGCTCGACACGTGCCCAATGCGACTCGTATCGTGTCTGACATGAATGCGAGTTGTGTTGAGTTTACCACAGTTACGTGAGGCCAACAGATGTGTCGCTGCATCTTAAGTTGTACCCATTGCAGAAGGCTCAAACTTACAACAAAGCCTAAGTGAGGTAAAAAGGTAGAATACTTCTCCAAACTCTTCTTTTATTGATTTACATGAGTAACTATAGTGGTTGACAGGACTTCCATATGAGTTAAACATAAGTTGTTGGCTTTCATTAAGAGGTTGACAGGTACCTTTATCTCTTGAACACTATGCAAAAAGCAGGATCTATTGGTTCATTTAAGGTAAGTTTCCTTACTGGGTCATAGATTGTATGAGAAGCGGGCTATCAGTGATTTCAGATCTGGATCCTATATCCCATATACTTTGCTAAATTACTGTGGATGTTTCCAAATCTGTTAAATTATTGTGTAGAGATGCATAGGAGACTCCATTGATGGTTGTGCAATGCTTTGGAAAGCTGATAAGTAAGATCTGCATTGGGTCCTTCGTATTGAAAATACTTCATGTTTGAAATACTTGATTTCATTTAACTCATTCCGGTCAGGTAAAAATATCTTCATGAAGAACTGATAAGAGAGGAAAGACTGTGAAAGCCAACAAGAGAATGCAAGCATACCCAGAAATAATATTTGACAAGCAAACCATTCTTAGAAATAGTACTTTGCCAAAGTATTACTAATACGAAACAGAATTCTATCATAGTCGTTTAATGAAAGGCAAGCTGCAAGCATCATATGAAATAAATGGTGAACAGAGACAAAACTCATACCATCTTTCAAGGCAGACACAGCTTCCTGACCCTATAATGAATGCAGGTAATTAAAAGAGTAATTAATCAACAGATATAAAGAGGTCTTTCAAAAATATACATCAAATGCAGTAATGGTCAGCATTTAAAGAGTGATTAACAACCAATATAGAGACACTTGTAGAAATAGGGAGGGAATGACCACCTATCCAATGACAATCACACAGATGCAGGGCCTGTAGGTTTTCCTTATCAACCAGGGGTACTCTGTGACATCAAGTAAGATCACCACCAGCTTCTTGGAATAGAGAGAGAGAGAGAGAGACCCAAAAAGAAGGAATAGGGCTGAATAACAGGTAGCTAAATCGAGCGTCAACCAAATTCCAACTTGGACACAGGAACTGAGAGAGTGAGGGAACATTTGTATTTACACCAACAGGGCTGTTGGGCCTAAATTATTCATCTCAGCTTGGTTAAGTGCAAATTGAAAAGCCTTATTTTTGTATTTATCAGTATAGAGCCCCAAGAAGGAGAGCAATAGGGCACTACATCCATAAATAAAAACCCATCATCTAATTTTGTACCAGTGGACAAACCTAGAACTCTTAAGTCTACTAAAGCCACTTGATCTTAACAACAGATAATCAAGTAAATAACTGCACATAACCAGCAACCACAAACTGACATCCAAAACATCACTCAAAAGTGGTTAACAGCTACATCTTAGAAAGAAAATTTCCTCTTGACTTAAGTTGGATAGTCCTTCCACGGCTCCGGTTCTTCTTTGGTTGTCTGTTTCCACTATACGGGACATTCCAAAATCGTCTCTAGTTTCAAAATCATTCTTTTTAGATAATTTGGAAAACTGCCTACAAGAACTAACTGAGATCTTTTGATTGGTAAAATTTTTGTATATTTATTGCTTATGTGATGAAAGCACACACTTCTAAAACTGGACAACCAAAACGGGAGGGAGGGATTACATCACATCGTATAATAGAAGCTCATTGAAGCTTCACTTTCAGAGGTTGTCCATTAGCTTTTCTCTTTCGTATGTTGCGTGTAGCACAAACTTTTTAGGTATCAAAATAAGAAACATGGAATTTACTATGCGAAAACATTGAACTACAAATGGATTACAAACTTTGGCTTCAACATGCCGCCTTTGCCTCTCGCGTTCAATTTTTCGTAGCTCCCTTTCTTTGCACAGGCGTTCGTATTTTCTCCGATGCTCTTCAATTTTGTGTGCATTGGGTTCAACCTGCATATTTCAGAGGGTAAACTGGTTAACAGTCAATGGCATCTATTTGACCTACACGCAACCTGGAAGCTAACTAAAATGGATTTTTCAAGAGGCAATGTAAGGGTATATCTTCAACACATATATAGATATATGTATCTATATAAAAGATTCTTTTGTCAATTTAGTAAGGGTATATAGGGGGACAAAACCAACTAGAACGGCTGTGAAACAAAAAGCTCTCGAGTCTAAGATCTCATAGAATGGTATCTATGACAGAACATAAAAGCACGAACAAAATTGAAAGTTCAAGAAAAAAGGGCGAGAAACGGAGGCAATACCTTTTTAAGGGCCACACCAATCTCCTTATCATAATCCAACTTTGAAGCTACCCGCAAATCACTTGCTGCTTCTTCCCACTGGCCCAACATGGCTCGTGCCATTCCTCGTACTTTAAAACCTTTTGCTGAGTCAGGGTTGATCTTGACATGATTAATGATATCATACAAATTATGTTAGACGATAAAATGAATGAGCACATTATTGATCAAGTTCAAACTTTCTTTTATTTGCGTTCAGTTCTCTGAATGAATAACTGATCTAGTGACAAACCTGCAAAGCTGCATCAGCATCACGCATTGCAGCATTTGGCTTGTTAAGTTTCGCGTACACACTAGCTGTGAGTAAAGCTTTCAGTTTCCAAGGTAAAAACAGAAAGGGAAATATGCACAACAAAGACAAGAAAGCAGAAGAAACATCAAAATGCTTTACATGTAAAGACTTACCTCGAGTTGCATATAGTATTGCGGAACTTGGATTCAGCATAATGGCTTCTGTAAGATGACCTATGGCTTCCTGCAGCTTACCTGTTACACGTACAGAAGTTGTTGCACAGCCAATAGCCAAGTCTGCAATATTTGAACAGCAAGAAACTGATAACTTGCCTCCTGAGATTGAATCCATGGCTTGTGATTTTGAAATTTGTGCAACATCCCTATTTTCTTCAGTAACTTCAATAGAAGGATCTCCCATCTGCAATGAAAAAAGTAGAAGTGATTTTGTTTGAGGTTGAAGCAGGTAGCAGCATCATATTCATCCACGTAGTTTCTCCTATTACCTACCTTCTGTGGAGGATCATAATCAGGATCCACAACATCAGTGTTATCCACCTCAACATTAGACTCAACAATGTCCTCGTCTGATTTATCATCACTTGACAGGTTGGGGTTTTTTGCATCAAGAGGTTCCTCAAATATATCCTCCTTATCCTGTAGATGAATAGCCAATAATTAGACGGTTTAGACCGATTCTATAATCAGAAAGAAACCTCTAAATGTGAAAGATCAGCTAGTAACTTTGAATACACCAGAGAGAGAGAGAGCATGGTCTCAAACAATCTTGCTAAGGTGGCACCAAGGATGCCACGATATCTTTCAACTGGTATAAAACTCGAACACTGGCGGGGGGAAAAAGGAACACCCCTGGCATTTGACGAAATGTCCTAGAAATCCCATCACATGGGGGAAAAAAACATTACGAACACTCCCTCAAATTTGAAAGCTATATGAGTCAGATCCCAATCGTCACCTAAGTGACTAACTGCAACCGTCCATCTGATGTTAGCAAATCTAGCAGCTGCGCTATTAACTCAGGTGTCAGTCACTGATGATTAGTTCGTGAACTTCTCTTTACCTCAATGAACAACCATCAATGTGTTAATTAGAAATTTCAATTTTTTAATTTACTCCTTTTAAAAATACTACTAGACATTCAATTTTATTGGTGTTAAAACACCTTTGCCCTGTAAATCAACTCCCAATAAAAAACACTGTCATTACATAAATCAGCTATGCCCTCAAATCCCCGGACGTTCACTGTTTGGTTTCTTTAATAAAGGTCAAATACCAAAATGCCAATTGCTTCGTTTCATTAATGAAGATCATATTGTAGGACATTATAACATATTAACATTCCAGTACCATACTCCACATTATAAAAACTTCTGCATCTGGCATTAAGTATTCCATCAAAACAAAATATCCGAGTCCCTAGATTAATATCCACAAAAGTAGACAATGAGCCATCATCCCCTGGTCATCACCCTTAATGCCAATTACCTCTGCTACGTCCTCGACACAATAGTTATCCCAAGCTCCATAGGTGGATTAGCAGTCAAGAGTCATACACGTCAATTCTCCCATCCTGCCTCAAAGAAGGTTGGATTCTCAACATTCCTCCCTCCTTGAGTGCCTAATATGATGTTTCAGCTCATCCAGGGTCATTGCTTCTTAATATCAATCCTTCTTTTCACAAGTCGGTAGGCATTTTGATGGTCCAGGGAGGTACTTGGGGCACCCATGTTTATGCTTGTTTAAAGGGATTAATATTGAGCACTCATGTAGTGCCATAACATTCCTTGCAGTGCTGATCAAAAAAGGGATAGTTTTTCCCTTTTCATTTCGTATCAAAAAGGGGGACACATTTGTTAGACCACATGTGTGAGTTGTTGGATTAAGGCGAAGAACAACAGAAAGTTTAGTTTAAAAGTTAGAATTACGTCTGGCCATGTTTTACTTTATGCTGTATTTTTATGTTTGATATTCATGGTTATGGTTCTTCAAGGAGGCTAGGAAAGCGGCGGGGAAGCTAAGATGAGATCATTTGAGGATTTCTATGCTAGACAAGAAAGTAAATGGAGAGAAGAATTTTTATAAGCTTGCCAAATGGAAAGAGAAGAAAACAAGAGATATTTGTCAAGTTCAGTGCATAAGAGATGATGTAACGCCCCGAATTTTGGGTATGTTAAATAAAACATTTTATTATAAAAACGAAGCGAGTCTAGCTCGTTATTACATCATAACCTTACAAAATCGCTTTTATTCAAATAACGGAGGAAACTGGGGTTCCTATCTACTGCTCCGCTCCTTCCTCCATCCTGGCTAGCTCCTCCGCTCCGAAGGCCTCCAAGGTATAGAGTTCACCCTGTTCGTCTATGAGGTCTGACACATTATACCAGCGTCACCATCGATATAATATGCCAGGATCACCAAAAGGTAACACCGTGAGCTACGAAAGCTCAATAGAGTAAATCCTACCCACTAACCCATAACTTACGAACAATAGATCGTAAATAACAAACAGTAACTATAACACATCCACAATCGATATTCAACTATCGTTGGTGTCCAAGATTTCCCGGTTTCTCCTACGCGACTCATCGTAGACCGTGTCACCATTTTCACTTACAAAACAATCTTTCGAAATCATTTGCATTGGCTCCGTACCGCGGATAACCAAGCTACACACCCATCCTTTCAAAATCATTTGACATTGGCTCCGTACCGCGGATAACCAAGCCACACACCCAACCTCGGTTCCGCCGCGCCGGGTTCCCGAGTATCCTCACAACCTCACAATGGTTCCGCCGCGCCGGGTTCCCATTGGCACACAATTGCATATGCTCCTCTCCGCGGATAACCAAGCCATACCTCACCATGGTTCCGCCGGTCCGGGATCCCATGGGAACACACACACACACAACCTCCCAATGGTTCCGCTATTCCGGATTCCCATTGGAACACACACACACATAATGCCCTCGAAATGGTCATTATGTAGTTTCTAAAATATCTTTTTCCTCGGAAAACATATTCTCCTTGTCAACCGCACCCTAGGTGTCATGTTTCTACTTTCTCGGTACTCGTGTCTCATTACATGCAAAGACTTCCGCAGTAGGACTTCCACATCAACAATCATATAACATTCAACAAGGTCATCCAACTCTACATTATTTAGTATGCTCAAATCATAAGTTGGCGAGTTTAACATACTCCCCATCCTTTTCATTATTTCAAAAGAAACACATTTCAAATATTTTCATGCATTTCTAACATTGATAGTAATAGATAACATTATCAATAACCAAAGTTATACTAGGGAGAATAAGTAGAGATTAATCTACCTTGATCCGAAACTAGTCGGGGCCGAATAAGCAAGTTGGAAAATTCTACGGGCGGTGAAATGTCCAAATCTGGACCGAACTTCGGATGGCAGTAACTCGGTCAATCTTTGGCCGAATATGCTTTTTATTGGGTCCAAATCGAAGCTCAAGAAATTGTCTACAACTTTTGTGAAGGAAGTTGATCCTAGAAACCACTCTAAGTAGGAGAAAAATGGTGAAAAAGGAAGTGACGGTAAGCTGTCTGGAAATGGAAATCCGAGAATTTCACTGAACTTCGGATGACAATAACTTTGTCATATTTTCACCGATTGGGGTGGTTCTCGGATCTAACTTGAAGGTCTCGAAGTTCTCTACAACTTTCCCGAAGGAAGTTGGTTCTAAAAACTACTTGAAACAGGAGAAAACTGAGGAATTCCGAAGGGACAGTAGGCTGCCCAGAAATGGTTTCTAGAGAGAAGGAAGAGCCAATGCTTCAAGGTGTGAGTTGAAATGCTTGGAATGGCCTTCTATTTATAGGCAAAGGTTGGCTCTCTCTCCTCTTCTCAAGGCCGGCCCCCCTCTCTCTCTCTAACTCTCATTTTGACACTTGTCATGCCATCATGGAAGATCAAAGGCTAATCTTAGGCTTGCATGGCTACATTAGTCCTTTGGATTTGATTCTTGGAGACTTGGTGGGCAAGAAGAGGTGTGAACAAGAACTCTAGGGTTTAAACAAATCATGGAAGGACAATAAAGGACTAGATTCTTTGCTAGGAAGAGTTCACACCAAGGATTTGGAAGAATAATGGAAGATCATGGAAGAACAACCAAATCCCTTCTTCTTTCTTCCTTCCTCTCTCTCTCTCTCTCTCTCTCTCTCTCTCTCTCTCCCTCTCTCTAGCCGAATTCTCTCTCTCTCTCCCCTCTCTCCTCTCTTGCTTTCACAAGGTACACATATATACATATATATATGCAAGTAAACAATTAAACTAATGGATATTTTTGTACTTAGGATCAAAGGTAGCCTTTAAGGTCTAGATTTTCCCAATAAACTAAGAAATAAGCACGTGGTACTTAGGGCATTATTTAAACCTTCCAAGTACTAGAATATAATATACTTAGATCCACAAGTACTTAGGAAGATCAAAAACCCTAATAGAAAATAGTTTAAGGGTACCTTAGGAATCTTAGTACCATGTACCTTTCTAATTAAAATATGTAATACTTTCACATGGTTTAAAAGAAAGGTTTAATTTAATAAAACCCCATGGTACTTTGAAAGACTAAGCTTTTACCCAATGGGTAATAAAATCCCTAACTTCTATTATCCAATGGACAATAGTTGCTAGGGTAATTATATAGTAAACTAATAAAAAATGTCCATTTTTAAAAGATAAAAGTACTTAGCCAAGTATACTTTTATTATAAACAATTGGGGTTCTTTTATCCAATGGATAATAATTCCCCTAATATTTATTGTCCAATGGACAAAGAATAAAACCAAAATAATTTTAAAAGAAAAAGAATAATCAATTTCTTTGTCTAGGGTTAAAAAGGTTCAAAAGGTTCAATGAGGGGCAAAACGGCCCATTCACGGTGACTAGATGGCTTCCTAAGTTAGTTCCTCCGACAAGTTGGTTAGAAACTAACCAGGCTTGCCAAGTAGGGCTTAAAGCCAAGAAACGAAATTTGAAGGGCAAAAACGTAATTTTGACAAACCACAAGAGTTTTAAAATAAAATTCAAATATTTAACGAAATTTTTAACGACCAAAAATCAGGGTCGTTACAGATGAAGATTGTAGGGTATTACTAGAGGATGATGAGCATAAGGGTAGATGGAAGAACTACTTCGACGAACTCTTAAATGAAAAGCATGAGGAGAACCAAAGCGAAGAGGGTTTGAGTGCTTCTAGTGGTAGCAGCAGCCAAGATTATGTGTTTCATCGCGGAGTATAAAAGCCTGAACGGCGAAGGCGCTGAGAAGGATGAAGCTAGACAAGGCTTTAGGACCGGATGGTTTTCCTATTGAGGTATGGAAAAGCCTTGGTGACATTGGAGTGTTGTGATTGACAAACTTTTTCATGAAGATTATTCGGACTGAAAGATGCCTTGTGAGTAGAGAAAAGAGTATCTTAGTACCTACATACAAGAACAAAGTGGATTTTCAAAGTCGCAAATTATAGAGGTAAATTGATGAGCCACACATTGAAGTTGTGTCAAAGAGTTCTGAATATTTCCTAAGAAAGATGACAACGGTATTGGAGATTCGGTTTATCCCTGGTAGATCAACTATGGAAGTAATCCATTTGTTAAGGTGATTAGTTGAAGAGTATAAAGAGAAAAAGAAGGACCTTTCACATGGTTTTCATAGACTTTAAAAAAACAGATCATAAGGTGCCTAAAGACGTTACGTGGTGAGTCTTGGAGAGAAAGAGCGTGACCAAAGGGTATATCGATATGGTTAAGGACATGCAAGAAAGTGCTGCCACTACTATTACATCTATAGTAGGCGAAACAAGTGAATTCCCAATCACCATAGGATTACACGCCCGCTTTGAGCCCTTAACTCTTTGCCTAGGCATACCCCGGACGATATCTCATGGTGTGTGCTATTTACAGATGATACTGTCTTAGTACATGAAACCACAAGAGGTGTGAATGCTCAATTACGAACCTGGAGACAAGTATTAGAGTCAAAAAAATTGAAGGATCGGTAGGAGGATTGCAGTTGGTTGACTGCCGATTTAAAACAAGTATCCTAACATAGGTAGTAGTAAAGGATATGATGCTCACACTCAATTGAGGACATGACATTTTATAGAACCCCTTAGATAAAATTGATCCATGCAACTAACCCATATAATTGGATGACTGTTAAATGTAGGAAGAATAAAAAAGAGAAGAGAAAAACAGCAAAAATGTACATATTTGTTGAGTTGAGTTAAATGGACATCTCAATCTACTTAAACGGAGTCGTCCAGTAAAACGCAAAAGAATAGCTTCTAAAAAACACAATTAATAACACTTTGTGAAAGTGCTGTTATGCCCATTCTATGGCATAGTGGATGCACCTCACTTCTGAAAAGAGGCGTAACTGTATAAGCACTGAGCTAAAGACAATCATGGAAGTGTCCAGTCAGTTCCATAACTTAAGCATGTGTTAGGCATGAATTTCTGGAAGCCACCAGCAAGTATGCCACTAGTCTATGCTCAACTACTTTTTCACTTTTTTCCTTAGTTTGGGTAAATTAAAGCTAGCTTTTTTGGGATCACCAATAGAGTACAGACGTCCAACACAACATGAACATGCTTCAACCAAAATGCAAGACGCAGAAAATAACTCAGTACATTAGGACAATGCATCCATATTGTCACAGATCTAAGTAGCATGATCTAGGACGAGTATATACGACCTGATACTAAAAAAAAAATACTCTACAACCACGTAACACATAATCACTAATTGAAATAAAACATCATATTTATCTCGGAATTAATATGCCATTGCTAAAAAAGACACTGCTTCCTAAGGAATGAGTAAATTACAATACAGAAAGAAGAAAGCCAATTTGGCAATCCAAATGGTGTCTTTAGAAGCCAGTGTAGTCCTCGGGTTCAATCCAAGTCTCTGTACGTTTATAGCAATTAGTTCGCTCCTGGTAGGAGCTATTTATGACTTGTTCGCTTAAATATGACATTTTGGTACTCTACAGATCTGCTGCAGATAGACTCCAGCCTCAATTTTTGGCTACTTTAATCCAAAAAGAAGATAAACAGAGCTTACCATTCCACAGAATCCGTAAAACGGTTCTTAGCACAGGTCTATAACTCAATACCCAAGACCTCAATTAAGCAGTCTCCTAGTGCTTCTGCAATAAAATTTGCCAACGGTCCAGCAAACTGCAGCCCCTTTCACTATATAAACCTCCTACCTCTCCTCTACCAATTAGAGCCAAAGGCCAACAACACACATTACCTAAACCCACACCACAACCAATGGTGAGTAGTATTATTGCAAGCATAAACTACCACTCGCAATCAGATAAAATCCAAATGTGGACTTTGAAGGAAAGATTACAATCCAAAGAGTCCCCAAGTTTTTGTAGTAGTGCACATCTTCAGGCATAAAGCTAAACAAAATTTGGAATATCAGTTCATTTTCATGGAACATCCAAACCACCAACAAAGCAATGAATCAAATTTCTTTGTCAATAGGGCTACAAACGAACCGATTGGCTCACAAGTAGCTCGTGGCTTGGCTCGTTAAGGGCTTGAATCATTTACGAACAAGCCGAGCTCAATCTCGAATTTTAGGCTTGTTTAGTAAACGAGTTGAGCTCAACATGCTAAAGCTCGGCTCAGCTCGAAAAAACTTGGCTCGTTAGTATAGGCTTGGCTTGTAAAAGAGGCTCGTCTAGTAAATGACTGGATTCCACTCGTTTAGACACAAGTTGAGCTTGAACACTACGAAGCTCGGCTCGGCTTGGTTCGGCTCGTTTGCACCCCTATCTGTACACCAGTTCTTCAACTTAAAATATTGACTTCAAATTTAGTCGTAAGCAACAAAACAATGGCAGTAGAATTGTTGTAGTTTTGTGTTTCCAAGTGGGTGGCTTTTCTTTTCGAAAGCAGATAAATCAAAGTAAATGAAGCAATAAAGGTTGATTCGCTTACTGATTTGGGAGCTGCCGGTGGAATTCGAGCGCCAAGGCTAGAGACAAAAAGGCCCCCAAAATGTCTCAGATAAAGACGATACGCTTCTGAATTTATGAACATAGTTATCGAGTGCAAGAAAGGTTTAGACTGTTGTACCTTTGGAGATAGCTTTTGAAAAACGCTAGAGATGGGCTGTGTATAATCGAGGGGTTGGATTGGCACTCCTTCACGAAGCCCTTTAGCTCTGCAACCTTTTCAGCTTCCATGGCCACCTCTCTCTCTCTCTCTCTCTCTCCCTCTCTCTGCGCGCGCCCCTTGCGACCTTCACAAGCTTCAAGAATTGTGGAGAAAGTGTGTATTCTGCGGAATTTTTATTTTATGCCTTGTTTGGCTGTGGTTTGGAAAATTTTTAGGTTTGGTTCTTGAGTAATGACCGAGTAAAAAAAATAGCGTATATATGGGTAAGTAGTTGAGAGATAAATGAGATAAATGGTTAAATATAGGGATATTAACTAGAGAGAAAAATGAAAGTAATAATTAAAAATATAGGTAATTAATGGATTTGGGTTTGGAATTTTTTTTTCCAAACGCGGGACTGAAGAAGGGCTTAAGAAAAATGCTTATGATGCCTTATCCAAAAAAAAATATATTTATGAATTTTTTGGGTAAACTACCAAAACCACCCGGAGGTTTCCAAAAATTACATATTTTCCCCTCATTTATGGAAAATCACAAAATATCTCCTATCGCATAACAAATTACTCCCTTGTTGTGATGTAGTCGCAAGAAAATTTGTTGAAATCCGTTTTACATTATCAAATTCTAATTGGAATGGACCACATTATCCTTTGTAGGAAAAGGCTACAGGGGTTTAAAAATAACTTTCACAGGCTAAATAAAGAACACTTTGGTCTCTTGTAATTAGGATTGATGGTGTTAAACAAGTTTGATTGAATTTCCAAGCTACATCACAACAAGAGAGTAATTTGTTGTGCAACAGGGGGAATGGTATAACTTTCCAAACATGAGGAAGCAATTTATAATTTTTAAAAACCTCAGGAGTGACTTTGCTAATTTACCATAGTTTTTAAACCATATATAAAACTCGTACAAGGCACATTATGAAAATGTGCCCTCCTATCCTTTGGATGCCGGGCTAAAGGCATAAGCTGATAATTTGCCCTTCTATAGGTTGCATTATCCTAATACGTCATTCGGTTTGTGTCACATTATTCATAATTTTATGCATATCCGCTAAGTGATTGGGTAAAAGAACGAAGAGGGGAATGTTCCAGAGGTGCAAAGAGTGGGACAATGCAGAATGTTGGTTCAACAAACAATGCTCTTATTTGCTCATTAAGTGGGAGCAATCATGAAAAGACTGTTGGAGGTAGTTGCGGATATGAAACGGTGGTGGTTTACGGAGTACTAAGATAACTCAATTCTATAAGACGACAAAGGTTGCATTTACATGAACGACTACCACCATGGGATATCCATGACCAGTACATTTCGAGATTGGTCGAGGAATTGCGAGAAGGTTGGATTTGACCCAAGTGCTAACTAGTGTCTTCCCAAGCCTACAAAACCCACCACCAGTCAACGATTAACCAACCATACACAGCTGGAAGGGACTCCAATGCCTAATTCAATCTCAACTATAAGGTAAAAGGTATAGAGCTTTACTAATATAGTAAACACATACTTTTATAAGGTTTATTAAATACCTTGAGTAGAGAGACTGTACTTAGGCTTCAAGTAATCTTGTGTTAGGCACGTGCTTAATGAAATGAGAAGATTGGATTAGTATCTTGGTTAGCCTTATTATGTTACCCATAATCGCCCTTGTGAATGGCGTCAAGCACCTAGTGTCACGTGGATGGGCTCCACATCACCAAGCCATGCCACACGGCATCCACGTGCAGCCTTACGGGTTGTTATCCCTCCAAGTCGGTTCTATGCTTGCTTGATTTGATTGTCAAGCCTTTCACCCATAGTTCCACGGCCTTAGACTAGCAAGTTCCAGTCCTCCAAGCCCATACCAGCTTCCGGCCAATAGTGACCTACCTAGTTTGCCCACAAGCTATTTGAGTTGTGTGCTTTGCCCATTTCGCAAGCCAAAGCCTACTTTGATTTGGCCCACTGCAATGAGGTGGAACATCATTTTCTACTCCTACCTTTTCAAATCCACAACGCTAAATATGTCCATTTTTTCACTATGGTTTACTGAAATCGATGGAACTGTTGTTAGGATAGAAAGATCTTGGAGTTTGTCGTACATTGGTTAAACATAACCTCCAAACCTAGTATGTGAGCTTGGGAGCCTCTCCATTTCTTGTCAATTGGTTTAGAGTTGAATGCTTTAACATGGTATCAGAGTTAGGGTTTCGGAGAATTTGTTCCCCCTTGTTTGTGTCATAAGTGCACCATTATTTATTGTGATCGAAGTGTTATGAATCCTTTGTTTACCTCTCCACGTGTGAGTCAGGGGTCGCATGTGTGGGGGAGTTTTAGTATTTGTTTCACATTGATTAAATATAATCTCCAAACCTAGTATATGAGCCTGGAGGCCCCTCCACTTCTTGCCAATTAATTTGGAGTTGGATACTTTAACAAAGATTCACATCCATTGTCACGAAGGTTGCAACGCCATCACCAGAGGGATTCCCACTGCCATTTCAATTTCCAAGGTCATACATTGGAATTAAAAGCAAACACAACTTAGTGAACCAGATCTTAATGTTAAAAGCAAATAGAAATAAAAAAAACAATAACTAAATCTGTACGAGCACCAGATATATTATGATTCCTGAAAAAATAGAATATATGTTTTTTCTGAACTGAAATCTGACTACATAAAAATAAAAAAAAAATAAGAACATTGTTTTTCAAACCTGGAAAACTAAACCTCATAAAAGGTTTTTTAATATTTTCTTGCTATTGCAAACCCATATTGCATTTATAACCACCACCTCTAGGATATATAGTTGGACCCAAAAAATAATTAAGCCAATTTACCGTATGGTAGAGGTGTGTACCCTACGGTGGAAATGGTAACCGCCCTAATTGTAAGTCGGTTGGGATGACGTTGATTTGACGTACAGTAGATAAGTTGGCCATACGGTAGAGTTGACTTTGGATTTTTGAAGAAATTGAAATGAATTGTTCCAAAAAAGGTTGAATTGAAATCTGTTTATTATCATCGGAGAGTCGGGGAATTAAAAGATGGGGTTAATTACTTGTTGCCCCTTTATCTATACACATTTTTCACTTTACCCCCTCCTACTATAGAACGCTACAACTTACCCCATTTATCTTCCAATCCCTTACATATAGGCCTGTTGTTAGTCTGGGATCCAAAAAATTGTCAGAAGGGCATGTGCATGTCACATGATTTGTAAAAAAGAAAAAAAATTAAGTGGTCTAATTTTCAATCCGTTTGAATTGGTGAGAAAATCTTATTTCTCTGGTCATTTTATCATAAATGATCATAATTAATTTTTGGCTTTAGGGCTCTCGTTAGTTAGCCCTAGTTAGCCCTAAGAGATATTTGGTTCTACTACTTTCTTAGGATTAATTAACGAGAGCTCTAGAGTCAAAAATTAATTATGACTCTTTAGAATAAAATGATCATAGAAAAAAGATTTTTGTACCGGTTCAAACGGATTGAAAATTGAAGCACTTAATTTTTCATACGTAGTTTATATATTAAAAAATATAGTTAAAAAATTAAGTGCTCCAATTTTTAATCCGTTTGAACTGGTGTAAAGATCTTATTTCTATGATCATTTTATCATAAAAGGTCATAATTAATTTTTGACTCTAAAACACTCGTTAATTAGTCCTAAGAAAGTAGTATACACAAATATCTCTTAGAACTAACTAACGAGAGCCCTAGGGCCAAAAATTAATTATGATCCTTTAGGATAAAATGATCAGAAAAATAAGATTTTCGCATCGATTCAAACGGATTGAAAATTAGAGCACTTAATTTTTTCTTTTTTACAAATCATGTGACATGCACATGCCCTTTTGACGATTTTTTGGATCTCAAACTAACAGCAGGCCTTATGTGTTAGGAATTGGAAGATAAAGGGTGTAGATTGTAGCGTTCTATAGTAGGAGGGGGTAAAGTGAAAAATGTATATAGATAAAGGGGGTAACAAGTAATTAACCCCAACCCTTAAAAGATGTCTAAGGCATCCAAATTGGGATGTCTACACCATAGCCTGATGCTGATGTTGTAATATATTCAACATAGAAGCCAGAATATAATACCACGCCATCTCATCAACCTTAACCCAATCTTTATAAGGCTCCGCTTCCTGTTTTGTGGCATTCTCATCAAGTCTAGAAGGGCACATATTAGACAACACAAATTTGTGACACTCAGTGGTTAACACGATATTCAAGTTTCTTTTCCAGTCAATATTATTTGGTCCAGTAAGTTTATTTTCTATGAGAATAATGGTAAGTGGATTGAAAAAGCCCATTTTTAAATGTGAGAATCACATAACATAACAACAATTATGAATGGTAATAAAAACTTTGAATTTCATTTTAATATTAGTTCCCTCAACCATACCCAAAGGTTATGTAATAAGGAGTTTTTGGCCTACCATTTTCCAATTTCGGACAAATTTGCCCTTAATCTCTACCATTTTACCAATTGCCCAGGCATGCCAAATTCTCGATTACAATTTTGCCCCTCGATTTCGGACAATTTACAATTTGCTTGGGCTGAGTTTTAATAAAGGGCCACAGATTCTCTCTCTCTCTCTCTCTCTCTCTCTCTCTCTCTCTCTCTCTCTCTCTCTCTCTCTCTCTCTCTCTCTCTCTCTCTCCCTTACTAGTTCCCTAATTCCTTCCACAGACCCCAACCATGGACGACAACAACAACGGCCAACAACCCGATGTCCTCACCATCGCTGCCGCCCAACTCACCTTAGAGGACGCCAGCTCCCTCCTCCCTCCTTCACCCACGACCAGCTCGTTTTCATCGTCCAATCCGCCGCCCTACGCCACCCCTACGTCCTCTACGCCTTCCACACAAACGACCAGCCGAGACCAGAATGTGTCTCTCATCTGCTCTCTCTCTCTCTCTCTCTCTCTCTCTCTCTCTCTCTCTCTCTCTCTCTCTCTCTCTCTCTCCGTACATCTCTCGAAGCTGCAACTAAGAAGCCCTAATTTCGACCCAAACCCTTGTTTTTGGTTACGTACTAAGTTAATTCATATAAAGATCTAATTATTATTTGTGATTTTTTTATTTCGTATATATGGATTGTTGAACTCTATATCTCGAAGTTGTGAAGGAGAAGAAAGTCGATCTTTGAGCCTCTGCTTGTAGCAACAGAAATCATCTGTTTCTGGGTCTTTCTTAGAATCACTGATTGTGCAAGTAAGAAGCCCTAATTTTGACCCAAACCCTTGATTCTGATTACGTACCGAGTTAATTCATGTAAAGATCTAATTTTTATTTGTGCTTTTTTTTTACTTCGTATGTATGGATTGCTGAACTCTTTTATGTAGTTCCTAGGTGATCGGCCGGTGCTAGCACGAGGTATTTCATGCTTGTTGTCTTTTTAGGATAGTAGAATTTGTAAATTTAAGCAGCTTATAGTGGAATATGGTTTGAAAGCAGTCTGCATATATTTCCATACACTTATAAGTCATAGTTGAGTTAGTTACACAAGGGTAGGAGTTCCTTAGCAAATCATGCTAACCAAAAAATTTACTTTAATAGTTAAAAGAGCTTGAAGTGAGAACAATAGACATTGTTACAAATCATGCACACCAAAAGATTTTGTTACGATGTCTATTCTTTTAGAATTTGACAAAAGGATTGATTGATAGATCTATGCTTTCCTGTGCTTGTTCTTCATCTTCTTCCATGTCACTCTCAATTGTTGCTGAGGTTGCTCCAGAAATTGTTTTGGTCATGCTTCTTTGGCGTGTTTGGTCCTAGAATCTGGAGTGGTGCTTGCTTGGGTGCTTGTACACGTTGATTGATTCCCCCATAACAGTACATGTAGGCTTTCAAGATGACAACACATGTTTTTCGAGAGGATAGCTTTTGAATCAAAATCCATTGATAGATTACCCTGCGTAGTATTTTATATTAGTTGTGTTTATTGTATTTACTTAATGTAATAAACTAAAGCTATTATAACCTACATCGTTTGTATTGTCAACCAATTTTGCTACAGTAATTTTGTAAAGCTCCTCTGCCTTTTCTTCAAATAGTGTTGCAACAATGGATCCTGTAGCATCTATGATTTCTACATTAAATTTGATCCTGCATTAGAAAGATAATGTGAAGTTTTATATGTTGGAAAAAACTGTATATGACCACAGAAAAATATTCCAGCTGTCTATAATAAGGAGTGTTTCGGTTGCCATTTTTCAATTTAGGACGAATTTGCCCTTTAATTTCTGCCATTTTACCAACCATCTACAATTTTGCTCCTTGATTTCGGACAATTTACAGTTTGCTTGGTTTTATAAAGCCGCACAGCTTCTCTCTCTTTCTCTCCTATTGCTTCCCCATTAAAATCTCACAACAACAACAACCAACAACTCAACCTCCTTGCTGCAGCCCCCCAACTCACCCCCAACGACGCCCGTTCCTTCCTCTCATCCGACCAGCTCCTCTCCATTGTCCAATCCGCCACCCTCTGCCACCCCGAGGACCTCTCTGCCTTCCGCACGAATGGCCATCTGAGACCAAATCGTGTCTCTCCTCTGCTCTCTCTCTATCTCTACGTGTTTCGTTGTTGTCAGTAAGTACTTCCGGATCTGGTTTAGGTCTTTGTCGCCTTGTTTCGCGCCAATTGCGGTGAGGTTTTTTTTTTTTTTTTTTAGTGTTTGTGGTCTTGTGTATTGGGTAGATTTTGGTTTCTGTTTGTGGTCGGGCTGCGTGCCTTAGCGTTGTTTGAGTGCGTGTTGGTTGTGGTTTCTGGTTATGCTATAGAGAGAGACATGGGTTGATTTGAAAATTTGATAGAAAAATTGAGGGTTATTAGATCCTCATCAAGTTCATGTTATGTGATAGGATTAGAGGTTGATTGCAATATTAATTTGATAGGTTGCTTTGTAACCATATTTTTAGTTCCCCTCAGGAAATCTTCATGATACTCTTAACTCTGACATTCACGCAAATGCAATATATAATGTAGCTTCACCAAATCTTTAAGTAACCAAGAAAGCTCATAATAGAAATTCAGAGCTCCACATATAGAATTCAAGTTTGATGTTGATAGTCATGCTAATTTTATCTCTAACATTTTTGTTGTATTTCCCTTGTACATGTTAGACAAGGATTTGGACTATGACGGTTTGGCTTCGGGACTAAAGGAAGCTCTTCAAAATGACAAATCTGTGTTTGATGCTGATCGTCTTCAGAAGTACATTGGTATTTTTGCTTCCCTTTCAGCCTTTGACTATTCACGATCAATTTAGATATGTTATTGCATGAATCTATGTCAAGAGTACTCTCTCTCCCATATGCAATTGACAAAATGAGAATGGTAACTGCGACTGATAAAATTAGTTTCATGTTTTCCCATATTTTTCTATAGCCTAACATAGTGGAAGATTGGCTTGTGTTAGTCATCTAAGAACGCACATTTGGCCTATTTCGGCAGCGACATGCAATTGTTATCTTACAAGGCTAGATTTCTGTCAGTATAGTTGGTCACAATTCATGACACCATATAAAATAGTGACGAGATGGCTTCCCGATTGTATGTTGGGTGATTTATGTCTTGACTGCACACTTTTTTGAACAACTATTTTAAAATGTGTGTATTATGCAGGGCATCATGTTGTGTCAAGGAGGGAAGCTTTAGAACGTGCAAGATGTCTCAATGTTGATTTAGTTGAGGCGAATTTTGCCATTCTAATATCAATTTAAATAAGCTAGAAGTTGTTAGCACTCTATTTATTTGGATAAAGCAAAAAATAACAAAAGCTACAAGTCATCTGACACAAACTTTTCCAGTTTCCTATTTGAAATATTCTCAGGCATAGTTTCTTTCGATGACCTACTATCAAGATTAGGTTTCACAGTTGGGCTATGTTTAAGGACTTGGATACCATGCCTCCAACGCTCTAAAATTATTTTCCACCTTTTACCTGCCCTTCTTTGTGGGGCAGTGTACAGTTTCCGAGAACTTTTGCGTTTTGAAACTTCTGCAACATTGGTAGTATGAGATTTTGAGAGATTTTGTTACAAATGATTTCATAGTATTAGAAGGAAACTTGCTTTGCAACTATGGTCAAGTACATATAGGGGAATAGAGCTTTAAAGTTATTAGACGATTGCATGCACAACCTAATTTGCTTCTGGACTTAATTGTTCATGATGTTAGGAGTGTTCCTATTTGTTCAGTGGAACCACCTACCACCCTTTTGTTGTAATGGTTATCTTGCATGATAAGAAAAGTAAAAATGCAATAATTCATTTGCTCACTCTAATACTTTTAGTTACTTATTATGGTAGCAGGAATTTTTCCGCGTATGGTTTCCTTAGTTATATTGGTATCATCTTCTACAGGGTCAACGAAATGCTAAACCACCTATTTGCAAGCTCACAGACTACCATAAGGAGAAGTACAAATAACAAATAAAGGAAAAAGACCGTGCTAAAAGCAACGTAATGGGTTTTTACTCTTGATACAATCTATGCAATTGATCAAGTGGATTGTCTGATAGAAGCAATATTGTATTTTCAATATGATGTATCTTCATTTTAGTTTTTAGCTAATCACCATCAGTATTGCTTTAGCGACTCATTATCAACTTGTTTATTATGTATATCTCTTAGTGAAGTCTGAAGTCACTTTACAGAAAAGAAATTGCAAACGAGTTCGGTTTTTTGTCAAAACTATAAGATCTTTATCTGATAATCTGTACTTTGTTTTACGTTCCCGTGTTTGTACTTCCTGAAGCTCCTAATACAGAAAGCTAATATTAATATCATGGATACCATTGATTTATATTCTTTAAAAGCAGGAGAGCAATAAAATTCTCCCAACTCTTTCCAACGTTATTGATTAAGCTCTGTGTAAATACTAGGCAAAAGTACATAAACACCCCCTCAACTATCACTTTTTTTCATGGAGACCCCCTCACATTTAAAATCACCCATACAGACCCCCTCAAATACTGAAAATGAAAAAAATGCTAACTCCGTTAACGGAATGAAGGAAATGACTAAGATACCCTTTTTTAATAAGGTGAAAGTACATAAACACCCCCTCAACTATCACTTTGTTCCACGGAGATCCCCTAACATTTATATTATACCCTTATTCTATCAATCGTTCTCATTTTTTTTTGTTTTATATAATTTCTTTTTTCCTTACATCAATCATTTTAAAGAGAACCTTCTGTATATAACCATAAAAAATAGCGCGAAAACCATGGAGCGATGGCAGCAAGTGCTGCGGTGGTTCTTTTACCGATAAGAAATGATAAGGGAAGAAGATAAAGGAAAGAAGAGAGATATGGGAGAAGAAAAGTCGAGGAGAATGGTGGTGGCAAGTGACGGCAGCTGCTGCGTTACTTTTTCCATCTCTATTTTTTTAACTTTTCTTTAGAGAGAGTGTGTGTGTATTGGAGGAGAGAGAAAAAAAGGTGACTGGAACCAGTGGTTAGTCGGTTAGGGTATAGAAAGATTATGATTGAGAAGGGGGAGGAGAATACAGTTCTTTTAAGTTTAATCAAATCATTGATTTTAATGGTTGAGATAGAGTGTTTTTTTTTTTTTTAATTGTGTGGGTGGAATCGGCCCCTATATATATGAACCAAAGTTTTAGATCTGTTTTCTAATTTTGGGTTTTGATTGGAGGCTGTTTGTAGAGGGAAGAAAGAGAAGGGTTAGAGTGGGTGTATGTATGTAATGCAATAAGGGTATTTTTGTCCGATTTATGGATAAGGGGGTTCAACACAAACGGTTTAAAGACGAAAGGGTGTCACTTGGGTAACAGAGATAAGTTGATGGGGTCTGTATGGGCGTTTTTAAATGTGAGGGGGTCTTCGTGAGAAAAAGCGATAGTTGAGGGGGTGTTTATGTACTTTTACCATAAACCTAAATATTATTTGGGAATTTGTATTAGATTGTAGATGCCCCTTTCACCTAATATCTCATGGGATACAGGATAGTCCAATAAAACCATCCCATGAGTTCATAGTTCGTTCGAATAATTATTTTACCTACCTAACGAGTTAAACAACTTAACTCATCCCAGGATTTGTGGCTAATTGATTAGGCATTTGAAAATTTTGAACAATCGAGATATCAAACTCAGATTCCAAAGTTCTGAATTAAATTATATCCAAAAATAATAAGTGAAGTTAAAGAATGTTTAATAGATAGTACAAACATATTATATTGTTTTGTCTACATGGAATGTAGGTATCACAATTAGGTCCTTATGCTATTTTCAGGAACAAAAGACCTCCAAGTGAAAGCAGATACGGTTAAGAGGTTGATTGACAGTGGTTATCTAGTCAAGGTACTTTCTATAATTCTATAATTCTACCCTTTTTCTTATGACAACCCGCTGATTACTGTTACACTATTAATGTAGTAGGAGTTATTTTACAGTGTAGTATAGTGTTGATATTACTTTTTGGTAATGAGTAAAAGAATCTACCCGGAAGTTTTTACCGTGCAACCTTCTAGTGAAATTCACCCAATATTGAAACACAGCTATAGTTATTGAGCTTTGTAGCCACACTTATATCGAAACTCACCTAATATTGAAACAAACTATAGATATTGAGCTTTGTACCCACACCTATTCACACACATCTCATGCTTTGTACATTGGAATTTTTATTTTTTCCAGAAGATTTGGAACATAACCCAATGCAATAAATTCTGAATACTTAGAACACCTCCGTCGGTTGCAACCCTTTGCAGCCGCCAAGGACAGACTCGCCCGGAGCCAAGGTCTCCCTCTCTCTTCCTCTCTCTTCTTTCTGTACACTACTTCTTTACGTTTTGTCGATTTGCCTTGCCACCGTACGGATACTTTTCCTATGCTTTTCTGTCTGTGATGGTTTCCCTATTCTCTGTCATTTGCTGGGATTTTTTTGGGGTTCTTTAGGGGATCCGTGCTTGTTGGTTCCCTTCGTTAAAATTCAGACATTAATGGCAAGGGTGTGTGCCTTGGCTTTATTTTTGTTGTTTGTCCTTAGTTGTTTTGGCCACTTTGTTGTTTTTTTGCGGTATATTTGTAGTTTTCGTTCACTGCACGTGTGGTGCTTGCTTTGTTCTATGTTTATGTCAGGCGGTTAGTTTGACATAAAAAATTAAAAAAAAACACTGCCGTAGCTTTATTTGCAGACTAATGTCTAACTTACCATTTTTCAATAACTTATTTGTTATTGAAAACACTTAATAAAAAACAAAATTGCAAGCACACACCATCAGTGAACGAGGCCGGAACCTATTTGCGGCCTCTTTTACCATTCTACCATTTTCCAACCCATTTTCTTCAACGGGCACAATATTCGTGTTGTGCACGAAGCCGGAACCTAATGTTAAAAGAAAAATATTGACACCCATCCAAATTTTCATTGGAGAGAGAGTGTTTTTCCTCTATGGATTTCTAAACCCTAGCTAGGGCTAGAGGTGAAACCTCAATGGATTCATGATATTTATTTTATTGATTCGTTCTTATTTTTAATGCAAGATTCGTATTGATCGTTTTGATTAATTTATTTAGAAAAGTTTTTTTGTTCTGTAAAATCTTGGGCTTCATCGTAATTTTGGATACGTTGAATGCTTGTTGTTGTTGAGATTCATCGTGATTTGAAGTATGGTAAATTCTCATGATTCCCTGCGAATAAATAACGAAGTCTTTAATGTTTTAATCAATCAATTAACACTATCAATCTTTAGCGAATATTTTAGGGTAATCACTGTTTTTATCTTCCGACTGGAGACACTCTTTGCGTGATTTTCAATTGGGGTTGTTACCTTCAGGGTCCTAAAATTTGTCGAAATGTACGTAAACTGATTCGGACATCCGATTTTAAAATATAAAAAAAAAAAAAAAAAGATAGACCAAAAACGACCAAAGAGCTATCTTTTTTGCCCTTAGTATCTTCTTATGTGAGCTTTTCAACTTCCGTCCAATTTTTTATTTTTATGATTTCTCTCGTCAAGACAAATGATTACTTCAAAAAACTAAGATGAAAAGGTTTTAAAAAATTAGTAAAAATAATAGCACCAAAAGTAGGTGGGGTGGAGATGTTGGAGCAAGTTCAATCGAGCGTGAAAAGCTTTCAAAGAAATTTTGGCCACCCACCTACTTTTTGGGTGCTCCAAGGCATAGCTAAAACAACAACTAAAATTTAGCAACAGCCAAAGGAATTGCCATGTGTGACATTTGCTTAAGCCATTTTTAGATATTGACCAAATCTTTCTCACTTTTATCTCCTTGTCACTAGGATCTACAAAATCAACTGTTATGTCTTGATCAGGTTGTCACCTAAGGACCACCACAAGGTATCTTTTTATAAATTAAAAGACACCAATTTTTAAGGAAATTGATATTTAGACCCCTTTTTTTGTTATTCACATTCTCTTTTTTGTTTTTAGCAAAAAAATACAAACACTTTTGACACTAAAAAAAAAGAGTAGATAACAAAAAAGAGAATATTAATATCAATTCCCTTAGACTTATTGTGATTGTAGGCTTATATTGTTTCATTTAGTACGTGTATTTGTAATATTGTATAGTATTATTCTGTTGAATATACTAAATAGGCAAAAGTACATAAACACCCCCTCAACTATCACTTTTTTCCATGGAGACCCCCTCACATTTAAAAGTGCCCATACAGACCCCCTCAACAACTGAAAATGAAAAAAATGCTAATTCCGTTAACGGAATGAAGGAAATGACTAAGATACCCTTTTTTAATAAGGCAAAAGTACATAAACACCCCATCAACTATCATTTTGTTTCACGGAGATCCCCTAACATTTATATTATACTCTTATTCTATCAATCGTTCTAATTGTTTTTTTCGTTTTATATAATTTCTTTTTTCCTTACATCAATCATTTTAAAGAGAACCTTCTGTATATAACCATAAAAAATAGTGCGATAACTGTGGAGCGATCGCAGCAAGTGCTGCGGTGGTTCTTTTGCTAATAAGAAATGAGAAGGGAAGAAAATGAGGGAAAGAAGAGAGATGTGGGAGAAGAAAAGTCGAGGAGAATGGAGGTGGCAGTCGACGGCAGCTACTGTGTTACTTTTCCCATCTCTATTTTTTAATTTTTCTTTAGAGAGTGTGTGTGTGTATTGGAGGAGAGAGAAAAAAAGGTCACCGGAACCGGTGGTTAGTCGGTTAGGGTATAGAGAGACTATGATTAGGGGTGTACATGGTCCGGATTGGTCCGGTTCTCTAGAAAATCAGTAACCGGACCATTTCAAACGGTTCTAGAAAATTGGAAATCAGAACCTAACCAATATATGAGTGGAACCTAACCAGAACCAAACCGCAAAACTGGTTCGGTTTTGGTTCAGTTCCAGTTTCGATTCTATCTAATTAGTATCCAAACCTATCATCAGTGTGTGAGAAAGAGAGACGTGAGAATTGAAAGAATAGGAAGGTAATCTACTAGAATTAAAAAAAGAAGAAAATAAAAACTTTCCTAACAAATTTCATCTCTAAATAAACTAAGTATGGCAAGAAAGAGATTAACCTACCAAATTACACACATATATTTATTTTTATATATTTATATATATATATTAGTTTTAAACGGTCCGGTCCGGTTTTAACCACGGTTCTTTAATTGAAAACCAGTAACCGAACCAAAATTAACGGTTTTTATTTTTTTGGAACCATAACCTGACCGCAGAACCACAGAACCAGACCAAATAGGACGGTTCGGTCCGGATCAGACCGATTTTACGGTTCGGGCGATTTTCTTGAACACCCCTAACTATGATTGAGAAGGGGGAGGAGAATACAGTTCTTTTAAGTTTTAATCCAACCATTGATTTTAATGGTTGAGATGAAGTGCTTTTTTTTTTTTTTTTTAAATTGTGTGGGTGGAACCGGCCCCTATTATATGTGTGTGTGTGTGTGTGTGTGTGTGTGTGTGTGTATATATATATATATATATATATAGGGATTTTCAAGTGAGAGATCCCTCATTTTGTTAAAATACGGGACTTTCATTTCCCGATCAAATTTTGAAAATCCGAGCCGCTCAATGTGTGCAGAACGTGATTTTAAGGGTATCCGCGAGAAATCAGCAAAAAAAATGACCAGGAAGGGCTTCATCCAAGCAGTTTTTTTTGAACCGTTCAATGAAAACTGCTCGGATGAAGCCCTTCCCGGTCATTTTTTTTGCTGATTTCTCGCGGGGACTCTTAAATCCACGTTCTGATCAATATATATATATATATGAACCAAAGTTTTAGATCTGTTTTCTGATTTTGGGTTTTGATTGGAGGCTGTTTGTAGAGGGAAAAGAGAAAGGTTAGAATGGGTGTATGTATGTAATGCAATAAGGGTATTTTTGTCCGATTTATGGATGAGGGGGTTCATCACAAACGGTTTAGAGACGGAAGGATGTCACTTGGGTAACGGAGATAAGTTGAGGTGGTCTGTATGAGTGCTTTTAAATGTGAGGGGGTCTTCGTGAGAAAAAGCGATAGTTGAGGGGGTGTTTATGTACTTTTACCTACTAAATATTTGGACGCGTCGAGGTAAGGATACATAAATAAGTAAGTTGAATTTTCTCGTTCCCAAAATACATTTCATGACTATAATGTCCCTCATGCAGTGGGTGTGGAGGCCATGTAAAATGCGGGCATGGGTGATTGGTGTAGTATGTGAAGTCCATCAAAAAATATGAGTGTGTGGTGCGTGTGTGAATATATATATATATATATATATAGGTCAAATGTTAAAAGAACCTATTTTTACCCCAATCCCTACCTAACCAATTACAATAGGTATAAAACTCCTCTCAATTTGAACCCGGAACTTCACAACTGCTACGCAACCACTCCGACTGCCCTAGAATTTAATTTTTTCGACAAACAAGATCATTCCAATTATATTAATACAAAAATAAAGTACAAATAAAACAATCAAATAAAATAGAACAGAAACAACAAAACAAAATACACTGAAGGATCGTCAATAGATCTAACTTTAGGCGCTTTTATCATTGTCGCTAAAGAGCTCAAAAAGCCGCCGTTTGAACTAAACCCACCAGGGTTTCCATGCAAGAGAGTGAGAGAGTACTGGCATTTAATTTGAGTGATGGAACTATGTGAAACTTTTAGTACCTTTTTGTCGTACAGATGCGTGTAGACAAGTGTCATCAACAACAACCAATCATAGGACCATTTTAAATCTTAATCGATGGAGTAAATAGACCTGTCGTCGAAGGGACGATTACAAAGAGAAAAAAATCTACGGCATTTCTACATTAAGCAACCCTGCATCCAAGCTTTGTTACCGTTGTTGAAATCCATGAGATCATATTTTTAATCATTTGATTTAGTTGTTATTTTATAATTATTTTGTCAAAGATTTTTCAGAACAATTGCATGGTTGGCAAAGTCGAAAATAGTTTTAATCCAAAATAATTTTTATTCCTTCGATTTACATGTTATTCTAGAATTATTTTGTCAAACATTTTTTAGAACAATTGCATGATTGGCGAAGTCTGAATTATTTTGTCAAACATTTTTCAGAACAATTGCATGGTTGGCAAAGTCCAAAAAATAGTTTTAATCGAAAAGAAACTTGCTTTAGGAAAATAAAAAAAAATTCTAAAATTTAGAAATTCAAAAGTTTGCCATAAATATTAGCATAAGGAAACCAAAGAAGTTATGTTAAAGAGTGGAAGCAGGAATGCTTTAGCGCACCATTTTGTTCTCCTCCCCTCCACATCAGCACTTATCTTTTCCCTACTGTTTTGGCCTCCACATTAGACTTTGCGAAGATTATAATTTTTAAAAAAAATTATCTTGATCAAATATCTTTGATAGTTATTATTTTTTGATAACTCAAGTGTCCGGGCCAATTTTGCGCACCTCTATTAATCTTGGAAGGCCAATCCTATCGCTTACTTGCAAGGATCCGACACGCGTGTTACACTTCATACGCCAATATAAAGCAATATGGAACTAAGAAAAGGTATATTTTCAGGGAAAAAAAAAAAGTTTTGAGTAGTGTGAAACACGGCAAATCCTTTTGAGTAGGGTGAAGGCGGTGGAAACTGGAATGTCTCTTTGAAGTGGATAAAACTGCCAATGATGGACACATATGGAGTTAACTGATTGCTTCATTTACATGTTCACCCCTTTTGGTCAACAAAGGCCAGAAACGGCATGTGCAGCAATATAGGGGTGTTTTCAGAAAACATTTTTGTGACAGCTTCAAAAAAAAGGTTATACCAAAGAGTGCTCTCCTTTTATATATTATATATTAAAATAGATATTAGAATAGATAGATTTGATAAGAGAAACAAATTTCTCATGGATATTGATGTTGTCATAGATTGAGTAAATTACCGTACTGATGAATTAATTTCTATATTGTGTCCTAGTCATTTTTTCTTTGTCAAATTCATAATGTAAACACAATCTAAATATTTTCGCTCGTACCATATGGGATTGTTTGTTTGGGAGGATTAAAGATGGGATTGGATTAGGAGAAAACATAAGGATCCCACCTTGCAAAGGAATGCCCCCAAATCTCATAGGGTAAACCAAGGAGAGTGAAATTGGATTATGTTTAGGTCTAATTGGGAACAATAATCCCTCATATGACTAACTAATCACTTTTGTATCCCACCTTTCTCCTAGGATTAATGATCCTGGGACTAAATTCGGATTATCTTACCACTTCAATCCAACAGCTAATATTACTGCTCAAAATCTTATCCCATCCTTAACAAACACAGTACAAAGCTATATATATTATCTCCATCCCTATTCACCTGAGACAAAAATAAAAAAACGGACAACATATAGACCCCAAAGGCCCAAACTACTCCCATGGTATTAACTTATCCCCCATTTTCCAAACCCGTCAAAACAAACAGGCCCTACGTTAATAGTGACTGCTCTGTTTACTTTGTGCCTGCTTATAGATTTTGCCTAGCTTTGGAACTGTGATTTGTCTATAACACATTTTAGTGCAATCTCTAGTGTTGACTGTTTCAGGTGTACTTGACAGCCGGGCTTGCATTTTGGTGTATTTCTATCGAAACTCTCGTATTATGAGGAAAAAGAAAAGCACGCAAACACAAGAATCCTAATAAAATATACAAGATGATTTCATCAATCCCGGAAAATTAGTTGTTTGATAAGATGTTTGCTCATTGCTGATGATGTGCCTCTTGTTTTCATCAATCTGCATTGCTATTCGAACATTCCAAGTCCAATACGAGACTCCAACACCATTAACATCCCATCATGATGCATACAAAATCATTGTTCTTGAATCTTGATACTTTAACATCATCTGGAAAGGTGATGTCGTATTAATCCTCTTTCTTCATCCAACTCAAAGTTGCCTCTTGAGAACAAAGTGCTGGAGAAGAATGGCTCTTCATCCAACTCAAAGTTGCCTCTCAAGAACAAGGTGCTGGAGAAGAATGGTTTCAAGTCGGTGATTTCATAATCCAGTGCCTGCAAGGAAAGACATCATAACAAGTCAATATACTTGAAATGTGCAATAGAGAGCTATTTGGAAGAGCTTAGTCTTCCCTAGGATTGCAGATGATCCTTCCACGAATTTGATGTGGTAATAGTGAGGGAACCAAAACTATCAATCTTTTGACAAATTGAGGCTCCCTTTCGTATCTTTCAAAATTTCCTGCACCAACAATTTTCAACTGCTGTTTGGGGACGTAGTCCTTATTTTGTTTCTCTTTTGAATAAATGGGTACCCCTTTTGCCCGGTTTCAAAATTTAATGACATTTGCACTACTTAATCAATAAAAATCACTAGGAGAGAAAAAAATGTTAATACAAATGTGATGTACCTTGCTCTGGAGTTCCTCCAACTTAACATCAATATGGGAAAGATTTAAAGTAGAGCCAGATATGATTTCTTCAAAGTGCAGTGGATCCTTCATGAGACCTCTTAGCAGGTGGAGGATCAACTCATTGAAATCCTTCTTGAAAGTCAAATACTTCTTGAAGCTCTGCAAAAGAATACCCAATAATGAACTGATAGAGAACTTGCAAGGTTTATAACCCCCTTCATGTCCTCTTTAATTGCATAGAATCCACATAAGAACGTTTAGACACCCAATAGAACTTACAGAAGGATAATGCTCACCCAGAATGATGATTTTAGTACCAAGCAAGGAAACTCTGAAGAATCAGAAATGAAATGTATCCCAAAACAAGTATGTAGATTTTAAAGTTTTCTGAGAAAACTACTGAAGATCAAACTCTCGAAGAGGGATTTAACTCCACAACGGTATTACCACAACAAGTAACATCATTATTGAATGTTGAAGCCTCACCAACCAATAGCAGAAAAAGGAGTATGACACCACAAACAAACAAAAATCCAGCACGTAAACATCAAATTAGAGAAAATGGTCCACACAGAATATAGTCTGAAGAATACCAGATACGAGACAGTAGGTTCATAAAAGAATGATCCATTGCCATGTCAACGTCTACTTGAGTAACATGCTGCCTTGAGGTGCATCCATGCATGTGCTTCAGAATCTCAGACATCCGAATCATAGATTCTATGTGCCTCACCGCAATAGGAACTCCTTGCCCATGCTACCAGCATATAAATCACGCAATATATCATTAGACGACAAATTTGACAATAGTTGAATAACCCAAAAAAAGTGGAAGGGGGATCAAACCGAAGATTCTCTCCGTAGTTCAGCATAAACTTCTTGGAGCTTGTTCAAGTCAGTATCATGCAAGCTTGGGACTACATTTAACTTGGCGTAAGTTATGTATTTCTTCAGCAAATCCTGAGGGAGTATCTGTGTATGTAAACAGCAGATAAGCCAAATATACAAGCATTTTCGAAACAACAGGGTGAAATTAGAAAAGGACTCCTACTGACGTCAGAATCGAGTGGGCATGGCAGAGGGGTCAAATTCGTCTTGGAAATCGGTTCCGAACTTATCTTCCATGTTAGCACCTTTTGGTTGGGACTTGAAATGACTATCAACTACAAACTTCGCAAGCATCTCATCCTTGATTGGGTCAACCACGTCCTGCATAGAACCAATGTCCATACATATTAGACATGTCCCATTTAATATGTTCCAGAAGTAAATACTTGACAAGGATAATAACCTTAAGGACACAGAGGATATCAAAACGTGAAACAATTGGATCTGTCAATTCGACATTCTGTGAAAATGTCTTTGATGAATCATATCTGGAAAACAGAAATATTAGTTAGATACTACTAGAGTAAGATGGAACTACATAAAAAGGAAAAGGTTGAAAAGAATATTTGTCAAAATGGCAGCATATTATGGCTCATATTTCTGGTTTTGCGTACCTTCCACCAATAGGATTTGCAGCAGCAATGACATTGGAGAGAAATGACAATCCCAGCCTTTGATATGCTGATACTTTGCTGCTCCATTGCTTCATGGATGCTTTCCCTAATCAACGATAACCATTTCCAAAATCAACTGAATGTTTTAGAACACTGAAATCATAGGCACATGTATGAGTATTTATTGACCTGTCCTGATCATTCATTTTGTCAAACTCATCAAATAAGGCAGATCCCTTTGTCAGCAAGTACAAGGGCTCCTCGTTCAAGTGTCCACTCTCACGTGACTGGGTCCTTGTGCACTGCTGCTGTTAGCCCAACAGCAGAAGCTCCCTTCCCAGTTGTATAGACAGCCCTATGGCCGGTCTTTTCAACATACCTTAGGAAGAATATCAAACAACCAAAACTTGACACATTTATGAGACCAAGTCACTTCATATATGAACTGGGAATTAGGGCTATCTCTCACTTGAGAAACTGAGATTTGGCTGTTCCCGGATCACCTAGCAGGAGCACATTTATGTTCCCACGCAACCGATGCTTCCCATGGACATTTTTCTCTTGACCTCTGAACATCGCAAGAGCTATTGCGGCCATCGATTGAGGGGCAATTGACTTGATAATCCAAGGTTTGTTCACAAATGAAAGTCGTTTTGAGAAATTTGCTAGAGCTGAATATTTAGTGAAAGAACTCAAAAAAGTTCTGATTGCACAAAATCATGCTGTAATCAAGAAAGTACTAAGCAAAACCTCCTTTTCTCCGATATTTGGATCCTTAGATAACTTCTCAATCTCTTCTTTCTCCTCCTCTGTGAGTTTGTAAGATGAAAAGAGGTCTTGCTTCTTTGTAACATAGTTTGCCTCAACGACAGTGGCAAACACAGGAAATCCATTTTTAGCGTTCAAAGACAAGTCAAAGTTGTTTGTGTAAATGCCAGTGACCTCCTAAAAGAATACATGGAACAAAGGAGAAAAAATCAGAAGATAATCACTAACCCAAATAACAACAAAAGAATTATAAATCCAAGTCAGAGCTCTACGATCTCTTCCCCAGGGCGAGCACAGTCAATTAGATCATTGAGGAGTATCACTTCCTTGTATCTTGGAAGTCGACCTGGAGGCACAATTCCCGGGCTCTCTTGGAGAGTAAGTTTCTGGTAATTCCTATAAATTGTCTGCAGCAATGTGTGGAGGGAAAATAACGGCCAAGGACGTGTTTTGATAATTAATACCTGCCAAGGACATGCTAAGAGCATTTGTTAATGCTGAAAATGTCATTGGCGGATATTAATTATCAAAACACGTCCTGAGCCGTCATTTTCCCATGTGTGGAAGACAGTCAGAAGTCTTAGTTTGTGTTTTCTCCTCATCAATCAACACTATCTAGAGATAATTTACCTGCTCAATATTGACAGTGAATTGTCCTTTAGACTGGCATTCTGGGCATGAACCAACCCTGACCTCCAAATATGAGTTCTGGAAAAATGGTCCAAGAATCATCCCACATTTGCTGCAATCATACTTTACCTGCTGTCGCTGGGGGAATAATCCCGAGTCCCGAGCGTCGAGAGTCACAACCCCCCCTATACGGATCATGGTGTTCAAATGGATCTGCCTGGAAAGTAAAAGGACATAAGTGATAGAATTCCTAAAATCCTAACTATCTTCCCCACTACCTTATGTTCCATATTTGATAATAAACTGGCAAATTGGAGGTGCAGACATAGATCTTTTGATGGATTTGCGTGTACTTTGGATGCAATTCAAACACAACAATTTTAGCAACTTCTTCCATAACCTCCAGCACAGACTGAGGTGCATCAGCTAGCCAAATCGCAATGTTGGGGTGGACATATATGAATTTTTTGTAATCAATCTCCAGACTACACTTATTAGCTACGTACCAAAGTCAGCCAGCAAAGAAAAGCACAAGATCAATCCATTTTGGAAAGTGAGTAAATAACAGAAAAGAAGGATGTAAAATGGTAGGATTCTGAAAGTTTCAAAACTAAAAGACGACGCCTAAATAGATTATCTAGGACTGTTAAGGAAATGAATCCCACATTGCTTGGGAGTGGAATGGGTGATCACTTAATAACATCTGAAACATCTCCACTCATTGCCAATTGGTTTTGAGATGAATATAAAGTTTCCATGTGGTATCAGAGCGGGGCTTGTTCCACCCCACATTTTAAAAATTCATAATCCACACCCCACGATGACAGACCAGCAAAAAGGTTGCACTATGATAGGACCCAAAAGTGGCCACACATGACAGATCTCAAATGCGGCTGCACGTGAGGGGAAATGTTAAGGAAATGAATCCCACATTGCTTGGGAGTGGAATGGGTGATCACTTAATAACATCTGGGACCTCTCCACTCATTGCCAATTGGTTTTGGATGGATATAAAGTTTCCACAAGGACCATCTCATTTATCTGCCTCACATAGACTATATCCTTGTCATTATTTGATTTGTGATATGTTAGTAAAAACTCCTTGAACTTCTTGGCAATGAAGCGGCGCACTTCATCCCTAGTAACCCACTCCCTTAAAGTTCCCTGGACACAATACATCTCAAATTCACCTTCTTCATCCATTTCATCCTACAAAAGACAGTCCAGTGGTTAGAAGTTTCAGTCCATAATGCATCCAAGATTTCATACGGCTCACCCACAATGGTAAGAAGAACTTCACATAACATATAAGGACAACTTGACACCTCGTACTGTTCATAATCAGTCTGATCTGTCATAGGCACATCCTCTCTTTGACTGTCCTCGCAGTGATCGACCTGGTGAACTTTGCATTGCATCAGTATCCTCCTCATTTCTTGCTGTGGTGGGAGGCCTAAAATCAGCACTGGATCGTTTAGAAGGCCTGTAGTTATCCTCATCGTATCTGCAACAAAATGTCAAGTTTTACAAAAAAAAATCTTATATCAAGCTCATAGCCATAAAGTGACGATCCTATTACAAGCCTAATTATACAAAAGTATTTCTGCCAACAGGTTCCTACACAAGTTCACAATGCAATTAAATTCTTCTCAGGAACCAAGGATGACTCCAGTTTCAAAAATATATACTTGAGACTGTGGAGTGCAATCAATATATTTTCAGGATCAGTTAGCATGTGACACTCTTTTGACCATTTACTGAATAAGAGTACAGACAGCAACAGCTTTCCACTTGCATGATGCTTCTTCCTCATACCTCCCGCTTTTTATTTTATTTTTATAGTATAGGGAATAAATCCAAAGTCCAATGAAGAAACAATTTCTTTCACAACCTCATTTTCAGGAGCAGGGCCATGGCCCTCCAAAGCACGGAAATTCTCCCAAGGCCGTTTACATGCATGCCATACATAAGATGACTTTGCTTCGCTCCACCCTGCCACCTGATAAACACCTGGTCATGTTCTATGCACCAGACAAGAAAACCTTACAAAAGTTGGGTTGGACTTCTATGCGACACTTCAACAGGTTTTGAATGTCCATTTCATGCCATTGTCACAAGAAAGAAGCGGGGCCATGGCACTCTAGAGAACAAAAAACTCTCCTAAGACCCATAACATTTATGTCATAAGTAAGATGACTCTGCCTTATTCCACCCCGCCACAAGGCAAGCCCCTAGTCATGTTTTGTGCATCGCACAAGAGAACCTTATATAAGCTGGTTTGGACATATATGCAACACTTCAACAGCTTGTGAATGTCCGGTTCATGCAATTGTCTCGAGGAAAGAATGATAGTTATCCCTTGTAAGCAATATTCAGGTAAACTTCTGTATCTTCAAGCAAAAGAAAAATACCATGTTTACTTCCACCTTGACAGGGAAAAGAGTACCATGTCAGTATAACTAGCAAGCCGTGACTGTACAAATCCAATTCTTACAGGTCTAGATCCTTTGAAGTTGGTTGTGCACTTAACCACTGAGTAAACATTCCACTGTGCCACTTGCATATGGCATTCGATTAGTAAAGAAAGTAACAACATCTACAATGTTTTGTCCCTACTCTCAAAGCCAAAGACAATTTTTGGCCAGCTCCGGTGGCACTTTACCATTTTGAGAGTAGGGACAAAACATTGTAGATGTTGTCAGTGGTACTTTTCCATTTTGGCCATGTTGCTCCAATGGTGCCAAGCCATTTTACATTATAACAACCATTTTAGAGCATCCATTAGCCCATGCTATTTTGGCAAAGCCGAAACCATTTGTTGGCTTGCTAGTGTCAAAATGCTTAACCTGGCACTGCTGCTTCATCAATGCAAACAATATTACGACAGCTACCATTATGTCCTTCAAACTACAATTTATCAACACAAGACATGTAGCTTTCCTGATTTTGGGTCGAGAATTTTTTCGTATGTTCTTGTGATTTGCTGAGAAATGCTATGAGAACCAGATTTCTCCAACTCTGTACCTGTGGTGGAATCAAGTTTCGGTTCATGGTTATATTTTTTCGGTATGAATTTTTATTGGTTTCAGCCAAACTTGCTACCAAATGTGGCAATTACTACCAAATGTGGCAATTATCAAGGCCTTTGCCAAGTTTTGAGATGAAATTTGGTTCACTGGCAGCCGTATTTTCTAGACTTTCCAGCCAATTTTGGCATCAGCAGTGAGTATAGATCACCCCCGGAGCTGCTCTAAGCCCTGTTGGGATTTGTCCCACATCGTTTAATTATCTCCTCCAAAACTAGTATATGAGCTTGGGCGGCCTCTCCACTCTTTGCCAATTGGTTTGGAGTTGGATGCTTTAACAAACCTTTGCTCCCAACTCCTGTTCACGACCATTCTAGTCAACGCGGCCAATCCTAGGTTGGCTTATGATTTGACAAAACCAGCATTTAGCTGAAAGATTAGCAAAGCCATTGGAGATCTTATCCAAAGCCAAATATGGCTTCGGCAAGAGAACTGGCCTACTTCTATGGAAAGTGCCTTTGTAATTTCCTTTAGTTAAACCGTTATTATAGGAGGCTTGTTATTGTATTCACGTTTGTGAAACTATTAAATTTACTTATCCAAGCAAACCAAACAGCATAGGATTTGGAGACATTTCCTAGTACACAGTCTACATCTTTTATTGCTCACCCACGGCATATTTTTTGATCAGAAGACATATTTAGTATTCATAAAATGCCTTACAGCCATTACAAAGATATCCATCCATTAACTTTTGGAGCTGAAAGAACAACAGAGGCAGCTAACCGGCTGGGGGGTCCTACCCATACACTTTTTGTGGTCCCCTTCGTAGGGGTAGGCAATGATAGGCAAACCAAATCAAACACAACCATGAGCTCCGATCAAAACCAAGACACCCAAACTCAATCGGGACCTGCAAACCTGAACCACGAACCCAAGGCGCATCACCGGTGACGAAACGCCGACGACTACGTAGTGGAGATGATGGAGGAGGTGCAGCAGCGGAGGAAGAGGAGTAGTCAAGGCGTCTGGCGGCGATCGGATGAGGGTGGAGAGTGATGAGAGCAGATATATCCAATTGGGAATGAAACCCCACCCCCCCCCCCCCCCCCCCCCCCCCCCCCCCCCAAACAGTCCAAAGATTGCTGGGTTTTAACTAGGAAGCTGCATTCAAGTTTCTCGAAAACTCTTACAACTGTCGTGGTGTGGGCACTGAACCACATAGGGAAAACTTGCAAGCACTAGATAATCAAACCAACTTACAACAATACTAGAAAATTGACTGCAAAGGCCACAAGGTTTGATGAAAAACAATATCAACCACATGCACGTCTACAGCCAGGCAAGACTCATCAAGTTCTGAAAATACTACTTGCATTCAAAACTATACCGAAAGATTAAAAAAATTAGTAAGAGTCCAAAAACTCAATGTTCAGGTCAGATTACACGCACCTCGACTAATCCTAAAGCCCACCAATCACACCCCAATCCCACCGACCACGAGTGGGGAGCCCCATTAAAGCTAACTTGACAAAATAGAAATTGTACTAAACGAAGAAGTTACTGTCTTAAAAGTTTTCCAAAAATAAAAGCACAATAGAATCAGAACTTGACCACAGAACATATACGAGAATCAGAGTGGTTAATTAGAGTTACCTTGGTCGTGGAGAGGAGGTGGGGAAGCTTTCGCTGAGAGATGTGGCCATCTCTTGCGTCAAGTTCCAACTCGGTAGCCCTTCGATCAGCCATAATCTGGTCCAAATCCCTCTCGTCTTCAAGGACTCATCTAACATGGAACTAGAAAAAAGATTAAACAATCTTTTTTATCAACTAACATTGTCTCCGTTAAATACATGAAGCCGAAAGAATCACCAATGTGATTTTTTTTTTTTTCCCGTCCATAGAACGGGGACACTACTAGTTACCTTCTAACCATTCGTACCAGAATATACAAGCCTTTTTGCTTGTTGAAGGTTATGAACAGATAAAAAATTATTTTTACTTATAAGGTGACCTGTGATGATTTTTTCCAATCTTTCACAAAAGATCCTCAATTGTCCTGATTGTCTAAATAATTTATGAAAACATCATCCTAATTGCTTGTACATGCAAGTTTTTTTTTTTTTTTTTTGCAAGTCTTTTTTGCTTGTGCAGTGCAAGTTACTATAAGAGATAGGTTGTCTCAAAAATGAAGTCTCAAGGGACTGTAAGGCCAACAAAAACCATGATTCTCAGGTGCCGCAAAAGACCGAGCCAGGAAACAAACCTGCAAGATTACAAAAAGTGAGAGGACAAAACATTATAGATATGCAATTTGATTTCTTTCGATGTTGAAAACATATCTACGGGATTCAAAATTTTAGTTTTGAGGTTACAAAAGAAGAGGAGGGAAAAACTTGTGACCATCATGGAATTTGATGCAGGAAACATAGGAAGAATTACTGATTAGTAACTTAAGCATCTGAATAACTAAACAAAGGAACTGACTATAGACTGCAGAGTTAACTATTGGTCTTGCTGAAAAGAACTGCACAAGAACTGATAAGTTTTTATCACTGATCATTATGAGATCGAAATAATTGACAGTATAGTGGCCTTCAACTCATTGATATCCTTCAGCAAATTCTCATTCTCAATCTTCCGAGTCTCTAGCTCAACTTGCAAATCTGCATTTCACAAATATAGCACCATTAGTGACAAAGTTCTAAGGTCCACCAGATCTGGTGCCTCAAGTGAATAGAGAAGATAGAGTTTCTTGGTCTTTGAATGCAAATGGATGCTATACTACTAAACCTGCTTGGGCAGCTCTTCAATCTCGGGCTATAGAATTGGGATGGTTTTATCTGGTCTGGTATAAGAAATCAGTACCCCCCTTGGTCTTCCATCCAGCGGATTGCTATTTTGAATAGGCTATCTACAAAGAATAGGTTGGCTGCTTGGGGTGTTCTGAATAATAGAGGGTGTGTTCTATGCAATACAGGTATGGAAAGCCATTCCCATCTATTTTTTGACTGTCAGTTATCTTCTCGATTTTGGTTGAATATAAGAGACCGTTGTGGGCTCTCTCCTCATGCATGGGACTTGAATTCAGAAGTGCAATGTGGTATCTCTAACTGTAAGGGAAGTTCGGTTCAATCTCTTCTCTTTAAAATTGGCTTATCTGCCTCCATCTATTCTATTTGGAAGGAGAGGAATGGTAGAATATTTCAGCAAGTTGGGTATGACTGTGCAACTGTTGAGAAGTTGATTGTAGAGGAAGTGAAGTCCTGTACAGCCTTCATTTCGTGCTAAAGGTAGTTAATCCGAAAATTCCCCCTCACACGGGTAGCATGTTGATTCGGGAAGACATAGGTCATGGAGACAGATTCCTAAGACCTCTGCCAATGTCAAGAGCTGTCTGGAGTGGGGCATTTCTGAGAAGATTTTTGGCCCAGCTTAGCTCTTTTTTAGTTTGTTGGATGTTTCTGATAATTGTATTTAGTTTAGTCCTTAATGTTTTGTTCTATATTGGTTGTGTCCTCTCAAGGCTATCTCCTTGAGTTTTTTGGGAGTGGTCCCTTTAATAAAATTACCTGGTTCCAAGAAAAACTAAGCACATGAAGATTAACCATCTACGTACAGGTGAGAAAGGGCTTCAGCATCCCTTATCAAAACAAGTTCTTCAAAAAAGATAAAACAATTTCCATTTGTCTTCTGCCGTTAGCATAAAGTAACATACAAGTTACAACTGCAATTGTAAGAGTATAGAAGAGCATGCCAACCAGGAAACAATCAACGGGAATTGGACCATCGCAGATCCCATATGCCCAATAAACAGAGCCAAACTAGTAATTAGGTGGCAAAATGTGAAAAGTACTGAACTCAAAGAAAGGAATGAGCGACAGTGATGCCTGTTGGGATTTGTCCCACATTGGTTAATTATCTCCTCCAAAACTAGTATATGAGCCAGGGCGACCTCTCCACTCTTTACCAATTAGTTTGGAGTTGGATGCTTTAACATGATATCAGAGCTCCACATTAACCATAATCGCAAACCACCATAACTCTAAAATCTCCCCGTATTTACCAAAAAAAAACTGCCATCGTTGACAACAGCTGCTACCACAGTAACCCTAACCCATCACCATAGCCACCATCCATCAGCCCCGCAAACCCCCAAAACCACAAACCCAGTTACCAAAATCCCTCGAAATTTCTTGAAACCTCTTACCCAACACTCGCCCGTACCTGAATAGCCTCATCAGCGCCTGATACAGTCTCGTCGGCGCCTGAAAAGCCTCTTCGGCCCTTACCCAGTTCTCGTCGATTTCTCCTGAACCTTGCCAGAGTTGGTTCACAATTTGTTCTTGCTCTTTGATCCTTACGCAGTCCTCGTTGATCGACTTCTTGTCCTTCCGCTGCCCGAAAATTTGGTTGCTTGTCCGGTATACTAGTTCTATGTTGATAAGTTGAAGGTTGGTTCCTGATCTTAGCTTGGTTCTTTGGTATTCTAATTTTCTAATACTATGTTGATCAGTTTACTGCCTTTCGGCTGACTTCTATTGTTGGTTCTCTGTGAGCGCTGATGTTGTTCGGAGCTCCATTGGTTAACATTGCAGTCTGTTAGTTTGGCTGGGTCATGCATGTTGCAGTCAGTTGGATATTGCTGGTTTATGTTATTTTTTACTCTTATTGTGTGGATTATGGTTTCTGCGGTTGCTGTTTTGTTGGGTTTGAGCAATGGCAGGTTCATCCATGTTGGTATTGGTCGTTTGATCTAGTATTAGTTTTTTTTTTTTTTTTTGGGTTTATTATACGTGGTTGGATTAGTTGGTCGTTGTTGATTAGTTGGTGATTCTTGTGTTTGTGCTCCTTACGTGTTTAGGAAAATGTCTTGAGGAGAAAACAGGTTCGGGCCCTCTTTCTACAGTTGTTGGTACTACTTCTAGTTCTAGTTCTACTGGTATTGGTAGTCTTTTTAGTGGCTCTCGGTCTCGCGAGAGACACTCTATTACCTCCACACCCTTAAATGGGGGTAATTATGTTCTTTGGGCTAAAGCTGTTGAGGTGTATTATATGGATCAGTCCGAGGACTCTTATTTGACTGGTGAGCCCCTTGCTCTAGATGCACCCACATATGGGGCCTGGAAACCTGTTGATGCTCGTATTCGTTCCGAGTTATGGAATAGTATGACGGAGCAGGTTGCTAGCACGTTGATATTTTGTGATACAGCTCGAGAAGTGTGGACACAGGCAAAAGAGTTATATTCAGGAGTCGACAATCTCCATCGTACGTATGATCTTCATCAGTCTTTCTTTAATATATCTCAGGGTGATGATTCTTTTGAGGATTATTATGCTAAGTTCCGGCGTAATTGTAATGAGTTGGATATCTGTGAGCTACTTTCTGCTGATATTCAGGTTATACGGCGCTAGCATGAGCGCATGAGGGTCACTCGTTTCTTATCTGGTGCATCATCCACTTTCAAACCTGTGGGTAATCAAATTTTGGGAGATCGTGACTTATCTCCTCTCAGCGAGGTATTCAGTCGTTTCCGGCAGTCATTGTCTATTTCTGGTACACCGGCTCCTGACCATTCTGTTTTGACTTCCGCTGTTTCTGA
The DNA here is from genome assembly GCA_014282245.1 of Rhododendron simsii. Taxonomy (NCBI): domain Eukaryota; kingdom Viridiplantae; phylum Streptophyta; class Magnoliopsida; order Ericales; family Ericaceae; genus Rhododendron; species Rhododendron simsii. The sequence goes on along the minus strand of CM024960.1, from coordinate 18,940,992 downwards.
TAGCTCTGTGTTCTCAGCCAGTCGTGGCCGTGGTCGCAGCCGTGATTCTGGGTTTCGAGGCCGTGGTCGCGATTTTGGGATGAATGGTTGTGGTTCTAGTGGTCGACACTGTTATTGGTGGTCGAGGTGATCGTACATTTAGTCGTGGTGGCCATACAGACACTGTTATTGGCGGTCGAGGTGATCGTACATTTAGTCGTGGTGGCCGTATGACAAGGGGAGGCCGCGGTCGTGGCCGTGGTGCTCGGTTGTGTACTTATTGTAGGGGGACCAATCATTGGGTGGACACATGTTGTGAGTTGTATGGCTTCCCTCAGGCTCATCAGGCTACTGTCTCTGAGGATGCTGGACAGTTTGTTCAATCTTCTACTGATAGTGTGGTTGTTTCAGCTGATGAGCATCAGCGCTATTGTCATTTCAAACTGCAATAGGATCTTCCACTGCTACGCTTGCTCAGACCGGTCCATCTATTGCTTGTGTTGCCTCCTCTTCTTCCTCTCCTTTGGTTATTGACTCAGGAGCTACCGATCATATGACTGGTACACCTGTTTTCCTTTGTGATTGACAGCCAGTTGGTAGATCATCTCATGCTACATTAGCTGATGGATCTACCACCGCTGTTACTGGTTTGGGTTCAGTTCCTGTCTCTTCTTCTCTTACATTGACATTTGCATTGCATGTTCCTCATTTTCCGTTTAATCTTATGTCTGTGAGCCGTCTTACAAAATCTTTAAATTGTTATATTACATTTCTTCCTCGTGGCTGTGTTTTTTAGGATCTCACGACGGGGAGGAAGATTGGTGGGGGCATTGAGCGAGGTGGTCTATATTACTTAACAGTGTCTCAAACCGTTGCCCTTCAGACATCAAAGTCTCCATATCAACAGCACTGTCGTCTTGGTCATCCCTCTCTTCAGAGCTTGAAGCGTCTTGTGCCCTCGTGTCCTTCCATTAATGAGTTGGTTTATGAAATCTGTGAGTTTAGTAAACATCGTCGAATCAGTTTTTATCCTAGGGTTGAGCATCGTGCGTCGCGTCCTTTTCAGTTAGTTCATTCAGACATTTGGGGGCCTTATCATGTGCCTAGTATTTCTGGTTTTCAGTATTATGTTATCTTTGTGGATGATTTTTCTCGTATCACATATCTTTATCTAATGAAAGAGCGATTTGAATTGAAATCTGTTTTTAAATCCTTTTACATGGAGATGAAGAATCAGTTTGATACCTGCATTAAGATATTTCGTTTAAATAATGCCCGTGAATATTTTCATAGTACACTGTCTCAATTTTTTGTTGATCATGGCATTATTCACCAATCGTCGTGTTCTTAGACTCCACAACAAAATGGAGTTGTTGAGCGCAAGATTCGGCACTTGTCTGAGGTTATGCGTGCCTTATTATTTCAAATGCAGGTTCCTAAGTCATATTGGAGTAATGTTGTCCTCACTGCATGTTACTTAATCAGCCGCATGCCCTCTATGGTCCAAGGTGGTCAGGTTCCCCATACGGTCTTATTTCCCGATCGGCCTCTCCATTCATTACCCCCTCGAGTTTTTGGGTGTACCTGTTATGTCCATGCTCCTGACCCTGATAGAAGTAAATTTGATCCTCGGTCTTTTCGGTGTATTTTTCTCAAATACTTACACCCAGAAAGGGTATCGATATTACTCTCCTACTTTACGTTGTCACTTTGTCTGTGCTGATGTCACGTTCAATGAGTCCTTGCCCTATTACTCAGCTCCTGTTACTACCAATGATCTCCTTACCCTAGAGTCTGTGTTGCCTATGGCTGTTCCAACTGGCACTGTTCTACCAAATCCTTTGCAGGTTTATGTTCGGCGTTCCCACGCACCGGCACCAACCCCATCTCCCCCTGCAGAACCCTCCCAGCCTGCCGGACCATTTTCGCCTGCACCTCCGTCTTCCCCCCATCACTAGATCCGCCTGCTCCTCGCTATCCGACTCGTGAGAATCGCCACCCGCCGGTAAAATATGGTTTTTCTAATTGTTCTCGCACTTCTCATCCTCATTCTCGGGTTATCTCATATGATCATCTCTCTCCATCTCTCCGTGTTTTCACTACTACTGTCTCCTCTGTTTTTGTTCTTAACACTGTTCAGGAGGCATTATCACGGTCTGAGTGGCAGAAAGCTATGGAGGATGAAATTTCTGCTCTTCATAATAATGGCACGTGGGAGTTGGTTACTCTTCCTGCTGGTCAAACTACCGTCGGCTGTCGTTGGGTCTATACTGTTAAGTACCTTCCTGATGGCACTGTTGAGGGCCACAAAGCTCGTCTGGTTGCCAAAGGGTACACCCAAACTTATGGTGTTGATTATTCAGAAACGTTCTCTCCCGTTGCCAAGCTTGGTTCTGTGCGAATTCTTATTTCTCTTACTGCCAATCTTGGTTGGCCGTTGTTCCAACTTGACGTCAAAAATGCCTTTCTCCATGGCAATCTCCAGGAGAAAGTCTACATGGAGCAACCACCTGGGTTCATTGCTCAGGGGGAGCGTCATAAGGTATGTCGTCTTTGCAAAGCACTCTATGGACTTAAGCAATCTCCTAGAGCATGATTTAGCAAGTTTAGTGATGCAGTTATGAGATTTGGCATGTGTCGAAGTCAGTCAGACCACTCTATATTCTCCCTTATGTCGGCTCAAAGGAAAGTATTGCTCATTGTTTATGTAAATGACATTATTATTACTAGAGATGATCCAAAAAGGGATTGATGAGTTGAAACAATTCTTACAGTCAGTTCCATACTAAAGACTTGGGTAAGCTGCGATATTTCTTGGGCATTGAGGTAGCAAAGTCCAAGGATGGGATCAGTCTGTCCCAGAGGAAATATGTGTTGGATATTCTAGAGGAGACAAGTTTATTGGGAGCTAGACCTGTGGAGACTCCAATGGATCCTAATGTGAAACTTTGCATTGATCAGAGGGAGGTATTTCCTCATCCAAACCAGTATCGTCAATTGGTTGGTAAGTTGAATTATCTTACCAATACACGTCTTGATATCTCATTTGTTGTTAGTGTGGTGAGTCAATTTACGTCTGCTCCTCGTCTTCCACATTGGGAAGCTTGTATTTGCATTGTTAAGTACCTTTAAGACTCATCCAAGACGCGGTTTATTTTATCGTTCTAATGGTCATTTTTGTGTTGAGGCATTTACGAATGCAAATTGAGCAGGGTCACCTTCAGACAAACATTCAACAACTAGTTACTGTACATTTGTTGGTGGCAACGTAGTTACTTGGAAGAGCAAGAACCAAACTGTTGTTGCAAGGTCTAGTGCAGAGGCAAAGTACCATGCTATGGCTCATACCACATGTGAGATTGTTTGGCTGAGATCCTTTCTTGAGGAGCTAGGATTTCAGGTGCAGTTACCCATTCCTATGTATTGTGACAATCGGGCAACGATACATATTTCCTTGAAACCGGTGTTTCATGAGAGAACCAAACATATTGAGGTAGATTGTCACATTGTTCGAGAGAAGGTTGACAATGGTATGTTGGTCACACCCTTTGTGTCCACAAGAGCTCAGATCGCAGATATCCAAATCACTGTTTAAACCTCGTTTAGAATTCTTATGTAACAAGCTAGGACTTTGTGATATTTACTCTCCAGCTTGAGGGGGGTGTTAGAATATTGTCACGCTTATGTTAGTCCCACATTGGCTAATTGAGTCATTGTAATGAGTATCTCATATTATAAATAAAGTCCGTGTGTGTTAGGGTTAATTAACACCCTATACACTTTTCCCTCTCTCAAATAACATGGTAAGGCTAAAACCAAGATGACTGTAGTGGGCCGCACTCCCAACCATTGGAGGTCCGAACCATGCACACCCAAGTGGCTTGGGGAACGACAGGCTATAGAACATGGAGCAACTGAGCCCAACCGAACCGTAGGTCCTTGCTGAGATTATCGTACGCGTCCCTTATCTATGGGTTGAAGGGCTTGAACCTTATTCAAAAGTAACCAGGGTTGCTTACCCAAACTGTATTCCTTGGGTAAAGCCGATCTGGGTCCAACCCGCTTGATTTACGGAATGTGGTTCACACACATGAGCATAACCGTCTTCTAAGCCTACGTCATATGTGATGTCAGCAGAAGCGGTTATCTCGCGTGCTGAACACGTGTATGCTTGGAGGGCAAGTTTGGAGGTTCTATAAAAGGATAAAGCAAAAAAAGCCTAAGAGGTACCCTGCTCATGCTAACCCAAGAGCTTCCTTACTTTTTCCACCTTCAGCTACTTAACCATCGGAGTGCCTTCCCGGCTGACTCCGACCGGTTAGGCACAATGGGTGTTCCTTGTGGAGGTCCAACCCTGTGGAGAGGCCCTAGTCCAAATCCGAACCAGAGTTCCACCACCACCTTTGTCGATAAACCAGCACCCCACAATGACATACAACCATATCCATGCGTCCAATTATAAACCACAAGAAAAAATAGCCTTTGGTTTCATCGTGTTCGACCCCTCAAAAGTACAAGCGTAATGGTGGAACATATCAAGAAAGACAAACATGATATAGCTTTTTTTCTTGTGTGTGTGAGTGGGTGGGTTCTTAGCAATTAAACCAACAATTCAAAAAACCACCTCTCAACTGTAATTGCTCGGAAACTTCTTTTCCAACAAGGCCAGTCTTTTGCTTGTTTATATCACAGAAGTTCACTTTGACAACTTACTCAAAACGTATAGTGCCTCTATCAAGCAAGATCACTCATTATAAAATCATGCAAATTAAGTAGTTGCATAATGCAAAATAAAGACGTGTATATTACAGATAGTAGGAACATACAATGGATTTATGAATTACCACATGAAAAATTTAGGGAAGAAACTTGCAGACATGTCTACGTGAGTCCCAGATGTTTGAGATATCTCACTATTACTACTGCCTCATGTCTGCCTATGCCTTTTTGTACAAAGAAGAAAAAACCAACATTACCAGAATTGGAACCATGAAGATCTTCAAGAATCTCCTCCATAAATGCCAACATTGAGTTCTGCAAGGCATTGTCTTTCTTTCCCAAAAGATGTAATCCGGTTTCAAGAGACTCTTTTTCTGACAGTAAATCCCTCAGTACATCATTTTCTCCCTTTTCAATGTTCCTCTGGAAATCAAGGCATGATTTAGTAAAACCTTCCCTGTCCAAAAACAACTGAGTCAGCTATATGCAGAAGTTAGCCAAAGTAAATTGTACAATGTTTAACTGCCAGTATTATTTGTTTGGACTGTCACAACTATGAGAACATTGTCACATATCCTGCCTCTTTTTTGGGGGGTCGCAAAGTTCTTTGGAATGGAATAGCACCATATGTTTCAGCAGGTCCTAAATAATTACAAGAGACTAAATGTTGTTGATAAATTACCTTAAAGCTTATCATGAAAGAATTGCTAATGTGATCAGCGTGTGGACAGGATCACATTACAGAAATATCTCTGGCCTAATGTACTGAACTGTAAAATTATTGCAACAGCGGAGTCATGTCGATGTAATTTTTTAACTTTCAAGCCTTAACTAGAGCTCTATATACATAGTATTATATGAAAGTAGTTCATTTACAACAACACATGGAAATGCAATCACAGAGGCCTTTACAAAATCAAACCAAAAAGAAACCAATTCTATGACTAGGGGGAGAGATGTATAATTCTCTCTCTCTCTCTCTCTCTCTCTCTCTCTCTCTCTCTCTGTGTATAAAAATGTGTATGTGTATTCCAAATGCACAAACAGTGCAAAAAAGTATTGAGTCTAGTTGAAGTGTACAGATGTGAGACACAGATAACCTGTATTTTCATATTTTTTGCACATTCACATAGATTTGGACCAGTACCGCGAGTTGCTCATTCTTTTAATGATCTCATCACGCTTCACTCTTAGACAACATAAATCCTCCTCCAAGAGTTTTACCGAGCTTCTTGAATCAGCTATAAACAAGCAAGAAAAGAAAGAAAATGAGTAGATCACAACTCTCATTGTACAAAACCAAGTAGGATGAGGAGATTCACCAAGACCATCAAACATCATAAGCATAAAATAAGGCAATAAGCTTTCACGGGTAACATTCAACTTGCAGGTCTTGTGAGGTTTTTTCACTTTGTCCTTTACACTATAGCTTTTGCTTTCCCAGTGTAGAGAACTGATAGTATTATGTGATTTAAAAACTTGAGCTACAGCACAACTGTACGTGGATCTGCAGAATTGAAGTGACTCTAAGAGCAAACAGAACTTTGAACACTAAATCTAAGGGCAACATAACATGAAATAACTCTAGAAATGGCATTTTAAAGCGTACTTCATTTCCCATGCAGTCTAACAAATTAGCATTTACGTTATCGAACAGATAGGCTATCTACTAATTCATGGCAGACCCGGAAGGGAAAATAATTATTTTCCTTCGTTCCTCTACTAGGTTTTTGATATGGGTGGGAGCTAGAGGGGGGAAACGTATTAAAATTATATTAACATCTACATTCCACCTTTTTACTTTCCTCATTCTCTCTGATCTCTCCTATTTCCGATCTTTAAATCATTTGTTAGTTTTGTTTATTGTTTTCTTTCCTATTTCTCCTGAAAATCACAAAACGAAAAAAATACATTTCTTCTAACTCTCTTTTCCTTATCTTTGCCGAACCAAACAAGGAAATCTAACTACTCTCCTCTCTAACAGACTAAACTCCAATATAATTTCCTCTGCTTTCCCTAAGATGTAAAAAAAAAAAAAAACCTAACTTTGCAAATTCTTCAAATACTTAATCTGAAGGAACCACAAGAATAAAGATGTGGTACAAACTGAACTCTTGTTTTACCAGTAACTGCAATCAATCCACTGATATCAAAATCCAGCACATAAACCATCTTCGCCAGCTCCGATTCTCTGGCTGACAAATCGCTCTCCACTTCGGAACACCTCACAATTTCCGACTCTATCTCTCTGGTGATCTGAATACTCGCTTCGATTTCTTCATTCACCTGGAAAAAAAAAGAAAAGGAATTGACGCAATATTTAGAAACCCTAGGTTTTGATCTGACGAGAAACCCCAATTATCGATGCTAAAATTATCCTGTAGTATAAATTGTGATGAAAATGCATACGAAAGTATAAATGCAGCAGGCGTGAGTTTAAGTAAGGTGATGGGTAACCTGATCGAGCATGTCCTTGAGAGAAGAGATCTGGCAGAGAATCGCTCCTGAAACGTCCATTCTCAAAACAACACTCAACTCTCTATCTCTTCAAATTTCCCGCCGTTTTGTGGGGTTTGTGACGGAGATGATGAGGTGTTTGTAATTCCCTCCCGGTGTAATAGCCAACCCTTTTGCTTACTAATCGTCTCTCTTCAAGATCTTCTCATGCAGTAGTAATGATTAGTCATTTTATATATTTCTATATATAATTTCCGTTTGATGATCCAGGGGTGTTCCGGTTTGGAGAAATTTTATTTTTTAAAAAACAACGTGATTTTAAACTCAAAAATTACGTATTTATGTAAATAATTTTTCTATCAGTATGGATCTTATTTGATAGATCTCATTGAGGTTCTGTTCCGGTTTCTCCAAAAAGGAACTTTTAGAAAAATAAGATAATTTCAAACTCAAAAATCATGTGTTTACGTAAATAATTTTCCTACAAATATGGATCTTATTTGATAGATCTCATTGAGATCTTTTAAACAGTGCAAACAAATTTTAAAAATTATTTTTCATTTTCATTATATTTGAGCTTGAAATTACCTTCTTTTTGAAAAAGAAGGTTTAAAAAGAAATCGGAACGGTACCTGAGATCTTTTATACGATGCAAAAAAAAAAATTAATTTCATTATATTTGAATTAAAAAATTGAAAAAAAAAATTTTAAAGAAGGTAAACTTAAACAGGACCTAACACATTCATTGTGTATAGGGTTGTTCAAGAAAAATTGAGAATCGTGAAACCGGTCCGGACCGCTACGATTTGTGCTTTTTGAATTTTGTCCGTGGATTAATAGTTTGGACACGAATTTGAAAATTAAAAAATTATGAGATACGGATTAGGATTGAATTTTCATTTAAAAACCGTGGATTAACCAAACCGGACCGTGAGATATTTAAAAAAATAAAAATATAGATATGTGTGTGTAATATATATAAATAATTATAATTTTACTAATTTGCTTGTTTGTTTTGAGAAACTAATTTGCTATTTTTTGTTTGGTTTTTATGGGATGTAATAAGTAGATCATGTTTGACCAGAATTTGTGTATTTTGGACAATGCTTAGTTTTATGAGTAAATTACAGTAAACCTCCCTTAACTAACCTAAATTTTCACTTAACCCCCTCCGACTATAAAACCCAACAGTGTGCACCCTCTAACTATCCAGAATTGACACTTAATCCCCTTTTGTTAGGTCTCCGTAGGAAAAATGCACCGACGGCCGTCTCCGGCCACCGGGCGGCCGATCCGAGCCGTCCAAAATTTTTTTAAAAAAAAACCGAGTGGGCTAACGCGGGAATCAACGGCATCCGACGTGCGTAAGTGCTCGATCTAAACACCCCATTTAAATTCTTGGGATGTTTGGATCGAGCACCTACACAAATCGGATGCCGTTGATTCCCGCGTTGGCCCACTCGGTTTTTTTTTTAAAAAAATTTTGGACGGCTCGGATCGGCCGCCCGGTGGCCGGAGACAGCCGTCGGTGCATTTTTCCTACGGAGACCTAACAAAAGGGGGTTAAGTGTCAATTCTGGATAGTTAGAGGGTGCACACTGTTGGGTTTTGTAGTCGGAGGGGGTTAAGTGAAAATTTGGATTAGTTGAGGGGGGTTTACTGTAATTTACTCTAGTTTTATTTGGTTGCTGTCTTGCTGCCTTTACCATGTTTATTGCCTTAATGTCTTTGCTGCATTTACAATTTGGTCAATGTTTTATGCAAATTAGTGTTTGCATTTTTATTTGGAATATGATCACGGTAGTAGCATCATTTTAATTTTTGGTAGGAAATCTGTGGATAAAACCGGAATCGAACCGTGATTTACAGGTCGAAATCCGAACTGAACCGTGAGACTTTTAGATTAGGATTGGATTGCATTTTCTAAAAATCGTGAGATACGAATTAGGATTAGATTCATACGAATCCGATCCGATCCGGACCGTAGACAGTAATTGTGTAAATCATTCAAGCGACAAAATTACATTGATCAGACGTCGTAATTCCTGTCAACGAATAATATTGTCATGCGATAAAATACTACTCCAGATGTTAAAACTCTGACAATCTATTTTTATGAAAGTTCAAAACATGTAATTATTCAAACAGAAACAAACCATTGCAATTGTCACCTTATAAAAAAGAGAAATTTATATAAATAGTCCTCCTAGTTTTACTTGAGTCTTATTTTCATCCTCCAAGTATCAATTGTAACTCTTTTGACTTTCAAGTTTGGTTTTCGTATCAAATTGGTCAAATTGATAATTTTTGTCGTCCAAACTGGATTGAAAAAATCAAATTGATGACAGTTTGGATGTTGTAGTTAGTACCGCGTTGGTCCAATTAATAATGTATACCCTCAATCTGATTTTTTTCATCTAGTGTGGCTGACTAATGTTATCAATTGGACCAATTTGGAACAAAAACCAAAATTTGAAGATCAAAAAAGTTGTAATTAATACTTGAAGGACAAAAATGAGACTCAAGTAAAATTAGAAAGACCATTTCCATAAATTTCTCTATAAAAAAATAAAAACTAACCGTTGTCAATGTCGGATTTAGTTCCACTTGCGGCTCCACATGGACCCATGAGTGGGTCAATTGAACTTTAACCAAAAAAAATCTTGGAATACATGTAATAATTTTGGTTTAGCTATTTTTTGAACACTCAATCATAATAAAACTTGAACACCACGCTCAAAAATAAGGAAAAATGACGGCTCAGGACGTGTTTTGATAATTAATACATTTTAAGGACATGCTAAGAACATTTATTAATGAACAAAATATTCTTGGCAGGTATTAATTATCAAAACACGTCATTGGCTGTCATTTTTTCCAAAAATAATTGAACACCAGCCCAAAAATAATCCAACACTCAGCCCACAACCCAATTAAGCCCACAAATCCATGTAATTCATATTTAAACAGCTAGTATTACTCTAGTTCACTTTACTCTGATTTACGTGGTTTTTTTTGCATGAATGTTGTATACATGGAGACCTACAAATTACTAAGGTTTTTGATTTTCGCGCTCCAAGAAAAGCCCAAGGCGCTCTAAATTTGTCTCCTTTTGCCATTGAAAATAATCTGATGCATTTGCGGCCCAAAACCAAGTCAAGAACCATTTTGCAAATGATTGTGTGGGACCTACTTAGAAGTCTTGCACAAATAATCTGAACCGATCAAAAATTATAAAATAATTTTTTGACGGATCTTGAAAATTATAAACAAAAAGCAAATGATCTGATCCAAACCATTCAAGATTATTTTAGAGTTTAGGGTCCTGAATTCTGAATAGAAAATGGAACAAATTAGATAAATTACTTTAAAAAATCCAATTATGCTAAATTTTTTCAAGATAAATCAAAATATTATTTTATAAAATTTGAATGGTTCGGATTGTTTGTACGGGACTTCTAAGTGGGTCCCACACAATTGATTGCAAAATGGTTCTTGACTTGATTTTGGGCCGCAAATGTAGCATATTATTTTGAATGGCAGGAGGAGACAAATTTGGTGCGCCTCTGGCTTCTCTTGGAGCGCAGAAATCAGATCCCATTACTAAATAGAATTTATATTGGTCTTATTGATCACACAAAAAGATGGATTACATGAAAACACGAGTTTCTTTGGTTGTTCTATGGAACCAACGGCTTGGGCATCATACTGAGTACCACAAAATATGGGTTGGATTAAGGGCAAGGACACGACATGAGTTCGGCTATATATTTTTATTTACTCAAATATTGACTCATTAAACTTGATCATATTAAATTAATTTCTTTTTCTCTATTCAATCAATTCCATAACATTGACAGTATCCTGTATGATTCAAGATGCACAATTCATAATGTGACAAAGAAAAGTACAAACGTATGATAGAAAAAGTAAAATGATATCACACCTTAAGGAAGTTTATTTTTTCATCCTCGTACTCCTTAGGTTGGAGCTCTTCAGCAATCACCATTTTCTTTTGGACAAATTTTCGTAGGCGTCCCTCTAGTTTTATTGTTGCCTCAATTTCGTACCTCTAGTTTCAATTGTCTCAATTTCGTCCCTGTAATTTGTTTTACGTTCCAAATTGGTAAAATTGTTAACATCGTTAATGAAACTAACGGAAAAAATATGATTAAAAAATTAAGTGATCCAATTTTTAATCCGGTTGAACCAGTGCGAAAATCTTATGTTTTTGATCATTTTATCATAAATGGTCATAATGAATTTTTGGCTATAAGGTCTTTCAACGAGCACTCAAAGACTCCTTATTTAGTTTCAGGGTTCTCTTATGGTGCTCATTGAAAGGCTTTAAAGCCAAAAATTCATTATGATCATTTAAGATAAAATGATCAAAAAATAAGATTTTCTCACTGGTTCAACCAGATTGAAAATTGGAACATTTAATTTTTTAATCATATTTTTTCCGTTAGTTTTATTAACGGTGTTAACGATTTTACCAATTTGGAACATAAAACAAACTATAGGGACGAAATTGAGACAACTGTAAAACTAGAGGAACGACTACGAAAATTTGCCCTTTTCTTTTTGGAAATAGCTTCTCTACAGTTTGTTTTTAAATTGCAGAGAGCAATTTGTACAATTTTAACCGTCCGAAAGTGTTTTTAATGGAGTTGTTACATTTAGGTGAAAGATTCTTCTCGGGAAAAAATCTTCCCGCGAGGAGTCTTCTCGAAATCTAAACAATGGATTGCTGAGATGAATCCAGATCCTTTCTTTTTCTTGTGTTGCACCTGTCTTTCTCCATACAACATTTGATATTTTCCTAACCTCCCTCAAGTTGGCTAATATCCTTTTCACCTCCCTGTTTGGAAAAGGATCCATCCAAACTACGTATTAAAATAAAGACAAAAATGTGAAGAAAAGATTCCTTATTATAGAAATTTCTTTTCTTCCAAGTGCATACATATGTGATACCGTACGCAGATTAGTCCCAAAATAATAAAATACCCTTCTTGGCAAGTCCATTTTTGACACGGGTAACCCAACATTAAAAAAAAAAAAATACATAGTGAAGCCCACTCCTACCTACTACTTGCCCCAGGGCTAACCTGGGATAATTAATCAGGAGCATTATACACGCAGGATGATATTTGTAAAAGAAAATCTAGAGACACCATGCTAAATTTTTGTACTCACAAGATACGCTTATCCAAATATAAATCTTGTCTTTAAATTTCTAGACCAACAGAAGAAATAAATTGACAAAAAGAAAGTTCACGGGATTAAATCGCTTGTCAAACCCAAACATGACGATGTAAACAAAATGGATCAAGCGGAAGATCTGAGTGAATGAAAAAGAAAAAATAATAACTGAAGGTTGAATTTGACCGCGACATACACTAATTACCAACTACACATTACCACACAAACTTCTATTACAAAATGTAAGGCTTGACATAAATGGGCTTACTTTGCAAGATAGAAAATTAATGAACGGGTCAACATAATCGTCTATCTGGCATTCTTCCCGAGCTTGCTTTAGAAATTGTTCTCACATTTTTCTGTAGTCTCAACAACAACCAAAAAAATATTTACTAGGAAACCATGAACGTAATCTTCATCAGAGAACGGAGTGGCCTTTGGCTGAGGTAGTTGCTGGCTGTGCTGTTTACAGCATCTTCTCGGTGGGCATGAAGGCAAACTCAGAAACCAAGGCCAAGTGGTCACTGCCCAATTTCTGCATATGAAGAAAAAGTCTATGCCAATGTTGAAAAATGGGTTGTGCCAAATAGCAAGACAGTGGGCATCAGGCATCATCCATAAACGAAAAACTTATTGCATGTGTAATGAGACTAGATAAGGTTGACTGTAGAGTTTCTTTAAGCCCAGATTGTGGTTTAAATGTTTGACAGTCGGAACCAGAAGCAGTTCAATAGGCTTAGTCCTCAGACAGATGACAACATTGTTATGCAGGACATGAACATTCATCCCAACAAGTTATTAGTGAGTACAATTGAAATGCTTTGTACGCCAGAGCCAAAAGAAACCCAAAAGAATGCTGGAAAACTCCAATAGTTTGTAACTGTTCTGGAAGTCTGAAATGAAAGACATTTGATGAAAATAGTTATTTGCTTTGTAGCTGAGTGTTCAACAAATTATGAATATGGATAACTACACAAGGTAAGAGAAGATGTTCTGCATTCTGCAAAATAAAACAAAAATGCTCAATGTGTCCCGATAGCCTACATGAAGCGTATTGGTTTTCAAGTCTTTGAAGCGTTTTGGTTTTCAAGTCTTTCTTTGACGTGATCAGACGGAGCTGAAACATATATTAAAAAAAAAGACTCTTGGCCACCTGTTCTATTAAAAAAGACTAGTCTGAAACTGAAAAGGAAGAGGTCCCCACAAACAGAATGATGTCAGGAAAACCTTTTACTATTGCTTTCCAGTTTTTTCTACTACATACGCTCATCATACAAAGACATTCAAAACAGGAATTCTTTCTTGATTTTCAGGTGAAATCTAGTTTTATGCCCGGAAAAAGAAACCTTCCTGAAACACTTAATGTGTGTGTTTGTAATTACACCGGAAGCAAAAGTGATGGATAAGCTGATTGAAAAGCATTCCAACCTGGCATGGAAGGCCACCTGTCTTCTGAAGAACATCAATTGGAAGTGTATCTAGAACCCGTGTAGGTAAAAGACCATTTGAATACCTGCAATAAGCACCATAGACTTTGTTAGAACTTGTCCCACATAGGTTAAATATAACCTCCAAACCTAGTATATGAGCCTGGGCGGCCTCTCCACTCATTGCCAATTGGTATTGAGTTGGATGCTTTAACATGGTATCAAAGCTAGGTTTTCGGAGGCTTTTGGACAAGACTCTATGTCCTTGATGGTTAGTTACTTAGTTCCCCTTTGTTTGTCGTTGATAGTTGATTGTTGTTGTACGTGTTGGATCGTTTGTTTCCCTCACCACGTGTGAGTCAGGGTAGCACGTGCGGGGGAGTGTTAGAGCTTTTAAATATAAACTTCAAACCTAGTATATGAGCTTGGGCGGCCTCTCCACTCCTTGCCAATTGATTTTGAGTTGGATGTCTTAGCAGGCTTTAACACAATATTTTCACAATCACCACACAATTGAGGTAGTTTGAAGGTATTACTAGAATATTTTGGCAGGATATTACCATAAATAGTCAACAGTTCCAAAAAACTTTGCATGAAAGGAAGTAGCTAAAGGTTCACTTTTAAAGCCCCTGGTTCTCGTCGATCCCTGAGAAAAAACAGATTGAAACATCCGAGTGATATTAGTACATAATAACATAAAAAATGAATGAGCAGTTCCGCGTTCATACACAAATTCAATACCTTCAGTGTGGCATAGGAGCTATTAAGCGTCAAAGGGTGCATAACTACTTCGTTTTTTGCCCTGCCTGTTGCAACCTTTACTTCTTCATCAGTCCAGCCACTCTTGAAGAATCTGAAATACAGTGCATCCAAGCATACAAGTTGTAACTCCGCCAATACAGAAGAGAACAGCGCAGATAAAGCTAAATCTTATTCTTCTGCAAAGGTCTTAAAAGGAGAGATAAAAAATGTACAAGATGACCAGATGGAATAGAAAACCCATACTCTGGTGTAGCATTTCTACCAGCAGAATAGATCTAATATTAGTAAAACAATTCGAGAGATTGCAGTTAAGCATTAATATTTTCAAATAAGTGCATAACTTTAAGAATCCGCAATTTCGACTACGGCATAAATGAGCCTAACGAGGATCAAGCCTGGGCAATGAGTGTAGCCACTAGCCAGCCTATTGCAACCAACCCACCCCAGGAAAACAAAATAAGCGGCACTTATTCATAATTGTTCCAGAGGCTCATATCATGTAGATCAAGGGGATGTGGCCTCCTTTCTCTCCTGTGTCTTACTAATAGAGGAGTGAATGCCTTTATGGGTAAATATCTCATTATGCATCCCTTTCATTTGTGAGGATGCGTATGGATATACAGCAAATTTGTTGTGGTTACAGGTAATGAGAGCAGGCCGTAGGCCAAACGGGAATCACAATAGCCCCTGAGATGGCATGAAACCTCCAGAGATGGAGAAGGAGAGAAATGAAGCAGCATTAGACTAATAGAATTGCCTGCAAGAGAGAAGCCTCACACCTGAAGATGGAGATAGCTCTCATCAATGGGTAAATGTGCCTCCTGCATATGGTGGGGAATAAATCCTTTATAAATGAGTTGTGCCATCTAGGCCGCTCACCCTCGGTACTCGCATTAATGCAGTGGGCAGTGGATAGGTATCATACACTCTTCGGGGTATTACATGCCTTGGTCGTGGTTTGGTCTTCTTCCAGAAACAAGGCTTCGTCTTCTTCTAGAAAGCTTTTCTCTCATATCCATGGCTGGTCAAAGGAGGCAACTCCCGAGGGGGCAAGCTAAGAAACTTCCATGATTCCTCAACTCTCGACCAATCTGCAAGTCCTTGGTGATCTCATGCAAGGTCGCAGATCACTCTGGTGATTCATGACTGATGCACTAAACCGAATGGCCCCTAGGCCATGCTCTCGACGTAGGTTGCCTTGTTCTGATACCAAGTGCAAGTTGTGGATTAGACAACTTCGGCCAAAAGCCCGGGAATTAAACTTGCTAGGAGATCAGCAATGGGAGATCCTTGGGCTATTGCTCAGACAAAGATTGGCACTGGGGGATCACCCGATTGGAGCTAGGTATGGGAGATGTTCAGAACAATTGGCAATGGGCCACTGCCTAAACGGGAAATGGTGTTGGGTGCCGACCAAATGGAGACTGGGAATGGGGAATCACTTGAATGGAGATCGGGGACCTTAGTTTGCCTTAGCCCATTTACTCTCAATGCTTGGGCTTGACCCTAAAAAGGAATGAATGGATGATCGTTGTTAGAATATAGTATTAGTAGTAGTCCCACATTGCTTAGTTTACTTATTTAATATGTGAGTCGTCTATATAAATAAGATCATTATGTGTTAGGATTATGTACACCCTATACACTTTTCTTATTCTCCCAAACAACATGGTATCAGAGTGGATTCACCATCCACCTTAGATATACAAACAGACACCGAAACCCTAAACCCTCACGTGATCTCTTTTCTGCGTCACCCACCTCTTTGTCAGCCACTATCAGGCACAAATCCCATAAATCCAGAAATCCCAACCTTTGAAACCCTAAATCAAAGCCATAATTGAAGCCTTTGATGTTCGAACTTCATAACCAAAGGCCTAATCGAAGTTTCTGACCTTCGAAAACTCCAAATCGGGGCCGAAATCCCTCAATCAATTACCAAGTCCCTAAACTGTACTCGTCGGCACCTAAACTGTACTCGTCGGCAATAACCCACCCATAGTGACCCTCGCCGGCAGTAGCCAAGTCTCCAAAATCTCCAAAACAGCTCTCCTTCACTTCGAAAATCCCTGATCTCCATCCCCAAGGTGCCGACAACCTCTGAAATTCCCTACGGAGCGTTCAAAATCATCACACCACCACTGGGTTATGTTCGAAACAATCTGCATGTATTAGTTGGTTGACTCTTATTACACGGTGATATATTTGCAATGAAATCTGATTCTGCTTCCGCTGTCTCTGTTGTTGTTGGTTCTTCATTCAGTCGTGGACATGGTCATAATTATGGGTTTCCTAGTCGGGTTTTTGGCCATGCTTTTGGTGAGCATGGTAACATATCTTGTTTTGTCGTCTATTTCGTTGAAGTTGGTGGTTGTTGGTTGGTAATTGAAGTTGGTTGTTATTGGTCGTTGAAGTTGGTTTTGTTGGTCGTTGAATTCGTTCATTAATTCATTGGTCGTTGGTCGTTGAATTCGTTCGTTGATTCATTGGTCGTTGAAATTATTTCGTTGAAGTTGGTTGATCGTTGAAGTTGTCAAAGTCATTTCGTTCGTTGAAATCGTTGAAGTCGTTCGTTGGTCGTTGCTATTGAAAGTTGTTCTATTGTTTTTAACAAGTTGGTTGTTTTTCGTTATTGCTGTTAGTAGTTGAGGTAATTGTTTCGTTGGTTGATATGTAACAAGCTGGAGAGTCTCCAGCTTGCGGGGGAGTGTTAGAATATAGTATTAGTAGTAGTCCCACATTGCTTAGTTTACTTATTTAATATGTGAGTCGTCTATATAAATAAGTTCGTTATGTGTTAGGGTTATGTACACCCTATACACTTTTCTTATTCTCCCAAACAACGTCATCAGATCTAGGGTAGCTCACAAGGGCGTCACGTTGTCCCAACTAACCCTATTGGATGTTTGTGTGCCTACACTACACAATTTTCAGGAAAAATCAATTCAAGGCTTATAGTGGACCTGTCCACATCCTTCTAATGGTTCTTCTATCTAAATGTAGCATTTCAATGGTCAACTTGACACGATACATCAAGCCAGCAATGCAATTATTACTCAACTGATCAGGGGAGCTCACGTCAAGTTGAATTTTATCTTTTATCTCCTTCTTTATCTCTACGAAGCTATGCAAGTTCAGCTTGACTATTCTAACTTGTAATTGTTCGGTTACATGTTTGACTAAAATTAATTCTTAGCAAAGTAAATTCAAAAATCTCCTAAATTGGTACTTGAGCAGTTCTAAACAGTGGCAAATGGCTCATTGACTTTATTATTTGGTTTCTCAGTACTCGGTAGTGGTTCGGGTGTTAGCCACACAGATCCCTGACGATAATTGTATATTTTAGCCAAGAATGACTCAAACCTAAATCAAGAGCTGGTCAAAGATTATGTCTCCCATAATTAGCAACATATTGTAAGAGTAGACAGGTTATGTGATTCATAGTCAGACAGTAAAGGGAAACTAGAACAAACAGAGGAAAACCATAGGTGAAGTGAAACATCATGAACTAGCAGAACTTCTCAATTGGGACCACAATGATTCCAATTAAAAAAAAAAACAAAGCATGTAACTAGCTGCTAGCATTCCCACATGACCCTCACTGGGCCAACTGAAAACTTCCAATTTTCATAAGCAAAGTGCCCTTGTAATTCCAATTTTCAACCCATGTTTATGGAATTCACTGGTTTACATGAGTAGAATAACTGGAAAAAATTATGTACCTGTCCATCAAATGGAGCGGATTTCGTGTTTTTCTTTCGATTCCAAAAACTTGAGCAGGATTACAACTTCTTTGACCAGACAACTCTTTTCTGTCATGTAACATGATATTCAGCTGCAAATAAGAAAACCACATCCAAATGTTAACGAAGCACCTTACACATGAAATATCCAATTTGATTTAGAATGACAAATATTAGTTGATAGTCTAGAGGCTAAATTTTTGAATCATAAGATCGCAATAAACTTGCCTGAGATGATGACAAAAACTCATATATTGCACTCTGTCAAGAGCAGGAAGCAATTAACAATTCATTACATACATTAACATAGCTGAAAGAACTTGGATATTCATATAGCTTCAGGATTCATACCTGAGGAGTACTGTTATAATCACCCGCCAGTATAACAGGTACATTACCCCATTTCTTTGACAAGATATGTGCCTTTGATGAGAGGGTACGAATCTGAGAATAAAATGTGAGATGAAATACAAGGACACGGAAAAAAAGGGGACGAACTGTTCACATGTATTTGAAAACTTGACAGAATAGAGTCGATGCCTAACTATGAAAAGTTTCCACTCCTGTATCTAGAAGAATTTAACTCCATAACTTGTTGACCAACCAAAAGTTCCATAAACATACTGGAATAGAAAATCCATAATTTGATTACTCTGTAAACAATGGAGTCGCCAATTTTTTTAATTGATGTTTAAAAAATTAAGAGTATAAGTAGATTTTGTAATTGCGTTCTTGTAGCTGTCTTTAGTACAAGGCAATGATGTGCAGTTGAGCTTCCCTATCAAACATTAGGAGAAGCACACACATGTATTATCATATTTTAGGGGTAGCAACACAACGCATACTACTGCATGTTCAACTTAGTTTGACCAGAGAAAGTGGCAGTGGCAGTGAATGAAAGCGGTGAAGCTATTCTATGTTGGCAGCTACGGTAAGCCAAAACCTGTCCCTCAAAGAGAATGAATGTATGTTTACACATGTGTTTTCTTGACTACATATGTTTTGAAAACAAAAAGTTCCTACAAATGATGTTATTTACAGAGTTCATGTAATTTGTTCGGTATTTTAACAGTAGGTTGTCGTTTACTTGACACCTAGGTGTAGGCGATTATGGGCCATATGGCCATTCCTTCATGGAGAATTAGGGTACCTTTTAATATTTACTCATTTGGTCATAAATTAGTTGGTTGTAGTATAATTTCAGTTACATTTCATTAGGTTTAGCTTTATTGATACTTCACTATTTGTATTGCCCAAGCATGGGCTGGATGGGACGATGGGTCATAGTCTGCTTCAAGTTACTCGAGTCTTTTATGGGTTTTTAAATAGGTAAAGGTATAGGGTTTCTAGTTTCCTTGAGCAAAAGTTGTTTTAGGAAGAGAAGCCAAGTACCCAGTAAGTATACATGTAATCTTCCTCTTCAATAGCTAGACAAGTAAAATTTGAGATTGTATGTGTCAATGTTCGTGTAAATATGCCAAAACTGTGCAAGGGTGTGATTCCTCTTTTACTATTCTCTTCTTCTATGAGCAAAAAATGAAAGTGCTTTTCTCATGTTACTGTCGACAATCTCCAATAATTGCTCTTTTCAGTCTCGAACCTTGCCTAGTCATGAATAATTCATCCCCCATCCTCCACATATTAAGCCAAAATCACAGAATCATAGAATAGCTGCCTCACAGAAACCTTCTACAGCAAATTATATAATTCCTGCAACTTGTTACTCATGCAGATCAAGCGAAACTCATTTTTGGCATCTATAAACCCAAGGGGCCTTCTTCCATCCTTGAACCATAATCTAGCAACTTTCAATAGAAAAAACCCATTCTTAGGGGACCTAGGGCCGAAGTTCCTAATCTGTCCTACATCGTGAGATGTTATCAGGGTCTTGTGTCTTCCTACAGAGAAGCAGTGCAAGTTTATCAGTAAGCGGCACCTCTCCCATTTACATATTTGGTTCGATTTACTTTCTGTTGTCTTGCAACATCGATGAATTCTGTTTTTTTGGGTCAAATGGAAATAATCGATGAATTCTGTTTGTTCTTCATTACAGAACGAATAATTCGTGAAACTACTTTCTAACTAAAGTTAGCTCGGACAAAAGAGGATCTTGAATATCTGACAGAATGACAGTACATGGTGTTCTAAAACAAGGAATTAATCGCTGATTAATCATTCGTGGGGCCCATCTGATTAGGTCCGACTAACAATTAATTGCCGGTTACTAATTAATATGCACCGATTAATCTGATTAATCGCTCAAAAGTGGCCGGCCGCCCGACTAGCGCCTAGTGACTTTTAGAACATTGACAGTACATATATCAAAGTACTGTATAAGGTTGACAGCACAAGATACATGGTCATGGCCTGTTCAATTAACTTGCATATGCTTAAGAACTTACTTGACCCAGTTTAACATCCCCCCTGCTTGGGTTGTAAAGAACGTGAATGTTGCCAAATAGAAGTCTCCTTGACTCAGCGTTACACATCTGTCTGCATCAGATGAAGTAAGATGCAGGTTGTCTGGCATTGAACAGCATATACAGCAATACAGATAATGTTTAAACAGAAACCACATACATATTTGATATCGTACAGATGACCTACAGGAATATTACTTTTGTACAACCATTTTCATGCAATTACAATGTGGGAACTAGCTGAATACGTAACCAAGCATCCAGGTGCAATGGTTGCAACTGAATTAACATGATCAAGTGACAAACAACACATCCACTGGAAGATTAAGAAACCTGAATGGGTGAAGCATTACGTGTTAAAACCGTCCAGTGATCGCATTCCATTTTCATTCAACCGCGCCACATTTATATACTAAAATTGGTTGGTGACATTAATTCAACTTTCAGCAAACATCAACAAGGGCACAGATATGCACAAATGAACTAGGTCATGACATTACTTCCAACTTCCATCAAACATCAACAGAGAACACACATGGACAGATGAACTCTCTCTTCCAATACGACCACAAAATATTTTTCTATTAAAACTCAAGAACCAGAACATAGATATCCACCTAGAATGCATATTTCTCCAGGATTGCTTTTCCAGGCCATTAATGGTTTCAATTTCAAGCATAGTTGAAGAGATGCCAGCATGTTAACTGCATATATCATTACAAACAGGAACGCCTTTGAGAACTCTAGTTGTGATATTGATGTCTAATATCTTTAAGTATGCTAATGAATGAAGGAGACTGTTAAATTGCATATGCATATTCCAGTTAAATACAGAAACATTAGAGCAATTAAATGGAATTTCCACTTGAGCAAGAATTTTCCATTTGGTTTGCTCAAGTTGAATACCGATGGAAGCTCCAAGGGCAGTCAAGGAGCAGCTGGGTGTGGGGAGCCATCAGAGATAAAGAGGTGATTTGAGTAACACGCTATTTCGGGGGTCTGCCGGAGTGTTCTTTTCTTGAAGCAAAATTTGGGGCATCCTCCAAGGGCTTTCATAAATGAAGCAGCATGATTCAAAGAATGTGGAGATAGAGTCTGACTGTATCATGGGTGAGAACAGGGTGGCTGATAGGAATCTTGGATAATTCTCCGCATAAGAACATGCTTGAAGAATGCAGAGTGCTCAGGTGAAGTCTCAAAATTGCAAAAATCGGCATGGCTTGAGGAAAGCTAATCAGGTGGCAGACAAACTTGCTAAGAGGCATGCAGCTCAACATTCCCAGATGAAGTGATGGAGTTCTTGGTGGATGATGCAGCTGGCATAGAATTTGAGACTTTAGCAAACAAAAAAAAATATGGTTAAGAATTTCCCCCACATTATATATCTAAGGACGTAATTTCATCTAGAACATACTGTAGAAACTCTACATCGTGCCCAAAAGTTTAAGTTATTAGATAGAGATGTCCCAATATTACATTAAGTGATCACCCATTTACACCTAAGCAACTTGGGATTGTATTCTTTAACAACCCCCATGTGCAACCGCGTTTGAGGCCTGTCATGTATTTTTTGAGTTTATAGTCGTGCAACATTTAAATTGGGGTCTCTCATCGTAAGGTGTGGATTCTTTCTAATTGTTTTTTAAAAAGTGGCATGAATTGAGGACTATCACGTTTAGCCTTTTTGAGTTTATCATCGTGCAACCTTTAAACTGGGTCTCTCATTGTAAGGTGTGGATTTTTTCTTCTTTTTTTTTTTTTTTTTTTTTTTTAAGTGGCATGAATTGGGCCCTACTCTGATACCAAGTAGAAACTTTAATTCCAATCCAAAAGCTTAAACTATTAGGCGGAGAGGTCCCAACATTATATTAAGTGATCATACCCAAGCAATGTGTGATAGTATTTGTTATTAGAAAGAGGGAAAAGTGTATAGCGTGTTAATTAACCCTAACACAAAGACTTGTTATTTATATTATGTCATATCTTGACACTAAAATACATTAACCAATATGGGACAAGACTAATGACTACTAATAATATTCTAACACTCCCCCTCAATTTGGAAAATAAATATCACAAGTTACAACTTGTTACATAGCAACTCTAACCGTGGCTTGAACAATGACTTGACAGTAAATTGAGCACCCATAGATATGAATGGAGTAGCTATCACACCTCCCGTTACTTCTCACGCACTTTATGCCATCAACTTCAATATGCTTAGTCCTTTCATGAAATACAGGATTAGATACAATGTGAATAGCTGTTTGGTTATCACAGTACAAAGGCATAGGCATCTGCACACTGAATCCTATCTCCTTGAGAAACGACCGCAACCATACAATCTCACACGTTGTGTGTCATTGCTCTCTAGTCTGCTTCTGCACTAGACTAGGCAACCATTGTCTGCTTCTTACTCTTCCAATTGACAAGATTTCTACCAGGGAAGACACAATATCCAATAGTGGATCTCCTATCAGATGGTCATCCTGCCCAATCAAAATCAGTGAACGCCTCAACGCGTAAGTGTCCACTAGCTCGATAAAGCAAACCGACATGACTTAAGAAGCTTCACAATTCTAAGAATTGCCTCCCAATGTGGACTCGAAAAGAACAGCAGTGCCTCATTAAACGTGACATCAGCACACACAAAATGACGTTGTAAAGATGGTGAGCAACATTTTTACCCTTTCTGAGTGCGCGAATGAACAAGAAAAACACATTGAATGGATTGTGGTTCAAGTTTACCTCGGTCAGGATCGAGAGCATGAACGTAACACGTGCACCCAAATACCCGAGGGGGTAATGAGTGGAGACAACTAGGGAACAAGACCGTATGGGTATCTGACCACCAAGAACTGTAGATGGCATACGATTGATCAAGTAACAGGCAGTAAGGACAACATCACTCCAGTAAGACTTATGGATTTGCATTTGAAATAACATAGCACGCAAATTTCTAATAAATGTCAAATCTTGCATTTGGCAACCCCATTTTGATGTGGAGTCCGAACGCAAGACAACAAGTGATACCATGATGTTCAAAAAACTGAGAAAGAACATGATGAAAATATTCACATACATTATCGGAACGAAGTATACGAACACAAGTATTAAACTGAGTCTTTATTTCCATATAAATGACTTAAAAACATACTTCAACTCGGATCTCTCTTTCATAAGATAAAGGAATATAACACGGGAGAAATCATCAACAAAAATAACATAATACTGGAAACCAAAAACATTGGGAACATGCATGGGCCCCTAAACATCCGAATGAACTAACTGAAAAGGACTCGACAGACGACGCTCAACTCTAGGGTAAAAGGTCACTCGACGATGTTTACTAAACTCACAGACTTCATAGGTCAAATCATAAAGTCAACTACATGAAGGCACTAGACGTTTCAGATTCTGAAGAGATGGATGACCAAGCCAACAATGTTGTTGATAGGGTGACTCTGATGACTGAAGAGCAACCGACTAAGGATTAGCATCATTGGTCAGCACCGCCATCAATCTTCCTCCCCGTTTGATATCTTGAAACACACAACCCTAAGGAAGAAATATGACGGAGCAGTTTAAGGACTTTGTAAATTTACTAACAGACATAAAATTAAAGGGAAGACGAGGAACATGTAACATAGAGTCCAAAGTAAGAGATGAAGTGACAGAAACAGAACCCAAACCAGTAATCTCAGTGGTGGAACCATCTGCTAACGTAACACGAGATGGTTTACCAACTAACGACCAGAAAAAATAGTAGAAGTCATATGATCAGATGCACCAGAATCGATAAACCAAGGAGTAGAAGTAAGAGAAGATGCAACACAAACAATAGAGGGACCTATTTGAGCAAGTGTAGTAGCGGAGGAAGGACCCGTAGATGAAACTGAATTTACACAAGGTGCTGGTACTCCTCTGCAGAGATAGTCACCACATTATCGGCAGAAGAATGAGTAAACTGCCAGCATCCTGAGAGATAGCAACCTGATGAGCCTGAGGAAAACCATGAAGATCATAACAATACTCCACCGTATGATTTGTTTCCCCACAATGTGTACAAAATCTAGAACTACGGCCGCGACCCGGATCACCTCCCCCTGACATGCGACCCCCATGACCACTCATGACTACTAAAGTCATAGCCAAAAGCCAAAGCCACAACCACTAAACCCAGAATCACAACCGTGACCACTAAACCCAGAATTACGACCGTGACCACTAAACGCAAAATCACGGCCGCAACCACGACCACGGCTGAATGAAGAACCAAAAATACCAGGATCAGCAGAAGCTAATGCTGAATGATCAGGAGATGGTGCAGACACGGATACAAAAGACTAACGAAGTCGACTAAAAACCTCGTTGATAGAATGTAAATCCTGAGACCCCAAGAGCTTATTACTTACAGAACCATAAGAGGACGATACATCAGATATAAATAGAGCAACCTGCATATGCTCACGCATAAATAGAGCAACCTGCATATGCTCACGCTGGTGCTGCATAACCTAAACATTAGAGGAAATCGGCTTCCAAATATTGAGCTCCTCACAGATACCACAAAATTTAACATAATAAGCTTCCAAAGATAAATCACCCTGGGAGATAGAAAATAAGGATGGTTGAAGATCATATGTGCGACAGAGATTGTTAACACCATAGTACATCTCTTGAGCCTGTGTCCATACTTGTTTGGCCATAGATAACAAAAGACCAGCGTGCTAGCAATATGCTCTTCCATGCTATTCCATAACTTAGATAGAATATGGGCATCCTCAACTGCCCATGCCTGAAAGGTGGAAGCAATCATTGCCCCGGGCGGGGGGGGTGGTGGGGGTGTTCGGTCAACTAAAATAATGATATTGTGTCTTACCAAGATAATAAACCTTGACTGCTTTAGCCCAAACAGCATAATTTTTGCCATTCAATGGTGTGGAAGTAATGGACAACCTTTCACGAAATCGAGAAGAACCCGACGAACTACCAACAATAATGGAACTAGAAGTAGAACCACACTTACTTTGCACTCTCATCCATTGTACTGAATTAACAACCACCAATAAGAACCAACAAAAGCAACTAGCAGAAGCAACAACTACCAACTGTGGACATTAAGGTGTCTACACCAACTAATTACCATTATGACAGTTACCCAACACCAATACCATCGAAAGCAGCAAGGAACACATGCGATCAACTGAACAATCAAACCCAACATAGCAGACCCATCACATTAACCAATACACCACATGATATAGCTACTGAGCACGAACAACATGGTAAATAGTTTCGCGAAACTGGAACTCACAATGTAGGAAACCACAAAGATAACTGGAACTCACAAATAACAAGGCTGGTGAAACTTGTCGACACCAGAAGATTGTTCGGCAGAGGTCAGCAATGCTTTTAAGCGCTTGGAGATGGTTTGCTGGAGGCAAATGAAGGGTAAGGGATGGTTTTCGAAGGTCAGACTATCATTGGGTATGTAATTCGACAAGTTGTAGGGTTCGAAAATGACTGGGTATGTGATTTCAAAGAGTTTTAGGGGCCGAAAATCACTGCGTCTGAGATTTCTAAGGGTTTTAGGGTTGATTGAGAGTTTCGGTCATCAATAGGCAAGGGTTTTTGACATTAGTAGTTACAGTGGAGGCCAATTTAGGGTTTTGAGGTATGGATGGAGGTCGATTTAGGGTTTTAAGTTATGGATGAAGGTCAATTTAGGGCTTTAAGTGGTTGGGTGACACTGGCGATGGAAGACGGCGGCAGGATGGTGGCTGGTGTTAGGGTTTCGGTAATCTAAGGTGGGTTAGGGTTACGCTCTGATACCATGTTATCGGAGAGAGGGAAAAGTGTATAGGATATTAATTAAAGTCTATTTATATTATGTCATATCTTGACACTAGAATACATTACCCAATGTGGGACAAGACTAATGACTACTAATAATATTCTAACAGTATTCTTTAACTATAACTTACGCTCATGAACAATTATATGTGTAGATGCATGACATGATAATCACCAAACAAATTCGTTTCTCAATTCAACCAGCTTAAGCAGGTCCTACGTAATCACTGTCTTTTTTAAAACTTTTAAACTGTAGTCGAGCAACAAAGTGTTCATCAAGCCTTGTTCGGTTTATATGTGATATCCAACTTCTTGTCCGATTGAGTCACATGGCTGAGGGATTTAAGCTAGTAGTCCACCTAAATTACACTCAGCAGGCTCGCTGTAACAAACAATACACAAATCAGGAATCTAATAGAGGGCCCCAACACACCATCGAAAAGAATTGGGGGAGGTCATCACTGATCAGTCATAAAGGTTATGAGTCACTGATGAGTAATCATTCAAAATGAGGATGTTAATATGATCATTTCATATGGGAAACGGATAAGGGAAAAGCGACACAATAAATGGATAAGAATATTGCAGAAAAGCCAAACTGCTGAAATCTTATACAGCAACAAACGCAAAGAGTAACATCAAGTGCATCAAAGATGATGCTTACATCGGAGGCTATCAACTACATATACACAAAACTGCAGCCTGCCCAAGTCTTTCATTACAAAGGCATTCCAATAACTGTAGCGTTCATACACAACTACCAAGGAAAAGAACAAGGAAAGGCAACAGCCTGCAGGAGATTTATGCTTGAACCTTAGTATTATTAAGCTCCCAATATTTAGAACCCCTTGTTCTAGACTGAGAGTCTGAAACCATAGCATTGGTCAGAATATGTTCCTTAGATCTCCTTTTTTATGTCCATACAGTTATTCAAAGGCCCTAGGCACCAAGAGCTGGTTCCAGCATCTTTAATAATTTCAACTATACTCAGAAAACCTGGGGGCACATAATCAGAAAAGTCCAAGCAGACGAAGCTGACAGCCGTCTATGCTGGCTTCCTTGTGCTTGGTTTCATCAGGAAATTTACCTACACGTTTTCCAGCTTTAGAAATTATATTGCTAGATGTTCTGCATTCTCTGTAGCCTGTAGGGGACATTGGACAATAGTTCTGATTTGATGGAAATGAATCTTGAAGAAAAGGTCTATCTAAGTTCTCAGAAAACTAGTTCTTGCAATTTTTCAGAAATCATGATCGCACTCGAATATTTTTTTGCAGTACACTCTATCATGAAGGAGCTGCCCAATTAATCGATCCCTGAAGTAAATTAGCAAATGTAATGTAGCATATCAACCATGCATATTGTAGAGATAGATTGCCAATTTGGAGTTATAAGTAATAACATCCTATTTTGTGCCATTTATTGTGACTGCAATATAAATATATCGGCATAGAATAGGGAAAAAAGGCATTGTCAAATTCCAAATAAAAGAGGATATGCCCCTCTGTTTTCCAAGTTTCGCTTCTTAATAGAAGTAAATGCATAATCATTAATACTTACTTAATGTAAAGAACCATTTATCAAACAGAGAGTTGAACCAACGACGTAAAGAACCATTTATCAAACACAACTGAAGTGTTGTTTTATGCATATGAATTGGTACCTCAAAAACAGAGAGTTGAGCAACATTGTCACGGAGATTGTATCTCTTAAATTCAATACTCTCACACTCTAATAGCCGAAACCTAGCAAAATGGAACAAAATTAATATCCAATTAGATTAACCTAACCAAAATTTGGTCATTGAATACGTATAGCATTATCAATATAAAAGACCTTATGCAAATCTTACTTATCAGCTTTCCAAAGCATTGCACAACCATCAATGGAGTCTCCTGTGCGTCTCTAAAAAATGAATTTAGCTGATTTAGAATCTTACAAATGAATTTAGAGCAACATATCCAATCTGAAATCACTTAGAGTCAGACTCACACACAAACTAGGACCCAGAAAAGCAAACTAACCTTAAATGAACCAATATATCCTGCTTTTTGCATAATGTTCAAGAGATCAAAGTACCTGTCAACCTCCTAATGAAAGCCAACAAAATATGTTTTAACTCATACTGAAGTTCGGGTCAAGCACAAAATTATAGTCGGCTTGTTCTTTATAAAACAAAAAGGACGGGTTCCATTCATAGTCTTGTTTAGCATCTTCAATCTTTTCTTAATTTGTTTGAGAAAACTCAAAACACTAGAAGACCCCACTTACATGCAAACATTAGAAAACCGAGAAAATGAACTTACTTGCAAACAGATTATATCTGGGTTCCATCCTATGAGTTCCTCGCATATAATTATCTTGCGGCGATCCCAATTCATGTAAAGTGAAGGAACATTGCGGTATAAATCTTTATGTTTTGAAGCATTTCTGTCCCCCAATATGTTGTACGAGACAACCATAAATCTTTCTGTAGCATACGCTAAAGCAAATGTCAGAGTTAACCATTATCTATGTCGAAAAGCAAAATTGAATGTACAAGGGGATGAAACATTTTTTCCACTTAAAACATTAGACAAAACTAGTGCAATTGTGCAGGAAATAGGAAGTAGACGAAGAATATGGATCTTAACTTCCCTCATAATCTACAAGATGTTATTGCCAAAGATTGCATAAATCAATCCAACCGACCACAACAGTTAATCTAGTCATCCTAGAAGATTACTTTTCATTTGGCATAGCAGCGTACCGCGATATGGAATAAAATAGGAAATGAAAATGAAATTCTTTATGTGGTAGATAATTTAATTCTATGATACCTCGGATTTGTCCAGGGAAAGGAAAATAGAAGATAAATGAAATTAACTCTATGCATCAATGTTTCGGTTTTTTTTTTTTTTCCGGGCTTAGGAGGAACCGATGAACCCACGTGAGCTGGTTAGATGCGTGAGGCACAGGGTTCGGAGTACCTGCTAGTGCAGCAATGCAATGGAGAGCGAATATACACACCTTTATCATCAGATGGAATGGGAGAATCCGCTTGGACCCAACGTCGAACGATATCCGGCAGTCGTCGACCAAATTTCTTAATCCGATGGGGGCTGGAAGAGGACGCCGCGGATGACGATGAGGTGGAATCTGATGGACCCTTGATGGAGCAGGAGATGGCTGGTTTCAAGAAGAAAGGTTTCAACTTGAACGAGGTCGCGGTCGCAGTGGTGGTGGTGGGTGGGCAAGTGCAGAGCCATGAGGAGGCGGCGTCTCTGCTGCAGCCCATTGAAGAAGAAGAAGAAGAGACCGAGACAAAGTGAACGGAAATGGTTCAACTTAAACGGGGGGAAGAACTGCGTAGTAGTTTAAAAGGAAAAGAAAGGAAAATAAAAGAGGTTGAAAATTTGAGGAAAATGGGAGGAAAAGTTTTCTTTCACTCTTTTTCTTCAAATCAAACAATGGGATGGAAATTTTTTTGATTTTTCTTTCTTTTTCATAGGTTCCAAGAACAAACACTTGCCCAATGCACATACAAATTTGAATTAAAATTAAAATTAATGTATTATGAGATAGTGATATGTCTCGTAAAATAAAAAATAAATACTTAAAAAATAAGAATTTTAGCAGAATGGGGATTCTCTATGAAATTTACAACCACGATATTAATAAAATTTTTATTCAAACTTGAGGGAGCACGATTTCGATTCGAGAGGGGCCGGGTGAGGATAATTTTTTTCATTCGAAAAAATAAACTCTCTATATTGATATTTTCTTTTTGTTTTCTAGTATTATATACTATATATTTTGATAATTGTTGTCCAGTGCATCAATGAATACATGAATTCATTATACTTATTTCGAAAACTAAAATACATGTGTACAATGTACTTACTTGGAGATGCTCCAAGTGTTTGTGATTATAGCATTTCTCTTAAATGCACATATTAACATACTGTGCACCATTTATACTTAAAACTAACCTTCTAAAAATGCAGATACTCACATGTATTCTGAGTGTGTAGAATGAGCTTGGGGCTAAAAGAATCGTGGTGTATTTTTTGTGATTCGTACCAATAGAAAAAATGAAATTGTTGGTGCTACCATGAGATTTGTGGTCTATATTAAACATCGGTTGGTGAGTTTATTTTCTCGTAATTCATTATGGATGCTCTAACACAGCCAGACCAAACCTCCAGGCTTGGTTAAACCCCTATCACAGGACAACTCTCCAAAAAATTTAACCATCAAGTATGTAATAAATATTTAATTTAGCGCTATAAGCATAGTTAAGTTCTTTGGCAGTGTTTTTCCATAGCACTAGCACAGGTTCGAGTCACAATGGGCTTGTTTGATTACCTACTTTTTACATTTGCATTTTTTTTTTCTCATTTTTGAGTTTTGATCGTTTGGCTCCTTCATTCTAGAGCTCATTATGCGAAAAAGAGTTTTTGGTTTTTGGGTTTAGAGAAGAGAAGTAAGTAGTATAGGAAGAGGAGCTTTTTGACTTTTTTTTTACTTTAGTTAACAAAAAGACTTATAGAATGTATTCTGTATATATCTTCCAAACACTAATCATATTGCAAAATACCTTCTGCAAATATGTCCAAAACACTAATCATGTTGCAAAATACATTCTGCACGTATCTCCCAAACACTTTACCATTTTTCAAAACACATTCTGACCAAAATTCAAAAAGCTAAAAAATCAATAATCAAAAAGTAGGGTAACCAAACACCCTAATGTATTGAATTTCATTTTTCCATTTTTTATCTGCCGAAGGTAGTCCCCCTTCTTCTTTGTAAAAAGAGTTGCTTTGGCAGAGAGGAATTTTTGTTAGTTGAAATCGCATAAAAATTTATCTTCGGACTACTATGTCAAGCGAGAGATTAAGTGGATTGATGATAGGCGCGTAAATGTTCACATAAGCGCCCCTTAATTTATCCTCGCTAAGTCCATTTATATTATTACTCAATACTTAATGCTTGATTTTTGTGTTTTAGGTACTCAGAGGCTTTAACATTCTAATGGGCCTTATGAATACTCCTACTGTGCATGTAAATCTTGGAAGTGAATTGAATGCAAAAGAATACATGAATCATTTGTACAGATTCATGCTTGGTGGGCCCAAAGACTTCCTATTTTGATTTATAATTGGCCCAAGCCAAGTCTCGGCAGTAGGCATGGCCCACATGCAATGTTTGAAAAATAAGAGCCCGAGCCTTTCAAAGGCAATTCTCCGCTGGGAATTAAAAAGGAAGAGAAATAAGGGTTTTTAAAGTGAAGTCAGCTAGAGCAGGACATATAAGAAAAACGGGGTTTCGGAATCACAGACGCCATCAGAGAACGGGGTTTCGGACTTTGGACGCATCACAGTGGAGAAAAGAAAGAAAGGCTGCCGCTTCGAGCCAAAAGCTGAGAAACTTGCCATGTGGAAACCATACCACAGTTTCATGTCTACTGTCAGCCGAGCATCAATAAGTTCTTCTCCGATGTCCGGCTAAACTCGTTTCTAGGGTATAGATGAAGCTCGAACTCTGAGTAACAATATTTGTGTTTTGATTTTGTGTTTTATTATTCGAATCGTGGTTGTATGACTTAAAGATTTATTTGGGGTATTAATTTTATCTATCAAATCTTGTTTATGATTTCCTAGATTTTTATGCACGTTCATACAACGGTTCTTAATCGTTTGTGATAACTGAGTAAGATGGGTTATACTCCGTAAGACGGGCCGTGCTATTAGACGATCCGTTCCATAGAGACGGGTCGTACTAGTAAGACGGTTCGTGCTAGGCGGCGATACCCCATGCTATTTGGTGATTCATAAATATTTTTAGGCGATACTATTAGGGCCCGCGAACCCTAACGGTATCCGGATTGATTCGAATAATTAACCTTTATCATTGCATAAATATTGTTACAACGGGTCGAGTGGATTCGAAACCCTAGATATTTTCTCTCATAAACTCTCATTATTTCTTAATTGCTTTAATTTAATTTAGCTTTTAATATTTTCGAACTCAAACAATCAAATCTCTTTCTGAATCAAGTTAGAAATTAATTAGGACAACTGCAATTTAGCCTTCGTAATCCCTGAGGACAAAACTCGGAGTACTTACCTCTATCTGTTAGATAATAGTAATTATTCTGTTTTATTAATTATTTTTGATACGGAAACGACCCGATCAAATTTTGGCGCCGTTGCCGGGGATTACAAGCACGATTGCGTTGTTTTAATTAATTTTTATTTTAATTCTTAGGTTAATTTTTTTCTCTACTATTTTGTTTTGTTTTTGTATTTTTTTTCTTTCTCTAGTGCAGGTTTTTTTTTTTGACTTTACGGTTGATTGGCATAAGAGGAAGTCCGGTGCGGTAACTGAATTTGCGTCGTATCACTGTGAGTTTCTATTTTTATTCTTGTTTTTATTTTTATTTGTACTTTTTTTCACTTGATTTAGTAGTGTAGCTTGCAGCAAGTTTTATTTCAAAAAAAAAAAAAAAACCACAAAATGGCTTACTTTGAAGACTGCTCTTGGAACGTTGAGTTGAGTCCTGAGGTAATAAAATTGCTTCCCAATTTTTATGGTTATCGCTCTGATAATCCATACTCACATATCCAGAAATTTGAGGAGATTTGTGCTACTTTGTCCAACCTACATAGTGAAACAGTCAAACTAAAATATTTTGAGCAATCATTGCGGTACAAGGCTACAAGTTGGTTTTTCCTTTTAAATTCTTACTCAACATGGCAAGAGGTGCAAAATTTATTTTTGGAAGAGTTTTCCCCCGCATATCAGATTGTTCTTCGGAAACAAGAAATCGTAAACATTGCTCAAATCGAAGAGGAGTCTTATTTTCATTGTTGGGAACGATATAAAGATTTGCTACTCTCTTTTCCAAATCATGGGTTTGCACTTTGGCGCATTATAGATTTCTTTTATGATGGGTTAAATGGTAAAACGCGTCAATTAGTAGACATGATATGTCATGGTGAATTTTTGGATAAAACTGATGAAAAGGGTTGGGATTTTTATGATCGATTTGCTGAAAATTCTAAATTTTGGGTTTGCAACGTGAACTATGAAGATGCAAATTCTCAGGCTCAGGTAGAAGAGCAAATAGAGCCACTTGTTGTTAGTGAAGGGGCTGTTGATTTGGAATTGGAAAAAATCACGGAGTCTGAATTAAGTGATGAGCTTAATGTTCAATGTTCTCCTCAAGTGAATTTCACTTGTTCACCTGAGATGACTTTTGATACGAAAACTCTTGAGGAGCCATTGTTGAAAATTGGCCAAATTCCACTTGAACATGCTAATCAAATGTCTTCAGTTTTAGATCATACTAGCACTCCTTTTGAGCATCCACCATTAGAAGAGATCATCGAGTTAGAACCAATTGATTTTCTTGGTGTTGATAATTTTACTGTGGTTGATCATCCATTTTTTTTGCAACTCATCAACAACTCGAAAGTTAATTTGGTTTGGAATGCAGACTCAATGGAATTTCAACTTCAAAAGCGACTAAGGCAATTGAGATATTCTAAGTATTTAATTTTGTGGCATGGTCGCATACAATTTTTAACGGAGAGCTTGAAGTTGGGTGAGACGTTCATATTAGTTGCTCTCTGTAGTGTGATGAATGATTGGATTTCACGTGTTGGGAGTGCATGTCCTTACCTTTTTGTATAGTTCTTGTTTTTTTTTTTTTTTTAAAAATTTTTTTTTTCCACTTTCTTTCTTAAGTTAGTTACTTTTGTTATTTATTTTATTTTATTTTATTGTGTTATGAGGACTAACGTTGCAGGTTGTTTCCATTCAAGTTGGGGGGTCTCCTCCCCTCTCATATTACATCCTGCGTAGTTCTTCATTCGAGGTGATATCTTTCCTCTCTTTTACGTTTATGTCCTATCTTTTTATTTTTATGCTTTCGATGAGGGCATCAAATGGTTCAAGTTGGGGGGAGGGACTACTTCGTAGTTTGTTTTTTCTTAGAATTTGAAAAATTAAAAAAAAAAGTGGGACCCTTTTGCATGTAGTTCGACACTTGTTGTGATTATTTGTTGGATTATTGAGTTGAGGTGTGTTGCCTACCGTAGTGATATCTGTTTTTGGCATGGTAGTTCACTTGCTAGCTTGTTTTAAGAAGTTGATTATGGCACCTTGGTTTGGCACTCTTGCACTTCACGTATACTTGGGCTTTGATCACTAGTGAGTTGTGAATTGACTGTTCTTGATGGCTAGATTAGTGGAGACTTATGCCCTAGTGAGCTTTCGTGCCTTATCTTTTTGTTGGAGTGGTGTCAAGTAAACTCTTAGTTTCTCATGGAAAGTTTCAACTTATTGAGGTCTCATTATTCTTGATTGCTAAGCATTGGAATTTATTGAATGACTTATTAATCTCTTGGGTTGGTTTGACACACGGATGATTTACCCTTTGGAGAGGATTATAGGCCATCTTTGTTATTTGAGCCCGTTCGTTCTTTTGTTTCACATTTATCCCTTGCAAGCCACTTTGAGCCTTTTCTGCTTGGTCTTTTCTTAGTTAGCTCCACCTTCCATATTGTGTTTGGAGAAAGGCGAAAAATATAAATGCGTAATTTTGGATAGATTGAGAAATTTTGTGCTTGAATTGGTGATACCCCTTAAAAAAAAAAAGAAAAGAAAACACAAGACAAAAAAAAAATGGGAAAAAGAAAGAAAGGGGCACCAATATGTTTGAAAAGGAGGAATCATGCTTTATGGTTGGAAAAATGTTGAAAGGTTAGAAGGAAAGATAAGGTGGAGTTGAAAAAGTGAAAAAAAATTGGGCTCACATTGTTAAATTAGCCCTAAGTTGTTTGCCTTTTCTCAGACACGTGATGTATTACCCTAACCTTGCAATATTTTTTCTTATCCCGCATTACAACCGAAATTAAAGTTCTATTTGATCCTTGGGGAGTTGGGTTGTGGATTGATGGATGTGAGAGTTCCAATACTTGGTGTTTCGTTCATGAGACCGTGTGTCCACCATATAAAGCATTCTTTTCATGTCTTGTGTGCGAAGTATTTTGCTTTCCATTTATATAACTTCTAACCACACACTTGAGAGTTACAATATGCACCTTGTTTCGAGTGATTTTCTTTGTGAGTGCATGACACAGTGAGAAATGAAGTCGAGACTCGGTCCGGAAAGAGCAGTTAGTCATTGCAAACTTGTGGTTAAGGCCCATATCACACACACGCTAAGCCTAGGTGCCATGGTTTATTTTTGGACTTGATAGCGTTTGGAACTATTTGCGCCTTCTTATATCATTCTGGTAGTTGCATATTCTTTGCTTGATGAACCAACAAGTTGTATGACAGAATTTGGATTCCATGTGAAAGGGTTCCCCGTGTTTTGTGGGTAATCACTGCTGAAAACCCTCACGAGACTTCACTCGTCCTACCGGGGCCGCCTGGGGGTTTAAAAGAACTATCGGTCTTAATTAGTTTTCTTTAGTTGCATTTTGTTTTAGTTTTCTTTGCTCGGGACTAGCAAAGTGTAAGTTGGGGGATGTGATAGGCGCGTAAATGTTCACATAAGCGCCCCTTAATTTATCCTCGCTAAGTCCATTTATATTATTACTCAATACTTAATGCTTGATTTTTGTGTTTTAGGTACTCAGAGGCTTTAACATTCTAATGGGCCTTATGAATACTCCTACTGTGCATGTAAATCTTGGAAGTGAATTGAATGCAAAAGAATACACGAATCATTTGTACAGATTCATGCTTGGTGGGCCCAAAGACTTCCTATTTTGATTTATAATTGGCCCAAGCCAAGTCTCGGCAGTAGGCATGGCCCACATGCAATGTTTGAAAAATAAGAGCCCGAGCCTTTCAAAGGCAATTCTCCGCTGGGAATTAAAAAGGAAGAGAAATAAGGGTTTTTAAAGTGAAGTCGGCTAGAGCAGGACATATAAGAAAAACGGGGTTTCGGAATCACAGACGCCATCAGAGAACGGGGTTTCGGACTTTGGACGCATCACAGTGGAGAAAAGAAAGAAAGGCTGCCGCTTCGAGCCGAAAGCTGAGAAACTTGCCATGTGGAAACCATACCACAGTTTCATGTCTACTGTCAGCCGAGCATCAATAAGTTCTTCTCCGATGTCCGGCTAAACTCGTTTCTAGGGTATAGATGAAGCTCGAACTCTGAGTAACAATATTTGTGTTTTGATTTTGTGTTTTATTATTCGAATCGTGGTTGTATGACTTAAAGATTTATTTGGGGTATTAATTTTATCTATCAAATCTTGTTTATGATTTCCTAGATTTTTATGCACGTTCATACAACGGTTCTTAATCGTTTGTGATAACTGAGTAAGATGGGTTATACTCCGTAAGACGGGCCGTGTTATTAGACGATCCGTTCCATAGAGACGGGTCGTACTAGTAAGACGGTTCGTGCTAGGCGGCGATACCCCATGCTATTTGGTGATTCATAAATATTTTTAGGCGATACTATTAGGGCCCGCGAACCCTAACGGTATCCGGATTGATTCGAATAATTAACCTTTATCATTGCATAAATATTGTTACAACGGGTCGAGTGGATTCGAAACCCTAGATATTTTCTCTCATAAACTCTCATTATTTCTTAATTGCTTTAATTTAATTTAGCTTTTAATATTTTCGAACTCAAACAATCAAATCTCTTTCTGAATCAAGTTAGAAATTAATTAGGACAACTGCAATTTAGCCTTCGTAATCCCTGAGGACAAAACTCGGAGTACTTACCTCTATCTGTTAGATAGTAGTAATTATTCTGTTTTATTAATTATTTTTGATACGGAAACGACCCGATCAATTGACAATGATTTTAATTGAAAATGAGTACATAGATAAGCTAAAGTACGATAGCTTAACTAAAAATTTTACTTTAAGAGATGCAAGGAGAAATTATTTTTTCTTTGAATTGGATTATGGTAACCACAAAGCAATATAGCTCGAGTTACATTTTGATTTTGATTTTTTAATGTAATTCAAGTTAAAAGCACAATGTAACGTTAATTTTTTTTTTAACTTGTACATCATTCTATTTTTTATGACTTAATAGTATGTGGACAACTAAACTTGGAGTTGAGCTTGTGCAATTCAAACATCAGGGCCGGCCCTGAAACACTGCTAACAAATGAATACTCCATATGAGTTGATTTTCTTGATACAAATCTGGATAAATCGTAAGACAAGAAAGAGAGGGAGAGAACTAGTGTCTGTTTGAGTGAGTGGTAGAGAGAGAGGCCATGGTGTCCCTTTGCAGTCAGTGAGTGGCTCTTTCTCCCGACCACGCTTTTTGTAATGCCCCGAATTTTGAGTAGGTTAAATAGATATTTTTATTGAAAATCTAAATAGAGTCTGACTCATTATTACATCATAATTTTCATAAGAGTACTTTTATTACACAAGGGAGGGATACTAGGGTTCCTAACTACAGCTCTGCCTGCTCTTCCATCCGAGCCAGCTCTTCAGCTCCAAAGGCCTCCAAGGTGTACGGCTCATCTTGATCATTTACAAAGTCTGACACATTATACCAGTTTCGCCACCGATATAATATGTCAGGGTCACCAAAGGTAAACACCATGAGCTACAAGAGCTCAACAGAATAATCTCATACACACTAACTCATAACTTACAAACAAAAGATCATAAAGTTAACGATTGCCATGCATATTTAACAAAACAGCTGACAATGACACATTCACATTCACTATTCAAACTAGTGTTTGTGTCCATGATTTTCTGTGTTTCTCCTACGCGACTCATCGTAGACCGTGTCATCATTTTCACTTTTCTTTTTCCAAATCAACATTTTCAAAATCATTTTTAACACATCCAACCTCAGTTCCGTCGTTTCGGGTTCCCGAGTATCCTCACAATGGTTCCGCCGCACCCGGTTCCCATTGGCACACAAAACTTTGCATGGGCTCTTCTCCGCGGATAACCAAGCCATATTACCAATGAGGCTACCATGTCCGGCCCCATCGGCAATCTTCAGTTCGGCCACATTGCGTTTTTTGCAATCCACGCAATGGGCTTCCAAGTCCGGCCACATTGCGAGTTTTCATTCACACAACGGGCTACCAAGTCCGCCCATGTTGCGGTTTTCGCAATCCACACGATGGGCTACCAAGTCCGGCCACATCACAGTTTTCCATACACACAATGGGCTACCAAGTCTGGCCATATTGCGGTTTCAAAACATGTTTTGTCATTAACCACACCCTAGGTGTCATGTTTCTAACTTTCTCAATTCTTGTGTCTCGTTTTTATGCATAGACTCCGCGGTAGGATTTTTCTACTTAAGCAATCATAAATCATTCATTGTCATCTTGAAACTAAACTAGCAAGATCATCCAACTCTATATTATCTATCATGCTCAAATCTCAACTTAAGCATAACGCCACATGTACGGACGCCTTTGAAGTGAAAATCACTTATGCTTTGTCACACAACAAGTAATACAAACAATTCAAGTAATTCACATATGCATGCTCATAACCATCTCAAGATCAAAATCTGAATACTTCTAATCTAGTGATAATATTCTAACTTTCAAAATTTCCGTTCTTTCTTTCTTTATAGGAAGTTCAAAACAACATATGCTTATTAGAGTAAAAGCCGATTATACCAACACGCTCATACTTCCATTAGTGAAAATAAGTTTGTTAACTATCATGCATTCCAAACCTTATAGGCGACAAATAACCTTATATACTTTAAGAAAATAGTTAAGGATATTATACTTAGAGGTAATGAGGACGGAAAGTTCTACCGTTCTTCTTGGCGGTAGGGTGGCTACGGAAAATATGTCGACTATCGGACGGAGTAATTTCCTACGGTGATCTTCTGGTAGTTTCGACAGAGAAAGGTTTCTCTCGAAACTTGTTATTGACTAAACTACCTAACTTTTTGGATCGAAAGGGTGGTCGAGTGGCGGTTTGGTGGTGGCCTAGGATGAGTTTCTTGAAGAACTTCAAGAAAAACTCAAGAACACTAAGAACAAGAAAGAACAAAGTAAGAATACAAGACTTTCTAGAGAGAGAAGTTGAAGAATGGAATGTGTGAGTTAAATGGCAAGGATGGGGTGCTATTTATAGCAAAAGTCTTTGCTATTACCCAATGAATAAAATTTTCCCTAGCAATTATTGTCCAATGGACAAAGGAATATTGGTGATAATTTGAAATGACTAGTCATGGGAATCTATTGTCCAAGGGATAATATTTTTCCTAACATTTATTGTCCAATGGACAAATGTATATTGGTGATAATTTGAAATGACTAGTCATGAGAATCTATTGTCCAATGGATAATATTTTCCCTAACATTTATTGTCCAATGGTTAAAAGGGCAA
This sequence comes from Rhododendron simsii, assembly GCA_014282245.1. Taxonomy (NCBI): domain Eukaryota; kingdom Viridiplantae; phylum Streptophyta; class Magnoliopsida; order Ericales; family Ericaceae; genus Rhododendron; species Rhododendron simsii. The sequence continues at coordinate 18,901,065 of CM024960.1, read as the reverse complement.
TTATGATAGGTATGGTCTTGTCTTGTTATAGAAGGGATTGCTTGCAAGAAAGATCAAAATCATGGGCTAGGTTTATGATTAAAGAAGCCTAGAAATGAGTTGTCAAGCTTGAGTGTGAAGTTGGCTATAAGAGGTTGCTTAATGGAGTGTACAAAAACACATGCACACACTATTACCCATAGGATAAAAATTTCCCTAGAAATTATTACCCAAAGGTTAAAGAGGAAATAATGAGAAAGAATATTCTTGGAAGGAATATTTATTCTTTTGAAAGTGACCCTTCAATGGAGAGAAAGAGTAAAGCTAGGTTTGCTTCTATTGGAAACAAAATGATGGGATTTGGTTTTGACTTGTCTTCTCAAATTATATACACATTGGCAAGCCTAGTCTCCATTATCCAAGGGATAAAAATTCCCCTAACATTTGTTATCCAATGGGTAAAAGGGTGAGTAAAGTTGATAAGAAAAGTTGGTGTGACTAAGCTTTATTCTTTTAGAAGCAACCTAATGGTACAAGATTCCTTATGACTTGTCCTGTCAACTGTAATTATAAATGGTAAGTCTAGTTGCTATTATCCATAGGTTACAAGTTTCCCTAGCATTTATTAACTAATGGTTAAAGGGATAATGGTAGTAAGAAAGGTTGATGTGACTAGGTTTACTTCTTTTGGAAGCAAACTAATGGCTTCTTTTGGTCCAAGATTCTTATATGACTTGTCTCATCAAGTCAAGGCTTTTATGGGCAAGACTAACCTTTGTTATCCAAGGGGTAAATTTCTCCCTAGTAGTTATTGCCCAATGGGTAAAGGGAGAAAAGATGGTAGGTATGGCTTTAATAAGTCAAATCATGAAGTACAAAGGTATAGCTTTGATAAGTCAAATCATATATACATAATGGCAATTCTAGTTCTATTAACCTAGGAATAAAACTTTTCCTAACATTTATTATCCAATGGGTAAAGATGATGGTGATGTCAAGATTATTCTAGATAAGACAACACATAGATTTGGGAAAGTATATTGTCCTATAAGTTGGGAAAAATACACTGGCACATGGATTGGGATAAGTACAATGATACATACACTTCTAATCACCTTATGAACTAATGGGTAATAATTTTCCTACTTTCTATTACCAATGGACAAGTAATCATGTCATATTATTCATGACATGACAAGTTAAAGGTACTATGATGAAATGGCTTTAACCAATGGACTAACTTTCCTAGGTTTTATTATCCACTGAATATGTAATCATGTCACATTATTCATGACATGACAAGTCTAAAGTACAATGATGGATAGTCAAGTCATGCTATTATCCAATGGACAATAGTTTTCCTAGTTTCAATTACCCAATGGATATATACATGGGTTCAAAAGGTTTAACTAGGTTTCTAGGAAGGTTCATAAAGTCCACCAGGTTTAACTAGGGTTGGGAGGGGTTCATAAGGTCCAAAGATGGTCAAAATGTCCATCTAAGGTTAGGAGAATATAACTAGGTGAAATGGTAATTAGGTTTCTCCAACTAATTAGTTGGAAGCTAATTCTACTTGCCAAGTAGGATTTCTAGCCAAGAAATATAATTTAAAAATTTATTTTACTCACTAGGAAGATATACAAGTGATTCTACAAGCATACTTGTCTTTTAGAAAATGACTAGATTGCCCGGTGCGAAAAGATATAATTTATAAGTCAAAAATCTAAAAATGACGGATTATTAGGAATTAAAAAAAAGAATTTTTAAAGAAATCCTAGTAATTAAAAAAATTGAAATATTTAACGAAATTTTTATTTACTAAAAATCAGGGTCATTACACTTTTCATCTCAAACCAGGTACTTTATTCCTCAATCTCTCTCCCTATTACTCATATAGCTTGAGCGAATGGTTCTGTAGTTGGATGTTGTATTTGATTATTGGCATTTTCGTTATTGATTTTGGTAGATAATGTTGTGGACGTAAATTTGAATATTAATACTCCTGTGTAATTTGTGGCGTTCACTGATCTGGGTTAGGTAACCTCTTGAGCCTCTAGTTTAGCTGGGAGTTGCGCCTAGCACCTTCACCTAGCCTGCACGGGGAAGCTCGACTAAAAACCACACTGATAGAACTCCGGAATGGTGGTACGGCAAGAGAATCAGAAAGTGCAGAGCAAGGAAGGAAATTACTATGGTTTGTGAGTGGAGAAGACTGTACCTCTTAGGGTTGCATCACTTCCTTTATATTGTCACGCCTTCGATTTTCAACACAAATATTAAATACATTTATGCACGAAAATCCTCACAAAAGTACATACAGTACCCCAAAATACAATACAATACCCAAATCCACAAACCAACCCAATAAGTTACAGAGTTCCAAAGTAGATAAAAACAATACAATGCTATTTGTTATACAAAGATTTTCAAGTATCCTTTGAAAATAACCTTAATCAATAACATCAACATGCACTCCAAGCAATTCATAACAGCGACCTGCGATATACCTGAAAATGATAGGTTGAGCTACACTAGCCCAGTAGAGAAATCTATACACAAGTTATAAGAACATATGCCGATTTATGCATTTAGAGTGAATGAGTATAGACAAATATGCCCAAGGTTTATATGGCTATCAACAAGTAGCTCACTATGGCCAAAGGATTCTAGACAATCCTATATGAAATACCTATCATCTCACACGTCATACCAGTGCCACTAACATTCCTACATCAATCACAAATAATCAATATTTGGTTTCTCAACTGTTTCGTCACATCACATATGATTCCACAATCTTTCCCATTCTCATAATCATTCTCATTTTCTCATCATTAGCCATAAACATCCTTTTTCCCATGTATCAATTTCTTTTGTTTTCAAATAGGTGTAATTTAGAGAAATACGTGACCTATAATGGTCAAACTCCATTGATTCGAGCTTCAATAGCCGAAATCCGTTGATTTTGTGCACGAATACCGGAAAATCGTTGATTCGCTCAAGAATATCTGGAGGATAAAAATCCTCATCCTTTTAAAACAAGTCGATTCATATCCCATTTTATTACAAACAATCAACCATTGCTTCGCCATTTCTATATAAAGGAATAACACCCCAAGCGTAGGGTTTAATACGTCGAGATAAGCATAGTAATCCGAAAGATCAGATATCGTACCCAAGGGAATATTTGTTACGGCTTGGATGGATTTGTAGGTGAAAGCAAGGTTTTCGGCCTTTAAGCAACCATTTTACTTTAAGTGGTGGAAAAATAAGCGGCTAAATTAAACAGAAAATTAACTAAGATAAAAGGCAGGCTAGCTCTAGGAGATCCTAACACCCACGACTCAAGTCAAATCACTCTTCTCATCCTATTACTCGGTTTGAGATACACAACTAAGGTTCTCAACCCGAAAGATATATGATTCAATTACCAAGCGAGCTTTAGAATTCATTTGGCAAATGCCTTGAACGACAGAGCTCCAAGCATCATGTGTGGCAAGTAGCAAGCTCTTACCTACACATGATCAAGGAGGTTAACACCTTAGCAATTTGACAAACAAACCTGAACTAAACATCGATTTTCGAACCAAAAATTTAAACTTTATGCTGAGAGAAGCAATATCAACTCAAGCCATGAGGTGCTAGTCACCCATGACCTAGCCCTAAAAGACTACTCATTCATATTTAGAGAGATAGAAGCAAGACAAAATCTAGCTAACATATTGAATCAACAAAACTTGAAGTAAACTAGAGATTATGATAAAAAACATAGCTACAACTTTAATGAAGATGAAAATAGCAAAACTAAATTAACTAAGGCAAGAAAAAGCAGTTTTAAAGTTGGAAAAATGAAGAATAACAAGAACAATTCAAAAAGCAAGTAAAATCCTATTCTAGATCTAGAAATGCAATAATATCTAGGTGTTTGATTTGGTGACATCATAACCATTTATACAAGCCCCATTTGCATACAGAATATTCTCAAATATGCTCTAAAAAATTATCCTCCGAAGGCCCTCGGTACCGATACCTTTGCTGGTTCCGTACCGGAACCCAGTTCAATAAGCTGGTGCCAATAACCCTCTCGGTACCGATACCTCCATAACTATGGTATCGGTACCGAAGCTCTTAAGCCCTTCGTCCTGATCCACTCGGTACCGATACCCACCGATACCCCTGCTGCTTTGGTATCAGTACCGAAGCTTTTAGCTCCAGCACTTATTCTTTTGGTCCTTGCCTTGGCCTTTCGTGTCATCGGGTTACCTCCAGATCCTTGACTCTTTGCTCTCAGGTCCCGATGACTCCGTTCTTGATCATCTTTGAGCCTTGAATGTCTTTGACGCGCTTTAGGCTTTAAAACTCTTTATTGAGCGATTTTCCTACAAAACGGAACTAACACACCCTACGTGCAAAAGTAAGTAAAAACAACTAAATTAATGACGTAAATAAACTAAACTAAAGACTTAGTGCACCCTCAATGGCAATATCGGGTGCTTATCAACCATGTCATAAATCAACAAATACATAAGTTCACACATTTTCCCCGAGTATAACACTACATTCTACACAATGTACTAAACTCATAAGTAACTTTACAACACGCAAACCATTTGCCCCTATACTAGAATCTCATAAAACGAGAACCCAACGAGATGAATCACAATGATATGATTTACTATGTTACATTTCGAATCACTAGCCAGACTCACGAGTACCCATCATACTCACCACAATGCCTCGTATAACCTACTGTACACCTAAACATCCTTACGATACATTTTCCATTTATAACGATGCTAAGTTTATGCTTAATGAGTATCGAAGTGATTGGAACGATCAGTGAATCATTGGAACCCAAGTAATCAAGTTTAGGGATGGTTTAACAATGTTTAGAGTGATCGGGAATCAATACAATCGAAGGGGATTTAACATTCTCAAAACTGCTTTCTGAGCACTGGGTATCGATACCACAAAACATATGTATCGGTACCAAATCAATCCAGAGAGCAACCCAGAGAACAAGGTATTGGTTCCTCAAAAAGTAGGTATCGGTACCAATGCATTACAGCGCGCGATTTGCAGAAAATCAAGAACAAACACAACTATGAAATCCAACGAACTACAGCACGATTCAGGTACATAAACATAATATAAACTCATAACAAGTATAAGAAATCCCTACCTCAAGTGATTCGATCGAAACCCAAGCGATTGATCAAGCCCTAGACTCTGAAAACTTCAAAATCAACTGAATCCTCATCCTCCGAGCAAAACTCATGAAATTCAAGCTTAACAATGTGGATAGAAGGTCAATAGGAGGTGGGTTTGTATGGGTTTCAAGAGGTTTTAGTGGATTTTTGAGTGAGAGAGGAAGAGAGTGAGAGAGAGTCGAGAGAGAGAGTGGAATGAGAACTTTGTTCTCCTACACACACACACATATACTAGCACACACACAAAAATCATACTTGCACTCTGTCAAAATAACAATACTAACACATTAACCCCAAATCAAATAAACTCAATAAGTTTCACATTTTTCTCAATTTCTAGCATTTATAAAACTTTTAAATAATATACAAAAAATACGGTTCTAAAAATACGGGTCTCTACATATATAGAGTCTCCTGACTTGCTCTCCAAATATGGGCATATGCAAGCATGCTTTAGCTTATGTCACCTTTGACGACGTAGCAAATAAGGCGGTTAACAACCTCGTGCGTGAGCAGTCACCTCATGTGCGCTCATGATTACTTTGTTAGGCAACCGCTTCGGGTGACATTATACTTGTCACTCCAAATAAGGCAGTTACGTGCAAGTTGACGAGCTTGCATGCTAGGGCTTCCACCGAACCTATCAGTCCAAACCCTAGATTGCTAAGGATTGCTCCTCCAGTATAGCTTGACGAATGAACGACCTCTCTTGTCCGAATACTATCAAAGCTGAACCAAGTGTCCGAACCTAAGAGTCCAATCTTCTTAGGCAGGGTTGAAGGTCTTAGCTCGACAATTTGCCAAGCCTATTGAACTTAGACCAAACCGTGATATTCGGCCCACTACATAATTAGTAGTAGAATGAACTAAATTCAATTCCATGATCAATCGAGAAAATGGACAATATAGGATGCAATTGACAAAAATCTCTTTTAATGATTCATCATAAAATACAATAAATATTCAACCACAAACACTTATACACACTCACATCTTTTGGTGGGGTCCACACACACTGGAAGTGTAGTGTGTGAGCCCCAATGTGAATGTGAATGAGTTTGTGTAAATATTTGCGCAAGTATTTATGATTGTAAAATGATTGCATAAAATAATCATGGTAAACAATACATGTCAGATGAAATAAGTGAAATAGGGATTGCGTGATGTCATAACTTTGAAGATCAAATTTTTACCCGAACTTTGAAGGTCATTTGTTCTAAGCAACTTTATATAACAACCAATAGGTAAGGTGAATGATTTTCGCACTCTCCAAATTGTTAATTGCACTCCCAACAAGAATGAAAAAATTAATATGTGTTGATTTTTGCACTCTCCAATTGTTAACTTTTGCGGGGTGCAAAAATTAGGCTGCGCTTGTTTTGACGTGAAACATTTTACAATGGAAAATATTTTCCCTATAAAATAATTTTGCTGAAATTGTTTTTGTTACTTTTGTTTTTCAGTGTTTGGTTGACATTTGAAAAATACTTTTCAGAACAAAAAATTGAATCAGTTTGAACTCCAAAAAAGCCGTTATAGGTCGCCTTGTGAATGTTTATAATTATGCCCCATATATATATATGGGGCCGGTTCTGTGGACAAAACAAATAACACGATATTTGACACAAATCTTATAGTTTTGCAAATCAATGTGGTTTATTCCCCAACGGGAAAGAGAGAGTGTAATGCAGCTAATGCATGTTGTACAATTCTCGCACTTCAGGCGTTTTTTTGGATAGCGTGAAGCCGTGACCAAATCCCTTTTCAAAAATGACTTATCAAGATTTCGAGAGTAAAACATTTTCCGCTCGATGAGGTAAAACATTTTACACCAGAAAATGTTTTACTTGATGTGTATCAGCCAAACACCATATAGTGGGTAAAATATTTTACTTTGAAACAAACGGAGCCTTGAGAGTGCAATTAAAAATTTGGGGAGTGTAAAAATCACTCTCCATAGGTAATTTGCATTTAACACTTTTTGATGTAGTTATTCGTACTAAATGGCAACCGTTATTTTGAAAAAGTATATGGAGTGCATATGATAATTGTGAGAATAAATTTAAGATTACACCTTCGTATTATGGATAGAAGGATGACCCTTGTAGTAATCTAACATACTCACCATATCTTTGGTAAAAAAGTTATATTTTAAATTTTAAAAGACGGTAGTTTTTTTTTTTTTTAAAACTTTCTATAAACCTGGTAAATTTTTTTTTAGGCCAAAGGATAAACTTATGAGCGCCAACTTTTTGTCCATATAAAGAAATCAAACCCTAGACCTCGCCACCTAGAGGACAACTACACGATCACTGACCGATTCGGGGCTAAACCCCATAGTTTTGAGTATAGGGTTATGAGTCTTATGACTTACACCAATTTTGAACTAAAAATTGTAAAAACTCTGTCACATGATATTTAAATGGAACACACATATGAGTGTGGAATCAACAAACTATATATGATAGTATTTGGTATACGTATTTGGGATACTTGTGGTTGGAGCAAATTGTCGGATCTGAATTCTCTACGAGGATTCTCCCCGTGAAGATTTTCATGGAATGCAGATTCCATTGTCACAGAGAGAATCCTGATCCCAATTGTCACACACTCCCATATAGTACTACTCCTACTTTATTTCAAAATTCTGGTTGTCATTTATTATAAGGCAAATGCTAACCAATGCCCCTGGGGCACAAGTTAAGATGTAACGAATATGGAATATGCATAAGTTAAGGTGAAATAAATATGGAAGGTGCACTAAATATGAAATATGCACAAACGAACAAGGAAACAATTATCAACGAGTACTCATTTTATGTCACAACTGATTTCTACGGAATATATTTTATGCTTGTATATCAAATATATGCCAATACCATATTGGTCCGACCTAGACTTATATTCGGGGTTGATTTCTCCACTTCATCTTCCCTTTTTCACTTCGTCTTCATGTTTCTTATCCAATTGCGGAGTATGAAATTTTTTCCCTTTTTCATCTACATTTTTATTTTAGAAATTTTCTTTTAGTTAATTTTTTTTATCGGTGGTGGCGTTTCAGATTATAGGGCAATGAATGAATTTTCTTTGGACAGTGAGTTCACCCAAATAGAATTGGAAAGTATATGTTCTTATTATGGTAATATTTAATAACTTGCTAAAATCATGGAGTATGTATCTCTTATTTAGATCATTGTTGACTTTTTTTTAGAAAATGAAATTAAATATTAGAGAACATTCCATATTTATTTTTTCTTAACTTGTGCCTCGGGGGCACTTGTTAGCAGAACCGTTATTATAATTGGCTAAATCTACTTTGTTTTAATAATAATGGTTGTCATTTATTTTGAGTAACAAAATCAAATTGTGTTAAATGCATAAACCCTCTTTTTTTTTTAGAAAGAGCAAGAATTTCACAATTAATGAGATAAGTAGTTTGCAGGATAAAGCAAACACAAAAAAAGAGCTGCAAAAGGAATAGACAAGGCAACAATATTAGGGGTGTTTCCACTACTCCAAGTTATAGATTACAGACTTTTTATTTTGTCTTTATTTAATTTTTTTTGTATTTGTTAATTGCATGTGCATCAAGCTTTTAAGTATTATTGGTTTACAGAAGTATTTTTTGGAGTCCGAAAAAAAAACCCCAGAAAGTCAAATTTTGGGCTTTTTGTTGGGAATTTTTCAAAAAATTTGGGTAAAAGTCAAAATTTTTTACTTTTGCGATTCTTTGCAACGAGACTAACTAATGATACATGAAAGTTTGGCACAAAACTGACAAAGCAAAAAAAAATTGAATAAGGACCAAACAAAAAATTTGTAGTCCAAAATGCCTCCTAACTCTATTCAAAATATGATGCCATTCTATAACTGGATGCTGCATAAAGACTGACAGAGCACTCCTCGCCAAGAGTTAGAGTTTTGTTCACCCCCTATTTAAGAGGGTGAATATTACTCTTCTTCTTATTGGTTGAAATGGTGTGGATCACACTACAAAGTGATGTTATACTTATCAAAAAAATATATTGTACGGGTAGAAGCTACACCATTTCAACTAATAAAAAAGAAGATAATGTTCACCCTATTGTAAGAAGGATAATCAAAATTGCACACCATTGACAAGCGATGGAAATGGTCAATATTCTTACGCTAAACTGCTAAACCTTCGAGCGCCTCCAAAATATTACTCCATAAGTTTGGAAATCTCCTTTATGAGGTTGCAATACCCCTTGTTATTTAAGCAAGGGCCATACAGATTAGTTGGGGACCAATGATCTTCAAAGTTTTATCGTCATACAATCCTACGGGCTTTAATACTTCTCGCATAGATTATTTGAAGTAGTAATTTGATGATGGATGATCATGTAATTCTAGCCATTATTTATTACATACGGAGTATCTTATAAACACTTCACAAATTTTAATCATAATCCATAATTATCTATTTTCCATCAAAGCTTTATGTACTAAAAATCATAATACCTAAACACCCACTATAAATTTAAAAAGAAAATGCCATGCACATATACAAATACATATACACATACTAACTAAATTTCATAACCCATTTGAACGTATGAGTCTCCAATCATCTTTGTGTGTGTAATTGAATAGATTGTCCAATGCTCTTGGAGTGGAGTTTCTTTATTATCAACTTTTGTGAAATTCACACACTTCGCGACGGGCTCACAATTATATGATAGAAAGATCTTTGTAGTTAGGGTTTTAAAAATTGGACCAGATGGGGTGATTTGATTCCGATTCAACTGTGATTGAATTGATGACTTGTTTGTCCTTCCTCCTTTTCCATCCGCGCAGCGATCCGATTACGAAAACAACGTCAGTCGCAATCACAACTGTGTGATAGGAAGGTCCTCGTAGCACTTAAACTTACTAGCGTGTTCTTTGTGAAATTAGATGGTTTTGTTTATTTTTAGAAGTAAAAAACTTGGAAAGGCCAGCCTAACCGTAACCGTTAGGGGTCCTGATCCGAAGCACTGGAGTGGTGGTGAAGTACTGTGGTATGTAGTAGTAATTTTCTATTGTCGGTATGCTTACTGTTTTCCTGCAATACGTTACGAATAGTAGCCCCACCTTTTTGATTGATTATGAGTAGGTACCATGCCTCCTTTCCCACTTTAATGCCTTTACTATAATAATATCTTCTTGTTTTTTACGCCCAACTGATTATTCACTACTTCCACAGCTTTCCCACATCATTTCTTAGCCACACATTATCATTAGATCCTTAAGCTTCACTATCTGATCCGTACAAAATACAAGCCCCGGATCAATTCCTCTCCACACACACACTCTCTCTTTCTCTCTCTCCATACTCCTTCACATTCTCCTTGTGCCTTCCACTCTTGAGCCAATATTAATGATTGAAACTGTTCATCTCATAAAAACCAAAATTGTCAACGTTCATGGATAGAAATCAGATTCATTGAAAATTTATAAAATGTATAAACAAATTATATTTTATTTCACAGACGGAAAAGCTTTGTTTGTTCAATGTCTAAAACAAAATGTGATTTATTCATATGTTTTACATGTCCAAAGAATCTCATTTTTATTTCAAATATAGGTAACTGCAAATTTTACAAGATGAATATGAACAGTTTTGATTCTTAGTGCCGGCTCAGGAGTGATAGCCATAAGGGGAGAGTATAGAGGGTATGAAAATTTGGAGTGTCCAGAGGAATTGATCCCCAACCCCAAGTGTAACGTAATCGAAGTAAAGCAAGATGCAGTTGATAATATCTCCAACAGAAGTCCATCTGCCTCTCTTTTCTCTCTCTCCCGCTTTAAAATCCCAAACCCTAATCACTCCCTGCAGCACTCTCTCTCTCTCTCTCTCTCTCTCACACACACACACACACTAACATGGCGGAAAAGAGCTTCCTACACCCCATTCTCTTCGTCATTGCTCTCTCTCTCCACCTTCAATCCGCCATCTCTCGTATCCACTACACCACAACAGTCCTGGACGTATCAGCTTCGATTCAACGAACTCTCGACGTCCTCTCCTTCGATCCTCAAACCATAAACCGTAATCAACAAGAAGAACAACAAAATTCCATCACTCAGTCTTCTTCCTTCTCCGTCTCTCTCCACCCCCGTTCCTCCCTCCACAAACACCACCACAAGGACTACACCTCCCTGACCCGCTCCCGCCTCGCCCGCGACTCTGCCCGGGTCCAATCTATCGCCGCGAACCTCGAACTGGCCCTGAGCGGCGTCAAGACGTCAGACCTCAAGCCCCAGCTGGGTATCGCCAATGAGACGTCGCTCCTGCCGGAGGCGCTCCAGACGCCGGTCACCTCCGGCGAGAAATTGGGAAGCGGCGAGTACTTCTCCCGGGTCGGTGTCGGACGTCCGGCGAGGCAGTACTACATGGTGATCGACACGGGGAGTGACGTTAGCTGGATACAATGCAAGCCCTGTTTCGACTGCTACCAGCAGTCCGACCCGATATTCGACCCGTCTACGTCCTCCAGTTACCACTCTCTGTCCTGTAGCTCACCTCAATGTACCGCTCTCCAGGTAAATGAAAATTCAGTTTATTTATTTTTTTTGAACCACCCCCACGCCACATACTACTAATTGGACCCATCCATAGAGCGTAAATCTCCGGGCAAATGAAGCATGCCACTGCCCCGCCCGCCATGTACATCTCGGGTATCAACCCCTGCGAGGAATCAAACCCTCGCACTTCTAGCGGTGGTAATTTGATTAAATTTGTTAACAAGTTAGATCATATAACTTGACAAAAATAAAATAAATTAAGCCGAATAAATTTTCAACCGAAAAATAAATGTATTTGTTCTATATGGTGGTTTGTATGAAAAAATATTTCATTCATTTTGTAGGTGTCCGCTTGCCGAGTCGACTCCTGCCTCTACCAGGTCTCCTACGGAGACGGGTCCTTCACCGTGGGCGACTTTGCCACCGAAACGCTATCGTTTGGCAACACCGGAACCGTTAACAACGTCGCTATCGGCTGCGGCAGGGACAACGAGGGGCTGTTCGCCGCCGCCGCGGGGCTGCTAGGGATGGGCGGCGGCTCCCTCTCGCTTCCGTCCCAGCTGAGAGCGATGTCGTTCTCTTACTGCCTTGTCAACCGTGACTCAGCCGCGTCCTCCACTCTCGAGTTCAACTCGGCCCGACCGGGCGACTCGGTCACCGCGCCGCTACTGAGAAACTCCAAGTACAAGACGTTCTTCTACGTCGGCCTGGCCGGTTTAAGCGTCGGCGGGCAGCCGGTGGCGGTGTCGCCGTCGGTGTTCGCGGTGGACGAGAGCGGCCGCGGAGGGATCATCGTCGACTCGGGCACCGCCGTTACTCGGCTCAAAACGGAGGCGTATACCGCGGTGCGCGACGCCTTCGCTCGGCTGACGACGAACCTTCCTTCTTCGAGCTCCTACGCGATCTTCGACACGTGTTACGATCTCTCGTCGTTCAAGCAGGTATCCATTCCGACGGTGTCGTTTCGGTTCGCGGGAGGGAAGTCGCTGACGCTGCCACCGGAGAATTACATGATACCGGTGGATTCGGCCGGGAAGGTGTGCTTCGCGTTTGCCCCGACGGATGGGCCCCTCTCGATCATTGGTAACATACAGCAGCAGGGGACCCGTGTCAGTTACGACGTGGCCAACTCGGTTGTGGGGTTCAGCCCCAATAAGTGTTGAAAAAGGATGGGCTTTTGTGATGGGCTGTGTGTGTATTGGAGTAGTAAATTACCTTGTTATCCCTGATTAAGGAGGTGGTTTTAAAGGTATAGGAGGACAGTTGGGGGAACATTTATGATCGATTGTACTCCTTTGTGTGGTCTTAGACTCTTTAATAGAGAGATAAAGTGGGTGAAAGTGGGGCCTGCGTAATTTACTGTATTACTTTTGTGGGGCCCTAAATGCTGGCAGGGGCTGTGGTCTTAAAGTTGAGTTTGATTGGTACTCCTACTAAATGCATGCACTACAACAAATTTGAGCTTTGTTATTAGTGTGACAAAAATGATGTGGCAAATTTTGTTCTCCATTGTTATTAAAAATAGCTATATAGTGCCATGATTGCAAATTGTCATAGAAAGTGGTTATTTTGTTACAATTTCAGATATTGTCACTAAAATTAAGTATTTAGTGACAATTTTGTCATGTTGTCACAAAGAAGGCGTCATTAAACTTAGGGAAATGATATTGGCACTCCAAAAAATGATGCAGGCACTCCAAAATTAGTGTAACTCCAAAGCCACTTTCCTTTGTTTTTTGGAGTGCCTGCATCAATTTTTGGAGTGCCAATATCATTTCCCTAAACTTATGGAATGTTCACCCTTTGGAAACTTTAATGATTTCCTTTATGGCAATAGAGACGGAAAAAATAGCTAATTCGCTTTTGATCTTTGCAACCTTGAACGTTGCTTCTGATGTTTTTTCCTTTATTTTAGAATGGTTGCGAAAAGAAAGACAATAGAAGCCATTGGCAAAATCAGATCACAAGCACAAGTGGACATAACTGTGAATGATCTAATAAGAAAAATGGTCCAACTAACTGAAGTTAGAATTTACTTGTTTGATCGAAATAAAATCCTCCGTTCCAGCAACACAGCAGTAAAAAGTTGAAGGAAATTGTCAACATCCGAACACTATAGCAGCGGCTGAAAGATATCTGCATCAAGAGAAAAGTACAATCAAATGAAAGAGTTGACTTTCAATCACTTCTGAATCATGCTAAATTGAAAGTCAGAAGCACACTGCAGAGAATAAATTGATATTTGGAAACATAAATTGGCACGCCCATCCTTTGGCAGAACTTCAACAGCAAGTAGGCTATTCTCAATAGCAAACAAAACTCGATCCTTTGCAGGAGTAGGCAGAGGTACACTGGACACCGCACTAGCAGTAACATCCCAGAATGGCTTGTTGAAATCGTCGTAGAGCTGGGCACATTAAATTCAACAGAGAGAATGCCATGGAAAAATTTTCTTTTCAGAGGGAGTATGTTCGACTTCTATATTAGGTTTGTAAATACGAGTTGAAGTAAATTAAAGCCAAATTATCCACAAAGAATATGATAGTCCTTTTTCTTCAGTTTTATACATGTACGTGCTAAAGTTTGTGTATGCCAAAGGTTATTCATGCACATGACAAAAAATGGACAAGAATGCTACATTTAACTAATACCAAAGATAATATGCTAACCATCGGAGGCCACCAATTGACTCCAAAAACAATTGCTTGACAGTATTGATCAAACTTAAATCATCACCTACACCCTTAGACAGAAAAGAAGAATCTCTTCCCATCTCCAGTCTCTCTGTGGAAGATAGGGAGTGCAAGAAGTTACAAGTAATTTAACACAAAGTTAATTGACGTAAACTACAATTACTAACATCCAGTTGTTTTCTTCGAGATGGCAAAATCACTGGGTTCTAGTTTACAACTATTCGACTGAACCACGGTTAGGTATCTCTTATTTTGTCTCCACCCAATGCAAAAACTAAGGGCCTTGGCAATTTGTAGCTCATGCTCAAATAACTTATAGTACTGCATGCACCTGTAATATACCACCACATGTCAAGAACACATAATCAGTGACGTGTAGTTTATATGATGAATGAGATGTAGGAAAATATAGTGTGGAAAACAGTAAATGATTTCTCTAATTTCTGAAAATTTACAATCGAAGAGAATATTACATGAATTGGAATTACATAATATAAAACATAAGCATAAACTGTAAATAACAAGAATATGCAAACCGAGACCCTTTTTGTTCAACGGTGCCCTTAAGACAAATTTGCCGCCTCACCGGTGTTGGAGGTTGTGTCAGTGTTTGTCTCCCAGGGTTAACTCGGTTCCCACTCAGCCGCCGGAACACCGCCCTAGACTGCCCGTCGAACCAACTTGTGTCTGTACTCTCTCTCTAGAAGAAGGATTTCAAGAAGGAGAAACTCTTGGATTTCTTGGTATATTCAAATAAAGGAACCGAACTCCTTTATCTAATCGATGAGGAGCCTTCTCATTGAATACGAGAATTCAATAGGCGGAGCCTACCCATTCAATAGGGCCAATTCAATATTCATATTAAATATAGGGAATTGAATACGGGGAATTCAATTTCTGGAGAAAAATTGCTACAGTTATTAATCTAGCAATTGATTCCATAATCAAATCGTGGGTTTTATTATGGGCATTCAACCCAGTATTAATCAGCTGTGCACAATTGATTCTATAACTGGACCATCCAAACGCGAATAGTTCAGACCCAATAAAGCACAATCAATTCCAAACCAATCTAGATTAAACTATAGACCACAGACCTCAAACCATAGGTCGTGGGCCCACGAATCCTGAGCTCCAGCCTGGCCCCAGTCTAATTTAGGTGTTTGGTGATGGCGCACATGCACGTCATTTGGCTTTTCCAATTCCCATAATAAGACAATTTCTCATTCACATCGAAATGGAATTTGTTCATTGTTATTGAGCCCACCTCACGCGGTGTGGGTCCCACAAAATTCTTTGGTTAAATTCCATTTTCTAACAATCCCCCACATGAATGAAATTGGCAGAAACTGACTCGGAAGACAAAGCTGACACAAGAGAAAGTACAACGAAAAAATCCCGCATAGGATAGGTAGCTTTTGGCCTTGAACCTTCCCTTGTGAAGACCTATCGGATTTACTGGCTAACCAGTGAACATGATGTCTTGAACTGTTCTGCCGTTTGTGTAAACCGAGACAACAGGCCTCACACGAAACTTCTCCAAACATAGTTTAGTTCTCACTGTTGGGTTCGTTTTGGCCATGACATCCCTTCCTGGTTCTGCAAGTATTTTCTCGAGAATTTCGCCTTTCTAAATTCTTAAAGAAGCGGCCCCACTTCATACTCACATAGGTGACCTTCTTATAAAGGGTATTCTACTATACCCCGCCTAGCATTCCAGCGCATAAGTGTCATTAAAAGCAACGCTTAACCTGTTTCTATTTTCAGGTATCACTGTTTTGCACCATAGGAATGAGCAGGAGAACATGTCTCCACAGTGATCGTTCTCCGTTACTCGCAAGTAGGTTGTCCCATTGAACCCAGGTATCACTGTTTTGCACCATAGGAATGAGCAGGAGAACATGTCTCCACAGTGATCGTTCTCCGTTACTCGCAAGTAGATTGTCCCATTGAACCTAGATCTTGGGATCTCCAGTCAGCTAGGTTGGGTTTCCTTCACGGTAACACGAGCGTAGTAGTCTTTAGCCTTATTCGCTTCGATACTTTCTCAACTAGCTCTTTGTTTAACCTTTTGGTTAGCGGATCCGCAATGTTGTCCTTTGACTTCATATAGTCAACCGTAACAACCCCAGTTGAGAGCAGTTATCTAATGGTATTGTGTCTACGAAGACTTACCATTATACATGTTACACTGTGCCTTCCAATTGCTAATTGACTATCACAATAAACGCAAATTGCTGGCACAAATTTCGACCATCTTGGAACATCTTCTAGAAACTGGCGTAGCCATTCTGCTTCTTCAGTTGCCTTATCTAAAGCAATGAATTTAGATTCCATCATAGACCGCGCAACACATGTCTATTTTGAAGACTTCCAAGAAATAGCTGCACCACCAAACGTATAGACATATCCACTCATGGATTTAGAGTCTTTCATATCGGATATCCAGTTAGCATCACAATACCCTTCTAGTACTGCTGGATATCTGGTGCAGTGCAATCCCAAATCATGAGTATACCTCAAGTAGCATAGTACTCTCACTATCGCCTTCCAATGGTCATCCCTTAGATTACTCATGTATCTACTCAGTCTGCTAACTGAATAGGCTATGTCAGGCCTTGCACAACTCATTAGGTACATTAGACTTCCAATTATCCGAGAATACTCCAATTGGAATTCTCTTCCCCCCACATTCTTGGATAAGTGGAGATTCACATCCACAGGAGTCCTTGCTATATTCGTAGACTTGCTGAACTTCTCAAGAATCTTATCAACATAATGAGTCTGAGATAGTACAAGTCTATCAGATATTCTGGTGATTTTATAACACCTAGTATTACATCTGCAAGGCCCATATCTTTCATTTTTCGATGGAGGTACAGCTACCTTTGGGAGACACCCCCACATTCGAAGGTAACTGTAAACCACACACCTCAGTGTGGATTAAATCCAATGGCTTAGTACTTCTTTCAACTCATTGATAAGAAGTCTCTACCACTTGGACCCTCGCATAGCAATCACTTGCGTATCCTGCTCATTTCCTAAATGAGAGGAACTTGTTCCCGCAGGAACTACTGTTGGCGCACCAAACAACTATTGTCACACCACTTGGGACAATACCATATCAAGTATTCTCATGGTTGGAGCCATTTCTACAAGCACTTGGCCCAACAGAGCCGAGTACAAAA
Organism: Rhododendron simsii; assembly: GCA_014282245.1. Taxonomy (NCBI): domain Eukaryota; kingdom Viridiplantae; phylum Streptophyta; class Magnoliopsida; order Ericales; family Ericaceae; genus Rhododendron; species Rhododendron simsii. Next base: position 18,883,467 of record CM024960.1, on the reverse strand, counting down.
AATTGTATCCATCGAGCAAACCAAACACAAGACCAAGGGCAAGCAATGTCAAGGCCGAAGCCAAGTAGACTACTCCAGAGGCAAAACGATCCAATGATCTGAGGCTAAGTCGCGCACGACTGCCCATGGCCGTAACCGACTAGTTTACCAACTATTCATGATCAAGTCGCGCACGACTGATCGAGGCCGAACCCAAACAGTTTGACCACAAAGCCAATCAGAGGTCGAGTTGCGCACAATTGACCGAGACCATAACCCAATAGTTTATCACAAAACTGATTCGAGGACCATATGGCCGAAGCCAAACAGATTCTTTATTTCCCCTTCGAGCATTTGCAAGCAATCTACCAATAGGCAACCAAGTACCAATATACAATCACACTTTCAGTAACGTTATTCTTTTCCCAATCTTTAGCACATACTGTTCTATAAAACCAAGAACAAGTAAAGCAATTTTCCGTTTTCTGATATTGCACTCACCAAATTCATAGAGAAGCATTAGCAAAATATCCAATTACTGTTATACTAGTAGTGAAACGTTACAGTACTACTGAAGTTAAAACATTTGGACCTAATTAACACAGTCAACGGGTCAAACCATACTTATCCTCAAAGTATCAAATACTGCCCTTATTTTCCAACACTGTAGGTTAGGATAGGAAAAACTCCACTGGGATTTGCAATAATTTCACAATTAAACCACAAACTGTTATGCAAACAAATTGTAAGAGCAAATAATGGGTATTTGAATCAATAAAATAAATGAAAAAATTATGACCCCACAATTATTCAAGTACGAAAATTTTGAAACTGTAATACCCTTTACTGATCTAAGAAACACAGTAGTCCATGGACAAAACTTTCCCCTTGATTCCAAGAGTTATAAACAATAACTTTGAAAAGTCCAAAGTTTTATATCCATGCAATAAAGGGCTAAACCCTATAACATGATATATGCAAATAAAACCTTGCAAAACAACGCAAGCAAAATGTTTACTCACAACCATGAACACCCATGAGCCGTGAAATAACCAAGCTTCGAAAGCTATGGCCCATCAATTCGCATAACCAATCCGGACGCTATCCTGTGAAATCAATCACCAAACACTTCCACCCACAAGAAGTAAGTCCGGATATGCCTGGAAATAAGATTACTCATGCTAATAATTCAATCAATACAGCTTTAGATCCCAAACGGCAGAACTAAAATTGATTTTTCCAACTAACACATCATACTGATCATACTGGAAATCAGAACGTAGCACCGATTAAAAATACTATGGGTAGGACTCATATCTCAAAAAAGAGAATAGATTAGCAAAAATGAGTTTTGTTCTTCCAAATCAGAATTCTTTTATAAAATTCCACTCACTAAAGTACCCAATTATAACGGCCAATCTAACAAAATAGGTCAGTAGAGTTTAAATTGTAACACCCAATAAGCAATTAACAAGAACCCTTCTACGGACCCGAGCCAGGTTGTAATCCCAAGTGACAAATACTGATAACAAAACACAGAATTTCTCTTTTCAAATCGAGAGTTCAAATAATATTAAACCGAAATATTATTTGCATGTATAAGTCCAAATCTGTTCGTAACTAGAAATCGTTTTCCAAAATAGAATAAACCTGTTTGCCAAAAAACTGTTTTCCAGAAAAATCAAAAAAGTTTGTCTTAAGATTGTAGGAAAATATAGTGCGGAAAACAGTAAATGATTTCACTAATTTCTGAAAATTTACAATTGAAGAGAATATTACATGAATTGGAATTACAAAATATAAAACATAAGCATAAACTGTAAATAGGGAACAAGAATATGCAAACCGAGACCCATTTTGTTCAACGGTGCCCTTAAGACAAATTCGCCGCCTCACCGGTGCTAGAGGTTGTGTCGGTGTTTGTCTCCCAGGGTTAATTCGGTTCCCACTCAGCCGCTGGAGTACCGCCGTAGACTGCCCGTCGAACCAACTTGTGTCTATACTCTCTCTCTAGAAGAAGAAGGATTTCAAGAAGGAGAAACTCTTGGATTTCTTGGTATATTCAAATAAAGGAACCGAACTCCTTTATATAATCGATGAGGAGCCTTCTCATTGAATACGAGAATTCAATAGGCGGAGCCTACCCATTCAATAGGGCCAATTCAATATTCATATTGAATATAGGAAATTGAATACGGGGAATTCAATTTCTGGAGAAAAACTGCTACAGCTATTAATCCAGCAATTGATTCCATAATCAAATCGTGAGTTTTATTCTGGGCATTCAACCAAGTATTAATCAGCTGCGCACAATTGATTCTATAACTGGACCATCCAAACGCGAATAGTTCAGACCCAATAAAGCACAATCAATTCCAAACCAATCTAGATTAGACTATAGACCACAGAACTCGAACCACAGGTCGTGGGCCCATGAATCCTGAGCTCCAGTCCTGGCCCCAGTCTAATTTAGGTATTTGGTGACGGCGCACATGCACGTCATTTGGCTTTTCCAATTCCCATAATGAGACAATTTTTCATTCACATCTAAATGGTATTTGTTCATTGTTATTGAGCCCACCTCACGCGGTGTGGGTCCCACCAAATTCTCTTTGGTTAAATTCCATTTTCCAACATGAGACACATGTCAATCTATGTGGAAGCGTTCTCCTTGTTGAACCTATAAAAAAGCAAAAGATAATATACCCCAAAGAATCACCTCTCCTCCCCTCTTTGGGACCAAAATTTTCCCCGTACCTATCCCCTGTCACCTCTGTCTTTGGTCACTCACCTCTCATTAGTCTCGCTTGACACCTACCATTAACAGCCCTCAACCCACCTCATGTTTCAAATCTCCTAAATGAATTTGCACAAAATCCAGCGACATACTCTTTCTCTTATCTCTGATCATTCCCCTTCTCCCCCTTCCCATCTCAATTACTATCTCTAATCATTCAATGCGTGACATTTTATACACGACACATTCCATGCATATATCATTACGTTTGACGGCAAGGAAAACATATATTCAATATGTTTGATAGAAAAGATGAAACATATAGTGAGACTATTTGCTGCTTTACAGATTTCAAAAATTCTTTTGCATTCACTTTTGCAGAAAAACAAAATATCCAACCAAGGGAGGAGAGACTGTGATTCTTGAGCTAACCCAAGTAATGAAATAGGCAAGTAGCTAAGAGTTCATTTTCCATCAACATGTTATTTAGGAAACTGAGAAATCTAATCATCAGAGCTTTCAATCTTACATGCTAACATTTTTCATGGATTTTGATTCACACGTCTTCGTACAGACATTATATCTAAAACCAATATTCTTGTATCCAAATTTGCTGAATTATTAGCCTATGGTTGCAGGTTTCTTCTAGATTGAAGGCACTCATGGTAAACACAGAGAGGGAGCATACGAGTTGGAAGTGAGCACAAAAGATCGAAGGTTCATCACTGCCGGAAGGGGGAGCTATTTTTTCGAGGGCTGTCCAATCTAGCGATGACAAATCGCTCTGGCTCTGACGTACCCAAGATGCGGTAGTTTGATGGATGAGGTGGTTTGGTGGAAAGGTAGGGCCAGATTTGAGAGTAAGGGGGCTAAAGAGCAGTTACAAGCTCCTTATATTCAGAGTAGAAGGGGTTGGTCAACTACATGACGCAGCGTCCCTTCTCTGTAGCCACATCATGCCTATTTTCAATGTCCGAATCCGTGCTTCCGAGGTGTTTATTGTTAGGGAAAAAAAATTTGTCCATATGAACTTCTACAAAACCCCAAGACATGTTTGTGAGAAGCCTTAGGGGAGGTTAGTGTATTTAGCTGTAAATCAAAACAGATGCATGGATTCACAAAGTAAATCTATAATAGAAAATCAGACATCACTTCTAAATGCTTGAAACAAATTTCCCTATGTCCATTGGGAGAGAAGCAAAGTGCTAATAGTTCCTCCAACGCATCCTGAAGGATACAAAAACTAGGTGAGCGTGAAAGAAGACAACTACATTTGTTAGCAAATGAACTTGCGGGGATGCAATAAGCTTCAGCAATATCCTCACAGACCAGATCGTGAAAAGCAATGCAACTAACATAAATTTAAGACTTGTCACCCTCTGTAGCAACATCAAGTCCGAGAGACGAGGAGGAAATTTAAACAAAGCCCAACAAATACATATTTTACGATATAGTAAAAAATCGACTTTAAATAGCCACCAAAGGTAATGCAAATAGCCAAAAATAACTAAATAAACATTAGAATCCAGCACTATAAACTTCATCCACATTAATGTAGGTTCAAAGAGACATGTTGGGCAAATTTTGTTTGGCTATAACCCATCAATTCTTGGAACCAAGGTACCAATTCTGCTTGAAGTGAAAACAACTAGACAGATACAAGAGCAGTAAAAAAAATTCAAATCTATCAACAACTAATTATTGTATATTCAAATTGCACTTTATTGAGTAGACAAAAGTTATTGTGTGATTAAATGCAAAACAGGATAGTCTACCATGTCAAATTGCACTTCATTAACTGGACAAAAATGGAAAGTAAAAGGTCAGCAAGGATGATATTGTGTTTGGTCAAAAGTTGACAATGAAGGAAGAGTTTGAGAATCACTTCGAAGATTTCCCTATCTTTGGTGACTATCCTGATGACAACGAAGGGTTTGAGGATGTGGGGCAAGTGGTACAAGAAAGCCATCGAAGTGCATTGGATTCGTATTCAAAGTATGAGATTGTGGAAGATCCACAAAGTCTTGAAGACCTTACAGAGCCAAAGAGTGTGAATTGTTTTCAAGTTTTGCTTTCCACATTGCCCCCGATGCATGATATACAAGTTTGTGAAGAATAAGTGACCAAACTAGGCTTCACGGTACAACTTGAAGAACCCTTGGGAATGGTCTTCACTCAAGAAAGTCTTGGTTACAGCGTGTTCTTTGTCTTTGAATCTTCAAATGGTGATTGGTCAAGGTACCTTTTGGGAGGATGTGTTAGAAAATACTTTGATGTAACTTTGCCTTGCTCAAGACATGCCAAGAGGATTCCTTACTCACACACAAGCTTGGATGCGGTGCGCTGGACGTGCACAAAAACGAGCTGATGTTTGAGATTGGATGTGCTACAAGGGTTGTGTCATGTCGTAGCACTACAACCGTAACTTGAGGAAAAGTTTCTTTTTATTAGGGGAGTATGATGTAGTATGTAGTAAGGGTACTTATGTCTTTTGCAACCCTTTTGGGAGTTTCTCCCTCTAAATTAATCTATGGTTTATTTGGTTTGCATCATGGAAACCGACTGAACCAAACCGATAATTCTTAAACTGAACCGAGCGGTTTTTGGACAGAATCGATCGGTGTCAGTTTGGAAAAAAGAAAACCGAACGATTCGTTTGGTGGTAAAAATGAAAAAGAGAGACCAAACAAAACCGATTTTCATTGTCCATTATTCTGTTTGTATCTTTTATGTCTTTTGCCTATATCTTTTAGTGTGGATTTTGAAAAACATGTAATATGGATCTTGTTTGATAGATCTCGATTAATTCTATAATACAAAATTTTTAAAATTATGAAAAATATTATAAATTAAAATATATATAAGCAATTAAAAAATGGTACGCAATTCAAAAATGGACAATAAAAATGGGATGGAGGGAGTACATACTGGAGAATCCTTCTAATTCTTCTAACTTCTAAGTAATTCAAGAAATCAACTTGAGTAAACAGAAATGCCCTTATTTATTGGTTGATAGCAAAAGAAAACCCATTCAGTGTCTCACCTGAAACAAGCACCAAACAAGTTAAACGTTGATACTTCCCAGGGTGCCCAAGGCCGGCTTGATATTTCAAAGGCCTAAAGCGAATTTTAAAATTTGACCTTATTCCTTTTAGCAAAAAAAATCAATATAGGTGGCTAGTATAAGGTAAAAAGTTTTTTTTTTTTTTTTTGTTGCTAAGGTATAAAAATAAAATAAGGTATTTTATCTTGGTAATTTAAGACAATTTTAAAAAAATAATAGCATTATGAAAAATATGAATAAAAAATAACGAAGTATTGGTCATACATGTGTTTTCTCTAGCAGTTTTTTAAACATTATTTAATTAATGTTTGGTGAGTGATGATAGATTATTGAGTTAAATACCGAGACACCCCTCGAACTATTCATGTTTGTCTCGCTCACCCCCTCTTAGAATTTTGCCTACGGCCACCCCCTTGAGAAAAGTTTTTTTGTCCCATAGACCCCTTCCGTTTGTGTTCTGTCCAAAACTGTTAGAATTTTGCCCTAATTTTTTTGAAATGTGAGAAAATGTTCCAATTTTGCCCTCCCCTTATTGTCCCTAGTACTCCCTCTCCTTCTCTATGAAACCCTAACACTAAAATATGCCACAACCGCCGCCCACTGGCCACCACCACCATGTCCTTCATCGCCGTAGGCCCATCGCCACCCACAACCACCGTCGTCGTCGTCATCCATGGCTGCCACAAGAACTCCTCTTCCCGACCACCACGCACCACCAAACGCCGCCGTCACCATCTCTTCTAATTCCAATTTCAGTTTCTCTCCCACCTCCACCTTCTCTACACCTCTTCCCGACCACCACCGCCACCCGCCACCACCAAACGCCTCAACAAACAGATGACATCTTTCCCAAAACACCACCTTTACATCAATTTCCACAAATACGCTCCCTTGCTAGACACATCTACACCCCTTTGCCCTTGACAAAATCCCATTCCACAGCCCCAAAATCGCCATTTCAAAACCCTACAAACCTTTTCCCTTATCAAGCCTCTCCGCCGAAAAACGGAAGTAGGAAATGACGCCGAAGAAAAATGGTAAGCGACGCGGAGCTGGTCAGCAAGCTGTGTGAGTTCCTGCGCACCTCTGACCTGACCACGACCACGGGTACAATGCGCCAGAAGCTGGAGGAGGATTTCGGGATCGATTTGTTGGAGAAGAAGGCATTTATAAGGGAGTAGGTCGATGTTTATCTCCAAAACCACCTCAAGACGTTCGAAGCGGATGATGAAGAAGGGGAAGGAGGTTAGTCAATTGAGGTGGGGTGGCGTTGATGGTTCTGGGGATTTGAATAGAGAGAGAGAGAGAGAGAGAGAGAGGGAGAGAGAGAGAGAGAGAGAGAGAGAGAGAGAGAGAGAGAAGTTTGAAATGAATGGGGCTGTGAGTATATTTACATAATGTAAAATGGACTTTTTACTCATTCTGTCCAACGGAGTTAGGTCCTCCAAATGGAAACTTTAATGAAGGGGTCTGGTCGTAGGCAAAATTCTATTAGGGGGTAGCGAGACAAACTGGAATAGTTCGAGTGGTGTCGCGGTATTTAATCCTAAATTATTTTGGTTTAATTTTAGCAAATTCTGTTTTATTGTGAATTTGATATTCAAAGTTAAAACATACAAAAAAGAACTTATCAAAACATTATGGTGCGGAAAAGATTTGAACCTTGGTCCTAAGTAACATCTACATTCACTAAAACCTAAGTAGTTTATGTTTATCATATAAGAGGTGTAAGAGTCGTACATTGTCTACACCAAGATCCAACAAGAAAATAAGAACGGAAAAAAGCTCTTGGGTTCGAACCGAGGAGACCTAGTTTTAACTAGGTTGCACGCACTACTTGGCTAGAACTACTCTCGTTTTGTACGGCGAAAAAAATTATATGCATTGTATTATATGGACAATGGGGCCCTAATTTTTGCCGCACCTTCGGCTTCACTTCAGGGTTGGCCCTGAGAGTGCCCTTCAATAGACCTAAAACCAAACAACGGGTTAGAAATCCTTATTAGCCTAAAACATAAAATCAAAAAGAGAACAAACGAAATCTTGACCAACACACATGTAAGACGATACTTTTTCTGTCAAAACACAAAATGATGATGAGTATTTTTACAATGAGCTAAAGGAGTAGTGTTTATATTTAGAAGTTTTAACCAATAAGCAGGTTCTCCTACTTACTTTATAGTGTTCGTAAATGATCTTGAATCATTTGTACTTTTCCCTCCTCATTTTGGACTCCCCTAGAACTAATAAAGAGAAGACCCAGAAACCGTTAGAATAATTCATATGGGTATTTCAAAATCTTTCAAAAATTAGCAAAGCCACCTCAAAATACTTGTTTTGTTTTTATTTCAGAATTAGTATCAATATCTACAAACACTTCTTCAAAAATTATTTATGATACACGAACAGAGAAAATTATTTATGTAAGCTAAAGCTTACATGCTTTAGCTTTACAATTTTCGATCATCTTTCTGTGTCGTTGTTGCGCCTTCTAGCAACAAGCATTGTGGAGAAAACCTAATATGGGTTCGATAAGGGGCAGACACCAACTTGTTCTCTCCCTTCATATTAGTATAGTTTTGCATTGGTTGCAACTCAAATGAATATAAAGCTGACATATGCAAAAAAAAAAAAAAAATCCAATTTCAAACACAGGTTGCCAGAAACTATGATCATAAATAATGTCAAACATAACCTGAAATCATAAAATAAAAAAATGAATAATTCAAGTCATCCACATTTCTTCCTTAACAAATTTGCGTTAACACCCCTGAAATGCTCACAACTTGTACTAATACAAGTAAAAGTGAAAATAGTTACTTGATAAAGCACAAGCATGTAAAATGATATTTTTCAGGCAGTAAGATCTTTTGAAAGTTCGATCAAAAAAGATGTTTTGAAATTCTAAAACCAATTCATGGTTCAATGTGCCTTCAAATGCAACAAAGTTGACTAGTACCTAACACAATTACCAAATGTTATGTACTTAACTTACCACGTATTCTATATGACCCATACCAAACTTGTGAAAATACGTTTTAGATTAGCATGTGTGTAGTGCAATGCAAAAAACAGTATCATATAGGAGAATAGTTGATTAGTAGAGTCCAGTCACACAAAGCCACAAGGCACACAGTTCTATGTGCTCACCTTCCTCGTCAATCTTTGTTGCTGACACCAATAGCAACAAATAAACATGTAGATTAGAGAAATTGTAAACCAAAAAGTGAGCGTAGGAAAAATAAATAACAAAGGACAAAAATTACTTTGCAACTCGAACTTGCACCTAAGAAAATTGAGAGAGATTTATTGGAGCAGCACTCAACCATGCTGCAAATGCTAGACCCGATATTTCCAACCAACCTGGATGACTACTGCCTTAGGGTCGTGCTTGTGACCTTAATATGCGTTGCAATAAGAATACTCCAAGCGTAGGGCTAGGTCGGTTGAAAGCATAATAATACCCGGAAGTCCAGGTCGAATCGACAGGGAGCGCATCCATAACTTGTTCAGAGATTAGCTTGTAGAGAGTTTAGCGTTAGGACCGCCAACCAAGCTTTGGCGTTGAGACGGACAACTGAAAGATTTAGTTAACTGGTTACTTAACCTAACTACGACTTTTTAACTGGAGATTGGACTAAAGGTAAGGTTTAGGGATAATCAACACCCATAACACAAGGGTAAGCTTGATTCTTCTCTTTTTAACAACGGTGTTAAACATGTCTAGGGTTCTTTTGGTACATTTAGACAAACATAAAGGAGGGACATAGCTCTAAGTATCAAATGTGGCAAGAAGCTTTAACCCTTGCCTACATTTGATCAAAGAGATTAACACCTCAAAGTTTTGATACATAAAATCTGTCCTAAGTCATGTTTAAGCTAGAAAACGAGGGTTTTCAAGAGGAGAATGAGTCACACCCCTGGTTACGGGATGTTAATCATCCCATAACCTACCCTTGCTATACTACTCACACATAATGAAAGGAGAAGTGAAATGAACTAGGGTTTGGATGGAAGAACACGAAATCATGCTGAAAACAGAAATAGAGGTTAGATTAATAAGGATCCCAAAGGAACTTACAACATTAATGAAAGCAATCACCCTCCAAATCACCCAATCATTGCTCCATTAATGAGAGAGAAAAGAGTTAGTGAGAAGAGGCGGTAGAGAGAGAAAGCTGATCCAAAATAACATAACATAACCCTAAAAACGTGCAAATGGGGTATTTATAGTACCCCTTTAAAGTTACAAAAGAAAAAGAAAAAGAAAAAGAAAAAGAAATAGAAATCTGTAGAAACTGGGGATCTACTACCGGTAGGATCTGACTACCTATCGGTAGAATGGCTTCGGGCAAAAAGGTGAAGACAACTTTAATTGGGTTCCTAACGATAGGCACTGATTCCCTACCGGTAGGTTTTGGACGGTGCACATTTGTGAACTCTCTGGACAGAGGTTGGACCGGTAGACTGAGATCTCTACCGGTAGGAATGGGTTTGTACCGGTAGGCATTGATCTCCTACCTGTAGAGCTTCATTTGCTGGCAGCCTTATAGCAGCTTCATTCTGGGATTATCCAAACTGTCCAGGGCTTCGACGATGCATCTCCAGACTCCGTTATTGCCCCAGTTAGGCCTCTTGGGACCCCGATCACCGATGGAGTAAGTTCATGGCGTAAAATCCGCCTTATTAACAAAAGAAACTGTAAACACCAAAAACGCACCTTTCGCGCAATATCATTCAAAAACATAAAGTTATGCGTGCGAGCGTGGCAAAAATGAGCGAGATAAGCCCGAATATAACCACAATTGTGGGCTTATCAGGTTGAAAATAGCATATCCTGGATCCTCAACTTTTGGTGTCTCAATAAGTTATTCAGCACCTTAAATACAAGTGACGTAAACCTGTCAAGTGTGAAAGCTTATAAGTGAACATCCATGCTAAGATCCAAGAAGGTAGTGCCAATCCAACAACATTGGACCACACTCTTTGTTATAGAAAATTCTTTACACTGTCACGAATAAAACAAAAGCTAGAATTTGTTCAAACAAAGAACCAACTAAATTCCAAGGTGACATAACAATATGAAAATACAATACTGAAAAGAATCAACTAAATAATGACCTGTTAGTTGCGGCAGAATGATCCCTCTATATATGCCTACAACCTAACCACCAGAGTTCCCACTATCAAACATATTCCAAAAATGAATTGTCTGCAACACTAATAAATAGAGTATCAAGAAAGTAAATCTTGTAAAAAATACAAAGAAAAGTCTGAGAAGCTCAAAATGCTACAACGCATTGATCAAATCATTAAAACTTGTAAATCAGTAACTTCAAGTTCGATCCTTACTATTGATAATTGGTTACAAATACGCATGCATATAGAAGCACACAAACACCCATTGTCACAAGCGCACGAATACCTCCAAGTATTCATGTCCCACAGCACTCACAAATAATAGTTCACCCAAAACACTCGTACTCTCTGATTTTCAAAGCTACAAACTTCCACTCAACCGGATAAAAAGTGTAGGAAGAACACACTCACAAATACTCCATCCGCCTTTTTTAAGTGTCGTGTTTCGTAGTTCTAACTTATTAAAAAGACATCATCATTATACTTTTCACATCACCTTTTACCTCCACTTTCCCTCCTTATCATCTATGGAAACATCATCATTACATTTTTACTCACTAACTTTTCAAAATGCAACCTACTTTTAGGGGCAAAATGGAAAATTCACCCACTTTTATCCACTAACTTTACAAAATGGACACTTATTAAGGGACAACCCAAAATAGAATACTGGACTCTAAAAAATGGACGGAGGGAGTAACTATTAACGCACCCATTATCAAAAACTCCAATTTACACACGTTACATGGTCTTGGATAGAACTCAACCCCAAAAGCTAGCTATTGAAGTGAGGATGCCTTCGCGCTTATATTTTTCATATTACTTTGGTACCCAAGCGATGTGAGAATTCACTTCACAACCTCCCTCACGTCCAGCGTGCTCACTCGACATCATCTGTCACAGGCAGGCTAGGGACACACCCCCTAACCATCATTGGCGTACCCATTGGCGTACCCAGCTCTGATACTGATACCTTCTTACACGGTCTTAGTAGAACTCAACCCCAAAGCCAGCTATTTTAGTGAGGGTGCCCTCACATTTATATTCTTCATATTGCTTTGGCACCCAAGTGATGTTGGAATTCGCTTCACAACACACTCAAGCAAATGATTTCCAAAATATCTTGGGGAATCATAAATATGTTTGTTGATCCTCTTCACAGTATAGTGTGAAGAACTTATATTGGGAATGTGGGAGCGGTTGATGCCCTAAAAGTTCATTCAAGCAGGTCTTTGCTAGTGTCATCTTTGTAAACTATCCTCGAAGCACAATATGGAAATAACAAATCAAGAACTATTATGATATATCGGAAGTTCAAATAGCACAACATGACCAAAGAAGGGAGGAAAGCTTGACCTTTATGAGAAAGACTTAAGGTATTGTACGTCTTGTTCCTCCTTAACTACCGCCTGAGTAGGCTTAAGTTTCGTCCAGAGGAAGCCAAGTTAGCTTCGTCAAGAGCAAGTACCAAAGCTTGACTTATCTATACAAGCAGGTATGAAAAGTTATCCAAGAATACTGTTTCAGGGCCTGTCCAGAGCTTATGTTGTAGGGCACCTTTTCGGACTTTAGGAGCATTAACTAAAGGGAGGCACACGCCTACCTCGCTTTTAATCCTACATATGACCAGATGAATGATCAATTGGGCGAGATGTCTCGGCAGTTGGAGCGGTGTATGTAAACTTACTCATGTTGTACCCCAAAAGTTGAAGCAGTAAGACAAAATGTAGCTCTTTTGCTCCTCCCTCACTCCATTTGTTCAAAAGAAGTCTTTTCCACACACTCTCCTCAAATAATGTATGCATCAAAGTTCCAATTCAAACCAAACCACAATATGCCCTTAATTTTCCAAACGCAACTTGCCATAGTATATAACAGTCAATTATGTTATTCCGCACCCATAATTAATTGGACAATTGGATACCATACTTTAATAAGATATCTCTACATGGCGATGATTGAAGAGTGGTTGCACATGAACAAACAAATTCCATCAGTTTTCCTTACAGGCAAATAAAATCTGTCCAATCACAACACAAACAACTAAGACATTATGGGAATGACTATTTACGTCTATAAAGAAAAGCAAGTCAAGGAGAAAATAGGAAACAGAATCCACAAGAAAGCACGTCTATAAAGAAAAGCAAGTCAGGGAGAACATAGGAAACATAATCCACGAAAAAGCAAGGCAGGAAGAAAAAAAGAAAAAAAAATTCCACGACAAAGCCAATAGAACACTTCAGCTTAAATTACTATATATTAAACAATCCCAAACATGCAAGAATAAAGAATATCACAGAACCCGCAAAATGAATAAGTCACCAAGAGTCATAATTTAGCAACATAATAGAATAAAAAATAATTGACGTAACACAACAAATGCATGGAAAAATAACATCCATGTGAGGAAATAAAAGACAATTTGTAGACAGCATGCTAAGATATCAGCTTGCCAAAGTTTAAAAGTGGAAGTGACATTATCGGTACAAATAACCACAAATGTAAAAGGTAAACCAGGAGTTAGGACATCGAGAAACCTCAAAACCTAAGTTCCATCAATAGATGATATCTATAAATTGAAGTTTTGACATCCATTTATTTTCCTTATATATTTCATTTAATAGAAAGGATAACAGAATGACGAGCAAAATGCAAAGGAAAGAGTAGTTGAGCAAGGGACTTTATGTCTGAAAAGTCAAGGCCGAAACTTAAAGTAGATAACTCGTTGCTCGAATTCTGCATGTGTTCATTTGAAGCATATATAGTTTACAAACTATCATGGCTTACTTGAATGGCTAAGTGTATGACGACTGATTTTTATCTTGAATCAGTGCTTATAAATTTATCATGCCTTACTTCACATCCTAAGAGTTTTTTAGGGGTTTGATCATAGTTTCATCTTCCTAAGAAATTATATTTTTTCTCACACTCAAACTAATAGAGTACACCTTTTCAAACCCACGAACAAAATATGAACCAAAGAATGAGTGGGGAACAAAAATACCCAACTACAAACTCAATCCTGAGAAGAGACTGGGAGATACTCAACTAAACAGAGTTGAAGTTACCTATCCACTCGCTAGCATTGAGAGGGCCATTGAGGGTTTGGTTAGAACAGCCACCATGTAGATCCTTTCCTCATTGCTCTGAACGAAAGAAAACGTAGTCACACAATTGCACAAGTTTTTACCAAAAAGAAGCAAGCCCACACATTTAACACAAAAATATACACCTATCATCCATTATTCAAGCTTCTTTCCAATAGTAAGCAATTTGGCTGCCTTCTTTTTTTCACTAAGAAGCTAAAACCTAATGCAATCTAGACTCCATTATTCTAGGACGGAAGTCTTATTTCCAATTTAATAATTAGAGTATCCATAACTTTTAACCTCAAAGGAAAAAACTAACCTCAAAGAAAAAAACTAATTCGCCAATTCTAGAAATTAAGCCAAATAGCGAAGGACTAAAGCATCTCAATTCAAGCTCAAACACCCTCTATATACTACCACACATAGGATCAAAGATGAAATGACTAAGGTATCTTACTGGATTGTAACCAGCAGCAGATCATAAGGAAATGCATGTCATGTTTGAGCTTGAAATCAGCACAACAAAACTTATCACACAAGTTCACTGACATTCCTAATACCACTCTACTTCTCACAGCCCTACCACCCCCAAAACTCTATCTAGAGTTTCGTTTCCCTTTTTGTTCTCTCCCTTTCTTTCCTTCTAGATCCACATTCTCATCTTCATAAGAAACTATTGCGTCACAAAGAATAGTCCAAAAGGTTACTGTAAAGACCGGTATTTTTTGAAAATTAGTAAAAGGATTTATTAATGATTATAATGGAGGAAAATATGGGTTTTATTGAGTTTAAATGAATTGGGGTGAATGTGGAAAGATTGTTTGTGGAGGGGTGCATGTGCAATATGTGAATAAGTGAGTATATATATGTGTGGGTGTGTGTGTAGGAGAAAAAAATCCCCCATTTCTTTTTCTCTCTCTCCCGACGTCTCCCTCTCTTGGCTCTCTTCTCTCTCTCTAACACCCTCACTCAAAAATCCCACTCCAAGTTCAAAACCCACCAAGATCCTTCACTAAATCATCATCCTCTCGGGCTCTTGACCTCGGGTTTCGTTGGAGTAAGCTCGGAGAGGGGTATTCTCGAAGGATTTCAAATTTCAAGGCTAGGGCTCGATCAATCTCGTTGGGTTTCGTTCTCCAAGTTGAGGTAGGGATTTCTTACTCTCTCTACATGTTTATGAGTTGGTTGTGTGCTAAAATCGGGCTGTAGTTGGTTGGATTTCGAAATTTTGCTCGTTTCTGATTTTCTGCAGACGTTCACTGCAATGCAATGGTATCAATACCTACTTTTTGGGCTATCAATACCTTAGTACCAATACCTACTTTTTGAGGTACCAATACCTCAGTCTCGGATTGCTCTTTGGATTGGTTCAGTACCAATACCTACTTTTTGAGGTATTGGTACCAATGACTTAGAAAACTATTTTTGAACTTCGTTGATTATCCGTCGATTGTGTTGATCCCCGATTATTTCTAACACTCTCCAATCACATTCTAATCATGTCGAAACTTGATTGCTCGCGTTCCAATAATTCATTGCTCGTCCCCACTCCTTTGGCTCTCGTTATGACAAAGAAATGTGTCAAACTAAGTGAATATGATATTTGTGCGTTTGTCTATGCATTCGGGTTATTACTTGAGTATTGTGGCATGTTTATGAATGTTTTGGATTTGACATACGTCATGCTTTACGGTATTGAGGCTTGTAGAATTGAAAATCACAACTTAGTATGATAGAACGAAATGAAGAAAGCCACGGAACCACTATAACGTGAGATGCCGGAAACGGGATGCACGGGGTCCCAAATGCTCGGAAGTGCACAAGAAAGCCACGGATCCACCGAATGGTGCGATGCCGGATTGAATTCGGGATGCACAAGGTCCCAAATGCTCGGAAAGGAAATCGAGAACACTTGCTACAATGAAAACGGAGAATTTAGAGTTTATTAAGTGACGTGAATACGAATGGTGTTGATTATCAAATATCATCCTCTTGCTCTTGTCCATGTGGGAAACTTTCTTGTATCAATATTCATCTCGGTGCATTGTCCATCTCATGTGCATATAGTCTGAGCAAAGATTTCTCTACTGGGCTAGTGTAGCTCAACCTATTATTATTTTTAGGTACACCTCAAGGATATTGATTTGGAGTGCTTGACGTGCATATGACTCCATTCTTTTGAAAGCTAACACCGAGGAATTACTTTGACATCTTTGTAAAATCCTTTTGAGAGATGTAATTGTAATTTTGAGCTAATCTTTTGATTTGCTAAATCAGGTAATCTCTACACTTGCTGTCTTTTGTTTAACTATGAAACTTGGGGCCGGAGTGCCATTATTGTAAACCTTGATGATGTTTATACTTTTGGATGGATTATGGGAAAGCTTTTGGGATATTATGTCGTATCTTAGCAATAATTTTCCTTATGAAAGATTATTATTATTATGTTGAAAATCCAGGGCGTGACAGTTACCACTTGTTCATTTCTTTCTCTCTTTCCATAAGAAGCAAACATATCTATAACTCACAAAATGCACACATTGCATCAGGCCTTCATATGCACACACAATCACATGACTTACACGTCTTTCATGCAAATTAAGCTATTTGTACACTCATGCAAATTAAGCTATTTTTTTTAATCAGCAAAGAAAGGTTCCCATACCATTAATAAAAATGATACAAAACAGAAATCCTGTAGTGATACACACGGGAAATTAAGCTATTAACCCTATGACTTACATGTTTTTCATGCAAAGTAAGCTATTAATTTGTCTCTACACTCAGCTCATACCACACTACATAGGAAGCCAACTAAAGCCACTAAAAGAACCACTTAATAATCAGATTGTTCAAAATACGAGTCTTACAGCAACCCACAACAACAAAAGGTGACGAAATAACTCTAGAATCTCATTCACACACATCAGGCTAGGGATCTAGGTAATAAGAGTTTTAGTTTGTAGCAAACTCAAAATATCTAAACAACCAACTTGCAGATTATATGATATACAAAAATAGACTATCAAAATTACCTGCGGAAGCTCCAGTGCTCCTGTGACTCAGAACACACTACAATAAAGGAAACAAAAATTAAAGTAATACTCATAAAAGAACAAACTTCAAACAAACCAAAAGGAGGATCAATGTATTGGGGGAAAAACCTTAAAAAGAGTCAACTAAAAACTCAGATCTACGACCCTCTCATCGCGATCTGCTGTTTCTATTCCCGAAATCTTTCAAACTTAACGTTCCCGATCTTCTCCAACTCAAGAACAATGGCGCAATGGTGTGGAGGAATTCCTTCCTCAAAGAGAAAAAAAACAACGTATTACGGGGAGATAAAATGACACAATTGGAAAATCTTAGTAAATTAACTACAATCCCCAATCGGGGAATCCCACCAATATAACAAAGAAAATATAACAAAAAAGATAGACAACATACATGAATAGGAAGAACTACCTTTTTAAAAAGAGAACATACAAGATACCATGACACTACTTAAAAGAGGAGAAGACTACTTAAACAAGGAGAAAGTTCAAGAGAAGAGAACAAAACAAAGCAAAGCTAAGAATCGATGATTCAAAACATATCCAAAGTTGGGAAAAAGCCTAACTCATTTTTGTGAATCACTCTATCCGGGATGTCTTTATCTTGTCAATTTGACTACTCTACGTTATGCACCGCCTCTCACACACCTTCACAAATGCCGATGCTAAAGCCAAGAAAAATATCATACAGTAACAGAAAACAAAACCTCATGTACTCAAAGATTGATAGCATGAGTAAGCCTTTGCATAACAGATCAAGTAAAAGATAAACAACAATAACAAGAATGAGGACTAGTTAAGAATGGAGAATACCTTTTTCTCCATTCTTAAGAAAAAAAAGTACAAGAAATTACACATTCCGAAATATGTAACGCATAAACAATATTTCTGAACTCATAAAATGAAAAAATCACCGAGAAAAGTCATAATGGGGCAACAACAGTATAGCAGAACCAAAAAAACCAATGGAGGGCTTAACCCAGCAAACGCATCTTCTAGCATCCATGCAAGTAAATAAAACACGAATTGTTCACCGTAGACTAAAATATCAGCCCGCCTAACACCCTGGTGTCTTAAGAGATGTAATCGGCACAAATAACCATAAATATTAGAAGTAGATCAGGAGTCGTAACAGTTACAAGATATAAAACCTAAGTTCGTTTCATAAACGATGTTAGTTAGTTAAGTTCTACCATCCATTTGTGTAACCTTTCTATGTTATTTACTAGGTGCTTATTGCAAATGGACGAGCAAACTATTTGTGACATTGGCTCAATGTCATTATAAATTAAACAGCATTTCAACCAGCCAAAATAGCAAATGTGAAATACTATTAAAAAGCATATTATAACTACATATAAAACAATAAATACAATTCAAAAGCATTTATAACCATTTCGAACTACCTGCCAGAGATCAAGTTGCGTTTTCCATGGTTTCTATGTTGCTCGGACTCGGGTACTGAAATTGGGTGCGGGTACATATCCAAGAGTCGGACACCTCAAAGTTGAAAATAAAGGATTTGGAGATATGTATCCGAATTTGGACATGGGTGCGGGGATTCGCTGAATAGTTATATATAAATAAAAATATTTATATTATTCATATAAATATATGAAAATTATCTCATAAAAATATTATTTTCTTTGCACAAAACTAATTATTAAATTATAAATATTTATATATTTTTTATATAATGTTTCGTTAATAATTTGAGGGGGTTAACTGTTATGTTAATAAATAATAAGGGTCTTAGTGTAGTTTATATATATAAACATATATACACAAGTACATGGTCAAAAGACTCAAAACCACATCTCTCTCTCTCTCTCTCTCTCTCTCTCTCCTTTTCTATGCAATCGGAGGTTCGACGATGACGATGTGCTGCTCCTCTGACAATGGCTACTTTCACACATCGATCTCCGCCGGCGATGATTCTTCCTTCAAAGGCGACCATCTGCTTGACGATGATGGCAAAACAATCTGCTCTGACGACGATGACGATGATCTCCGTCCATCTCTCTCTCTCTCTCTCTCTCTCTCTCTCTCCTTCTTCTTCTTCTTCTTCCTCCTCTGCTTCTTATGGTTCCAACAAAAAGTATCTGTTGATCCTCTCTCTCTCTCTCTCTCTCCTTCCTTCCTCTCCGGCAGCTACGCCCTCCATCGCCGGAGCTCTAACGGTTGAAGACGAATCAGGTGATGGAAGTCCGAAACGAATGATTCCACATCTAAGCATCACAGCCGTACTTGGATTAAAAATGCCATACTCAACTCACATCCTACACCCGTGTCGGATTACGTTGACACGGGTACTCCACAGGTTTGGGCGAGTCTGCGCAACATAGGGTTTCATGATCATGTTCAACTGAACTCTTACCACATAAAGTTTCTAAGCTGGTCTTTCAGCTTCCTTGGTCCTTAGTGTAAGAAACGAATAGCCTGTCCTCATAAAGTAGGTATATCTTGTTTCGTCACATTCCCGAGACAATGGGCTTAACCAGACATCTTCAAACTACTGTCAAATTATTACATTTCTCATGCGCAGACATTTTGGTTTAGTTGGATGATTATTACCAACAAAAGAAATTGTAAGAGTTAGACTTAGGAATAGTGAAGATATAGTAATAAAAGCTACGGGCCAAAATAGTAAGTCACTTGACAAGGAGATAAAATGTTCAAAAGCTACTGTCTATTCTTTCAGAAACAATGCCTTAGCCAGCACACAAAAAACTGCTCATAACCTGTGTTACATGACTCTTCAATGCCACACACTCGACACTCAAACACGTGTATGTGATCAGTGTCTACCATGTCTATTTGGACACGTAGAGTACACGTATATTTTATGATTTTACAAATCTTAAATCCACTTAACTAGCATAAAACCCGCATGGCTTGCATGAAATGCCATTAGGCACATATTTTAAAAATCCTTTATTCCAGAAAAAAAATGAAGCATGATGAGATATGTGAATACTTTGCGATGTCCCCGTGTCCTTCAGACGTGAATAATACAAGTCCGACAGTAAGACCCATCCCTGAGTCCATCTAACATAGCCCTACACCAACAAAAAAAAATTTTTTTTTGGGTCTAGAGGTGCTACTATTCACAAGTTATCAACGAGGAAATTCCTTAATGACAAATACCAAAGAAGACTCAACTCATTCTGGAAACAAAGAAAATGGGAGATACGTGAGTTAATTACCATTGCCATACCTCCCCGAAAGTTTGGCAGTTCTTGCTATGACACTCCAAGTTGGCCAAACTTCAAATTTGGAGGTTGATATGTCAACTACTCTCTTTGACAAAAAATACTCGGTTTCTTTGGTTCATAAGAAACAAAATATTCAAGAATCAGAGAATCGGAGATCAATCGAGAATGTCACAAGTTTCTGTTGTTCTCACCATCTTTCCCGGTTCTTCATCAACACCTTGCACAGCTTTATCATCGAAAACTTTTATCTGAATATAGAAAAGAGAAAGAAAACTAAATATTGTTGATGCTGAAGTGAATCTAATCGTGAAAGGTATCGAACCTGTAAAATCTGAAGTTAGTGAGAAATCAATAAGCATTCTAGAGATTCTTCAAGATGCAACAAAAGAGTTGGCAACCGTATCACATATTAGTATCCTCTACCGATTAAACAAAGGGAAGACATGATTTCATAGCCTACAATGACAGCGGCCCTATTTCTCTTCCACTATTAAACCCCACCCCCCCCAAAAAAAAAAAAAAAAATCTTAACAAATTAAATTTAGATGGTGCATCACTTAGACAAGCCAATCCAACATGCCACACAATATCTTAGTGAAGATTGTGTTTAACTATGCAAGCAAATAAAACATGCGGGGAGCAGTAAAAAAATTTAAACAGAAAAAATGATCCAGATGCTTTTATAACTGTGGAAACAAGTCCAAAACGTTCTAACCGTGTGCATACAATTCATTTGATTTAACAAATTAGTTGCCAATAATAAAACATGAAAGACAACAATTGTTACAGCCTGTTACATTGATCTTGAGATTGGTGCAAAAAATTCACAAAAAAGTGCACACTAGTTATTAATGTGTCTGTCGGCTTAAACACACACATAGCTTAGCATGTGTGTAATAGCTACCACCACAAATATGTGCATGGCCCTATGTTTCTCCCTTGCCATAAAAATTCTAGATAGTAATATTTTGCAAGTAATCTCATTTCCTTTCCTTATTTTCAAATGGTGTTGTGTGACCAGAGTCTAGTTTATATTGAGCCAGCTTATGTGCAAAATTGAATCAGGAGAGTATTAAGATCAATCCAAGATTAATATTTCAAAGAATGTCCCACTTAAAGATACCAAAAAAGAAGGTACTAATATCAGAATACAGAATCCTGATAAGGTAATAAAGCATTATTACCTCCTCAACCAATGTTTATCAGAATAGACCCGAGTCCAATTCGTTAAAGGGAAAATACGAAGTTTAATTACTAGAGAAGGTAAATATGTCACATTGGGTAGGAAAGCCTCAATTCAACCTTAGTTATTTAGGCGCAATTTTATTTTCTACAATTATGTTCCGAGAGCAATGGAAGTCACCTAAAAATAAAGACATTATTTTTTAGAGGTAACACAAGAGAAATGAGTGCAACAACTTATGTACGGGAGAAGTTGATTGTTGATGGTAAGTGCGATCATGCTCCGAGAGCAGTGAATGCAACAACTTATGTACGGGGGAAGTTGATTGGTGATGGTAAGTGCAATCAGTGCCTAAAGCCCTTTAGCTAAAATGGTTTGATCTATATCTAATGACACAATCTTTGGAGAGGCATCTAAGAGAAACTCCAATGACCTGAGCCAAATGATCAAAGCCAAAGATGTTTCTAAAATGGGAAGTTGCCATTTGGATAAATTTCTGCGGAATTGCTCCAATGGTGCCAGACTCATTTTTTGTCCAACCATCTCTTGCAGCCAATGGAGCACTCCCACATCATCACAACCTTTCAAAGAGTCATACACAATCACTGTCCTTTTTTATTAGTCATAAACAATCATAGCTCTCAAATCACTCATAAGTCCTAATCACAGCCATACCATCAAATTACCCTAGTCCCAAGGCTATGGGATCACTCTATTAAATTAATCTTGGCCACCCGTTGTGCATCTAATCTTAGTCGATAGATCACTAGGAATAATCTGGAAGACATGGGAACCCATGCAATATCACCTTCTCTCAAACAAATAAAACAAATTGGGGCGCCTTCATCTGCTAAAATGGTCCGAGTTTGGTTGGGAGAAACACCTTCAAATCTTCATGAGCTTGAGTGCTCAACGTCATTGGAATTCCGGTGAAGAATGGCAAATCTACAAGACTACAATTCTATTTCTATCTCTTTATTCGTCATTTTTCTAGGAATTTTGAACAGAATTTTGAAATCTCTACTACTCAAGAACCTCATAGTTTCTATTTCAGGTTTTGTCCGGGATAACAAATTTTGTGTTTTCTTATTTTTGGGATAGTCTCAGATACGTGTTTTTTGAAGTCTCACCTAATGTTTTTGATTTGGTAGTTGAAAATAAAAGAAGCAAAATGTGAAGCGGCAAGAAATGGCTCCAGCCATATTTAGCTTAGAAAATGGCAAAGCCATTATTTTGCTCAACAAAATGGTTTTTCCTTGGAGTGCACAAAATGAAACCGCTTGCCAAATATTGGGATTCTGAAGAGATGCACTACCATATGAGACAGTCTTATGCAAGCATAGTATAAGTAGGCAAGGAAGAAGCTGCAGAGGATCAAAGATTTTTCTGGTTTATGATTATGAAGCGAGGAAGCAATGTTGTTATAGTGGTGACTCTTACTAGAAATTTCTCAGGTCAACTAATGCTGCTTATAAAGCGGCATGCTTTAGATAAGTTATTGAGAAATGAGAAACATTACAGTAGTACTGAGTAGTACCTCTACAGTAATCTCAAAGTGTCTTTCAACAATTGTAATGTATAATCGATGAAGCAACAAAATACCTTCCCATCCAGTTGTGCTTTCGCTCTTTGAATTTCTTCCTGCGGAAAGCATCAGAGACAAAGAAATACCAAAATAACTACAACAGACAAAAACAAAATAAATAATCAAGTGATTAGGGACGTATCAAGATAAATCGTTATCCATAAAATGACTATGTTTCAGTAGAGTCAAGTGGTATAACCACTCGTATCAGTATGGAATCATCGGAATCTTTCCCCATGGTGGATATACAATGAGCATAACGCAATTATTTATATAGTTATCAAGCACCCAGAATTGATATTTCAACACGTAGGCAACACTACTGTTATCTATGATTGCACATACAATGGCAGAGAAGGGTATGCAGATAACCTTTATCTCCTCTGGAATTCTTTCTGAAATTGCCTGTACTCTCAAGTACAATGGCTGCAATGCAAACACACACACACACACAGAGCTGCATGACCAAAATGAAAGAGGAAATACAATTGCAACTTAGTCAGTAGGATGGATAAGAAAAATTTAACCTTCAGGTGCATTTAGACACTAAACAATTAGAGCAGCAAAACGCCAACCCACTTGTTAACATCTTGGTTCACCACTTTCCTCATGGAGCTCTTTTGGACCTCAATTTACTATAAAAGAGTCTGAACATGCAATACATTGGCCACCAAATTCATGAAAAGATTTCGGTGGCAATTCTGTAATTTGTCGACCCACAAGGCCACAACCATAGCCTTTTATGAAGGTAGTACATAAGTCACATGATCATAGTTATCATAATTCTCAACCAGCATGCTTATGCAATGCATTTTAATGCCATGTGTCCATTGTCAGCATTGTTTTCAGCCGACACATTTGATTGCTAAATACCTCTCCATCACCATCTCGTGGACCTCAGCACCTTGTAGGCCTCAAACACTCATCAAAGATCAAACTCAGCACATCATGGCCTAACCGCCGCTTGTGGGCCTCAGTGCCTTACCTCACCATGCCTCCGCTGACCTCAAATGACCTCAAAACTCGCACCCTGAGCTACATATCTTGCCTAGATTGGGAACAGGCCTAGGGACCCCCTAAGGTTGATGCCTCAGGTGAGGTTATGCAGCGCATGAGCAACCTACGGCCTCACGCGGGATCACTGGGGAGTTGTTAATTGTAGGGTAGTAATGGGTGTATTGGTGAAGCTGAGGGCTCATCCTTCAAAGTGGTACTGTTGATAAAGATTACTGGAAATGGGAAAATTGGTCCGTCAAAATCTGCAAAATGTATTGTTATTAGTGAAATCAATATTTTTGGGCTTTGTTTGAACCTTAACCAGCGCCCACTTGGTGAGCAGTTGTTAGCAGGGCTGTTCAAAATATAAAAGCACCTGATTAGGACTTTCTTTTGTTCAAAAATGAATTTGGCTTGATAAGATTTCTCTATGATGCTTAAGATGCTTTCTAAATTAACCATTGGTTTGTAGGTTGTCTAATGTGATGGCTATAAACTCTAGCTTGTACCTTACTTTTGACACAAGCTCCAGGCTTGCAGGTTGGATCCTTTAACGACTGTAGGCATGTAAAATTTCAGCTTCCATAGATTCAAATTTTGAGTTCAACGACAACACGCTTTCAAAAAGTCATTTAAAAATTAGTCTACAATCGTTCTGCAAAATGCACTTCTGAAATTGTCAAAATTTAATTGTAAAAATATGATGGCAAAGTAGTTCTATTTCTGACCAATGTCATTGCAGCATTCCCATATCATACTTGTGCTTGGTGCGTGCCTCCTAGATCAGTACAAGACAAAAAAGCTCACGCATCTGTGGGCCAATAACTTTCTAGTGTACGTACTTCTTGCAAGATTAGGATTGTGATATGAGTCCAATTTTGTTCACCTTCTACCTACTCCTCATTGGTTCAAAATGTAGGGAGCCCAAGGGGATCAATTTACTTTCTGATATAACTGAAAATCATTAAATGTAGGTGTCCACAATAATTCTCTTGTGATATGGACCTAGTCGATGAACATTAGATCAGTGAACGTACTTCGGCAAGTACCCTCAATAAACGTTTTCCACTTTAAAGAGAGATGAGAAGGAAAAGTGAAACAGCAACAAACTTCAACGTTGCATAGAATATACAAGTACGATAACATGATCTAATACCTATATGGATATGAGTCTCACCTCATCCCATGTACTGATGTATCATTGATTGGTAAAAGCTGAACCAGATGAAATCCCGATTCAACAGCCCAGTCTACAAGTATCTTCAGGTCAAGTAACTCTCCAACTCCAAGATCGGCTTATGATCTAACAGAGAACATAGGGACTGCCACACCAGCACCGCGCCATGGCATTTCCTAACAAACAAATAAAAAAAGCCATTTAGTTAGTTTTTTTATAAAGGGAAGCCAACCTAAGAACTGATTTTGTCATAAGCTGCTTTACCCGCATCATTCCATTTGAAAGTATAATGGATCTTGGTTGAGGTTCTGACAATTCATCAAGTTCCCGATTTGGACCAGTTTCAGGAGAAAAGTTTCTTGCCTTGCCATATTTACTGTACTTGTAGGTGAAACAGCTGTTAAGGAAGGGTCAAATAAAGATGACACTGGGTACATGATAAGAACTAGCAAATAGTACATATTGAATCATACAATAAGCCAAGGATATTTTATCTGAAAATCATCCTTTTGCACAACACAATCTGCTTGCCAAATAGAATCACCAGCATAATAGAGTTTAAGTCCATCTTGAACCTTCCACTGCCCCAATTTCATAGAACTGCCAATCACATATATCTGCAGAAAGTTGTGAAGTCAAGAGTTCAACTTCATAAAACCTAGCTATTTCAATGACATCACAGCAAAACTTTGAAGGCACTGAAATATTTGCACAGAATTGTGTAATATTCATCCAGGAAAGAAGACCTTGCTGAGTTATTGATGTTTCTTCCTCTATATTTGGGCAGCAAATTCTGAACTAAACTACGATTAAATCTGCTCACAGCATAAATTTGTAAGCAACAAATTTGGCTAGATGATGTTTCTGAAAATAAATATTTATGTCAACGTGAAGTCAAATCGAGAAGAATTACCCTTTTCACATGATTTCGCCTCATTCTTAGAACTAGATAGTAGCAATCATTTTTGGATAATATTTTTTTGCTATTAATGTGAAATGCACATGATTTGGGCCCTGCTGAGTACAAATCAGTCAAATCTTGCATCCGCCACTCAAGAGATCTGAT
Source organism: Rhododendron simsii (assembly GCA_014282245.1). Classification (NCBI taxonomy): domain Eukaryota; kingdom Viridiplantae; phylum Streptophyta; class Magnoliopsida; order Ericales; family Ericaceae; genus Rhododendron; species Rhododendron simsii. The sequence goes on along the minus strand of CM024960.1, from coordinate 18,857,184 downwards.
TATTTTTGTTATCAATGATAAGAATTAAGATGAACAAGTATAAAGCCAACATGTGTCACTGAAAACGGATACATACATAAATTGTAACCTGCCTCAAGACTTCATATTTATAGTTCCAAAGAATTTTGTACTTCTTAACACCACAAATGGCAACATAATTGATACAAGAATATCCCTAGTTGCCAGAAGAGAACATGCAAAGGGTACCGGGTTATAAACTATGTCAGAAAATTAGTTTCAATTTGGTTCAAGCTACAAACATTCAACAAAACAATTTTTTCTCATTTATTCCAGAAAAAAACATTTATAAGATTACAATCATTTTTGTGCATTTTGCCCACTATCTCTAAATTTTGAGCTTATCACGCTTGATTGTTTTCTTCTAAGCAAATAAATAACAAAAAATAGAATTTGTTTGAATCCCTACACTCTAGATTGTGTAACGAAGGTGTACAAAGCAAACTAATGTTTGGGAACCCCTTGTCATCAAACTAGTATCTCGCATAAATCATCATTAAAAAAATGCAAGAAAAGCAAGTCAAAAAAGGGAAAAACAAAGGTAAGCAAACCGGACAGGCATCAACAGCAGAAGGCGCGACTGCTACCTATCTGCTAGCCGATGATTTCATTGACAGTTATTCTTCGCGGTTCCTCTCTGCAACAGCACAGTAAATTCTTCGTAACCAAGATCAAAAACATAACAAATCTAGTTCAATGAGCGAAATAAAAGTGGAAATCGAACAAACCCTGTTACCTATGCATACATGAAAGAGTAAAATCATAGTCTCGAGATGGAGCCAAACTGTACCTTCTCAAGCAATAAAAAAAGGCTCAACAGGAAGAATGGCCGCCCGAGATTCCATTCGTGTGTGACATTTGCATCAGGAACTACCAGTCTAAATCCTGAAATAAGTGAGAAAAATTAGGGTTTTCGATGAGATCAGTAAGAAAATAAGAAATCTTAAGAAAGGAAATAGAATCATCTAGCAAAAAGTTGAATAGTTTCTTAGGTCAAAGAGTGAGAGAGATAGCGAGAGGAGCATATGCTGATTTAACAGTAAATAGCCATAATCATACTACCAAATAACACAAAAAGGCTTAAGATAAACCAGCACATGGCGAAAAACATGAATAGAACCTGGCAACATAGGTGCTCTAAGGTATGACGAATTGGTTCTCGACGGACTGTCCTTGCCGTAAATGTCCTGAAATTATACATTCCGAAATATGTAACAAACAACAACAAAGCCGAACCAAAAAAAATAATGGAGGACTTAACCCAACAAATGCATCTACAAGCATCCATCTAAGTAAATAAAACATGAATTGTTCACCACAGGCTAAACTATTAGCCCGCCAAATTTTAACTAGACATACTAACACCCTAGTGCCTTAAAAGATGTAATCGGCACATATTTTAACTAGACATACTAACACCTTAGTGCCTTAAGAGATATAATCGACACATAAAAACCAGTAAATCAGGAGTCGCAATAGTTACAAGCTACACAAACCCTAGTTCTTTTCATAAACGATGTTAGTTAGTTGAAGTTCTCACATACATTTCTGTTTCCTTTCTATATTATTAACTAGGTGCTTATTGCAAATGGATGAGCACATTATTTTAGTGGCATTGCCTCAATGTCAAGAGGGTTATCATTTATAAATTAAACAACATTTCGACCCGCCAAATTAGCAAATATGAAATACTATTAAAAAAGTATAACGCAACTACACCAAACAAAAGGGCCCGGTTTCTTCATGTCATTCAAAAAAAATGTGTGGCCCGTTGATCCTTGGTCTGAGCTCCTCTTCGATTGGTTCAAGTGTTGCCTAGCTTTCTCGCCTAACCTGCACAGCGAACACACGACTAAGAGTTGGCTGGGGTTGCTCGGCAAGGCCCTCCGGCGAGATGATGAGATTGTGCAGAGAGTGAAGCAAGTGACTCGGGTTTTAGGGGTGGAAAAGTATGTACCGCTTTAAGGCTGCTTTGTTTGGTATTTATAGTCTGCTTGGCTTGCTCTCCAAGTACGAACATGTGCCTTTGCACATGTCAGCTAACGTCATCGTGATGTCACCAATAAGATTTGGTAACCATTTATGGTGTGAGCTGGCGCTCTCCATGTGCGCCAATCATTATCTCTTGGTGTAACTGCTTCAGCGTGTGGGGGGAGCGTGGCATTGAAATGGGCCGAGCCCCGTCTTCTGCCGAGCCTAAGGGCGAGCGACTCGGAGAGGGGAGCAAAAGATGGGGTCGTTGATATAGGTTCTGACTTTAGCCGAGTCAGAGGACTCTTCTCAGCCGGGGCGTCGGGTAGGTAAGGTGGGACCTTTCCTGAGCCCCAATTATGGTTGAGCCTGGGCTCCAAGGTTAACGGGACTTCCTTTGGCGCAACCTCGGCCAATATTTGCCGGAGGCATGGTCCGAGCATTTTGTTCAGCCTAATACAAAATATTATTGCCATCAAGGAAGAAAACATAGTATCAAGTCATGCAAACAATGTTCGAACTACCTGCTAGAGATCAAGTTGTGTTTCCCATGGTTTCATGAACTCTTACCACATAAAGTTCCTAAGCTGGTCCCTCAGCTTCCTCAGTCCCTAGTGCAAGAAACGAACAGCCTCTCCTGATAAAGTAGGTGTATCTTGTTTCGTCACATTCCCGAGGCAACGGGCTTAATTGGACATCTTCAAAGCAAATTCCTCACGAATTTAAACCGCTGTCAAATTATTGCATTTCTCATGTGCAGACTTTTTGGTTTGGTTAGATGATTATTACCAACAAAAGAAATTGTAAGAGTCAAACTAAGGAGTAGTGAAGATATATGAATAAAAGCCGAGCGACAAAATAGTAAGTCACTTGACAAGGAGACAAAATGTTCAAAAGCGATTGTCTATTCTTTCATAAACATTGCCTGAGCCAGCACACAAAAAACTGCCCATAACCTGCTTTACATAACTCTTCAATGTGTATAAAGTGCATGTGCCACACACTCCACACCCAACCACGCGTATGGGATCGGTGTCTACCATGTTTATTTGGACATGTAGAGTACAAGCATATTTTATTATTTTTCAAATCTTTATGTCCACTTAACTAGCATAGAACCCCTATGACATGCATGAATTGCCCTTAGGCACATATTAATAATCCTTTATTCCAGAAAATAAATGAAGCATGATGAGATATATGAATACTTTGCGATGTCCCCGTGTCCATCAGACGTGAATTATATAAATCCGACAATAAGGCACATACCCGAGTCCATGTAACATAGCTCGTATGTATACCGACATAATTTTTTTTCGTCTAGAGGTGCTACTATTCACAAGTTATCAACGAGGAAATTCCTTAGACATATACCAAAGAAGAGTCAACTCATTCTGGAAACAAAGAAAATGGCGGATACATGAATAATTACCATTGTCATATCTCACCGGAAGTTTGGCAGCTCTTGCTCAAGAGCTCTGACATGTAAATATATAATAAATACTCCAAGTTGGCCAAGCTTCGAATTTGGAGGTTGATATGTCAATTGCTCTCTTTTTGACAAGGAATACTTGAGAATATTAGAGAATCAAAGAATCGGAGGTCAATCGAGCATGTCACAAATTTCCATTGTTTTCACCATCTTTCCCAGTTCTTCAACAACACCTCGCACAACTTTATCATCAAAAGCTTTTACGTGGAGATAGAAAAGAGAAAGAAAACTAAATATGTTAACTTTGATGATTCCAATATTGCTGATGCTAAAATGAATTTGATCGAAGAAGGTAACGAACCTGTAGAATCAGAAGGTAGTGGGAAATCAATTAATATTCTGGAGATTCTTGAAGATTCTTGAAGATGCAACAAAAGAGTAGGTAATCATAGCAAATATTAGTATCCTCTACTGCTTAAGCAAAGGCTAAACATGATTTGATAGCCTACAATGACGGCGGCCCTGTTTCTCTACCACTAGTAAACCAAAAAAAAACTTAACAAATCAAATTTACCCAGTGCATCACTTAGACAAGCCAATTCAATACACCACACTATATCTTCGCGAAGATTGTGTTTAACTATGTTAGTAGTATCACATAAGATGTTCCAGGTACCTCCAATAAAATTATGAAGATTACGTTGGTTGACTATCATAAAGATGTAGACATCCTCTTGTAGAAGACCGACAAATTACAAAAAGTACACATGTTATATTAGAAAAGAAGCAAGCAGAATAGGGACGTAGTAAAACATGAAACCCAGGGGACAAAAAAAGTAACGGTGCATTATCTTTAAAAACGAGAATAAAAAAATCCAGAAGTGGACAAATTTGTAAAGAAAAATAAAGTAACAAAGAAACTAATGAGAGTGATCCATTTCAGCTTAGCCCAAATCACACACACTTTTATTGTGCTTTTGCTTTCATAACAGCCCTTGCTAGGAAATTTAGTATGGATCTCAATCAATGAAGAGAAACCTTAAAAAACATAAATGAGGTATCCCAAGATTCTAGTTTGAGCACCCAAAGACTCATCATGTAAACGACGTCAGTCCTCATGATCCGTCATAGAGCATATGCATTATATTTCCTTTCCCAAGCAACCCAAATATGCACTACTTAAAGAAGAACTTCAAATTTGGATACATAAGTTGCATTTCTTATGACACAAATGATAGCCACAAAGTTATCAATAAAAAGGATGCCTTGGACTCTATACTCACCTAGATGTCACCGATACATAGAGGATCCTAGAGAGGTTACACGTGAACGGTTAAATTTCAATCCTTTTTAGTGTCTTGTTGCATGCTTGCTAAGATGTGAGCACAAATAGCTATGACACTAAGGAAACAATTCAACCAATTTCATAACTTGAAAAAAATAATCCGCAGCTACTAAAAAAAAAAGGCATAAGCTTAAACATACTCCACAAGCTGTATCCAAAACTGTTAAGAGAGGCATAACAATTAAAAGCCCAAAGAACAAAACCCTAGAACAAGCTTAAACATACTCCACGAGCTATATCCAAAACTGTTAAGAGAGACATAACAATTAACAGCCCAAAGAACAAAACCCTAGAACTCCCCAAGGTTCCATGACAAAAATAGGTCTAAAACCCTAATCACCTAAACTCATATTCTTTATACCCTAATCACCTAAACTCATATTCTTTATCTACAGCTCTATTGGTCTGTATGTGTGCGAAAGAGAGAGAGAGAGTACCTGAGACAAGATGAGTGCAGAGAGACGAGACTTCACTTCTACTGCTCTATTGGTCTGTATGTGTGCGAAAAAGAGAGAGAGAGAGAGAACCTGAGACAAGATGAGTGCAGAGAGACGAGACTTCACTTCCGCAACCTTCTTCGTATAACTTATGAATCAAAGGCAAATCGAAATGTGGATATCTTGAAACCCTAACAGGGGAGTAAAAGAATCGATAACAGTTGGGGAAAACATACGATTGGAGAATTCTGACTGTTCTGGAAGATCTCGCATTCCAAACGTACGGCAAGACTCCCATTCCCACGTACAGCAGGCTCCGTATAGCAGTAGCACATCTCACATCAACAAAAAGAAGAGATTAGTTTGAGGGTATTATAGCTTTGCTATATAGTCGAATCGGCTAGGGTAGGGAAAGAGATGGATGCCGCCTACGGCCTTCCTATCGATATGTGGGTGTTTAGGCAACTAGTACCACTAATGAAGGGTTTTGCATTCACTAAGTGGACTCCATCTGAGATATAGTCCCGTTGCTTGATGGAATGTATTTATACTATTTGATTGGTTGGAAGTAAACAAAAGGAATTTATACACGGTTATAAGGAATTTACATAGTACTATAGTTTACAATTTTCTAAGTTTTGAGTTCTTGGAAAGTAAACCATGCACACCAAAAGATTTGTTGTCAAACGGTAATACTGCTGGGGATAATAGGTATGTGAACTATTTCTTTTAACAACCAAATTTTAACAACACAAAAAACACAACATTAATTTTTAGCACAAACAGAATTTATCTTTGTAAATGCCGAAAGCATATGTAGTCAGCGATTATTAAGTCTGGCAAGTGGACAATCACAAAAATGAGTAATCGAAAACCTCAAATCACATTTACTAACTGAAAAACCTAACCAAGAACCAAACACACAATGAACCCAAAAGAGGAACAACAACGAAATAAAACCAAAACTGACACAATAAGTAAACCAAGAGAATGCAAATCTTATCTCATGAGGCTCCACAACACAAAACTAAAAAGTCAGGAAGACCCTTCTTCGCAAAGAGAAACAAAAGATGGATATGGAACTACACACCTATATAAGCCATACCAAATATCATCCAGATTCCAAACCACATGGGCGAACATAAATCTGTAACAGACTATATGATTCAACATCGTTCACAATAAGCCACTAAGCGCAAGTCAGAAAGTAAGATAAAACGAGATATACAGACTCTGAAAATAATGCTCCACCTATGCAATCGACCCTAAAAACCATCGAAACCATTGATCAACAACGAACAACTCTCAGAGACATCTTACACCTACAATAACCAAACTAAATAACATGCAAAACTCATCGAGAAAAATAGATCGAGAAAAACCAACAGAGAAAAAGGAACCCAACCTGACGGAAAGAGAAACAACCGTTGATTTCAGCACCGGAGATCAAGCAACAAATCCGACTAAATAGCAACGCGTACAGCAGCCGATCGGGAAAATCTACCGTGTGCAACCCCCAAATATCTCCTGAGTATCGCATCACAAGCAACTGCTCTGGAAACATCAACTCTCTCTGGGAGCAAGAGAAATTGACGGCGTATCTTACTGCTGCATGGGAAGACGCGCACGACATTAGCATGACTAGAGCACAGGACCAAACACAGAAAGACCACATTGCCCATTACCCCACCCTCTACCAACCCCAATGAAGGGAAAAAATCTGGAAAATGAGATTAGATGAAAAGATTCAATTATTTAACCTCACACGCCACCAGCACGCGATAATTAATTACCCCTTGTGAAAAGACGATCTGGCCACCTGCGTTTGGCCTTGCAGTTATCCAAACCAGGGGATTCAATTGGGAAAATTGGGCCCAAAAAAGGCAACCCGTTGATTTCACCTCAAGCTTCTTTTATAAATATAGATCACTACTTTGGAGTTCCAACAACTAAAAGAACTATTCCAAATAAACAAATTCTTGCATCTTCCGATGATGCCATTCAATGAGACAAAAGAGCCTATTAAACTCTTGAGGAAATCCCAATTAAATATAAAAAATTCACATTTTGAACTCACAAAATATGACCATATTCATGAACAAAAATATTGCATCAAGGCAACAAAATTTCATAAGATACACTCAATGACACCTCAATATTTTTGTTTTCCATCCCTAAATATAGAATCATCTTGCTATCTCTATTTCTCTCTTTCGGTCATCATTTGACAATTTAGTTCCAAACTATAAATTGTATGTAAACCACATAACTAAAGTCACCTCATCATTAAGATGATATGTGAGATTAGTAAGAGAACAAACTGGATAGCATTGTCTAATTACACCCATAGGAAAATATTGTAATAACCTCCATAAAATTACCTTATTCTCACTCCTCTTTCAAAGAAAGAAAGTGAGGTAGGTAACGATGAAGTTTATCCTCTTGAGTTACACAAAACATAGACTAAAAAGAAAAGAGTAATAGAGAAAGAAAAATTATGACAATAAATAATCTAAGATTGGATATAAGAATCAAAAGGTAGCACAAACCTGTAATAAATGTAATAAAGCAAAAATACTCATCTAAGAGTGAGAATAAATTCAACCCTGGAGACACAACTGAAACCAAAAATCATGAACTTAATTAAGGAATTCTAGAACGGCATCTCCAACCCATACTTTATTCCATAAAAAATTTCCTCCATTCCTCCATTTTGGAGGAAAAACCAATTCCAACTGATCCTCTAAGAGGTGTTTCGACATCAATTCCTCAATTTTGGACGATGAAAACAAGTTTTGGAGGATTCATTGGAGATGCTCAACGACCTACTAAAGAAAAGGATCCTTGATATCTATCAACCAAGTACAATTGACAATAGATGAGCATACCTAAAACTTTTGGTAGTTTGGTACTGACTCGAATCACACTAAAATATACTATTTGATGAATGCCAAAGAGTCTTTATCTGTTGATGGTCACTTTGTATCTATGTGCTATCCTATTCACATGGGATGCAACACCAAGCCTTTGACACCAAACACAATCAAAACAAATCAGAATTCACCATTCACAAATTTATATCTAAGAAATGCAAGTCAGAATCAAATACTAATCACTTATTTGGCCATCTTCTCAAATTCTAATAATTAGTGATTCGAAGTCTGAGCCACATGAAGTTGTAGCTGCAAGAAAATAAATAGGCAAGTGAAGCAATTGGTCATCAATTTCTGAACTTAGCACGAGCAATGTAGGGTTACCAAAAAATAACAAGTTCTTAGGTTCAACAAACACACGCAAAAAAATTGCCATGGTAGTACAAATCACCTAATAAACTAATAAAAACATAATGGGCGGTTTGAGATAGCTCATGAATTTAGAAGTGGACACCACACATACTAAGGTAAATTATCTAATTAACAAACATAGGAATGATTGAATTCTCGGTGTGCCCTTCTAGCTCTGGCCCCCAGATTTGATTGATCATGCTAAGTTCACTACTTCCAAAATGTTGTTGCAAAATGCTAGTATTAAGAATCTAATTCGGTGCTTCCCCAAAATTAGTTTCAATAGCCATACTACCGAGTACAGTGAAGTGTGAACACACTCCAATACAGTAACTCTATCCTTCTCTTTGACCTGATACAAAAAAAAAAAAAAAGAAAATGTGCAAATGTCCTCAGTTTTTGGAATTAAAAGAATTATCACATGTAAGAGCCTTCATTTCACCCAAATCCAACACCTTGACATATACTTGTTGATAACAACCTTCTTGATTATAGACTTCCACTCCTAACATGATTCACAATGGCTAGTCCAAACCCTCCCCAAATAAAACTATTAGTCTTTTTTGCGCATAGTCAGACCATTTTTTGAAGTTTCTACCACAACCGTTTCAAAAGTTTTTGGTCAAATTTTCCTACTTTTTTGTTATATTACTAAACTACGTGTGAATTCATAATGCATCAAATTTTTACACTTGAAGGTAAGTGAAATCCAATAAAATAATTTTTTGGCAAAACCCAACATCCCTACCATGATATAACAAACTACGATGTAATGCCATGATATTCTTTTCAATGTCTAGCTTGAATTTGGGATTTTTTTCCAAAAAGTAAAATTAATTACCACCATTGGCATATTGAGGCTACTGGTACCCATCACTATATATTACTAAACCATATCTAGAAATTCATTAAACCACCTATATAGTTCCTTACAAGTCACAACCCAAACTCAAACTAAGATTTCATGTAAAAATCAACTGAGGTGTCCATTTCAGGGCACGAAGAACATGAAATATGGGGGGGGTTTTTTTTAAGAACAAGAAATATTGGAAAGCCAAAAGTTCCATTTTTGTTTTTTGCCCCTCTTTCTAAACAACAAAATAAATGTAAAAAACAGAAGACATACACGAAACATGAAAAACTACATAGCCACCAAATCAACATAAAATGAAAATGGGTAAGAAATGACATGCTGAAATCAAAGCTAAAGCAACATAACTGCAAATCTTTTCAAAGGAAGCATGAAACAAAGAAATAGAGAAATGGTCAAACTAATAGAACACAGTAGTTGCACGAAGCGGGAGCAGGGGAGCGGAGGTTAAAATTGTGGTTAACTTGGAAACATTAATGTGTTAAAAACTTTGATTTTGATATTTTTTCGATATTTAGAGGACAATAGATTACGTGAATTCAACTTTCCCCTCCCATCTTCTTTTGGTAATTTATACTTCAATTAAAATATTGAGAATTTAAGACTACTAACATCTGAAGTTGAAAAGTCAAAAGGCTGTCTTCAATGTGTATAGCTTGCCTAGTTGTTTTTACTTTTTAACGTCTCTCTCTTTCTCTCTCTCTCTCTCTCTCTCTCTCTCTCATTAACTAAGATGGAAAGTTACAATAGAGTGCATAGGGCCTCCCAACCAACCACCCTCCCTCTCTCTTCTAACTGTTCGTATGCCCCCCCCTCTCTCTCTGAAATAGAAGAAAACAGGGGAAGAAGAAGAAAAGATAATGGCAGATTTGAGTTCCACAGGTGATCCTCTCTCTTCATCTTCGACCAGCTCCCATCTCCCTTAGGAATGCGCTCCCGTCGCGTTTCCGAGTTAGAAGCACGGAATCGCGTTTCTCAAGCAGGAGCGCCTTCAACTTAGGCATTTCCTACAACTAAACAGTTCTGCAAAATATAGAAAACAGAGCAAAGTAAACGCAACAGAAAAATCATTACCCGAACTTTTCTTTTTCAACTTCACCTAATAAAAATGGCAACGAAAACTGAGCAAAAGCCCTAATTTATATTTGACAGTTTCCAGAAGTGATAAAAGAACTTGCCTAAAGTTTTATCAAGAGAACCAAACACTTGGCAGCAAAGAGCTTTTCAGTGTAGATAAACGCGAGCATTCAACCCCTTAAATCTATCGAACTAACTAATGTCTGCAATAAAAGAAGATACCCAAATAGTACATATTTAACAGCCATACAATTGTGAGATGTGAATCGCTGAAATTACTCGCCAATTTATGCGCGAAAATTAGATACCCATTTTGAGAAAATACTGCAAAAACTGGGAGCCTATTCCTTGGTGGTGGAGTGAGCGTTCAATTGGACGGGGAGGCCGGTGTTGGAGTGCTCTGAAGCAAGTTCTCTAAACAACGAACCTGTAGATCCACCAACAAAAAACAAAAACAAAATCAGCCTATACCAGACTTCTCAATGCAACAAAAACTGGGGAAAATAGATGGGCGAGTAATTCTGGCCCAATAAAACGAAACCACTATTAAGTATAAGCTGACATATATACACATTTTTATGTCTTAGGTAACTTCAGATCAGGCAACGGAATCAAATCCACCATGAAAATGAAAAAACATCAAATTAGCACTGGAATTACAAGATAAAATCAGCTACATCTTTGCATAAAAGGTCTTACCCTTGCAGAATGGATCAATGAACTAATATGACACAATTGGAAAATCTCCGCAAAATTAAAAAACCCAATAGGGAAATCCCACCAATATGACAAAAAAAAATCAAACACAGATAAATAGATGACGTACATGTATATGGAAAACTTCTTTTTTATGCGGATCTAAAGACAAAGAGGTATTTTCAAAAAAAAAAAAAAAAAGACAGAGAGGTAGTAAAGCTACATTATTTAACCAAATAATTAAAGTTGAAAACAAAACAAAAAATGTGTTTCCTTTGCCAACAATTTTGGAAAAGACGATTTTGCCCCCTGCGTTTGGCCTTGTGGTCATCCAACCCAAGGGCTCAATTGGAAAAATTTGACCAAAAAGTGCCAACCGATCAATTTCTCCGCAATGTTCTTGTACTTTAACTAGACGGATCCGCTCATGCCAGCACGAGGCATTGTGCCCGTTGTTTTTTTACTGTTTAATTAATTGGTGGTAAACAATAGGAAACCGAAGCCAAGTGGTTGCAATAGATCGCCAACTTTAAAAGAATAAAACAACATTGAAATGAGTAAATCAGTAGAATAGAAGATTGCAATCCTTATTATGCTTTGCCATTTACACACAAAACAAACAAAACATATTACCGATAAAACTAATCCAAACAAATATCGCCAGAAACTACATATCTAACATGAAAAATCTCATAACTCATACCAACTAATCATGATAAAAGAATAGCTCAAAGAGAGCAACATCTACATTAATCGATACACAAAAGAAAATACTCCCTCCTGGATGACACCCCAAATATGAAAGTGCAAGAGATCGCACAATAACTGGAAAAAAAAAATAGAGATAAAAACAAGACAAAACATGGTTAGTGGCTTGGTGCGCATATCTTGGCAAGATATTGGATAAATACTATCCAAAAAGGCAAATAGATTTGTAAATTTTACCTTTTGTTACTGAGAGAGTTCCAGACCTTTGAATGAGGCCGTCAATATTCCGAAACGAGCGAGAGAGACTGTTCTAAGAAAGGAAAACGGTGATAAAAACAAAAGTACGGAAAGAAAATAAGTGAAAGGGGTAATGAGAAAAAAATACCAAACACGTCCTAAAAGTCATGCAGCTGTCTCAAAAAGCAAAATGGAAACGCTTATGATTTGCAGGAGGATGTCACCTCAAGAAGTTTGTTACCAATACAAGCAGCTTATAGACTATGCCCTGGATCAATGCTGATTTTTTGCTAATTAGTGTCAATTTCCTGGCCAGTCATATCATGCTTCCCATACCCAAATTGAAAGTACCTGCAAGAAGAGAATATCCTAATCAACATTTTATCGGCCATAATAAGTATGAAAAGATTTCAGGTTGAACGTCACTTAAACAAGTTGAATCTCTCACAGATCTCATTGCGTAGTTTGTGGAACACGTAAATTAGCTACATCATCTTTACTTAGATACTCTACGGGTATAGTATGAAAGGAATGTGAAAGCCCATTAGTCTGAATATCCATGGATCAGTCAATGCCCTAATCTTTACACCAGACTTGTTTTCATCTCCCTCCCTTGATCAACATGAGATACCAAACTGTTACAATAAACAACGCATTATCTCTTATAAAAATAAATAAAAACTCTATTGAAAGCACCATTCCAGGTTGAGCGCAAGGTGCTGTGATTGAAAAATCTAATAAATAATTGTCAGAATACTTTGTAACCACCTATCAGGTTTCAGCTATGCTTTCAATCCTTACCAACCCGATTACAATCCAAAAACCATAAACCATAAACCATAAACCCCAACCCTTAACCTAATTTTTAATTTACTTTCTTCCACAAAAAGCACATCTCATCCGATTTCTTCACTCGCACCATAAAACTTTCCATGCAACTCTTTCCCCTCATTCTAGCATCGACCTAAGAAAAACAAGATGTCTACCGTGAAAAACTTCTAAGTCGAATAATTAAATTGGTTAATGGACTAATGTTGAACAATGGAAGGAACGGATGGGAGAAGGGGCTACAGGACGATCTTCTTCACATACTCAAAAGAACTACCAAATTCCATTGCAATCAAATAGGATAAGATAATCTTCATTCTTCTAACCAGAACAGTGTAAAACAAGGGCTTTAAGAGCAAACCAAGACGTATAAAATGGAGATCCCAGCGAATGCCATTCATTAACCTACCTATCCAATAGAGCTTCACTGCTATTCTCTTAAAGGTAAGATTATAGCACCAGCTTGAAGCCCTTTGATAAGAAATTAACCCTGAGATCAAATTCAAAAAACTGAGGTACAAAGTTACACGAGGGTACAAAGTTGCATCAACGTAGAAAATACAACGAGCAGTTGGTACTCCGTAAAATTGAAAACCCCAAAAGTAAATTAGGGATTGACAAACGCCAAAAATCAAAGACCCACAAATCTATTCTAATATATATTACGAATTAATGAGCGCTTTACTGAATCAGAAGAATAGAGAGACCATATAGAGGTAGAAGGACCCATCATTCGATATAAGATTCAAACACTGTTTAACGTGCAAAAAACATACAAACGTACATAGAGAGAGAGAGAGTGGGAGACAGGAAAGAGACCTAAACCTTGGCCTTGACATTGTCGATGGTAGCACTCGATTCAACTTGACCGTCACGACGGTCAGTTAGGGTTTCGGATCATCAAGAGAACGTCTTTTCAGTCGCGTAGCTGCAGACATGGTGGCAGACATGGTGGCGGTGGAAGTCGACAGCGAAGAGGCGCAGTGGAGGACATGCATTCAATATAGCAAACCTATTCCCAGATCTACTCTGACCCGTAGTCCCTCTTCCTCTGCCATTGTACGCCAAGGAACTCGTCTGGAAACATCTAGCTCTGTCCGAGAGTCACAAAAATCAAAGACCCAAAAATTAGGAATTAATGAGCGCTTTACTGAATCAGAAGAATAGAGAAACCATATAGAGGTAGAAAGACCCATAATTCGATATAAGATTCAAACTCTGTTTAACGGGCAAAATACATACAAACGTACATAGAGAGAGAAAGAGTGAAACAGGAAAGAGACCTAAACCTTGGCCGTGACATTGTCGATGGTATCACTCGATTCAACTTGACCGTCTTCCCCGTAAGGGTTTTCACGAAGGTCAGTTAGGGTTCGGATCATCAAGAGACGACGTAGCCGCAGACGGGGTCTCCGGAGAGAGGCGGTGGAAGTCGACGGCGAATAGGAGATGCGAGCAGTTGCCGTCTTCGATTGAACCGTAAAACCCTCTCTCCCTCTTCCTCTGCCGTTGTACGCCAAGGCACTCGCCTAAAAACATCTAGCTCCAGCTCTGTCCGAGAGTAATATCGACGGTGCCAACGGATCAATGGAAAGCGGAGAGATTACTCCTTGGGCGGCAAGGTAAAAGACCCAAACAAAACGTATTGATACAAGTAATATAATTCCAGCGGTCCCAAAAAGTTTGACTAGATCCGAGCCTCTCCTGACGTTAACAAATTCCTGATGCTTAGTAGAACCGTAGGAGTGAAGCACGGATTGGTCCACTTTTATATAATAAACCAAGCAAGAACCAAACTACTCTAGTACTTACGTATTATGAAATTAGAAAATCAAACCAACTTATAAAATTTGTGGTAGGCCGAACCAAATGCCTTGGACTACATGTCCGACAAATATGGACCGAGGCTACGCTGAAGGAGGTCCTAGTACTTTCGAAGCCCAGGCTTGGCAATAACTGAAGTTCGGTGAAGGATCTCCGGCTCGGCTAAAGTTGAGACCTAGATAAATGACTTCATTGCTTCCTCCTCTCTCCAAGCCGCCCGCCACTTGGCTCGACCGAAGACGGGGCTCGGCCCGTCTCTATACCACCCCACGCGCGAGAAACGGTTAAGCCAAGGGATAATGATTGGCGCACGTGGGGGTGCCAACTCATCCCAGAAACGGATTTCAAATCTTATCGGTGATGTCGCAATGATGCCAGCCGACCCGTGCAACGCACATGGCTATACTTGGCAAGCAAGCCAAGTAGACTCTATAAATATCAAGTGATGCAGCCCTAAAGAGGTACACACCAAATCTCACACTAGAAGCCTAGTCTGTTGCTTTGCTCTCTGGACATTCTCATTCTATTGCCGGAGGGTCTTGCCGGGCAAACTCCGACTAGATCTTAGTCGTGCGTTCACTGTGCAGGTTAGGGCAAGAAAGCTAGGCAACCCACAGACCCATAGAAGAGGAGCTCAAAGCAAGGATCACCGGGCCACACAGAATTTATAGAACCAAACCCAATCCAAACCATTCAAAGGTGGTTTAGTTTCAATTTTGAACCACAGTTTACTTGAAATTGAGATATTATCGCCATAAACTTTTTAAAGTACTTAAAAATGCATAGATAAGTTAATCCAAAATTTATATTAAAACTAGTATATTAAAATCATCCAAAAAGATATTATAACTGGTATATTAAAATTGTCATCATTTTCAGGTGCACCTCAGTAAAGGTATTATTATAGACTGTTTGTTTCACATGCAGATCTCTTAAAATGCGGACCCCTCTTTTTCGATCGAATTTCTATGATTTGAGCCACTCAATGTATTCAAAACGTGAAATTAAGGATATTCGCTAGAAATCAGCAAAAAAAAAAAAAAAAGACTAGGAATGACTTGATTTGAATAATTTTTATTTGAACCGTTCAATAAAAAATTGTTCTGATGAAGCCCTTTCCGGTCATTTTTTTTGCCGATATCTCGCGGGTACCTTTAAAATTACGTTCTAATCACATTGAGTGGCTCGAATCATCGAAATTCGATCGAGAAATGGGAGAAATGAGGAGGTCCGCATTTTAGTTAAAATGCAGGGCAAGGGTCCATAGAAGAAAAGGACTGTTATTATAGATATGTTAAATATTGTGGACGTGACACCGTAACTCAAATCTCACTTGAATTTCAAGTTTCTCACAAAAAGGGTAACTCTCACTTCTCTACTATTCTCTCCCTCCTTTAGAAAAGTTGAATGACTATGGAGAAGTAAAAACAAAGCTAATTACAAGGAAGGGCAATTGAGACATATTGTCCTCAATCACACCGTCACTTCCCCTCATTCTATTAACAGAGTTAGCTAATTTTTTATTTTATATAGATGAGCGGGTCTAAATGGGCAATTTTAAACGTTAGGGGATCTCCGTGTCCAAAACGTATAGATGAGGCGGCCTTTATGTAATTTCATATTTTTTAAAGTGAAATTAAGACAAAAACAAATTAAACAAAACGATGGACAAAGAAGGGCGGGGCTATTCGCAGCCACGTATTTTCTCCCACAGCCTGTTAAAAATTTTCAATTAGACTCGACAGCTAGTTACCGAAATTAAGATACATTTTCAACATCAAATTACCGAAATATGATATTTTTTTCAACAGTTATTTACCGAAAATGCCCGAAAATGCATGTTTGGCAGTTGTCTACCGAAAGTTGAATATATTTTCGACATGTAGTTACCGAAATATAATCTTATTTTCAACAGCTATTTACCGAAATGTTATTTATGATTTCAACAATCACTTACCGAAATAGAGTGGGCTATGGGAGAAAATACGTGGTTGCGAATAGCCCAGCCCACAAAGAATCAAATGACAAATTAAGATTTTTTGTTGGGATCGTGTGATAGTGGAGTATTAAACTGGATTAGGAATGAAAAAAATTTGAAGTGGGATGTGGATTATACGGAGTCACTAAAAGAGGGTAGTTTAAGAAAGCTAAACGACTATGGGAAAGTCTAAACAAAGTCGATTACTAGGGAGGGCTATTGAGGCATATCAGGATAATGTGCAATTTATTCCCGTGGCACTAACAAATCCTCCCGTGGAATTAACTTCTACTCCCTCCATCATTTTTTAAGTGTCCTGCTTCGTAATTCCAACTTATTAAAAAGACATAATCATTATACCTTTCACATCAACTTTTTCATCTACTTCCCTACTTACTCATCATCATTACACTTTTACATACTAACTTTTCAAAATGGAATCTACTTTTAGGCCCCGTTTGATAATGGGTTTGGGAGTTGGGATTGGAGTAATAATCCCATGGGATTATTAATACTTTGTTTGGTAACAAAAAAAGGTTCGGACTATTAGTCCGTTGGGATGCCGAATCCGGGGATTAGGGGGTATTAGCAATACCCCGTGGGACTTGGTATTCGTAATCCGATCCCAACCCATTCTCATTACTAATCCCTTTTCATTACCAATTTCTTCTATCAATCCAACCCCATCATCTAATCCCATCTCAAACAAACATGATATTAATAATCCCATCATCTAATTCCATCATAAACAAACATACTCATTATCAATCCCTTCTCATTAATAATCCCATCTCATTTCCAATCCCAATCCTAATCACATCTCCTTACGAATCCCATCTATTTATCCCCGTTATCAAACGGGGCCTTAGGGACAAAATAGACAATATACCAATTTTTATCCACTAACTTTATAAAATAGACACTTATTAAAGGACAACCCAAAATGAAATACTGGAATGTAAAAAAGGGACGAAGGGAGTATATCCTAAGCAAGTGTATATGTGTGTGTATAGATTAGAAGTGAGGAACAATCCGACTAACCAACCCGATTCCATCCAATTCAACACGATACAAGCGGTTTCAAAATGCATAGCGATTGGCTAGGGTTCTGAAACTGGAGAAAATTAGTGGGTTGCCCACTTACAAAAGTAACTGTTTCTGCTACAAATTAACCTAAACACATTTTGTTGTAATAAAAGGGTAAATGAAAGATATTTATTGTTGCTTGGAGATGCGCTAAGAGCCAATGACTATTGCCGCAATTGACTTAAACAGTGGCAAAGTGCAATAAGATTTCAGAAGGTTTAATCCTCGACGCCATCCTACACGTATAGTTTCTCCCTCCTCCCAAGAAAGCCAAGTGATATTTTCTCCCCTTCATTATAAGGTCCTAATCCGGATAGCCTTATTCCTCACCTCAACCTGGCCACCTTGCTTGCCGCTAGAGCTTGAAATGCCTCGAGTCTTTGGGGAGGAGTGCCTGTTATTGCACATCGACCAAATGGCTTGCTTTCTTGCCACTGTATCCAATGCCTGTTACAGCTCCGGCCCTCGACAAACGAAACTTGAGATTGTTTGCCTGGCCATTACATCGTCCTTTGTTAACAACTATAATTACACTGATTCAAACTAACTCAACGATGAGATGTAGAGAATCTTTCTGATAAAATTTTGTAGCAGAATCTTTCAAATGAGCAGTGACAAATCACTTTTTGTGAACTTACAAAAGTTTCTAATAATGAAGTTCAATTGGCTCATGCCCTTGCAGAACTAGTAGTGATGAATTTATTTCGCGCCAATTACAAGAGTTTGCAATTTTTTTGGAAAATTTCTTGCTAGGAAGAGGATGCAGATATCCATCATAGTTCCTATTTTTCTGGCTGGACCGAGTTCTGTTTGTTCACTTTGTCTCCTGCAAACTGTTACTAGTGCCATATGGAAGTCATGCCTTTTCTCGGAAAAAAACAATCCACCTGTTAAGTAGCACTAAACACCAATTTCATGAACCTTCATAACAATCACCAATTCTGACGACCAAAAAGGGTGGTACAACCATATTCCTCGACTAAATTTAGGGTTTTTCGCACAACATGGTCCCAACAGACTTCGCTTTTTTGCTAAAGTGCATTTAGAGACAACACAACATCTCAACTCGACAAGCAAACAGTGAACATATCGTCATATTGAAATGCATCAATGTAGCGGAGGTAGGAATTAAAGATGCTGAGAGAAAGGAAAAGGGAAAAAAAAAGTGTCAAGAATTTGAAATATTTAGCTTGTGTGCTTTAATTTTAGCAATATAATAAAAACCTAGCCACATGTTAAGAGCAACAATTGGTGTCAAAACCAGCATAACCATCGAATCATCATCACGTTCTCTTGGCACGGAATGATTGGCACAACTTCAGTGTTCCAAAAAGGAGGGCAAAACTGCATTCTGATGCTTTATCTTTTTTCAAAAAAAAAACATTCTATCTGAGAAAAATACAAGGTTACGACACTCATAAACATATACCGTACAAGAGAAATTCAGATGTTGATGGTAGCATCCCATAACCTAAGCAGCCCATTACGACCACCACTGCAAATCCTTTTCCTTTCAAGGTCTGACGCCACACATCGTACCTGAAGAATCGATATGATGAATTTAGTTAAAGCAGTTTAATTCTCTATCATATAAGCACTACATAGTAAATACTACAAAAAAAACATATCGCCAACAAATGAAAATTTCAATGTTTCCAACGAGACTGCATTTGAAGGTCCAGATTCAAGCTAGCCTTGTTACACTACGCTCTAAATGTAACGAGCATATTTTTCACATACGGAAATCATTTCTCTGAATACAAATGGGTAAAAGGTTAGAGATAGGATGCACTTGATGAGAGTCAAAAGACGCAATTAGACCAAGTTGGATGAGAATTTAGGCAATCTCACAGCAGAGAGAGACAAAAATGCAAGAAACATACTGATAAAAGATCCCAATGGTTTTGCCTTTTTCTTGGTGTATATGACGCACCAAAACTCAAGTTTAGTTGCCCTGGCAGTGACAGCCAATGCCTAGGACTCGTAGAGTTACATGTCGGACACGCCACCTGAAGTATGTTATTTTCTATAACAAAGGTTGCAGCTCGATAGACATGTACTTGTGTCCTAAAAACCTCAAAAGATACTTCTGGGACAATGCTTTTTTTTTTTTTTTTTGGTTGACATATAATTTAGTCCTAACTAAAGTTGCAGCAGTTTGTTGGTGAGGTTAACAACTTTGGAAGTTAATCTTCATTTTTGCGTTATTTGTCACTCAAGTAGGAGTGAGCAAAAACCCATTGAGTGACACAATAAAACGAAAAAAAACTAAATTATAGAGTAAGGAGAGACTCTATATTACATGGACTTGGGCGCGAGTTTCGGGTGTGGGTGCAAGTCCAAGCGTCCGACCTTCCTAAACTTAAATCTTAGGATACGTGGATATGTGTGCCCAACTTGAATACGGGTATGGGGACACATCTTGAACTCTTGTTTGTATTATATCTTGCATAATTTTCCCAGATTATGTACCATAAACTAAGTTTACAAATGTATTCAAACAAAAAAGGGTTGAGAAAATTATGTTTTTGCTATTTCCCTATTTCTTGTCTATGTAAAATACTTGAAATATCACTTTTCTAGCTAATTTGATATTCCTTTTCTGAAAGCATCTTAACAATTAGAGGATCCGAGTGTCCAAAATGATACGGGTGTTGGACACATAGACACGGGTACTTGAGCCAAAATGAAGGATCCATGTAACATAGAGGAGAGTAGTCTATTTTTGTGTCTTTTTTGCGTAGTCTTTGATGTTTAGAGAATGAGAAAGAAGTGTTTAGGGTGTTAACTAACCCTAACACAAGTAAGCTTTTATTTATATTACGTGGTGACTAGTTACATAACATAAGTAACCAATGTGGGACTTAGTCCAACTATTCTAACACTCCCCATCAAGCTGGAGAATAAATATCACAAAATCCCAGCTTGTTACATAACAACTCTAAACGTGGTTTAAATAAAGGTTTAGTGAAGATATCTGCCAACTGAGCGCCTGTAGACACGAAAGGGGTAGCCAACACGCCACTATCTATCTTCTCCCGAACAATATGACAATCTACTTCGATATGTTTGGTTCTCTCATGAAATACCGGATTCGAAGCAATATGTATTGCTGCTTGATTATCACAATACATAGGGATAGGTAACTGTACGCCAAACCCCAATTCTTCGAGCAAAGCTTTCAACCATACAACCTCACATGTAGTATGAGCCATGGCACGATACTCTGCTTCAGCACTGGACCGAGCAACCACAGTTTGTTTCTTGCTCTTCCAGGTAACCAAATTTCCACCAACAAAAGTATAGTATCCAGTTGTGGACCATCTATCAGATGGTGATCCCGCCCAATCAGCATCAGTAAAGGCCTCAACACGCAAATTACCATTTGAACGATAAAAGAGGCCCCGTCGAGGATGAGCCTTGAGATATTTCACAATACGAAGACAAGCTTCCCAATGTGGAAGACGAGGAGCTGACATGAACTGACTTACCATACTAACAGCAAATGAGATATCAGGCCGTGTATTGGTGAGATAATTCAGCTTGCCTACCAAGCGACGATAGCGGTCTGGATGAGGAAATATCTCCCTCTGATCAACACACAATTTGACATTTGGATCCATAGGGGTCTCTACAGGCTTTGCTCCCAATAAACCAGTTTCCTCTAGAATATCTAGTGCATACTCCCTTTGAGATAAACTGATCCCTTCCTTGGATCTTACTACCTCAATACCCAAGAAATATCGGAGCTTACCCAAATCTTTGGTGTGAAACTGACGCTGTAAAAACTGTTTTAAATCATCAATACCTTTCTGATCATCCCCAGTAATAATGATATCATCCACATACACAATCAACACTACTTTCCCCCGTTCTGAGTGAATAGAGAATACCGAATGATCAGAATGGGAGCGATGCATACCAAACTGTAACACAGCATCACTAAACCTGCCAAACCAAGCTCGAGGTGACTGCTTAAGACCATAGAGGGCTTTGCAAAGACGACACACCTGAGAACGCTCCCCCTGAGCAACAAACCCAGGAGGTTGCTCCATATAGACTTCCCCGAGCAGGTCACCGTGGAGAAAGGCATTCTTGACATCCAACTGAAACAAGGGCCAACCAAGATTGGCGGCCAAAGAGATAAGAATGCGGATGGAGTTAATCTTGGCCACCGGAGAGAGAGTCTCAACATAATCAACCCCATACGTCTGGGTATAGCCTTTGGCCACAAGACGGGCCTTGTACCGTTCGACAGTACCATCCGGATTATACTTGATGGAAAAGACCCACCGACAGCCAACGGCAGACTTGCCTGGCGGAAGAGAAACCAACTCCCAAGTACCATTGTCATGAAGAGCAGACATCTTAGCCTCCATAGCTGTCCGCCACTCAGAAACAGATAAAGCCTCCTGAACAGTGTTAAGAACAAAAATGGACGAAATAGAAGTAGTAAAAGCACGAAGAGACGGAGACAGATGATTATAAGAAACAAACTGAGCAATAGGATGAGTAGTGCAAGAGCGAATACCTTTGCGAAGAGCGATAGGAAGACCAGGTGACGGGGGAAGTGGTGGTGGTGGTGAAGCGGGATCTTGGGACGAAGGAGGCACAGCGGCAGGCACTGGTGGGGCTGTTAATCGTTTCCGTTGACGAACATATACCTGCAAGGGTGGCACAGGAACAGGAGGAACATCGACAGGAATAACATACTCAGACTCAGGAAGGACATATTCAGACTCAGGAGTCCCCGAAAAGAAAGCCAATGACTCATTAAAAGTGACATCAGCACACACAAAGTGACGAAGAAGAGAGGGTGAGTAACACTTATACCCTTTCTGAGTACGCGAATAACCAAGAAAGACACACCGGATCGAGCGAGGGTCAAGTTTGTCCCGGTCATGATCTAGTGCATGAACATAACATGTGCACCCGAATACCCAAGGGGGTAATGAGTGGAGAGGACGACCAAGAAATAAAACCTTGTGAGGTATCTGACCACCAAGAGCAGTGGATGGCATACGGTTAATCAAGTAACAAGCTGTAAGAACAGCCTCACTCCAGTCAGACTTAGGGACCTGCATTTGGATTAACATGGCACGCATAACTTCAGATAAGTGGCGGATCTTACGTTCAACAACCCCATTCTGTTGTGGAGTTCGAGCGCAAGAAGACTGGTGAATTATCCCATGATCATCAAAAAATCGAGAAAGAGCATTATGAAAATATTCACGTGCATTATCAGAACGAAAAATACGAATGCAAGTATCAAACTGAGTTTTTATTTCTGCATAAAATGACTTTAAGATAGAAGACAACTCGGATCTCGTTTTCATAAGATAAAGATATGTAACACGAGAAAAATCATCGACAAAAATAACATAATACTGAAAACCAGCTAAAGTGGGAATATGAATAGGACCCCAAATATCTGAATGTACTAACTGAAAAGGACGGGACACACGACGCTCAACCCTAGGATAAAAAGACACTCGATGGTGTTTACTAAACTCACAGACTTCACATTGCAAGTCCTTAACATGACTACATGATGGCACCAAACGCTTCAGATTCTGAAGTGAGGGATGACCCAAACGACAATGTTGTTGATAGGGAGAAACGGATGACTGAAGAGCAACAGATGCAGGACATATGTCATTGGTAAAGTAATATAGGCCACCACGTTCAGTACCCCCACCAATCTTACTCCCCGTTTTTAGATCCTGGAACACACAACCATGAGAAGAAAAAGTGATGGAGCAGTTTAAAGATTTCGTAAGTTTACTAACAGACATAAGATTAAATGGAAAACGAGGAATATGAAAGACAGAGTCCAAAGTAAGAGATGGAGTAACAGAAACGGGACCCAAACCAGTAATTTCAGAAGTAGAACCATCAGCTAAGGTGACATGAGATGGTGAACCAACAGATCGACGACTGGAAAAGATAGTAGATGTACCAGTCATATGATCTGAAGCACCAGAATCGATAACCCAAGGAGTGGAAGAACGAGAAAAGGCAACACAAGCAACGGAGGGACTTGTCTGAGCAAGCATAGCAGTAGAGGATGAAGTCTGATTTGACAAAAGGCGCTGATACTCTTCTGCAGAAATAGTCACCACAGAGTCGGCAAGGTGAGGAAATGGTTCAGCATCCTCAAAAATAGCAGCCTGATGAGCCTGAGGAAACCCATGAAGATCATAGCACGTTTCCACGGTGTGATTGGTCCCCCCACAATGAGTACATGATCGAGAATCACAGCCACGACCACGATTACCTCCCCCTGACATGCGACCACCAAAGCCATGACCAAAGCCACCAATACCATAACCACGATTACCGAGACTAGAATCACGCCCACTAAAACCACGGCCAGAACCACGTCCACTAAATCCAGAGTCACGGCTACGACTGTTAAAACCAGACTCACGGTCGCGACCACGACCACGACCACCGCTAAATGAAGAGCTAGAACCACCAAATACAGCGGAAGCTAATGCTGAACGATCAGGAGGTGGCACAGGCACAGATACAGAAGACTGACGAAGTCGACTAAAAACCTCGCTGAGAGAAGGTAAATCTCGAGACCCCAAAAGCTGATTACAAACAGGACCATAAGTAGTCGATGACACACCAGATATAAACCGAGTCACTTGCATACGCTTACGCTGACGCTTCATAACCTGAACATCAGTAGAAATAGGCTCACAGATATTGAGTTCCTCACAGATACCGCGGAACTTGGAATAATAAGACTCCAAGGATAAATCACCCTGTGCGATAGAAAAGGACTGATGAAGATCATATGCGTGACGGAGATTGTTAACACCAGAATACATCTCCCGAGCCTGTGTCCATACTTGTTTGGCTGTAGGTAAGAAGACCAATGTGCTAGAAATATGGTCTTCCATACTATTCCATAACTCAGATCGAATCCGGGCATCCTCAGACACCCATGCCCCACATGTGGCAGCAGTGGCTGCGGGAGGGTCATCAATCAAAATATGATATAGTGTCTCACCCAAATAATAAACTTCAACTGCCTTGGCCCAAACAGCATAATTTTTGCCATTCAAAAGTGTAGAGGTAATAGATAATCTCTCCCGAAATTGAGAAGAACGAGCCACACCATTAGTAGAACTAGAAACAGAATCAGACTTTTGCTCAGACATTTTACCAAACAATAAAGAGGCAACAACCAATAAGAATCAACAAAAAATAACTAATTAAGAACCCGTACTCAACCAACAGCATCAACAACCAAGTACCAAACACGACAGATCCGTAACATCACCAACATATACCAAGTGATTACTACAACGGGTCCAAAACAACAACCCATAAACCAAAGGCTTACTGAAGTTAGAAAACCATTAGGAGAGTTGAAAATCAGCAATGAACAGTGTCGATGAATAGTAACAGCAGTGAACAGTACCCGTAATGAACAGTACCCGCGATGAACAGTGAACAGTAACCCGCAATGAACAGTACGCGGAGGATGGTGATTGGTGAGCGAGGGTTAGGATTAGGGTTAAGGTAGAGGCTATGAGATTTTTTTTTTTTTTTGGCAGAGGTTAAGATTTGGATTGTGGTTTTAGGAATTATCTACAGAGGCTAGGGTTTAGGCTAGGGTTGTGGTGGACTAAGGTTAAAATCCCGCTCTGATACCATGATGTTTAGAGAATGAGAAAGAAGTGTTTAGGGTGTTAACTAACCCTAACACAAGTAAGCATTTATTTATATTACGTGGTGACTAGTTACATAACATAAGTAACCAATGTGGGACTTAGTCCAACTATTCTAACAGTCTTCTTTATTTGATAGAAAAAAAAAACTCAAGTAGGGTTCTTGCTTTAGTCGATTGAGCAAAAAAGCCTGTCGAGTAGTTTTCTATATTCGGTCTTCTTTTTTTGGTTTGTCTTTTTTACGCTATTATGTCACTCAAGTAGGGTATCCAAGGTTTTATCGAGCAAGTAGAGTGGCCCTCATATCGGGTCCTCATTGGGGTTCTTTTTTGAGAAAAAGTATCGTCTACTTAGGACAAACTATTGGGGATGAGATTCACCGTGGGGGTTAGAGATAGAGGAATATAGCCCAGCAAGGGCAAGTACAAAGATATGATTGCTTGCAAGGAGCACATGAATGCGGGGAATCGAGCCGACTGAGACCAATACACTGTGGGGTAAAAATTGCGAAGACAATGTGAAACTTAATTCTCTTGAGGAGTATTTAGAATGATTCTAAGGTTATTTCGAGGTGTCCCCATAATTCATAGATCAAATGGGCCTTCCTGGCCCATGAAGGGTACACTCAATGCGTAAAAACGAGCTATCGGGCCCCACTAGGGACATATCCATAATTTTCGAAAGAAGAGACTCCGCTTATGGGTCAAGGAATCAATTTATAGCATTCAAAAAGTTTTCTAGAGAAATATCCCCAAATTGGGGTCCGAAAAGTCGTTTCTGG
Organism: Rhododendron simsii; assembly: GCA_014282245.1. NCBI lineage: Eukaryota > Viridiplantae > Streptophyta > Magnoliopsida > Ericales > Ericaceae > Rhododendron > Rhododendron simsii. The sequence continues at coordinate 18,830,926 of CM024960.1, read as the reverse complement.
GGCCTAAGGATAGTCAAAGAGCAAACTTGTAATTATTTCAAAAGTAGTACTTTCTTTTAAGGAGCAAAATGCTTCCCCATACTAGAAAACACAGCAGCAAGAGGGAGGTTTGGCCATCTTTGATCAGTTTCGCACGCCGTTTGTTGCCCAAAATCGTGCACGGGATGTAGATTCGGGGTGCTTTCAATCCTTGGGTTGCGTGCATAAGGATTTTTCTTCAAGATTCTCGGTGAAAGCTCTAGGTAAATTTTGAGATCTCCTTGCTTGATTCATTGTTTTAAGCGATTCTTGAGCCGATTCTTCTTGTAATCTTTGTTCTATGTATGATCATGAGCTCTTGGCTTTGAAACACGCATGAATTGGTTGAGTATTGGCAAAGTTACTAAGGTAGGAGATTCAAAAATGGTGTATGTATAGCCAATGTATAGGTTTCTGTAAAAAATTGAGTATGGGCATGCTTTGAATGTGAGACTTGGTGATTGGAATTATCATTGGGCTTGTTGAATTACCACTCGATTTGGAAAACTTGGGAATTCAGCCGGGTTTTTATTTATTTTTTATTTATTATAGAAAAAACGAGGCTTTGCCACCCTTCATACTGTTTGAGTCCGACAACATTCCTATGGACACCCCTCTTGTTCCAAGTAAAGTATTCATTAAATGACCAAGGAAAGTTTCTAGCACTGTCACCCTCAGCACAAAGGTCAAAAGCCAATCAAGAAAGCTCCCAAAGACTTCACCTCACCAAAAAGAGTCAGAGGAGGTGATGCAGGGGCTGAAAAAGCACCAGAGAGCTGCATGGTACACCTCTCACCCAAGTAAACCTCCCGAGTGGGATACCCGACAAAAAAACGCCTCATCCTTGAATATTGTCTGGCCCTCTCACAGGCTGACTCTTCAGGGCAAACAAAACCATCATAAGGCCCCCAAATGATATCTGGGGGCGTCAAGCCATCTAGTTCGACTCGGTGGGTCAACAAGTTAATCGCCGCATAGATTGTCTTAGCTTCGGCCCAATGGGAAGCCCTAGGAAAACGGTTAGCGGTCGCAGCAGAAATGGCTGGCCTTCCGACTCTAGCATATTCCCAAAACTAGCAGCTCTAAAACTGTAACAAACCACAAACGCACGAATCCTCATGGCCTTACGGAAAGAAGAGAAGGTGAAACTGCCCCAGTCCACACCCGCCAGATTTCGTCCTGCTCCAGCACACTCACCCAATCACATGGGAAGCTGGCATTTTCTCTAGGGAAGAAACGAGAAAGTAGGAAAAGCACCAGGCGGCGGCATTTTTTGCTGAAATCCACATTGTTAGCTGGAGCCTTCGAATAATAGGCTTGGTCGGACATAGACGACTGACTTTGATCTTACTGCTTCTAAAGTCGGAGGGTTCAAAGCCGCCAGTTTTTACAGTTGATCTTTAGACTTCAGCATTAGTTCTAGTGGGAGACCCTTAAACCGGTGATCATGAACCAATCTAGAGGGGTCGGGCCCAATTCAAAACCTGGCAAGTGGAGTGTGTTGGCTCGAAAAGAGCATGCTCCAAGTTGTTTCCACCTTTGAATGGCTTAATACGCGGAAAGAAGTCAAAACCAATCCTGTTCAAATAGCTTCTATACCTTGAATTGAAACAGGGAGCTAACCGAAGGAAGTTACCATCCCTCTCTGAAATGAACCTTTCCATATCTGGGGGGAACCTTACCTGGAGCATAAACGAAGGGATGAAATGAGAGAGATCCTGAAGGAAAGGGGATAGGTGATAGGCCTCAAGAACAATAGGAGTCGCCCCGACAGCCAACCGAGCCTGGTATCTTTGTCAAAAACCTCAACCTTGTTTTTTTTTTTTTTTGATAGGCAAAAACCTTAACCTTGTTGGGCTTGTGGCGTTTCCTCTTGGGCGAAATAACTGTCACTTCATTCTCAGAAGTCTCACTGTCCTCTACCAGAATATTCGCCTCACAACCTTGTACCTCAGAGGCCTCAATTTCAACTATTATTTCGTCCACTACTGCAATGGAAAAGCATAAACTCTCTGAAACACCACCAGGATCACCAAACTCCTCACTGTTTTGGACTTCAGGGGTCACAAGTCCTGCTGCCATAGCATCTATCTCAGCCGCAGATTAACGGAGGTTCTCTGAAACGAAATCCAGATCATTGAATTCCTCTTCATCCTAAATAATGCAGGAGGAATAAGAGGAAGAGCTAGCACCAGGATCACCACTAGCTTGGCCTTTCCGCCCACCCCCATTCTCTTCTGGACTGTTAAAATCACCACTGGAGCAAGGAGTCTCCATCCCCACTCTGCCCAAAAGAAAGGAACGAAAGCAGCAAGTAAGGTACGCTTCCTACAACCTTGTATGCATAACAAACAAATGTTCTATGTGCATCCTTCCAATAAAGCTCAACATGGTATGAGACTCGAGATCCATAGTTGTCAATCATCCAAGTACTCAATCTTTCGAACCAACCTTTCCTATCTCATCTTGAAGGAAAAAAAAAACTCCTTCACCACTTTCTTCTACAGGAAGAATAGAGAGGCCAATATAGTCTATTTTCAATACTCCAAAAGATAAGTGGTACGCAATCCCAAATCGTTATCCTTAACCAAAAAAAACTGTCTTTGCCTGAATAAGGCATCCTGAGCCTTCAGAAAACTCATCCCTCCATTTTACTATCCACCTTTCAAATAAAAAAAGGAACTCTCTACCGATTTGTGAACTCCTTTTCAAACGTCTCACAAGGTTTTTGAACTTTTCCTTGCCAAAGAATTTTTTAAAAAATTCGGCATCAGCTTTGCGTATATTAAACCCGGACTCGTTTTTTCAACAAAAAAAAGAGGCCGAATTCCCAAGTTTTTCTAATCAAGTGGCAATTCAACCAGCCCAATGATAGTTTCAATCACCAAGTCTATTTTCCAACCATATATCATGATTTGATCACATTCAAAGAATGCCCATACTCAAAATTTTACCCAAACCTCCGCATACGGCTATACATACACCATTTTTTAATCTCCTACCATGGTAACTTTACTAATACTCAACCAATTCATGCATGATTCAAAGCCAAGAGTTCATAGTCATCCATTGAACAAGAATTTAAAAAAGACATCCAGAAACGGGTAGCAGCAATGACTGGTTTTCTTATAGGACAGTTCATGATGTTCACATCGATCTATGATGGGCCACAACATCAAGTATTAGTTCAACCTCATAGCCTAATTATGCTATTTCTAAGCTGATTCCGTTCAGCTCTTCTAGACCAACTTCAAAACTTTACACAAAGAATAGGTTCAAGAATTGCTTAAATGGTGAATCAAGCAAGGAGATCTCAAAGTTTACCTAGAGCTTTTTCTGAATCTTGAAGAAAAACCCTTGTGCACGCAACCCAAGGCTTGAAATTATACAAGAAATCCGAATCTATGTCCCGCGCGCAAATTTTTGCAACAAACAGCACGCAATACGTATCAAAGATGGCCAAGCTATGGGCCTATGGCCAAACCGCTCTCTCCCCCTCTTGTTATCGTCTTTTCTGGTATGGGGTTGCATTTTCGCTTCCTTAAAAGACAGCAGCACCTTTGGAATAATTACAAGTTTGCTCCTTGACTCTCCTTAGGCCCCAGAACTTCCAAAAATGACTTTTCGGACCTCGATTTGTGGAGATTTCTCTAGAAAAACTCTCTGAAAACTATAAATCAATTCCTCGCCCCACAATAAGTGGCGTCTCTTCTTAGGAAAATTACGGATATGCCCCCAATCGATGGTCCATTTTTAAGCATCAAGTGTAATCGATGAGGGCCAGGAAGGCCCGTTTGACCCAGGAATCATGGGGATACCTCGGAATAACCTTAGAATCATTCTAAATACCTATCCTCATGAGAATTAAGTTTCATATTATCTCCGATCTTTTTATCCCAGTGTACCCGTTCCCGGTCAGCCCGATTCCCCACATTTTTGCACTTTCCCTTGAGAGCAACTTTTTAGTGTAGGATCTATTTCTACAAATACATGATAAAATCTTCCTCCATTATATCCTACTTTACCCCTCTCAACAACTCGTAGGCTAATCCCTCAATGATCTGTCTGACAGTTAGCAAAAAATCAATTTTCGCGACCTCAGACGGGTCCTTTTCCCTTCTTGTGCTCGTTGCAAGCAATTATACCTTTGTACTTGCCCTTGGTAGGCTAGTTTCCTCTAACCGCCACGGTGAATCTCATTTCCTTAGCAGACGACCCTTTATCTCAATTTCTCAAAAAAAAGATCCCATGCGAGGATCGGGTGCTACTACTTCCTCAATAAAAACTTGCAAACCCTACATGAGTGAAGTAATAAAGCAAAAAAAACAAACCAGTAAGAGAAGACCAAATAGAGACGACTACTCTTAGGTTTTTTTGCTCAATCAAATAAAGCAAAAAATGTTAGCGGTATACAATTTAACATATAGTCTATTTAAAACTGAACAAATAAGGACATGACTCTCTCTCTCTCAATGAACCATCAACTCTAACGACTTTGTAGATGTGCAATACATGCTAAGACTCTCTTGAAGAGTTGACAAATGAGCAGCTATACTCAACATGACCACTTGCAAGAGTATGAGGGTGCTTCATGAGATATCAAGGAAATGCAGAAACACTCATACTTAAGCCAGTTATGGTAAAGTTCCATGAAGGAAGTAATCATGGTCTACACGTCTAAGTTTGTGCTAAGGGAATGATTTCTTTGTCCTAACAAATAGAACTCCGCCGTGGAGGATTATCAAGTAGAAGAAGTCCTAAGTGTCCCATATCTGCTAACTGACAAATGGGAATACTGTCTGTGTCGGTCATTGATGGCAGGCTGGAATATACGTGGCAAAAAACACATGATGATTGATTAGGTTCTAGAACTTGACCACTGTGAATCATATAGTCACAAAACCAGAAATCATTTCCATTTCTCCGGAATCAAAACCTTCAAAATATATCTCCCCAATTTTAACGCTTCTACAGTATCCACAACCCAAAATCTTGTACCATATATGCATGTCTAAGACTTAAATGAATGCAAACCATAATTGAAGTCGATTATTCTGGACTTCTAACAGCAGGAAAAAAATAAAGTACGTACCACAGCAACTGTTTTCTGAGGTGTTCTGTAGAGTTGCCACCCAGTCATCTTCGACCCTGTGCTAGACAAAGCACCAAGTCTCTCTTGAGGTCGCTGGAATAGCGACATTGAGTTATCAGCTGCTCCGATCCCTAACCAGTGATCCCCAGCATTGATGGATAATATAGACGCAGCGTGGATAGTAACATTCTTCACGCATCTAATACCCCCTGCATTAACATGAAGAAGTTTTAGCCATTGCTTCAATCCAGCAAAAGGAACATCATCACGCCACGCAAAAGTGATGAGATGGATAAGTTAAGCTCTCACAGCATATCATTAGTTTCATCTACAATCTAAACATATAGAAGCATCCGGTAAATATGACAAAGACGGCATACTCATCAGAAGCTTTAAACATCACTTTGTGGTGGTCAAAATTATTATTCCAATATGCGGACCAAAAGAATTACTACATACTGTTTATACCGTTATACTCCAAGTTTATGAGGAAGAACAGTAAAGAGCCATTTTTAACAAAGGTTAAGAATTATTTTGAATTCATCTTAACTTTTTGTTCTTACTAGTGTTCCAAATGGCCCTAAATCCAAATTCGTCCATTATTGAATTCTCAAAATAATCTTCTCTATTGTATCCGTGATTGTTCCACTCCCTCCAGTTGGTTTTAGTTGGACCAGAATTTGGTTTGTTATTCAAGTAATTTATTTTTAGTTTCTTTGTTTGTGTTGGGAATAGACCTTTAGATTATTTAGGATTTTTTTCACCTATTGTTGGGTTACCAGTATTCATTGCTAAAACAATGAATTGGGTTGTGAGGTTAAAGAGCCTCTATTGTGTATGGGTTATTGTGAATTGACTGAATGCAGTGAATTCTTGAGTTAATATTTTATAGCCACAAATTTGAATTGAGTATATAAGTTTACGAGATTTTAAGAATTTAACGTCTGCTTTGAATAGATGATTATGTTCCGATTGACACTGGTATTTGCTTTTGTCTGAACCACATTTACGAGTAAGAGGGTTATGGATCTAGCATGAAGTTGGACTCTATTCTTAACATCTTGTTTGTAACTTTCCACCATATGTTGGAAAAAATTATAAAATTGCTCCATACTTCATGAGAGCAAGTATTGCGCGCCGCTCCATGTAGTTTTTCTTTTTGCCTTTTGGCCTCAGGTTGGGTTCCCCAAGGGATAATATACTTGCTCTGTCCCTAGTTGTAACTCTTGTATAATAACAACATTAACCAAAAGAGGGTTCTTTTTTCTATTGAGTGAATACCAAAAAAATACCTTCACTGTTCCTTTTCTTGGTCCACATTTTTTCAACAACAGAGATATATTTTGCATACATGTGTTATATATATAGAGTCCTTTTTAGGTCCGGTATCCCGGAATTTGGTTAAAATCCGGGCTTCTCCCACAGCCGTTGGATTGTGTTTTCAATGGTCCAGATCTGAGGCCAATTTATGACCGAGCAGTATATATATATATGTATATATACACACACACACACACACACACAGAGTCCGGATCAAGTCCAAACCTCTTCCCGTCCACACCTCCCCTTTCCCGATCGAATTTTGATGATCCGAGCTGCTCAATGTGATTTTAAGGATACCCGCGAGAAATCGGCAAAAAAAAATACACCGGGAAGGGCTTCATCCGAACGGTTCAATACAAACAGTTTTTGTTTGTATTTTATTGAACGGTTCAATAAAAAACTGCTCAAATCAAGCCCTTCCCAGTGTTTTTTTTTTTACCGATTTCTCGCGGGTACCCTTAAAATCACGTTCTGAACACATTGAATGGCTCGGATCATCAAAATTCGTTCGGGAAAGGGGAGGTGCGGATGGGCAGAGGTTTGGACTTGACCAGGACTATATATATATATATATATATATATACACACACACACACACACACACACCACGAATCCAATGAGAGATCCCGCACGGCCTTACCGTGAGGGACTCAACTTTCCTGAGCCAATTTCGACGATCCGAGCCGCTCAAAGTGTGCAAAACGTGATTTTAAGGGTACCTGCGAGAAATGAGCAAAAAAAATGATCGCGAAGGGCTTGATCTGAGAAGTTTTTTACTGGACCGTTCAATAAAAAACTGTTCAGATCAAGCCCTTCCCGACATTTTTTTTGCTCATTTCTCGCGGGTACTCTTAAAATCACGTTCTGATCACTTTGAGCGGCTCGGATCGTCGAAATTGGCTTGAGAAAGGGAAGTCCCGCACGGTAAGGCCGTGTGGGATCCCTCACCGGAACCGGACTGTATATACACACACACACACACACACAAAGTCCGTCTCCCATGGGGGGTCCTTATTTTAGTTAAACTGCGGGCCTCATATTTCCCGATCGAATTTCGAATATCCGAGCCGCACAATATGATCAAAACGTAATTTTAAGGGTATCTGCGAGAACTCGGCAAAAAAAATGACCGGAAAAAGCTTGATTTGAGCAGTTAAAATCACGTTCTGATCACATTGAGTGGCTTGGATCATCAAAATTTGATCGGGAACTATGAGGAGTTTTTTTAGGTCTCTAATTAGTTGTTCCTAGAACCGCCCTGTATACACACACACACGAGCCTTCCTAAAAAGGCGTCCGTATAGTGTTAAAGTGCGAACGTCCCCTTTCTCGATCGAATTTCACTGATCCAAGTCGCTCAATGTGTTCAAAACGTGATTTTAATTGTACCCGCAAGAAATCGGCAAAAAAAATGATCGGGAAGGGCTCCATTCGAGCAGTTTTTTTGAACCGTTCAATGAAAATTGCTCGGATGAAGACCTTCCCGGTCTTTTTTTTTGGTGATATCTCAAGATGACTCTTAAAATCATGTTTTGATCACATTGAGTGGCTTGGATCATTGAAATTCTATCGGTAAAGCAGACGTTAGCACTCAGCAAAGTGCGGACTCACTTTCCCGATCAAATTTCGATGATCCGAGCCGCTCAATGTGTTCAGAACGTGATTTTAAGGGCACCCACGAGTAATCAACAAAAAAAAATGACTGAGAAGGGCTTGATTTGAGCAATTTTTTATTGATTTTTTATTGAACCGTTCAATAAAAATATGTTTGGATCAAGCACTTATATTTTTTTGCTGATTTCTCACGGGAACCCTTAAAATCACGTTCTAATCACATTGAGCGGCTCAGATCATTGAAATTTGATCAGGAAATGGAAGAAATAGGAGATCCGCATTTTAACTAAAATGAAGACGTCCTCATGTTGGGAGGGGGGTGGGTGGGTGGGGGGATTGGGGTGTTAAACAATGAAAGGATCGAAGTACACATTTTCTGATACTAAGGCCTCGTTCCAGAACGGGTTTTAACTACTTATTTTTTAAGAAGGTAATTTCAAACTAAAAGATAATGAGCTTAATGAAATCTAAAAATATGCAACATGAATCTTGTTTAAAAGATCTCGAATGAGATCTTTTATACGGTGAAAAGAAATCAAAAAATTATTTTTCATTTACATTATTTTTGAGTTTGAAAATGTAAAATAAGTACTTATTTTTTAAGGTGTTCTGGAACGGGACCTAAATGAGTTGGTCTAGTCAGGCGGAGCTTCGACATTGAAAATATACTCTTTCAGACTCAGTAATTACTGTATGCATGTATATAGATATATGTGTGCGTGTATGTAAGAAATGCAGGGTAGTTGGGAGAACGTGGCTTTACAGCAGCTACATCCCTGGTTCTAACCCTGGAGCCAACCCAGACATGTAAACCAAAAACAAGAATAGCAACCATTGAAACTGTAGCATGATTCATGGCAGTGACGGGTCATAAAACCAATAAAACTATAGTTGCTTGCACAATTAGGCATGAACCTTTATTAAATACAGGATGAGGACAACTTTATTTTATTTACTTCTTTCTTCATAGTGATGGAATCAAGAAGTAAACAAAAAAACGGCACATTCAATCGCAAAAGGTACAAATTTCCGAGACAACAGTTTGATCTCAGTAGAGCTCTTACCCTCCTCATTTTCCCAAAACCGGAGCAAACCATCGGTTGAACCTGAAAATATTGCCTCAAACATCAGGGAAGATGGGTACTAGCAATGAAATAACTTAATGGGGAAAAAAAACACTTGATAGCCACCAAAAAAGAAATTTTACCGCAGAAGCAAGATTGAAAAACATTGACAAACTGAAAAAGTAACTTATGTTAACCTGTTATTATTCCTTTGTCTGAATCGGAGTACTCAACAGACAAAATTGGGCCAGAATGGCAAGCTAGAACAGCATCACATGTTCCTCGAGAGACAGACCACATTCGTGCTGTCCAATCATCACTGCCTGTAATTAAAGTGTCACCGACCATTCTAATTGACCTGCATAATAACAGTAAAATCACATGAATTTCCTGTAGTCACAACTATGAAACAAAGACAAAATGTATGTTCAATTAGCTCACCGGATCCATTTGGTGTGGCCTAAAAGTTTTTGCATCTGCCTGCCAGCACGGATGTCCCAAATGTTCGCAACACTACAAGTCAAAATATTCCCAAGGATAGGCTTTTGACTAGTAATTTAACAACTGAGAGCCACAACCATATAGTCAGCAGTTAAATTCACATACGTGTCTCTACCAGCGGCAGCCAGTATTCCAGTGGAGTCATCATATTCTATGCAAAGAACAGCACTTGAGCAACGACCAACAGTTGCAACACAAGTATCGGTTCTTACATCCCACATTTTTACCATTCCATCATGAGCAGCAGTGAGGACGCGTTCCCCTGACAACATGCGCACACAACTGACCTACATGAATAAATGACAAAAATTATCCCCAGTTGGCTTTTCAATTCATGTGATTAAACAATTTTTTTTTGCACTGAAACAAATAGAAGCATAGTGGGTGGCATTTGGGCAGATAGAGATCAATGGAGACTACTTCGCCTCAAGTCACGTAATTCGTGTGTGCGAGCAGGGGAGGCAAAGCGAGCTCTGTAACGTTCACATTGAATATATAATGAAGTGGGAGCAGTCTAGTGCGTTTTGCATCTAAAGAAAAACTCTTCAGTTTTTCAGTTTGATCATATTTTAAATGCAACATATTAGTTTATTAGTTAAGATAAATGAATTAAACTATACAACAACAACAATGACAGTACCTATGCAATCTGATGAGGTTGTAGGCGGGACACATTAAATAACTGAAAATATTATAAATTTGGAAAAGAATAAACATTAGCCACTTAATACACGATAAATAGGTACCTTTAATGGAAGAGAACTTAGAAGAAGACACAAAATAAAAATAAAAACAAATTCGTTATATGTTTAAAGAATAAAAATTAGCCACTTAAGACACATTAAAATGGGTACCTTTAATGGATGAGAACTCAGCAGATCAAATATGCAAAGAAAGGAGCTTAAAAGACCAGTAAAAACCAATAAATTTGTTGAAATATCAAATGTCTGCATGTAGCCAAGTGATCACTTGTTCCAAAAGTTGTCAGAGCCTATCCCCCATATGTTTTAGGTTTGGAACTCCGCACTTGAAACTTTTTTTCTGGACATGAGGCTTACATGCGCAATGCGCCTATGCATAAGTTAACCTCAATAACAAATGGACAGGTGTCAATTAAATGGCTTGGAAAAAAATGATGATGGTTTAAGTCTTTAAGATCCGCACATTTTACCAAGAGAGTGCTTGAATATTTTAAGAATGTATATTACGTATGAAAGAGGTTTGAATGTATAAAATATGCGACACAGTCACATAGAATTTTTATTTTGTTTTGTTTATCTCCTCCAAAACTAGTAATGCCTATACTTTTGCACACAAGTCTAACCATACAACATTACAAGAATTTATTATACATAAGTGATTTCTTCATATTTTAACAAAATCCAGTTTGCAAAGAATAATTCTATTTATAAATTTGGGCCCTCCATTGATAAAATTAGTTTCATTTATGAGCTTTACATTAAAAGTCAAGTAAGAGCAATCATTTGACACAATCACTCAAACAAAAAAGTACAATAAAAAACAAGCATCCCCAAGGTGGTGCGAACCGAAGTAGTGAGTCATTCAAAGATGAAAGTTTTGCTGCTAGACCAACAAATGCGATATTTCTCTCTTCTTCATTTTCAAATATGGATATTAATAACTCTTACTCAAACGGGGCCATATTTTTTGGAGACAAATTTGGAGGCTTAAATCAAGGCCGGCCTGGCAAGAAAGGGAGAAATGGTTACCAAAACATATATCCGAACAACCGCCAAGTTATCGAGGGCACATCTGAAGGGATCGACGTGTGAGGGGGCAGCCAGCCTTGGTAAAAGGCAAAGTCCAAAAGGCAATTTGGTGCTGAAAGTTGATGGTGGGGGATCCACATCAAGTCTCCCACATTGCATTTTTAACACAGAACTGAAGAGAGAAAGGAAAATACCAGGACAAACGGGGAAGCTCACAGAGACCATTAGAGGGTACCAAATTTTTGGCACCACAAGAAAGGTACAAGGCATCAATTGTTTCATAATCCATCCTCCAGAGTTTGAAATTGATAAACTCCAAGTTGACAAAAATTAGACGGAAAAAAAAGAAGCAAAGAACAATTTTGTTATGTTTCTCTTCCATGGCCTTCAAAAGGCAGCTTGATAGCAAAATATACTAATGTCAATCCAAGAAGTGAGTTGATCAATGAGAACCTGTGCATCATGACCCTTCAGCTCTTCTAGAAGCTGTGTTGTTTGCTTATCCCATACAATTACAGACTGATCATCAGATCCTGACACCACTTTCCCTCTGTCAGAACTTATTGCTCGAACAGTTCTGGAAAGTGAATAAAAAGGATTTATATTCTCCATTTAAAGTATTTATACTAGGCAAAGAAACAGCAATAGGAGAAAGAACGTATGATACAACATTAAATTAGAACAGAAAGTTTGATTAGCGATTTAGTGGATATCCATTGATGTACAATACCCTGTGTGTCCTTTCAAAGTTGCCCTTAGCTCAGAACCACGAAGACTAGGATCCCAAACCTTTACCTGTATGATCATGGCAAAAAGGAGCAGATGTCATTGCTAGAAAACCTGTGCTACTAGATAGAAAACCCTTGCTACTAGATACCAGATGCTCATTCCATAAAGCTCATAAAGAAAAAGCCATTGGTCCCAAACGAAACCTAATATGCCCGAAGTTATGCATCAACAATCCTAGCAGGCAGCGTTGTCAGTAGTTTACCATTAACCATATGACAAACACAATTAAATGGATACAAAGAATGAATTCTGATCTTATGCTGAATATATCTTCTGATACATGTGGCTAAGATACATATGTGATACATTCGAGCATTCTACAGTACACAAGATAAGTGGATTTGAAATTTCTTATGCATATTGGAAAATATAATTCGAACCTTTCTCGCAAAAGTTGAGAAAGCATACCTTATCTAGAAGACAATCTTGTTTTTTTCTTTTTTCCCTACTTTCTTCACACATATCTACTCGTGTGGTATTAAGAATCTGATGCAATTGACTTACGTTAGCACACATGCCCATGTGTAACGGGTACATTAGGAGTTCACTGTTATAGACAATATTTGAGAGCTTATCCTGTTATGAGAGAGAGACAAAAGTGTTCTACCACATAACGTCTTGTAGTTATATTACTCGATACCTCATTACAAGACTTAAAAAACTAACTATACTCTAACACTCGCCCTCAAGCTGGGAGAATAGATATCACAACTCCCAGCTTGTTACATAACAACTCTAAACGTGGTTTGAATAACAATTTGGTGAAAATATCACCAACTGAGCTCCTGTAGACACAAAGGGAGAAGCCAACACACCATCATAAATCTTTTCTATCACAATGTGACAATCTACCTTAATATGCTTGGTTCTCTCATGAAATACCAAATTTGAAGCGACATGGATTGTTGCCTGATTATCACAATATAGAAGCTGATTTCCTAACCACTTAAGCTTTTGGGACAATGTCACAATGGGAAACATAACCTGGTATTAGAGCTCAGGTTGTGAGAGGTCTTGGGTTCAAGCTTCTCTATCTGCATTTTTTCCTTGTTTGTGTTATGCTTCTCCCCTTTGCGTTTTTTGGCAATTTGTACTGATGTTTGTATCTTCAAGTGCAAGACGGGTTGCAATTGAGGAAGGGTATAAGATAGCTTGATATGCATTGTTAAACCTATTTCCTAACAGCTTAAGCTTTCAGGACAATTGGAGACTTAACACCTTCAACCCAAAGAGCAGCATAATTACCATCTATATATTTCACTGTTCTCCAGAAAAACAAGAAACTATCAGATCAAATGTCCCCTCCAAACTTCCATTGCGCCCTTCATCATCACAGTCTGTCAGTCCATAAAAGGTCTCAGACTTCCATCTCTGACTGAGTTGATAATCTTGGAAGCAACAAGAAATATACGTCAAAAAATCTTCGATCCTTTCAGATGAGAGGCGATTTTTCAGATAAGAGGCTGCCCTATTGAGATCACACCCAATCTAACCAGAAACCTAATCACTATAGGTTTGGCAAATCTTCTGCTATCTTAAGGGCATTGAAAAGGGCCTAGTCGTTATTTTGGAATACTAGAAAGCATGGCATTCGGCTCACCAAATCCTATGATATGACCTAACCTATCTCTAGACCACCATTACATGTTGTAAAAAATAAACTAGGTGGTTAATCTGGTCCACCTATACCTTGAGCAACACCAGAACAGTACACTACATGTGAAGTCCAAATTTCATCAAGGAGGTTCGATTGCCCAACGTGTCCACCCATCTCAAGCATCTCACCCTCAATTGTGAGAACCACATACTGTCTTACCTGCCAACATTGACCTCACATCTTCAATGACAGAGAAAGTCTACCAATGCAAACAGTCTAAAGAATGAAGATATCATTTTCTGCGTCAATTTCTTAAAAATAAAGATTTAACACTCAACAACCGGAAGATACCATGTTATTTGTCAATTTCTGGAAAATAAGAGAAGCGATGTTCAACAACCGTATCCCCAACCTAAGCGACGCTGGCCAATTTTGTTTTGGTTCTCCAAAAGAATCTCACAAAACCCTAATACAGATGATCTATCAGATCCAAGACAAAAGCAATGCACTACCCCACCAAAACATATCCAACTAACCCCCAAATCATTAATTTTAGGACCACCTCCTGCTCCAGAAAATTCTTGTTTTGATGAACCAGCCACAGAAAACAATAAGACAACATCATCTAGACTTGTGAATCATCCCCTCCCAGAATCCTCTACATGGTACATGCCATCCCACAGCTTCCCATGATCCTCCTCGGATTCTTACTCCCCCGTCCCACGTACCTTGCTTTGTGCTCGGTAAACTTCCACCCATCTCACTTTACCACTCAATCTTCTTCTAAAGAGGTATCCCCACTCTCTGTGATTCCTCTCACATCGTTTTGACAACCCATTTCCTGAAAACCTTCAGTTCAGTATTACACTAAGCTGAAATATCCCATTCCTCAACACCAATCACCCATTGAAGTTGTTCCATCTCCATTAGCCACCAAGAACCTTACTTCCGTAATGTAATCGATTATCTTCCAATTACAATATCCAACGTTTCGGTCTAACAACATATTTGCTTTGCCAATAATATATTGGTTCTCCAACCTATTTCCATAATTGCTAAAACTCACACCAGCCTTATGGTGCATTGTGCACAAGAATTCAAAAAAAAGTTACAAGTATTGTAATAATTCAAGAAAAATTTTCAAGGGCATAAGCACAAGGTGAGGTTGTTTGACCTCTCATGGGGCGAGGCGTAAACTTCAAGGCGTTGAGGCATAAGCCTTTGGAGTTTCAACTTTTTACTTCAGTAGATAAAATTCACAAAAAAGCATGTTAAGGCATAAAAACATAGTGCATTAACAGATCCAACTTTTAAAAGCATTCTACATCGTCTTGCAAGTACACGAAAACCCTTCATCTTTGCCCCAAACACTTTAATTAACCGACTCTTCTAATGCATTAGACTCCATCTTTTGGGCGAAAAAGGCATGAAAAATGTACACCTTTGTATGCCTCCAATGAACGGGAAAATGCCTCTGTAGTTCTCCGCTAAAAAATCAATGCCCAGGGGCATTTTTGCTATGCCTTGCCCAGAATTGCCTTTTGAAAACATCTGCATGATTGTTAAACATGTACCATGTCCTAACCTTTGTTCCATCAATGAGCGATTATCAGTGCTGAATTTAGATTCATTGAGTGGTTTGTTACATGATATAATAATGTTTGTCCTCTTTTCTACACTATCTGGAAAACTGTATTTTGGTGGTTCAGTTGTGTCTTTAAAGCTCCATTTGAGACAGTATTCTTCATTCTTGTAAGACAAGGGTTACATCAGTTTGGTGTGAGAGCTAGAGCCACACAGACTCAACTTGGAGCCACATTGGCTCATTTTGGAGTAGATTGCATTTTTCCTTCCTTGCCGCTGCATCTCTTAATTTTTGTTCTTCCCCGTTCTTTGTATGCCGTTGACTTGTCCTTTACCTTTTCTGTTTCTTCGCCCTCTCCGTTTTTTGCTTCCTCTGTGTGCTAAATCTCCTCTACATCTCTTGGTTGACTGTTTTCTTTTTTTCTCCTTTCTTTGCATCTTTTTCTCTGCAGCTGTAACTGTTGCTACCTTCTGCTTCTTCTTTCCCCACTGCTTCTTCTCTCCTATGTTTCTTATTTGTTATTGTAGACACCCTAATTTGACTTTGCAAAGCTTGAAGCCCCATGTCGGGCAATCCCAATGATGAAATTGTTAATAAGGCTGAGCTACAGGATTTTGGATGGATTGAGGATCACAATGAATACCTTAGAACTAGGGGAAAGAGTACCTTAATTTTTGTGTTATATAACATTTTAATGTCCATACACTTTTGTATTCGTATGGCTAAGATTCTCTAAGTTTCTATTAAATCATTTTCTACCAAGTATCTGTACACAATTAGATTGACCACATTACAATAAGGTGCAAAAGCCCAGTGGTTAGCACTTGGATGGCAAACAAGTTGTTCTAGCAATCAAAATTTGTCCATAACAATTTATGTTTCCCTTGGATCAGCGCAATGTGTAGCACGTTATATAGTACGCGCCCAGCAGCTCAGCTAGGTGTGCTACAATGTGTATATGGTGCTCTATGCTTTGGTCAAACTATCAGTTCCTCTCCAGGTATAGTGAATCTATGAGATGTGAAAATACATTCACGAATTTTTATCAAATTCGTGCAATACATGGTCTGCCAACCTAACATGACAGATCACGTGAACTGAGCCCCTTTCACGAGTGGAATAACTTAGACCATGACAAATCTAGAGCTAATTTCGTTGCAAGGAGAAATGCAAAAGGCCATACAAATAGACAAGTCCAACTTTCCTGCCATAGGAGGAACAAATATTCACAATAAATACAAGGTCCCATTATAGCCCACACTGATACAGGAAATTCCAAGAATTGGACTGCTGGAGAAAAGAAAACAAAATAGTAAACCTCAAGCTTACCGAGCAGTCTGTGCTTCCACTTATAAAGAAACCTGCATCTTCACGGTCACCCACTAAATCCCACACCTCTCTTCTTGTCACACAATGGAGAGCAGTGACAGCACCAGTATGACCTCTGAGGAGGCGAACATTTGCTTGTATTTTCTTTTGTCCAGCAGCAGTTGAATCTAGTTTGCGAGGAGTCCCATTCTCCGTTGTAGCTGAAATCGAACCACAATGTAGCATGCAAGGTGAAATGAGTTTATATGAAAAGGAGAATTTATAACAGAAATGCACCAACACTACGAAAGAAATACACCTAAGGGTCCACTATCTGAAGTCCATTTGTGAACACGACTGAAAGAATTTGCTCTAGATGATGTATCCCTACTAAACATGCTCTGGACCCAGCTCCTTCCAGAAGCCTCTGTAGGTTGCTGAATGTCATTGTTGGCATCTTGTGGATGTGGGGATGGCAAACCATACGGTGACACAGATTGCGACTTTATGGAATACATTCCCCAGTAACTGATATATAGTTGCTGGATATGTGACAGAAATCCCCTTAGTTTTATCTGCAATGAAGCAAGATGAACACTATCACCTAGAAAATTTTATAATCTACCGACAGTATCATAATTTCCAAGACTTCGACCCAACTCTCACAAAACCAACAAATAATGTAATCCACAAATAAACATCATCCAACCACTCTTCAACATATTTCAGAACCTGTAGTACCATCCAAACATAAAATATTGGGTGAAGTCCCACATCTTAGATCGAAAAATAAGGCTGAAATTCCTAAAATATTCAAAAATGCAAAACTCACCTCAAACAATTTTAAAGCAACAACTTATGACCAATTTTCCATAAGTGGAGAGTCATTCAGGCTGGTATAGTTATGGGGGTACTAAGAAACTAATGTCAGGGCAACCTCTAACAACCCCAAACTATTTTTGTTACCTCACAAGACCCAGCCCATACAAAAAATAGGAAAATGATGCAATCCAAATAATCAAAGGAATCAAAGATTCAAAGAATAGGAGCAAAATCCCATTCAAGGGGATAAACCCCAAAGGGTAGTGAGAGAAACTATGTCTCAAATCAATATATTCAATATTCTTAATAATCAAAAGCTACCTAATGAGCACTCTAGACCCCCATTTATAGACCCTCTACTACAAAGGACTCAAAATGACATACATACCCTTAAACCTACTGCATCAGAAAGATAACTACCATAATCCCATAATCACATGAAGTTAACTTACAATTTGCTTGTATCCAATGTTATTCTTCTCCGCAACTGTTTCAATGATGTACCAAGCATGAGTGTCAGGAAGTCCCAATCCAGCCTTAACAAAGATAGTAAAACATCTTAGTACCACATTCAATGGTCAGAAGTACACGATTGTAAACGGGGATTAAAGGGAAACACTAAACAAAGAAAGAGACGGAGAGAAGGGTGTTGAGAGTGAGTTGAGGAGTGAAGATAAGGAACCAAAAGCTAAGACTTTTAAATTTAAAGTACCATGTGTGATGCCACAATAATTAGCTGCGTTGTCACCAATGTTGCATAATTGGCTGACCTGATATCAGAAAAAAGTCAACAATCATTTTCTTTGAGCTTAATGGACAATGTTGACCTATTGCCTAATAAATTTAGGTTTTGGAGGACAATTGGTGATCTAAAATACAAGTTAATTCAAATTGGGGACAGGTGTTCAGTGCATAAGCATCAAGTTCATCTTACATCTGTTTCGAAGGACAAAAACATGGCAAAACATCCATATCTATTAACATCATCCTATTACTCAAGTTCAACAGGTTTTACACAGTGATATAGATCACTTCATACATGTTATGGAAGTTGGTACGCATATATGCACAACAAACATAAATTCCTACACCAATGCTTTGCAAATCTCAACCGAAATTTGAAGAATAGATGCATGTCCCCATGAAATCAATGACAATAAGGACTATGCAGCACCAACAAGAATCTTGGAGACAAATCAGTATAAACTACGATGTTGGAAGACAGTAGTAAACAAATATATGAGATGCAAAATAAGTTTCTTTTGTACTCCCTCCGTCCGGATTTAATTGTCCCTAGTTCTATTCTAACCGGCTAAAAAACGGGTTATATCTTTGAATCCGTAATGAATTTCATATCGAATATGGATCTTGTTTGATAGATCTTGATTAATTCTATAAAACAATGTTTTTGAAATCACGTGAAACATTATAATTTGAAAGATATAATCGATTGAAAAATGGCACGAACTCCAAAAAAGGACTATTAAATCCGGACGGAGGGAGCAGTTACTATGCATCAAACTTCTTACTTGCTTGAAGACCGATCCATCAGATAATCAAAATAGCCTTCCCAAAACCTGCAACGTGGGCCCATAAAAATAGGTAAAAGCTTAGTCGACTTTGATTCTCAACTAATTGACCGTAGGTCCATTTTAGAATCTAGACAAAGCTACGAATGACAACAATATTATCTAAGTCACAACAATGAAAGCCACAGCGAATGAATCAAAAACACTACCGCAGCTCCTCCCAAATGGAAAGAGAACGAAGATGGCGCTGAACATAATCTGAAACATTATTACTGTCCTTTTTATACATTTCAGCAGACACTTCAAGTGCATCTCTGACAGTTGCCATGTCATTCCTAGAGGTGGCACGATTAATGGCTGTTTTGAGCTGAGATGGTAGACAGTAAAGTACGGTAATGAGAAATACAATATCAGCCCAAAGACTCCAAACAAATAAAAGGAAAAGAAAAATAAACTACACTGAAAGACGCGATTCACTTAAACATTATAAAGATTGAATAGAGGCAAATAAAAAGAGCCAATTTCATCTCAGGGAAACATCTATACAGTTTTATTCCTCCCAAGTAACTTACTCGTATTAGATAATCAAGGGATATAAATTTCATGGAATCTGAAACATACATCTTTTACGATAAGAAAATCTCTTTTTTGGATTCAGGAATATTCAGAAAAATGCAAATGATTTAAGTAATCAAGAGGGCCAAAGCTGACCAACACCAAAACATAACTCAACCAATTTAAAAAAGAAAAAGAAAAAATAAGTATTGCCATAAGGTAGTTTCAAGTAATCCAGATATCTGAAGTATTACCAATTCTTTCACGGCAATGAACTGCTCCTCAGACAATTGACAGGCCCACCCCTGAATCAAAGAGTAATATGTAACTTAGGTGCAGTTTGCAGAAACACAACAATAAGTGCATCTTTGAGCCACCTACTGAATGTATGTGCTCCCTAATGCATTCAACAAAGCCACTACCGCCGATGCCCTCTGCATCAGACTCAATCAGAGCTGCATAGCAAAGAGAAAAAACGAAGTCAACTTTCTGAGGCGTTTTTGACACATTCAATAGCAACTTACTTGCATCAGGCACATAAAAACTATGCCTAGAACATCCCATTGAAGGAAGCTGGACCCTCTTGAAAATGCATACCAAGGATTGTTCCATATTCAAAGGATGAAAGAGGATCATCAGTGGTTCCCAATTTCAAGAGACGCAACCATAGGCCCTGTTCAACAAAGCAAACCACAATGTTTGTGCTCAAACTAGATAATCAGCACGGAAATGAAAACCAATCAAGAAGTTTGGCATTGGCAATACCACCCAAAACCTTTTCCAGAATTAGTAGAACCTAACCAAAGCATGTGAAAACCCGATTATCCCCCTTTTCTGTGCACTCAGTACAATTATTCTAAGTTTAAAGAACTAGGTTGAAAATCAATAGCACAAGTCACTATGTTTGGGTTACAACAAATTTGTTTGCTTCAGGTTTACTTAACATCAACAAATCATGCAAGAAATTTACAGCTATAAAGCAATCATTACACGGAAATGTAGCACTATACAGAATAAAAAGTCAGCAGAAATCAGACCAATATTAAGAGAAACGTTTCAGCAGTAGCCAGCAAACCAAAAAAAACACAATACAAATGTCTTGAAAGGCCTCATGAAACCCAGAAAGAGAGAACGAAAATAGAAGAGTGAATTACAGGAAGCCCTGAGGTGCCACCACATTTTGTCATATCAGATGTTACAATTAGTTCAGAGTTAATAATTGCTATTAGTATCATCTGATTCCCTATGGACGCACATCCATGGTGTGTACGTAGGAAAAAGGTGCCAGACTTATAGAAGGTGCTCGGTACAAGGTGCTAACCAGCGCCTCATGCCGAAAGGGTTGCCTTTGAGAAAACAATGTTTCCTGAAATTATTCAGTGCAGGTTGATGACCACAGCTGGGGCAGGTTTGTTTGGACTTGGAAAAAAATAGTTGAAACATCTTAATCCATAGCTCTTATGGTGGCTACTTTCAAGTGTCAATTTATTCTCAACTTCCCCACATCACCAAGCATATGCCTGCATTACATAAAGTGTAGTCTGTCCAGTGTCCCCCCACTAGCTATAGGTGGCTATAACTTGTTACTCCTTATTTGCTGTACGCCTTTGCATTTGAACTCGGTTTCCGCTGAATGTTAGGTAAACCAACATGCCTAAATGTTTTCACATCGAAGTTTCTAAGTGAGGGGAACCCCAAAAGAGAAAAAATGGACTGCATGACATGAGTCAACTAAAGCAAGATCTCATCATAGAATCCAAGGTATTAACTCTACGAAAAACATGAACTCACAGGTAAATCTTAAAAATGATCAAAAGAAGCCTTTTTACCTGCAGCTTCACTTTTATGTCTAAAACCATACGCTCCCGTTCAGCCTATTAAACAAGTTCCACAATTGTGTTAGAGAATAAAGCAGGAGCTCAAATCACAGGCCACCAGATCATGAAGATGGCAAATGGTTCACAGAACTTACAGCCCTCTCTCTTGGACTTAAACTTTCGGCCTTGGAGTCCTTACCAATGAGCACTGCAGGTGAACTGGATAATGAACAACCACAAATTAGATACTATTAGAAACAAATGTACCATCTTCAGCTATTTACTAATCACAAAAAGAACTTGACATTTATACAACAAAGCATATATACTGCTTTAGGTGGGCTTTTTGGTTGGTTGTCACTTTCAAGTAGTTTGTGCAGGTTGTTTTGCTTTGTTGTTGGCTCTTAGGGTAGTTAGCGGCATAGGATTAGCGGGCAGATTGTGTGTCGATTGGGATGCGTTTTGTTCGTTATGATGCCATGTCTTCCTATCCTTTTAATCACTGTAATTTTTTACTTCTTGAAATTTTGCTGTGGTTAATAAAATCGTCTTTGCTGTTCAAAAAAAACACAAAGCAAATATGCTTTCCAAAGTACCTGAGAGCTCCACTAGCAGTTGCTAGAATCTGCTTCCTCTTTTCCTCCTGCTCTTCTGTTCTAATGTTTGAAGGAAACCTATCATAATTATATTTGGCACCTGATGATGATAGAAATAGAGAAAATTCAAAATTCATCCAGTTCGGATCGTGTCAATATTTTTGAAATTCCTTGAAATTCTTATGCTAAACTGGCAACTTTATCGAACTTAATATTCAAAGGTACCTGACAATCCAGCACCAGAATCTGATATTGTTACAATCTCAGGTTCTGCCAAAGGTAAGGGAAGAATTGATACTGGATTCTGGCCTCTTCCAATGGCATCTTGTAACTTGTCAAGAAGATTGTTATTGTTCTCATCAGAGCCAAGACCCCTCTCCAAATAATCCAAGAAACCTTGGGAGTCTAAAAACTGTGTTATCTGTTGAAGACAAAAGGACAGCAATATCACAGTTCACGAACAAGCAAAAGTTCAACGCTGCAAGCAGAATGGCATAACTTTGATTTTTCATAGAAGGAACAACATTAGGAGCAAATAGGTATCTACCACCACCAAGCCCCCGAAAAAACAAAAATTAAGAGGGTGTTTGTTGCCTGATTATTTTGGCGAATTATAAACACTCGACTGTAGATTCTGGATTATGAAAACTAAAAATCAGAATGCGTGAAAATGTTTGGCCATAAAGGGTCAATGGTTTGTTAAATTATGAATACAACTTTGTAGACATTTAAAGCAATTGGTCAGATATGACACTATATTTAATGTACATACTATGCATAATCAAATATGCTTAAACAATTCAATTGTGTTAAAATTAGTCTAACCTTATAATAATGAAATTATAAGAAATTTAGTGCTCAAGCAACAGCCAAATAATAACACATAAGGTGTTCCTGCATTTTACATTGTCGTATATAATAAATAACTGTGTATGAATATTTAGATAATAAATATGTATGTGTGTGTACTTACGTACATCTCTTGTGACATTCTTTTGTTTATTCATACACATTTATGCAAGTTTGTTAATACATACTCCCTCCGTCCTAATTTAAGTGTCCACCACGGTTCTGCGTGTCATTTGCAATGGCTTATATCTCTCATCATATATTATATTTTTATGTCTTATGTTTTTAAAATCATTGTCTTATAGAAATAATTGAGATATATCAAACAAGATTCATATTGCATATTTTTAGCAATATACATTGAGAGATATAAGCAATTGAAAATGGCATACAAAACCATAGTGGACACTTAAATTGAGACTGAACTGAAGGAGTATAAATTAGAGCCTATAATACAAATGACTATGATGTGTATAAATGAAATATGTATTTATAAGCATATAATCAAAATCAAGTACCTATCAAGATAGTATGTATACATATACGTATGTAATACATAAATACCTAGATAATATATAAACGAATATTTATCTGAATAATAAAATACGCAACATGTATAAATGCTTTTGCATCAATTCAATTAAACAAAAGGGTGAAGGGTGAAATAGTCAACAAAACTTGAGAGTCCACAATAGGAATCCAAAAGTAGTTCCAGAGCTACTTTTCAGATTGTGACTCCTTATGCCGGCTTTAATAATGCATTCGGGCAAAAGTGGCACAAAAACTGCACCAAACTGTCCCAAAATGCAAAATCCGAATTAAAAATCACCTCAAAAATCCGCACCAAACAGCCACTAAATTAGAAAAGTATTATAACTTCTAAGTTCCAACAATGAGCAAAACCAGATTTTGGGAGTAAGATACAAAATCTATAAGTACTGGGATGTCATGACGTCACCATTGGCTCTGGTGGTTGGTTGGTTGACCGAGAGCGCTTCTTCAAAAATGCTTGAGTATTGAAGACATGAGTTGCAGTATTTTCCTGCCAAAGATTAATTTCATGAAGAGAATCATAAATTGTTTCTGTATATTTCTAAAGTACCATGAAATGGAAATTGAGGAAGAATTCTCATACAATGAAATTGCGATAGCCACCTAAAATTGATGCAAAAAATTTCAGAAATATGAACCTGCATAAAAAAGTGATTAGTATTAGAATAGATCTTCAACTTTTTCGAAAAAGCATAACTTTTTTCTTCATTTCTAAAATGCAGTGATGACTTCCAAAATTTGCACGGTGCAAACCCCTACAGATGAAGTCCAATTCTTGAAAACAAAATTACTAAAACAGTGAAGCATAATTCCCAACTAATTAAAAACAAGCTAAATCAAGGCATCTCAGTGCTGGCAAATTAAAAAATACAAAAGGGAACGGGATAAGTGTAACAGAAAAAGCCACACGCAGGGGTGGTGGAGCCATGGACATCGGACACAACATTTCTTAACATTTACTTGGTAAATGGAGATAGCATTTCATCTCACATCATTCAAAAAATCACTAAAAAAAGAAAATACACTTGAATCTGCGCTATAACTACGTCAAATACCATAGCACAGAAGAAAATTTGATTCCTTCATTACATCATAGAAGAACAGAGGCTTCAAGAAGCAAGAGCTGAAGCACTTGAAGAATGAATTTGAGAGGGTAAATTGACCATTTTCATAAGAATACAGTTACAGAAAGAATATTTGCTTGTTGAAAAGCAATAGGCTCTTGATAATCAAACAAATATAGCATATGAGTATCACCTAAACTGAAGGTCGTGATCTTCTCCCCAGGGCTTGCTGCTGCCTCTTGAATACTGCTCAGATGAACTCCCAAGGCTACCCTTCAATTGGTCAATCCCAACAACATTTGGATACAACAGCTTCATTATCTCACCACGTAACAAACTTAATTCTGGCTCAGGTAGGGGAGGAATTTCCTCTGTTGTAGTGATGTGGTTATGCTCAAGGTCCACAACAACTACCTACAAAAAAACAGGAAACAAAATCTCTAGTTTGAACTTTAAGTAAACCTTATTTCAGAAAAGTAGCATGGTAGGACATGTGTATTCAACCAAAAAATGGAAAATTGACCTTACAAAGTTGTCCAACAAGCAAAGATGCTTTAGCCAAGTACAACCACCATTAGAAAGTTATCAAGTACTACGGATTCCTGACATGATATTAACTGAATATCAAAGGAGCTAAAATAAGTAGACCATAACTTAATTTAGTTCCTCACAAACTTTCTCTTGCATACCCAATAGATGGCAAAACAAGGCAAGATTAGTAATACAAACTAAACTGGTATGTAGCTTCCAGTTTAATTAATGTGCTTGAGAAGATTCTGGTCATACTAGGAGTGGGATTTTATGTTAGAGATGTCCTATGAGCACAAAACACATATCTTGCAACAACTACTCGCTTATAAACATCCGTTACTATTATCTAGTACAGGAAACTTCTTTTTTATCAGATCGCCACCCTAAAATATAATGGTCCCAGAGAACCCAGCTTATAAATTTTCTTCAGCTTCCTCTATTCTCCATTTTAATCCTTGCATACAGTGAGAGACCTGAATGTCTTCCGTTGCATCAGCTAGTAAGGATATGGCAGATGAAAATAACTCACAAAAATTGATATTTGATGAAGAATAACAGAAAGAATGGAGGTATGCCATGGTTTTGCCATTCTTCAATGAGCCATCAGTTGGACGTAGAAAAATGGATCATCAAACAGACAAAATTGAGGGGAGGTAACAAGTAAAATTAAAGGCAAAAAATCCGACTAAAAAAAGCTATATATTTATTGTCTTTTATCATTTATTGCTTAAAAATATGGGATGCAAAATCGAAGCAAAAGAAGTACAAAACTTTTCTAAGACCAAAACAAAAGGAATGAAGCACATCAATTTAAATGAACTTTAGTCATTTTAAACATCATTGAAAGTGTAATAATTGTGTACCCTCCAAATGCACGAAGCACGTAACCGCATCCATATGTTTGCTATCTTCTATCACAGATTACTAAAAAGATGAACTAAAGGTCTGGGGAATATAGTAGCCAGAAAATAAGTCCTTGGAAAACAGCAGTAGTATAGCTAACATAAAGAGAGAAATATTTGAGGTTTGTATTGGAAACCTAGGGCTTGACCCTGGGAACAGATTAACCCAAACGTTGTTCAACTGGAGCTCTCAAGCCTGAATTTATATGCAGTTATCAATTCAAACCCTCCATATCTTTTCATTCCCAGAACTGCCACTGCCACTGCCACCACCTTCAACCCAATATCCTGTTTGCACTTTTACCACTACTACTGATCATCACCACCCACTTCCCCAATCGCCACTTTTTGTTCTCTTTGGGATTCCACAACACCAACCAAATTGGAAACAGATTCAGAGTCATCTTTTGGAACTACCACCTCATCTGTCTTTTGGAGGTACCACGACAACTATACTAGGTCTTCTTAGCCATTCTGTCCTAGCGGCTGCATTTACCTAACTCCCTGTATGTATTGGCTTCAAAACAAGTGGCTTCTGCACTCCCTGGGTTTTTTCAGTTTGGTAGAGACTGGACATCTTTGCTTGACAGAAAAAGGATATTTTTCCACATACGCGTCCTCCAATCTACCGCCCTTTGCCTCAAATTCAGGTAAATTATTCAGCTGCCTTGCAATAAAGCCATTTATCTCGCTAGGTAGCATTTCTCTCTTTAGGGTCAGCTGAGCAACCCGTTAAGCCCATTTTTAATCCAAACTTACAAATCCCTCCTGGATTTCCGGTGAATCCTACAGTGGACGTGGGGTTTTATGGGCTATCACCCACTGCATGCTTGCATGGTATGAAGTATGGCCAAAGTTTTCCATGCAGCGACGGCCATTGAAAATCTAAAGACCTCTCTCTCTCTCTCTCCCTCTCCCTCTCTCTCTCCCTCTCTCTCTCTCTCTCTCTCTCTCTCCCTCCCTCTCTCTAACGCACCTTTAATGCAAAATAAAAAGATAAATGTAATACAAGGACCCTCCTGATTGTATGCAATCAAATTTCAAAAAGAAAACACATCAGAAAGAGTTGCCAAATAGAAAAAATTAAAAAAAAAAATTCCTTATTCCGTTCTCCCATTAGACTTGTAAATCCTTTGTGATTCACCAAAAGAGATTGGTGGACAGCTAAGACTTTAACTAATTTACGCATGAGTTGCAAACGTTACCAAATCCAGGGTTTGATGGCTTATACAGCTCAAAATTTAGTGATTTTCTTATGTAGTTACCCCAGGGGTCCCTCTCTGCACAGTTTGTTTCCTCTCTAGACTTTTTTCCATTTCTAGTCTAATATAACAAGATATGTACCAAGCATATGATTCAAGCACACAAATCATACCAAAGCCGCGTGGCTCCCACTCATACAAGACTCTGGGGAAAGGCAGTAGGTATACAGACTTTACCCAAATATTTGGACCAGAGGCTGATTCTGTCTCCGGCATAGCACTTAACATGTCATGTCACGACCTCTAATGAACATATGACCCAATGATCTGGCTAATTAAGTATTTAGTCCACCTTTTCCAAGAGTGTTAAACAAACTTAGGACCATTCAGAATGAACATTGCAGCAGATGAGTCCAGATCAATTTCACCAAGTCCTTAGTAAAGTTTCAACTAACATGTGCTGTCTCAGACAGTAGAGTGTTTCTGAAAATTTCACAAAAGAGGACATGAATGGACTGTGGGATTGACAATAAAATTCTCTGAAAGGGCTGATATGATATATGTATAGACACTGCTACGAATTTAAAATAAAAAATTACAGCAAGGGAGATAACAAAACACCGTATTTGACAACAAGAATGAAAACTCAAGTGGAAAGGAGAGGAAAAAAGGATAAGGACATTACTGAGACAAAATTTCAACCAATAACTTACACCATCCATTGTCAGACCAGAAGTATCAACACCTGAATGAAGACCCATCATATATGGTGTAGGAGCATCAATATAGTCCACCCCACTGAAGAATAGCAAAGGAATGTAGACATGCTTCGGCACAACAAAAGAAGTAAAATTAGATGATAATCATTTCAAAGAATCATAAAATGTATCACTAGTCACTACAAAGTAAGCTACATCTATGTCTTAAATGCAAACAAAATTTCTTAGCAGCACACTTATTGGCCATTCAATGTAGCCAGCACATAAAAAATTTGAGCAACAAGTATAGGACGGAAATCCTGTCTCAACTGCCGTACAAATAAAAAACACCAATACGTACTTGCCATCGAAATGGATATATCAAATAGCACATGGCTTCTGATACTAGAGTCAACAGAGAATACCTGCAAGCAGCAGTAAGATTACGACTTAGATAGTTAATATACAAAGACAACCAATATGCAGAACACAATAGCTAATCAGTTGAAAGACGAGGCCAGACCCGGCATAAAAGTTATTAAAACTAAGCAGTTTAGAAGATAGTTATTTGCGAGGCTAACACCACACTTAAATGGACAGACTTGTATGCCACCAATAAATTATCAAGTAATGGCTTAATGTAGCAAGGGAAGTATTCCATTTTAGTACTAAATCTAAGGGGGGGGAACACAAAAACTCAACAACTCAGGCATCAACTTTCAATCTAAGCCTAGGAATGAAGTCAAGCTTTGCCAGCAAGGCACCTTTAACTTGAACCAAGCTACTCCTTATGTGCAACAGGTGGTTTTTATTACCAACTAAAACAAACCACACCGAGCCGTAAGTCCGAATCAATTGGAGTGGGCTACATGAATTTTCTCCATTGAGCTTTATCGAGGGCACGGTCCCTAAAGTCTCTACCGTCGGTCCGTCTCTAAAGTCAATTTTGGTCTACCCCTCCACTTGGTGTTCCTCTCTACCATAACAATATCACTCCTCCTAACTACCACATTGGCAGACGTACAATAGACAGATCCAAACCACCTTAGTTTATTTTATGTCATCCTATCTTCTATTGGTGCTACCCGTACCATCCCGCCATTCCCGCGAAGATTTTTGTTTCCAATTCTACCTCGTAAAAGTATAACCACATATCCATCTCAACATTCTCATTTCAATTCCGCTCATATCGCTCGCATGTTCATTCATAGTTCTCCAACACTCTGTGACGTATAACATGGATGACCCTTATAGCAGCACGGAAGAATTTCTCCTTCAAATTTATGGGTATCCGAGTCACATAACACTCTTGAAGAACTCCACCGCTTGATCCATCTAAACTGTACTCTATGTGTTACATCATTTGCAATCTCTCCATCCTTACAAACAATTGAGCCAAGATACTTTAAAACATTCACTTTTGGTAATTCCTGATTTTGGAGGGTCTCTACACTAGTATTTTGACTGTCACTAAACCTACATTATCTGTTTGACTCTGATGGTCAAATGCTTCTCTCCAAGTTTCTAACTTAGCACTAACAGTAACACCTCTTGCAGTTTCATATTCTGAGACAATATTTTTTTGATAAGTAAGTATATTCTGAGATAATATCACCTGCATATAACATAAATCATGGGGATATCATCCTAAATATGTCTTGTCAATTCGTCCTCAACTAAGGCAGCACCGAATACATGTCCTTCACCACATCAATATACCCTTTTGTCACAACCTTTCTGTCCAAGACCCACCATATAACGTCTCTAGGCACCTATGCTTTTTCTAAGTCCATGAACACCATGTGAAGGTCCCTTTTCTCTCTATATTTTCCGAATAAACTCTAGAGCAAGAAGATTGCTTCCATAAGTGATTTACCGGGCACAAACCGAAATAGATTCTCCGATAGCATTGTCATCATTCTTAGGCGATACTCAATCACCAATTCCCACAACTTCATTGTATGACTCATCAATTTAGTACCTCTACAATTTTTGCCACCACATGATATGACAATGACACAAGGTATGTGTCCAACCCCGTACTTAAATTAGACACTTGCATCCTGTAATTATTGGCAACATTTGAAAAGGAAGAAATATTCCTAGTCTCTCATAGTGATACACTATAGGAAAATCCTTTTCTTTCTAGTCTCACCATTGTATGTAATGACATCATCTTTTGGCAAAGGAAAATCCTAGAGACACCCAAGAGGCAGTCAGTAGAGAGGATCACACGCCCATTTCTGACACAGTTATCTCAAGTTCCAAAACTGTCTCAAATTCGTACTGAAATAATATATGTTGGGATAAATGAACAAGTTAACTCTAATTAACTTTTTCCCCATTTTGATCTGTGGGGACATTGTGGCACCGGAGAATCCATTGCCAGCCCTCTGCTTCTCTTTCCCCTCTTTCCCATTCCCTATTATATTTTCTTTCTTTTCTCTTAACCAAATCCTCGCTCTAAGACCAATTTATCAGCTTGCTTAAAAAAAGGGACTACTTTGGGGACAATTTAGAATTAATCATACCAGTTCCCAAAAAATGTGAGAGACAAGCGCAAATAATTTCAATTGTTTTCTAAGAAAACTCCAATCCAGCTGCTTGCTTCGCTTCAGAAAGAGGTTTGAAATCAAAAATCAATTAAACAAAATCTACTCAATGGCTTGTAAAAAGAAATCATTTGTGAATTTTGGGGAAAAATGAGAGCCAACCCAAATTAGGTTTCCCTCTCTCACACTTTGTATATATAGGGACAAAGGTACAAGTACAAATGTACCCCTATCTAAAAAATACATAATAAAAAACCCCTAACAATTTAACACTCCCCCTCAGGTTGGTGCAAAGATATCTATCAAGCCCAACTTGAACACAATGGGATGAAAAATCTTACTACTAAGCCCTTTCGTAAATATATCAGCTAACTGGTCCTCAGACCTTACAAATGGCATACATATCAAACCCTTGCTCAACTTTTCCTTGATGAAATGCCTATCAATCTCGATATGCTTCGTTCTGTCATGCTGCACAGGATTATGAGCAATATTTATGGCCGCTTTGATGTCACAATAAAGTTTCATAGGGCCATCGTCAAAGAGTTCCAAATCCTTCAACAAGGTTTGGAGCCATAAAAGTTCACACACGCCGTGCGCCATAGCCCTATATTCCGCTTCTGCACTAGATCTAGCTACCACTGACTGCTTCTTACTGCGCCAAATAACCAAATTCCCACCAAACAAGGTGCAGTAGCCAGAAGTGGAGCGCCTATCATCTACTGAACCAGCCCAGTCTGCATCCGTAAATGCTTCCAACCTCAAGTGACCATGATTGGAAAACAAGATTCCTTTACCTAGAGCTGATTTGAGATATCTTAAAATACGATAGACTGCATCCAGATGCATTGTACGTGGCTCATGCATAAATTGGCTGACAACTCCAACTGCATATGTAATATCTGGTCTAGTGTGAGATAAGTATATCAGGCGGCCCACAAGTCTCTGATATCTTTCCTTATCTGTATGCTCCCCAACATCTCCACTAAGATGATGATTAGCCTCAATAGGTGAGTCTGCAGGCTTGCACCCCAACATCCCCGTTTCTTCTAAGAGATCAAGAATGTACTTCCTTTGGGATATAAAGATACCTTTATCAGACCTCGCCACCTCCATCCCGAGAAAGTATCTCAATGACCCCAAGTCCTTAATCTCGAACTCTTGAGCAAGACGAGCCTCAAGATGGAGTATTTCTTCTGCATCATTGCCAGTCATAATTATATCATCCACATAGACAATGAGAATAGCAATCTTGTCATTACCTCCCTCGATGAACATAGTATGATCTGCCTAACTCTGTCGGTAGCCAAATCTCAACATAACTTTAAGAAATCTGTCAAACCAAGCTCTCGGTGACTGCTTTAATCCATAGAGGGCCTTTCTCAATCTACACACCTTCCCTTCGGTTGCAAAGGAAGAGAAACCTGGTGGAATATCCATGTACACTTCTTCTTCTAAATCACCGTGAAGAAATGCATTTTTAACATCGAATTGTTGAAGAGGCCAATTCAAATTAGCAGCACAAGAGAGTAAAGTTCGAATAGAGTTCGTCTTTGCTACCGGAGCAAAGGTTTCCTCGTAGTCAATTCTGTATGTCTGAGTATAGCCCTTAGCAACAAGTCTCGCCTTGTATCTCTCAACTGTCCCATCTGCCTTATGCTTAACAGTGAAAACCCACTTGCATCCCACTAATTTCTTTCCTTCTGGAAGTGATACTAACACCCAAGTGCCACTCTTTTTCAAAGCCGTCATCTCCTCTACCATAGCTCCTTTCCACTTAGGTATCATAAATGCATCCTGCCAATTCTGTGGAATAGATATAGAAGAAAGAGAGGAAACAACAAATGCACGATATGAAGGAGATAAACGATCAAATGAAACAAACTGTGAGATGGGATGTTGAGTACAATGTCTAACTCCTTTCCTATGAGCAATAAGAGCATCAAGATTATTAGAAACAAGAAGGGATGGTTCATTACCAGATAAGTCAGCCGAAGAATCCGAAGAATCAGAAACTGGACTTGGAGCCGGAGTAGGTAATAGTGATTGGCAAGGTGGCATCTCACATGCTGGCTGTCCCTTTTTCCGTCGAGAAAACTTTTGCAAGTTAGGCAACCTATGCGGGTAAAGCCTATCGTCATCAACATCTCGGCCACCAATGTCATGTTCTGCTCTTGTTTCAGATATAGGTTCCTCCCTTGAGTTTTCCTTCTCCCCCTCACCATAACAAGGCATTGGAAAGTAAGACCATGACTCTTGATTATGAGATATCAACATCTCTTCCTCTCTATCACTCTCCCCCTAAAGAGATGGACTAGACGAAGGATAAAAGGACTCAAGTTCCCAAAATGTGACATCCATAGAAACAAACATTTTCCGAGCGTGAGGCTCATAGCATTTGTAGCCTTTCTGGGTGGGAGAGTAGCCAAGAAAAACACATTTACGGGTTTTAGGATCTAATTTACCACCAGGATGTTTAGGGGCATGAACAAAACACACACGACCAAAAATCTTGGGCGGAAGAGCGGAGACCCGAAATTGACAGGAAGAGACCCAAGAGGAGTTTTGAACTGAAGAACACTGGATGGCATACGGTTGATAAGATAAGCTGCAGTGAGAACAGCTTCTCCCCAAAAGTGTTTAAGGACATGCATAGTGAGCAAGAGAGAGCGAGCTACTGACGATTTTTACGTTCAGCAACTCCATTCTGCTGTGGAGTACCAACACAAGTTGTCTGAAAGAGAATGCCATTGTCATCAAGGTATGCTCGAAAGAGCCCATCAAGATACTTAGTTCCATTATCACTACGGAGAATCTTAATATTAGTGTCAAATTGGGTACACACCATTTTATGATACCACTTTTACAGACACTAAGTGGGTACAAACACAAAGTAGGTAAGGATCGAAAAGAGAACACAACAAATGACTAGAGAGGACACAAGAGTATATAATATATTGGATATATTGCTGAAGTCTGGTTTTTACAATGAGGGGAACCCTCCCTTTTATAGGCGGGGGAGAGGTTATCAGTACAACGTTACACATTACTCATTACATCAGTGTATATAATTGGTGGCATCCTAATAATCACTCCTGACAACTACAGTACTATATTATTATTACAAGTTACTATTACTAGTCTACCTACGTAGACTTTGCTTTCCTGCAACATTTATTACAACCTACTATCACCAACAGTACAACAGTATTTACTAATAATTTCACCAAAGGATTTAAAGCACGAGAACACTTCATTTTTAGATCGAAGTAAGTACACCCAAGTGACACAAGAATAACAATCGATAAAAGTGACAAACCATCGATAACCAGAAAGTGAGGTGACAGGAGAAGAACCCCAAACATCAGAGTGGATAACCATAAACGGAGAAGCACTTCTTTGGTTAACAGGAGCGTAAAAGGAACGTTTATGTTTCGCAAGCTCACAAGCTTCACAAAAAAATTGACTCCTAGGACAGTGATTAGTTAAATTAGAAAAAAGTTTTTCTAATATCCCAAAAGATGGATGACCCAATCTCCGATGCCATTGATTTAACAAAGGAAGAGCAGAACCTATATCTGTTTTAAGAGCTTGACCACATGACAAAGGTGGAAAAGATGAACAAGGTGCAGACTTCAAAAAATATAGACCACCACGAGCTTTACCACTGCCAATCACTCTCCCCGTATCCAGTTCCTGAAAAACACAATGTGTAGGAAAAAATGTCACTGAGCAATTTAAGGAATGAGTAAGACTACTAACAGAGAGAAGGTTAGTAGAAAATTTTGGAACATGAAGAACTAAAGAAAATGAGATGGTTGGAGAGTGGCGAATGGAACCTTTGCCTGAAATAGCAGATAAGGATCCATCTGCGACTCGGACTTTATCCTTACCGGAACATGTAGAGTAGGAGTCAAAAACAGATGAACAACCTGTCATATGATCTGTAGCACCAGAATCTATTATCCAAGGAATAGAAGACGAGGCAGTAGATGCACTAGGTTGGATACCTGTGTGAGCAAAGAAGGTAGTAGTGGAAGCTGTGGTAGATGGAATGTCAAGCTTAGCTATTAGGCGTCTGAGAGTTTGTAACTCCCCCTGAGAAAGAGCATTCTTGAGATCATTCGCCATACCAACAAAAAGAACAGTACTTTGTCCACGAGACCGGAGGCCGATTTCACTCACCCAGTAGATGAACTAGAGATTCCTAATACAACTGCAATACGAGTCCAAAAACAGAGAACAAGGCTTTCCCAAAACCAGTGCACCAAGCTATTGTATATGAAGACCAAAGCGGGACAGAACAGCCCCAGAAATCAGCGCATAAACAGCCTCAACAGTGCAGAATAGTAGCAAATAATATCCAAACAACCCCCAAAAACAGGGACTACAAAATTGTCGTATTGTTGTAACAGTAAACTGCGGACCACTAATAACAGAGGCACAACCCTTCAAACTATAATAAGTGATAGATGAAGTCCCAATAATCCTCTAAAGTTAAAAAAATGAGCAATTCAAGTTCAATCAAACCAAGTGAAATTCCATCAACAAATCAAACTCACTAAACTCAGTACCCAGTCAACTCAGAACCTGCAATTCCCAATAAACCCAACACTAGCCAGCCTTGAAAAATAGCAATGGTGGCAAACAGTGACGTATTCAACCCCGTATGAACTCGAAAACAACATACCCACAAACCCCAGCCTCTGATAAACCAAAAACACCACCTCTGATAGCATAAAACCCTTAAAATGTACCCTGTAAATAGTCAAACAATACGTGTACAGTACACGTACAGTAAACAGTGGCTGTAAAGTGAACGTACGAGGGTCAGACAGTCGTAGGTGGTCCGGCGAGCCTTGGCGTCGTCGGAAAAAGGGCTGGGTGTTGTTTCGGAACAGTAGGCGAAGCTGTCGGAGGCCCTGGTTGTACTGGGTCTTCAACGAAGAACCTCGCAGAAGCTGTCGGAGGTGTCGGAGGTAGCCCAGTGAATTTCGAGCTTGAAAAACCACGGATCTGACTCAAAATCACTGTAGCAGGCTCGAAATCTCAGAAAAGAGCCACTACGAAGGTCGCCGGAAGGTGGGTAATGGTCGGTGAGGACCAGAGATGTCTGGCAGTGGTTGGAAAAGGTCTGGGTTACTGAAAACGAGTAGTACCCAGTGCCGAAATGACTGGAAAAGGAGTGGGTCAGCCACAACAATGTCAGAAAAGGCTCAATGAGAACTCGTCGGCATCAGAAGGAGCTGACGGAGGACTCGCCGGCATCGGAAGAGGCTGATGGAGGATGATATGGTAGGCGCCAGGTATATCGTTGGAGCTTTGATACCATGTGAATTTTGGGGAAAAATGAGAGCCAACCCAAATTAGGTTTCCCTCTCACACTTTGTATATATAGGGACAAAGGTACAAGTACAAAAATACCCCTATCTAAAAAATACATAATAAAAAACCCCTAACAATTTAACATCATTCATCATTTTGAACTTCTCCACATACGGACAAATTCATATATTTCATCCAACGACTCAACAGGCAGGAGAGCGCTCTCACTTGGTCTTCCCCTTCAAAAATAAGTGGACTGAAAACCTGAGCTCTTCCAATTTGACCACCTAATTATCATTATGCAATTGAAAATCTTTGGAATTGCATCCATTTCTCACTTCCACGGCAACAATTCAGAAATTGCTTTGAGGCATGAGTTGGAGTGGGAGTTTGGAGATGAGCCCTATATTAGGGACCGTATGCTCTCTTTCATCAGACCGTCTAGAAGCGGGGTTCCATGAAAACAACAATGAAAGTAAGTAGAGGGGACGATGACGGTTTCTGCAGGGAGCTGATCATTCGTGATAGTATTGCCGGCTAGGCAGCCAAAACAAAAGTGAGCTTGGAGTAGAATATACAGATATAGATGAAAGATAAAAGGTAGAGAAGAAAAGGAAAAACAACAAATCCTGAAATTTGAATACATTTTGATTAATTTTATAGTGCCTACGTGTTCCTTCAAGGACATAAGTTACTTTGCATTCTAACAGCATTCCCATTCTATGCAAAGGCATCAGCAAAAACTACACCTAAAATGTAAATAAAAGGAAACCGCATTCAAACATGAAATCAGCAAACTTACGGCTCACGAACAATATCGTATGCAGTTTGAGGACATTAGAAAATATCAAATAAACGTGGGGAAAAAAGAGAGCATACACAATAAAATTTAAATGCTTAAGCAGAAATACAAGCAAAATGTAAGTTTAAGCAGAGCAGCTAAAATTGTATGTTTTGCATCTAGCTCATGTATGGAAGGACAGTCTCTTTTGTCAAGAGAAAACAAATGAGCTATGAAGCACGGATACCCCGAAACTAGTCACGTACGAGTATCAGATACGCGAGGGATACGGATATGCGCCCGATACGTATCGAATATGGCAAATAAGTATCCTGCATTTAAATTAAATATTTTTTATTTGGGATACACAAGGGATACGCGGGGGATACAGCAGGATACATTTTGGATAAGGCGGGGGTTAAAATGAAATTTTTTAAAGAATCAAGAACAAACTAAAAGGGGAAAATTGTAATAATAGCATCACTATAAATATAAAACTTAGGAAATTATGCACATCAATAGATCATCCCTTGAACCGGTCGATATTTTCCTACCTAAATCGCTTGAACCTTTGATTCACAAGGCTCTCTCTCTGTTTTACTGATGTGGATTTCTATTGTTTACATATACAATGAATTATATCTAGTACATACACTGGTACATAGATATATGTATATATATGAAATATATTATATGCATACCTATTAGTCTATTGCCTACTAATCTGTATTTTTTTTCTTTTTTACAAAATTCTGATCTTTTGGATGATAAGTTCCTACCCTTTTGAAATTGACATGTACTTAATGCTTGGTATTGGCAATTCAACAACTCTTTTATTTCTTATAGCTGCACGTTTATGCCTAGGAGACTAATAATTATAAAAATGTATAATTTATATACCCGTATCCCCAACGTATCTGTATCCTAATTTTTTAGGTTTTGCCGTATCGCCGATCCGTATCGTGTCGTATCCGTGCTTCATAGCAAATGAGGTAGTTTTTGCTAGAGATCACAAATTGGCCCAAATATGGGAAACAATTTTTCTTCCTTCCTCACCAGTCATTACCCAAAAAGCTCCTCATACTTTCAACCTCTGGTAACGTATTCTTATTGTGGGTCAACAATTATTACAACCATATGAAAGAAAATGACGAACTATAGGGCACAATACTCACAGACTGGAAAGCATTCAATATAGGCACCAAAATCAAATAACAATGGGTGCAGGCAACGCCAAGGTGTGGTGGGCCAAACCCGACTTCGGTCGTGGGTCACAGCACAAATGAGTTAAACAGGGCATGAGCAACTTGGGCCGAGCATAGTGAGCCGAACCCATATGCTCGATATGGGCCTAAGTCAAGATGCAAGCCCACGGATTGTTTGAGTTGGGCCGAGCGAAGACGGGCTGCGCCGAATGTACCATCAATCTAGCCAACCCG
Source organism: Rhododendron simsii (assembly GCA_014282245.1). Classification (NCBI taxonomy): domain Eukaryota; kingdom Viridiplantae; phylum Streptophyta; class Magnoliopsida; order Ericales; family Ericaceae; genus Rhododendron; species Rhododendron simsii. The sequence goes on along the minus strand of CM024960.1, from coordinate 18,793,091 downwards.
GGTGTTAGCCCCTGGATCAGCCCTCTGGGTGGGTCGGACAGGTCAGTCAAACGCCGCGGGTCGGGTCGACACAGGCCAAGGGCCCATGTGGAGATCCATCCAGATGGTTCTGGAAGCTTCTAAAACATTCCAAAGCTAGGGCTAGCATGGGCCAAGCGTCACCATAACATCATCGAGCTAAGGCGGTTATACGTGACGTCACGGACATGTGCCATGCAAGTCTGGCTTGGAGAGCAAGTACGTTTGCCTAAATAGGAGAGGGTAAACACTAAGAAAGGCACATTCTGACACCTCACTAAAGTGCTCACCCTTCTTCTCCTGTGTACTGACTTGCTAGTCGGAGGGACGTAAGGCGGCCTACCACCCTACGTCTTAGTGCATGTACTGCGGAGGACGTCAAAAGGAGGATCCAAGAAAGTCGAGCAGAACCACCATACCAAGGTTTTTAGATTTGAGAGTTGATTATAAAAGGTAAATCTTCCAGTTTCGAATGGATACAGCAGCCATAGCTTAAGTTAGTTCACTTGTCATTGAGCTTCTTTTCCTTTCATTACAGGAAAAGGTTGAATTATTCAATTAACTCCGTTAATCATTTGAATGAGGGAGAATCGAGCTTGAGGAAGATACATTAGCATTTTATTTCCCTTGCAACTGTCATTTGTATATAGTAGTTCTCCCTAAACAACTTTATCTGGCTGGTTCTTGCCAATTAAAGCAGGTGGAGGAGGAGGAGGAACCAAGAGAGAGAGAGACATGGGGTCTCTGAAAAAACTCATGGCATGTGCACCCTTTGGTAATGATTTGATTTCCTTTATGCCAATAGAGAGGGAAAACAATAGCTAACTCGCTTTTGATCTTCGCAACCTTGAAAGTTGATTCTGATGTTTTTCCTTTATTTTAGAATGGTTGCAAAAAGAAAAATGTCAGAAGCCACAGACAAAATCAGATCAAAAGCGCAAGTAGACATAACTGTGAATAATCTATTAAAAACAATGGTCAATTAACTGAAGTAAGAATTTACTTGTTTGATCGAAACAAAATCCTCCGTTCCAGCAATACAGCAGTAAAAAGTTGAAGGAAATTGTCAACATCCAAACACTGTACCAGCGGCTGAAAAGATATCTGCATCAAGAGAAAAGAACTACTATCAAATGAAAGAGTTAACTTTCAATTACTTCGGAATCATGCTAAATTGAAAGTCAGAAGCACACTACGGAGAAAAATCTGACATTTGGATACATACATCGGCATGTGGGAGCCCTTCCTTTGGCGGAACTTCAACAGCAAGCAGGCTATTCTCAATAGCAAACAAAACTCGATCCTTTGCAGGAGTAGGCAGAGGTACACTGGACACCACACTCGCAATAACATCCCACAGTGGCTTGCTGAAATCATCGCAGAGCTGAGCACATTAAATTCAACAGAGAGAATGCCATGGAAAAATTCCATTTCAAATGGAGTATGTTCGACTTCTATATTAGGACAAGCTAATACTTTGAAAATATGAGTTCGAAGTAAAGAAAAGCCAAATTACCACACAAAGAATTGAATACTGAAAAGTTGATAGTCCTTTTTCTTCAGTTTTCTATGTGTACACACTAAAGTTTGTGTATGCCAAAGGTTATTATGCACATGACAAAAAATGGACAAGAATGCCACATTTAACTAATACCAAAGATAATATGCTAACCATCGGAGGCCATCAATTGACTCCAAAGCAATTGCTAGTGCAAGAAGTTTCAAGTAATTTAACACAAAGTTGATATTCTGCACAAAGCAAATACCCTATTGACGTAAACTACAATTACTAACATCCAGCTATTTTCTTCGAGAAGGCAAAATCATTGGGTTCTAGTTTACAACAACTCGACTGAACCATGGTTGGGTATCTGTTATTTTGTCTCCACGCAATGCAACAACTAAGGGCCTTAGCATTGTGTAGCTCGTGCTCAAATAACTTGTGACGTGTAGTTTATATGATGAACGAGACACACATGTCAACCTATGTGGAAGCATTCCCCTTGTTGAACCTACTGCTATGCCCCAAAGAATCACCTCTCCTCCCCACTTTGGAACCAAAATTTTCCCCGTACCCATCCACTGTCACCTCTGACTTTGTTCGCTCACCTCTCATTAGTCTGACTTCACACCTACCATTAACTGTCCTCAACCCACCTCATGTTTCCAATCACCTAAACGAATTTGCACAAAATCCAGCGCCATGATTTGTTCCATGCACTCCTCTTTCTCTATCTCAGATCATTCTCCCTCTCCCCATTCCCGTCTCACCCACTATCGCTAATCATTCAATACGTGAAATTTATACACAACACATTCCATGCATTTATTCACTACGTTTGACGGCAAAGAAGAGAATATATTCAATATGTTTGACAGAAAAGAAGAAACATATAGTGAGACCATTTGCTGCTTTACAGGTCTTAAAAATCCTTTTGCATTTGCAAAAAACTGGGAAGCTTACTCATGTGTACAAAATATCCGACTAAGGGAGGAGAGAGTGATTCTTGAGCTAACCCAAGTAACGAAAGAGGCAAGCAGCTAAGAGTTCATTCTCCATCATATTCTTTAGGAAACTGAGAAATCTAATCATCAACATTTTCTCCATCAATCTTACATGCTAACATTTTTCATGGATTTTGATTCACACGTCTTTTTAAAGACATTATATCTAAAATCAATATTCTTGTGTCCAAATTTGCTGAATTATTAGCCTATGGTGGCAGGTTTCTTCTAGATTGAAGGCGCTGTGTGGTAAACACAGAGAGGAAGCACACGAGTTGGTAGTCAGCACAGAAGATCGAAGGTTCGTCACTGCTGGAAGGTGGAGCTATTTTTCGAGGGCTGTCCAATCTAGCGAAGACAAATTGCTCTGGCTTTGACGTATCCAAGCTGCAGTAGTTTGATGGATGAGGTGGTTTGGTGGAAAGGTAGGGCCAGATTTGAGATTGAGAATCGGGGGGCCAAAGAGCAGCCGCAAGCTCCTTATATTCAGAATAGAAGGGTCTGGTCAACTACTTGACACAGCACCCCTTGCCTGTAGCCACATCATGCCTATTTTCAATGTCCGAATTCATGCTTCTTAGGTGTTTATTGTCAGAAAAAATAACCGACAATGTGAAATTCTACAAAACCCCAAGACAGGTTTGTGAGAAGCCTTAGGGGAGTCAGTGTATTAAGCCATAAATCAAAACAGATGCATGGATTCACAAACTAAATCTATAGCAGAAAATCACACATCTCTACTAAAGGCTTGAAGCAAACTTACCTACTTCCATTAGGAGAAAAGCAAAGTGCAAATAGTTCCTCCAATGCATCCCGAAGGATATGAAAACTGGGTGAGCGTGAAACAAGACAAATACATTTGTCAGCAAATGAATTTGCAGGGATGCGATAAGCTTCAGCAATATCATCACAGACCGGATCCCGAAAAGCAATGCAACTAACGTAAATTTTAGACCCGTCACCCTCTGCAGCAATATCAAGTCCAAGAGATGAGGAGGAAATTTAAACAAAGCCCAACAAATACATATTTTACAAGTATAGTAAAAAAATTGACTTTAAACAGCAACCAAATATAATGCAGGTAGCAAAAAGAACTGAATAAACATTAGAATCCAGCACTATAAACTTCATCCACACTTATGTAGGTTCTAAGAGATGCTGGGCAAATTTTGTCTGGCTATAACCCATCAATTCTTGGTACCAAGGTACGGACTAGATAGATATAGAAGCATTCAAAATTTTCAAATCTATCAACAACTAATTATTGTATATTCAAATTGCACTGTAGTAAGTACAAAAAAGTTATTGTATGGTTAGATGCAAACCAGGATAGTCTATCATTTCAAATTGCACTTCATTAACTGGACAAAAATGGAAAGTAAAAGGTAAAGCAAGGATTGAAATGACTGCAGTAATTGCATACCAGTTAAAACAATTGGATAGCTCCGCGGAAAAGTTGAGATATCATTATGATCGAAGCCCGATGTGTAGAACTCCACACCAGCTGGTAGAACACACTGCAATCCAACAACTCACTATGTTGGACAAGAATGATTGGAAGAGAGACGATATGCATAGCTAAGTGAAGCAGTGTAATAAAGTAGCAACTCATGCCTACAAAAACCACCCTCTATGCTGGGATTTCAAAGCAGCAACAACCAAATCATTATGTATGACATGGTGAGAAATGCTTAATTGTATTGCATCATCTTCTCATGCAGAAATAATTCCTGCATTGACATGATCATGAAGATGCACAAAAAATTGGAATACCAATGTAGTACGTCACGTAGAATTACCTCGGGATTGCTTAATTCAACGAACCTCCTACAAACCCAATGTCCTAATAGCCCACTTGGTACAATGATGAGGGTGTCAGGAATGACAATAATGCCAGATGTTAGACTAGTTTCAAACTATGTTACACGGACTTGCCTAAGAGCATGGAGTGGGGTGCACGTCCAAGCATCGGACCTTCCTCAAACTTAAAGGATACAGGGATACATGACAAAGGTTGTGTATGAGGCCGAAGCACATCCCAAACACTTTTTTGATATTGTGTTTAGCCGGGAATGTAATTTAAATCAAAGGGGTTTAAAGAAGAACTAAATAGGGATTTAGAAAAAATATGGAAATCTTTGTCTTCCATCAATATCAAATGCTGGATATGCATCTTTTATAACTAACTTGAGATTCTTTTTATTTAGCTCTCATAAAATCAGAGATTCCCTGTGTCCAAATTAGGTATGCGTACGGTACACTTATTCATATCTACATCCATGTTTTGTCGTTGGATGTGGGAATTGTGGGGAAAAGAGAAGGTCTAGAAAATACTCGTCTCAATTTCACCCCACATCAAAGAACACAAATCTTTAAGGAAAATCGAAAGTAGTAAAAACTGATAAATGCATATGCATAAGTAGTATCATCCTTACAGAACTATACATAATTTTCAATGTTGGCACAATTCAGCATCCTTAAAATGCAACCCACATACCGCGAAGCACAATAATAGAAAAGCTTTTACAATGCACCAAAGGAATTGCTTTTTGGCTCTTTTTTCAAAAAGCTTAAAGTGCACTTTTCGTGCTTTTCAAATTTATGATAATAACAAAAAGATTTCTTTGTTTACCCTTTAAATCAAAATAGTTTGAATCAGCATTTGATTTGCTATATAACTGCCAGCTTTATGGAATGATAAACAACAAAAGAGACAACATCAAGTATAGATGCACTGTGCCAGTTCTAGAATTGCATTGTGCCGCCTAGGTTAAGCATAGAAGACATCAATTACAATTCTAGAGCTTTTCAGGCACCCAGTAGTCAGATTACCCATTATTAAATCCTACCTTAATTACTGCGAACAATTGAAGAAGACCCTAACCAAGGCTAAATATAGTGCTACTTGATTCTTTAACCTATTTTTATCATAAATATATGATACAATTTTGAAGAAACTAAAGTAGAAATTCGGGGGAATAAAATTAAAAAGTGTGAATCCTTCGGGATCACACATTATATGTAGAAAACGTGCTCTTTACTTCAAGTGTCCACTTGTGCTTTTCAGTTAGCACCCATCAGGGTTTTAAAAAACAGCCATTATGTATCGGGTTTTCGAAGGTCTGATGCTATAACAGGTGAAAACAAAGGCATTACAAAAATTCACACACGTATCGGCCGTTGCAACAATTACTTATCGCGTAATGGTTCGTAATGGCCGTTATACCCTGCTATGGAACCCTGAGAACAGCTTTTTTCTATTCTTTTTGTTCATTTTGCAGACCTCCATGTGATCCTACCTCGTGTTCTTCGAAACTTTGTGAGATTCTTCGGCCTTCATGTGCTAAACAGTATTTTGAGAACCAAACTCTCATATTTCAAACTGGGTAAGATTGAAATGGGACAAAAACTGCAATTTCATTCTTAAAACGCAACATTTGATCAAGCCTTACTTACAAAGTGCTAGCACTTAAAAAAAATTCACGAGGACATTAACCAATTCCCTTACACATTAACCGATACTCACGACCGAACCATACCGCGATTTAAAACCATGGCACCTATGCTCTAGGAGGCTTTTGTGTCAAGTGTTGACTCTTGTTTTCACTAACGCTGACACTAGCTATAAAGTACTAAGGGAAAAAAAAAAAGGCCCTAAAGCGAAGGAAAAGTTTGCCCACATCCAAATTGCAGGAACCTCTACATCATCAAAGGACCAACTGCTAAACAATGCTGAATAATTCTGAATTGATAGAGCCACTCACCATGGGTGGGTTTTTTGGTCAAAGGACCAACTATTTTCACTCCCTATACATATACAACAAAAGAGGTGGTGCAAATATGTTCCATACCCCAATTTTCCACCACCGCTCCATCTCCAATTTTCCGTTAGCTTTGAAAAACCACACCACACCAAAATGACACAAAACTAAGCCCAAAATCCAAATCACAACACAGACTCAGAAAGTGATCAATGGCATTGGTTAGGACATGATCCTACTTAGGTCTTCAAAAACCTAATTTTGGAACACAACCACATTTGCATTCATTGTATGCAACAATTGCAAGGTTCGTTTTATGACATAAACACGCTAGTGGTCGTTCAATGGCAGCATCTATAATCAGGTTCATTAATCTCGTTGGTTTTAAGAAAACATGCATCGAAGACCTTGTTTAACATAGATACGTTGCACTACTTGCTCTAAACATAGGAAAATCTTTAGGTATGATAACAACCAAAATGATTGGGGGCAGAACTCGAATCTTAGGTTGATCAGAATACGAAAGGGCAGGGACTATTAAGGTGATTTAGGAATAAACTAAAAAAAAGGCAACAGAAGAAGAGATTGAAGATGAAAAGTCTAGGCATCACACTTAGATTAGCTCCCGCATCACACAACCTTGAGAGCTCGAAAGCTATTAACTAATATTTTCTCATTCATCCATCATACTTCACAATTTTGAAAGTACATTAATATACAGAGCCCAAATCATATGTCCACTGCAAAATTCTATTCCTACTCCCTACAGTTTTAGATGAAATGAAGTATCATGTCATGAAAAATGAACCAACTAATGGTTGCATACATTGGACGGTTTGAGGGAATTTATGTCACTCCCTCTGCCCCAAGTTGTTTTTCTACTTTCTTACTTTTTGGTGTCCCAAACTGTTTGTCCATTTTGACAACTTAAAAAAAGAGAATCCCATGAGATCCCTCTCTGCCCTTATCTCTTAGATTGACGTGACAAGTCAACATTAATTGACGGCATTCTTCAAAAAGCTTAAGTTTAAAAAGTGCAAAATATGCTTCCTCAATAAACTAGATTTCAAGAAATAAACAAACAGATTGGGATGGAGTATGATATAGACCCAACAATGGCAGCATAAAATTTGTGGTTAAAGGTATCCAAATGCAAGTTCATGTGACTAGTAGTCTCCTATAACAGCCCATGGATGACCCTACAGCCTACAGCCTACAACCAAAACCTCTTCAAATTACCAAATACCCTGTCCTTGTCTGCTAGATTTCACCACTTATTTGGATTGCTATGCTCTTGGTCCACATGACCAAATCATACCTGAAACTTTGTGTTTTTTTTGGGTATTGGTATTTCCCAGTCGAAGGCAAAAACATCTGCCAGCATGATCAACTGAGGTAGTAGAACCAACTCCTATATATGGAAAACAAATAGTAGTCTGCTTGATGTGTTTCTTCTATTCACGTTCAATATTCTTGAGAGAAAAGAAAAACCCTCTTTTTTAAAATTAAAGATATTTGTCTTTTCAAAGCATTCGTTGCTGGCATATGCTACTAGGGGCGTCTACTGTTAGCTTACCAATTGTCTTTGCTTGCTGGTTGATCATTTCTAAGACGGTGGGCACATTGGCTTTTACACGTAAATTCAATTGGCAAGCCAAGGCTCCCTAGAAAGTGGGATTGTTTAAACAGAAACTCGAAAGCCCATTTGACCACTGTCAATTAGGAATATTGATACATCTTCCTACTAAGCCTTTCTGTACGTGAGGAGAGCCTAGGAACTGCAAATTAAGAGCATTCTCTCTCATAGAGTTGGAAGATCAGGAGCACTCTCTCTCGTTATTCGGATTCTTCGGAATCATATCAATCATCTTTGATTAGGACTTGTTTCAATGGTAGGCACTCCATGATACGAAGTTCGAGACGGAGAACATGCTCCCAAGTGCTTTATGTATCCATTGACATGTATAAGTGAGGTAGCTAAATAATCTGTTTGTGACAAGAAAAACTGAAGATAAGAATACAGTGAGCATTGAGCAATATAACCAAATGATAGAACTTACAAAAAACATAGCAGAGGAATAGAAGATATATATTGGTTGAAAGTTGAATTCATTCAAGATATAAAGCGGCAAGCAGCATACAAAAATACCAATTGGGGAGAACCCAAAGAAAAACAGAGACTTATAACAAAAGCTAAAGTTAAGAGCGAAAGGAAAAAGAGAAAAAAAGTAAAGAAAAGCAAACGAAACTAAGACCCATTATAACATAAGGGGTAAAAACATCCTAATAAGAAATACCAACACTAGTCTTAACTCATTTCAGAATTTTGAGAGAAAAGATCCAAAGTTCACAAATATGTTTGTTAGCCTGACTATGCCTCACTGACAAAGAACATATCCTATCCCTTATAGCCTCATCAATTGCGCATTGAATGAAACTACAAACAACTGACTTATGAGTCAGTATTATAGCATTCCTTTCCAACCTCAGGTGGTAAACTGAAGCAGCCCCAGTTAACTTCATCCCAGCAACACCAAAAGAGCCTCCTGTGAGATTATGGACCAACCAATGCAGTTCATTTGCCCAAGAACCAACACTTCTTCTGATCTAAAATCTCTCTAGCACACTTGCCCTAATAGCCCCAGCATATATTACATTGAAAAAATATATCAATGAACAAGAGATTCATTTTGTTGGTCGTATAAGATGCATTTCTGGCTCCACCTCCATCCCCCAAGATATAAGCCAATATTTGGCTGCCAATTCACCCAGACAACACAGCCACACAGTGAAAGCCCATCTAGGAACCTTAGGCAGCCCAAATTCCCATTCCCTAATTACCTTCCAAGCAGATTGAACGGAGAACATCTGCAGGAATCAAGATAACTGAATCATCTTGAGTGGTCAGACGTAGAAAAGAGCTAGGAGTAATATCCATTACTTGTCTAATACACCAATTTCTTTGTCTAGGCCAGCACCTGCTTCCATTACATATGGTTTTTCCAGTCCACTACTAGTTTTTTGTGAAAGGGGAGCTCCTCAAGTACATTTTTAAATCAGGCACACATGTAAAACCAGCTCTTTGTGCATCAGAATTCCTAACTAAGACCATCTCCAGCCCATACCCTTTTTCAAACTCAGAACCAAAATCTGAGGAAAATCTCCTAAACCTCACTCTAGCCCTTGACTAAAACCCATAACAAATCGAGTGTTACTCAAAACTTCAACCAAATTAAGGCAGACTCAAATCGTTCCTCAATTTTTTGAAGGCCATTTTCCCACTTAAATTTATAACTATGCCATTAATAAAGCTTTTATTCAAAATTTATGCTCATATTTGAACTTGCCCATTGTAGCGCTTCTTATGAAATGAAACTTTCACTCAAAATTTTACTCAAATTTGAGCAAGAAGTTAAGGGTTGGAGATGCTCCATGACCGACAACAGAAGCAAAAATAACTATGCGTAGAAGGGTTCTAATAACCTAATCAGACATGTTTAGTACACCTTGTGATCACATTTTTATTCCAGAGAGTAGATGCACATCAAATCAAACAATAACTCCATTTTCATTTACTCCACATTCCAACAGAGAGTCAAAAAAGCAGTTAAATAGTAGTAATAAGTTACTAGTATCTCTTACAGTGGGAAGCTGGGGAGGCGGAGGAGGATATAGAGAGTGGTTGGGAGGAGGGTACTGATCGAGGAGAGAAGGCAAGTACTGCACCCCTCCTGTCCCGTGGAATCCACGGTTCCCATCCACAGTTCGAATCTCCGGACCAAGCCCGCACACCACGAAGTACTCAAACATCCGAGCCATCTTTCTAGGGGGAGAGAGAAATAGAGGAGAGGAGAGAAGAGATTTGATGCGGGGGATGAATCAGGTTGAAATAGCCTCAGATCTAAACCAATTGGGTTTTGACCCCGACATTTGGCTCCGTTCAATATGCTGTCGCTGGACAGCACAAGAGCCTGATCGAGGAAGCTATCAACGGGATCGAAGTTGGTAACGAATTCAATATTGCCGTTTCAAAACAAAAACAAATTCAATAGGAATATGTAAGAGCATCCACATTGTAATAAGCAAATGATTGTGAAAAGCAAACTTAACAACAATACTAAAAAAATGCCCCATATTATAATAAGCAAAGTTACAAGTCTTTTAGCAAATAATCAAATTTAACTTATTCCATAATCAAACTTAACAACTTTTATCAATAATCAAAACTCAATAACCAAACTCAATAACTAAACTCAAAACTTAATAATTCAAAAACACCTCACATTGGAATCGTCTCATCGAGACGAATAATTTGGTGTGGTAGGGTACGTGATTGGAACTTGTTTGCGATTGGACATATGTGCATTGTGTATTATGGGGGTTTGTTTTGTTAGGAATGCAAAAATAACCAATGTGGAAGTAGAAGTTGTTAAGTTTGATTATGAACTAAATGGATAATCAAATGCTGACGTGGCACGTTTTGGTTATTGATTTTGATTATTCCCATTGCGGATGACAGTGCGTTTGGAATTCGGAAAAGAAATACTCCTAGAAAGGTGAGAAAATTACTTCTCCCGTTTGGTGGCTTGAGAGTCGAATTCGTTCAACCAGGATATTGAAGAAAATCGTCTGAACAGTAAAATCGGTCTAATTCGGATTGGACCGTCTTATTTGGTCCGATTCTGCGGTTCTGTAATCAGGTTATGATTTTAAAAAAATAAGAATCGTCAATTTTGGTTCGGTTACTGGTTTTCAATTAAAGAATTGTTGTTAGAGCCGGACCAGACCGTTTAGAACTAATATATATAATTATATAAAAATAAATATATGTGTAGAGATTGGTCTACTTTTTGAACATGGAAGAAGTTAGTGCTGGTGATTTAAGTGATGTTTTGGGCATTGGAGCTACTGTTCTTTACTTCAAGACGTGCTGCTATATTTTTATAGTTTATGATATAGGTTTAATTTTAGTCCTAAATATAATGGGTCATTAATGTTTTTCTGTCGCTGAATTTAATTATTCCATAAATGGTTTTGGCTACTTTATTGGTGGTTTTCGTCACTGTTTTTCAGTCGAGTGTCAAGTATTTCGTGAATCATATTGGGTTTTGATTCTTAATAAAATGTCTATTATTATTTTATGAGTTATTTGATGCTGTAAATTTTTTATTTTATGAGTTTATATTTTATGAATAAATGTTTGGATGCTAATTAGATAGAACTGGAACTGGACCGATTTTGCGGTTTGGTTCTGGTTAGGTTTCACGCATATATTGGTTAGGTTTTGGTTTCTAATTTTCTAGAACCATTGAAAATGATCCGGTTATTGGTTTTCTAGAGAACCAAACCAATCTAAACCGCGTATACCCCTACATTCAACCCCCACATAAAGGGAGAACAATACCCCACCCCATTGGCTCCTACCTTCATATAGGTGATATATACAACATTGTTGTTTGGATGGAGGGGATTCGAGAGAGAAGAAAAGAAACAGATGGAATAGGTACTCTCTCCCTTGTTTGGATAGCCAAAAGGGTGAGAAATTGTGAGAGAATGAGGGGGAGGGTGAGAATGAGAAACCCCTTAAAACCCCTATTTTGTTTCTCACCAATATTGGTGAGATTTCGTGAGAGAGGATACTGGCAGAAGTTCAAATTTTTATATTTTCAATTTTACCCCTCCTAATTTAACAAAACTACATCAGACGTTTCACCTTCTCTCATTCCACCTTCCCTCCATTTTTTCCCTCCAACACTGCTACATACCCTATTTATTCCCTCCATCCACCATTTTTTTCTCCGGCCTATTTCCCTCCATTGCAAAGAGAGCTCTCACCCTTCTCAAGTTAGACTTCCTTTCTTTTTTGCTTCATTGTTTTTTTTTATTTCTAGTCGGCAAATTTTTGTTGATCACCTTTTTGGTTCACTGTTTGTGTTTGTGTTTGTGTATATATCCTTATATCTATACATATGTCTATATTCAACAAAGATTCAGTATGTGATTGTGATTGAGTAGTGATTTTTACCTCGACTGTTTTACTATTAGTTCAACTGACATTCCTCTGTTTGTGTGCGTGAATGTGTGTTTATGTGTGACTGTATGTGTGGATTTCTCTACTGGATTCGACTGAAATTGTTCACTTGATTTTTTGGTTGCTTTTCTTAACTTTACATTGGTGAATTTTGTGGCAATGAACATTTCATTGTGTTTTAAAAATAGGATAAATGAATAGGCAAAAGAATTCATTCAGTGGGTGGAATCGACGGCGACAATTAGCCATTATTCAAGCTCTTGGCTATGTGGTATATTGGTATTTGCATCGAAAATACCGGCAAAAATATTGTCACCACATCATACTAGGTATGGACAATGAAAAAGTTCGAGATGACTTAATGACTCGACTTCAATTCCAATTTAAGAAGTCTCATCATGATATTATTCGTATGGGGCCGCATGCATTTCGACATTTGTGTGACCTTCTTGAGCGATTTGGTGGGCTGAAACCTGCAAAACATGTGACCATTGAGGAACAAGTCACAAAGGGTCTGTACTTGTTATCACACAGTGCAACAAATAGTGAAGTTTCTTTTCTCTTCCGGCGCTCTGGTGAAACAATAAGCCGCCATTTTCATAGATTCTTAGGAGCTGTGAGATCCATGGAAGAATACTTTCTTAAGCAACCTGATGGCTCACGAGTTCCTTTGGAAATATCAAGTAGTAACGGGTTCTACCCATATTTTAAGGTAACAAGTATGTACTCAGATGTTAAACTTTCAATGGAACATTGCCTACAAACTTTTACTGAAGATAAAGTGTTTTGATATTTATATTAGGATATTGTTGGGGCACTTGATGGAACACATGTTGGTGTCAAAATCTCTAACAAGGATGCGCCAAGATATCATGGTAGAAAAGGTTACCCGACACTAAATGTTCTTGCTGTTTGTACATTTGACTTGAGATTCACTTATGTCCTACCTAGATGGGAGGGGACAGCAACTGATTCAAGGATAATTAAAAATGAACTTACAAGAGAAGATAAGCGCAGAATTCCCAAGGGTAATTCATTCTTTGATGAATTCCAATTTTTTCAAACATTACACTATAGTATTGTAGTGATGCATTTTTTTTTTAATAGGCAAATACTATCTTGTTGATGCTGGATGCATGTTAAGGAGCGGGCTTATTGCTCCTTATAGAGGTGTGCGTTATCACTTGAAAGAGTACTCCAAATGTCCACCAAAAAATGCTCGTGAATTGTTTAACCTTCGACATGCTTCTTTACGCAATGCAATTGAGCAAGCATTTGGTGTGGTGAAGAAGCGGTTCCCTATTATAGGAAACACTCAACCTAATTACTCCGTTGACACACAATTTGATATCATTCTAGCTTGTTGCATCATACATAACTTTTTGATGGGTGTGGATCCGGATGAAGAACTTATTGGTGAAGTAGATCAAGAACTTGCAAGGCGACCTGTACCGAGAAATGAGGAGCAAGCACCAATGGATAATGATGAAGATGCAAAATGAGGAGAACTCATAAGGAATATGATTGCAGCTAACATGTGGTCTAACTATGTAACCAATTGAGATTGATAATCAAGTACTTGCATGTTTCTATTAATTGCATGTCACAGATTTTGGAGTTGATCAATGTATTTCCATCTTGCAAGTGCTTTTGTATGGAGAACGTTGCTACCTATGCAGTTTTTATTTGTCATTGTTGAATGCATATCTCTTAATTAACCCTTGTTTTCTTTAATTGTACTTGTGGCAACACTTGTAGATTTTCAATGGGTAAGAAAAAACTAACCAATGAGGATGGTAAGAAGGTTAAGAGGTTTATGTGGACACATCAAATGGATGATGCACTGATTGATGCTCTATACAACCAACACGTAGAAGGAAATAGGGTGAATCAAACATTTACAATGCTTGCTTATGATAACATTCTAAAGGAACTATGAGAGGCATTCAACATGGAAATGGAATTGGATAAGACCAAAATTAGGAATAGACTGAAAACAATCAAGGAGCACTTTGGTGAGTGCTATGATTTATTTAAGAATAGGACAAGTGGATTTGCTTGGAGCCCGGTAACAAGGACGTTCAATGCTGAGCCTGAAGTTTGGAAAGAATTGATAGCAGTATGTGTTTTAATCATACTCACTTTAACTAGTGTCATTATTTGTTTTCATTATACTTTATTTATGCAATCTCTAATTTATTCCATGTCTTTCCAGGTGCAACCAAGTGCTGAAAAATGGATGACTACACCCATTAGCAACTATGACAAGCTAGCTGAAATCTTTGAAAAAGATAGGGCCAATGGCGAAGGTGCAGAAATTGCCAAAGAGAAACTTCGTCGCTGGTTTAACTCAACAACTGATGCTCCTACAAACACAATTGAAAGCGTTGATCACATGGTGTCTCAGAATGAAGCAACATTGGAGAACTATATTAATCTTGACGAGGTTGATATGTTATCTGCTAAAAATGAATCTTCTTCCAAGAAAAAGAGAAGGTTGCCATGTGGAGAACGTGCGGAAGTCGAGGAAATAAAGACAGCTATGGAAGATATAGCATCAGCTATAAGAGAGGGTAATGTTGTGATGGAGAAAGCTCATGGCTGTGTTTCAACCAGACAACTCCATAAGGCACTTGAAGAAATCGGAATTGAGCCGTACAAACGCACTGAATCATACCTTTTCCTTATTAACAAGCCTGAAAGAATGATGGCATTTTTTGGTTCCCCGGTGGAGTATTGATAAGCACCCGAGAATGTAATGAAGGGTGCACTAGTATTTAGTTCTAGTTCAATTTAGTTGTTAATTAATTATTTTTAATTGTGTTTGTTCGTAGAGTGTGCTAGTTCTGTTTTGTAGGCAAATCACTAAATAAAGGAGTTTAAGGCTTAAGGCAAGTCACAAGGCGGAAGTTGCCCGATGGCCAGTGCAAGGCCAAGGCAGAGCAGAATTGCCAAGGCCAAGGCAGAGCAAAGCAAGATCATGGCGAGGCGTGGCCAAGGCAGAAAGAAGGCCAAGTTCTGGCAGATAGCACGTCGGCATTGATGGAGCAAGATACCTTCAATCGGTACCGAGCTGTTTAGCGCCAGCCCCTAACCACTTCGGTATCGATCGAAAAAATTCTATTCAATCGGTACCAAGCCCCTATCTCAGTAGCGTAAGGCTATGGCCATCGGTACCGAGGGCCTTAGGGGCGAATCTTCAGAGCATTTCGCGAAATATTCTGCGCGTGGATCCCCGGGAGTATAAAAGTTGGTGACATCATTTTGTACAAACAAGTAGGGTAGATTGGTTGGTACATTTTCTAGATCTAGGATAGATTTGCTTGCATCTTAATTTGTTCTTGAGTGTTCTTCAATTTCCAGCCCTTTAATATTTTATTTTCTGCTTTTATTAGTTAGTTTTTGATATTGTCGCTTTAATTAAAGTTGTAACTTTACTCCCGATATATCTTAATCTCTAGTTTATTTCTAGTTTTGTCATTTCAATTATGTTAGCTAGATTTTTGCTTGATCTTATCTCTTGAGATATGTGTGAGTAGTTTTCAAGGGTTAGGTCATGGGGTGATTAGCACCTCATGGCTCGAGTGAAAATTGCATTTTTCACCAATAAAGTTTTAATCTTTGGTTTGAAAATTAATGTGGGGTTCGGGTTTGTTTGTCAAATTGCTAAGGTGTTAACCTCTTTGATCATGTGTAGGTAGGAGCACCGCCTACCTACCACACATGATGCTTGGAGCTTTGTTACTCGAGGTGTTTGCCAAATAAATTCTAGAGTTAGCTTGATAATCAAATCATTTTATCTTCCGGATTAAGAACCTTAGTTGAGTATCTTAAACCACGTAATTGGGTGAACAATGTGATTTAGCTCAAGTCGTGGGTATTATTAATTCCTAGACCTAACCTATCTTTTTCCTAGTTAATTCGCTTTTAATTTAGCCCTTTTATTTCCACCGCTTAAAGTAAAACAAAGTTGGCTGTCTAAAAGCCGAAAACCTTGTTTACATCTACAAATCTAGCAAAGTCGTATAATTATTCCCTTGGGTATGATCCCGGTCTTCCGGATTATTATGCTTCAATTGGACACTTATACCCTACGCTTGGGGTGATCTTATTTGATATATCGACTAACGAAGCAAGTATCACAAGGAAACTTTGGAGTACATGATGTTTTATGCCCAACAGCATTTCTAACTGAGCTATGGAGGACATAACCTTGGTGATAATCTAGTAATTGAGACGGTTTTTGTGGAAACATCACAAGTATTTTGTGGAATTTTTTTGACTGTTTTGTGGCAACTAGTTTATCTCTATTGAGGTCTGGGGTAATTGCAGACATTATATTAGAGCGTACTTGTATTATCCTTGGTGATACCAGGATTTTTTGTGGTATCCAATTATATTAGAGCTTGCTCGAGTACTTTTGCTCCTATGTAGTTCTGTTGCTTGTTTGTTCCTTATCTTAAAGCAGCTGGTGGTTCGCTGTTACATTTTCACTTTGGTGGAATGAGAGCAGTGGAAGAGCAATCACCATTTTTGCCTTGTAAAGAAGCAAGGAAGTCGTATTTGAAAAGAAAGGTTATATTGGGAAAATTTTATATGGCACTCTCTTTTCTATTCTCCCATATTGTCCAGCCAAATAAGTTTGGTGTGAAATTATGAGAAACTGTTCTCTTTTCTATTTGTCCATCCAAATGAGATGGTGAGAAATCGCACTCTGTTCTTTTCTTTTCTCACTAGTAAGGGAGAACACACCCCTTTCTTTTCTTTTCTCACCACTCAATCCAAAGGGGCTGTAAGGCTCTTTGTTTGGAACCATGAAAAGGAAAAGGAAAGGAAAATTAAAAAAATTTCCTTTTCATTGTTTGGTTGGAAGAGAAACGGTGAAAAAAAATAAGAATTTTAAGTGTAGTGAATAGTAAAATTTTCCTCTCATTTTCCTCCTCTTTTATTTTTCCTTTCATTTCCTTTCCATGGATTCCGAACAGAGCCTAAGACAACTGCTCAGTTGTTACTCCGTATTTAAAAAACATACCTACCAACGAATGGGCCTCTTGTGGCATGCTATGGAACCGCGCGATGAACGTTGTAGGATTGCACATATAAATCCACTTTAATTTTAACCACAGTTAACCTTTAAAAAATAACAATAAAGAAAGTGGGTGATTTAATTAATAGATCAAGTAGAGTATTTGTCCAAAATTATTTCTCAATCTCTACTATAACTTACCGAGTTACACTGTATTTCCACCATTTTCATTTGTCTTTTTTATCTACTGCTACTGATGCAACCGAAGCAGATTGTAGGTTTTCTCTTTTAATCATGTCGGCATCTTTTTCACAAAATGCATTGCCTTCTAGAATAGTCTAGAATAGATGGCGATTTTTTATACAGAAAGTCCACTTTAGAATATTGCAATGTGTTGTTTTAACTTTTCGTACTAATTTTATGCAAAATTTATATTTACAGTTATTGATGTGGTGATATTTTTTCGAAAATGATTTTATGCAAAAAAATATTTTCCCAACATTCACTTCTACCATTTTCACAGAACATAAAATTAATTCTAAATTTGAAAAAAATCGAACAATAAATACCATGAGAAATTTCAAATATGGAGCTCAAAATAACTAGTTTTGCCTTGCAAAAATTGTCCCCAAAACACAATCTTGTCTTCTTGTAATCAAAAAAAAAAGTTAGTAATCTTATTGTTGAATACATAATATACCATCCACCTACAAGCAAATATTCAAAAAAAATCCATGGAAAATCCAAATGATGCTCACAAAAACTTATGCCTTTTTCTCTTTGAAACTTAAAAAGAATTTTTCAAAAAATTCCCCCTAGATTCCTCATACTCTCAACATTTCTCTCTTTATCTCTCTCCACTCATTACCCCTACTATTTTTCAAAGAAATTTCAAATTACAATCCAAACAAAGCATAAGACGTCTTGCAGTTATTTTCTGGCATCATTGCCCCCCCAAAAAGCTGGTATGCATCAACATAAATATGCTATCCCCTATCTACCATTCTTGTATCATACTAATCAACCCACTTTCTGTTACAATTTTGATGGCTTGGTATAGTTTTTTTTTTGGTAAAGACGATAACAAATGTTATTCATTACCTATTCAGATTACATCAAGAGATGGACTCGTCCCTCAATAGAGAACCAAGTAACCAATTCGGCAGGAACTCAGTCCAAAAACTATACCCCAAACTAGGAAGACCCTTACCGGCTAAAATATGAGTGACTGAATTAGCCGCCCTCCGAACAAAAGTAAAAACGCAAACACTGAAAACCACTAGCCAGGGATTTGATGCAATGAACAATAATCCCCATTTCCTGACTCACAACCACCTGACCGTTGAGCATATTAATTACCATGTGAGAATCACTCTCCAAAATCACCAAATGAAGACCCAGCTCAAATCCCAGCAAGATCCCCTTTCGGATAGCTAGAGCTTCCACCATGGTTGGGCTTGTGTGCCAATGTAGATGATTGGTATAGTTCGAGGCCCTTGAATTTGGTTAGTCAATGATTTGTGGCAATTCTTGATGTGCACAAATTTGTGACTAAAAGGCCTACATCAAAATCGTGGTAAACGTGAAATTCAATTTACAATCAAACATATATAAACATACTAGTAATAAATAGTAAGTGTTGAACCGGAATAGTTTTTACCTGGACATTAGGAAGAAGGGTGACCCTAATGCCACAACTATATTTAGGGGGTGTTTGGGAGGTGAATTTTTACATTTTTGCATTCCCATTTTTTTATTTTAGGTGTTTGGCTACTCCATTTTGAAAATTCATTTTACAAAACTCATTCTCTAATTTTGAGAAAAGAAGCAAAAACCAAGAATTAGCTCCAGAGCTCTTTTTCCCATTTTGCCTTTTCCTATTTTCCATTGAATTACCAAAATACCCACTTCTTTTAACACAATATTTTTACATCTTTTAACACAATACAATAAGGCCAAGGGCAACTTGGTAAAATATCAATCCATAATTCATTTTCATCATTCATCTACCAAACACTATTACTGTTCCAAAATACATTTTGCACATATTTTCCAAACACTCCTTCATAATCCAAAACACATTCTGACTATAATCCAAAAAGCCAAAAAGTTAAAAATGAAAAGTCAAAAAGTAGGCTCCCAAACACCCCCTTAGTAGAGCTAAGACTATTTTTGTCCTTCACTATTTTTGTCCTTCTGACAGTCGTACCCCAAATTAATTCATTCCACCTACTTTTCTTGTAACGACCCGTAATTTTTATCAATTCTAATATCATTTAAACAGTATTATTAGTAATAATAAAATTATCTTAATCTTAATTACCTAGTAGATATATACAAATAAAATTAATATAATCTTAATTATCCTACTTTTAATTCTTTTAAATTGCATGCATGCAAATCCTACCATCTCTCCCTCTCCTACTCAGTCTCTACTTCATCTCTCGATCATATCTTGCCCTTATTTTCGTCCATCTCAAAGCCCAAGAATTTGAGTCCCTATTGAACTCAATTCTATCAACCTCTTTAAAATTCCCCTATATATATCTCACTAATCCGACCCTAGGGCATACCACATATTCCCCACGCCCCACTAGTCCAGAAAAGAGAGGAAATTCGGAGAAAACGAAGCTCAATCCATGGAGTTTTGAGAGAGAAAGTGAGAGAGAGAAAAGTGGGTTTAGTACCAAGACCCAACCGAAATCCGATTCGATCGTTCCGAACTCTTCCCACAACTCCTAGCATCACCAAGCATCATCCAATTTGATCTCAAGATCCCTCGATCAAAGAACCCGAAGCTTTCTTCCCCAAAATTCAAGATTCGTTTTTAATTCAATCCAATCCAATTCGAGGTATTATAATCCATTCCAACCCTTCCTTTAAGTATATTTAATGTTTTTATACTTAACCCTATGCCCTAAATGGACCCATGCATCAAAACCGTGACGTAAAACCAAAAAAATCGAATCTGCGTTGAACCTTGCGGCCACAAGGTGCGGGCCGCAAGAACCAGGCCTGAGTTTGTGTTTCATTGCTCAGCCGCAAGGTTGACTCGGTCAGACCTTGAGGTAGGTACTGTTTTGGTTCGAAATCATTTTGCGACCTTCTAAACTTGATTTTTGACCCCCGAACTATTTTTCCTAGACTTTTCACACCTCAAGGATCATAACTTGTTAAGGTCATATATTTTTTTAATTATCTATTTATTAAATTATCTATTAGTTGTCATTCAAAGTTTACAAACGAAAATTAATTATGACATTCCAACCAACGTTTTAACACTCAAACTAATTTTTTCTAGACTCCTTGCGTCTCAGAGATGGTAACTTGTTAAATTAAATATTTTTTATTGAATTCACTAATTATTATTATTTTCAAAGTAATTTCAATCAAAATTACTTTACGACCTTATAAACCTTCTTATTAATGCCCGGGTAATTTTATTTAGACTCCATACACCCTGAAGATGAAATTTTGTTAACCTCAACATATTTTTAATAGTAAATTATTTATTATCTATTTACTTTACTTTCGGTCACTTTAATTAACGCTTTCATTTAAATTAATTCCTCGACCCTCCAAACCCAACTTTTGACACTCAATTGGTTGTATAGGACCTTTAGGACTCTTATTAAAGTCATGTTAATTATTTCAATATTTTTATCTAATTAATGTACTTAATTAGTTTTTAATAAATTTAATTACTTAGAAATAATTAACGAGAACCTTGAAAATATTTTATTAAATTTTTATATAAATTCCATTTCATATATGACATTGTACCATACAAGAATAAGGGCAATGGCTCATTCATAAAAAGTTGTGTGATTGCATTGCTCGTTAATTGTTTTAATTATTATTTGATTTAATTGAATATTGCACTAACATTTGTTTTGAATGCCAGATCGAACCCTAGAGACATGGGGTGGTATGCGAGTAGAATTCACCTAGACAATACTAGGTAATGGATGAATTTGCAAAGTTCTATTTTTAGATTGCCTGCGGGCGTGATTTGAGACGTGATTTGAGATGTGATGAGATTTGTGATGAGATTGAAACTGGCGGGAGTCCAGTGATGATTGTGAAGTGGTATATAAGATAAGCGAACTCTAGTCATGATTCAGGCATGATAAGCTTACCCCTTGTTGTAGTTATTGGGGTGCACACTCCGTATATAACTTAGGTGTATATGCGACAACAAAGGAAAGTGACCTCATGGGACCGAGCATGGCTAACGGTTGGGGAGGAAAGATTCCGCGGAGGAGATCTTAGACTACACGATGGTTAATGAATAGTAATGAATTGGCTTATGTGAATAAACTCTGTTTTACTTTCTCGTATCATTTTTATCATTTTATCCTACTGCTTGCTAATTGTAAAGTAAGAGGGGTAGTTGGGTTGGATTATACTACGGGGTGAATTTTTTCACTCAGGTACGGTTTGCCTGGCATCCGTGCCAGATTTTGTAGAAAATCAGGAAGAGACACAGAATCCTGAAGGTGAACAATTTTATGCGGAAGAGAATCCAGAGGTGGGAGCCGAGCCAGAATATGCTTGGGATCCATATCAATCCTAGAAGGGGGCTCTGTTATTTTGTTTAGTTTATTATCACAAAGACTATTTTCAGTATTTCTACAATGGTTTGTAATAGACGAATCTTTAGAGAGAATTATCCGGTTTGGATTTTGAATTTAAATTAATAAATTTTTAGAAATCAATATTTAATACCTCCGATTTTATTTCCGAAAATCGGGGCGTTACAACTTGGTATCAAAGCATAGGTTCAACACTCGGCCTTGGGTAGATTTGGTAGACCACATTCTGATAGCGTAGATTCGAGTAGCTAAATGTTTTCCGTATCTATTTATTCCTCTAAAACCATGAGATATCCTACTTAAGTATATCATATATTTATTTACCTGTCGCAACTCAGACTTCGAGGAGTTATGAAATCAACGTTGACCCCAATCAGAAGGAAGCGATAGAAGTGTCGTTCCCTTTTATCATTTGTTAGTTGATCAAACGAGATGAAGAATCCCAGTTCGAAGAAGGCAAAGAGACAAACCTCGACAATGGAGGATAAGGTCCAAGGAAGCTACTCAATAAATGGAGTACCTGTCGAAGAAGAATTTTCTTTCTCTAGGTAAATGACAATCGAAAATATTTCCAATAGGGTAGGATTGGCAATAAAACGATGTTGCACGCACTCCCTTTTGAGAACCAGATATTTAAAAACCCTCAAGACTCTGAACCTAACCTCGTAGAGCAGTCATTACAAGATTGACACAAAGGGTCAATGATATCATTCTCTATGGTCACTTTGTCGATCCCACTAGCAAGGACAATACGCAAAACCCTGATTCCAACAACAACGTTGCCTACGTCGATAACAATGACTAGGTGAATTCCGAGATCAATGTCAACTCAAATCCCAACGCAAGATAGAGTACCAACCGGGTTGTGTAACTCGTACGAGCGATTACTGACTACACCTAAAACTCCAACCTCAAGCTCCGAACGCCCCTCGATAGATAGATAATAGTAGAAGGAGTCTTGGCCTACATTTAGCTTGTGATTCTTAGGTCACAAGAAGAGTTGACTTTGACGTCAAAGGTTGACTATTAACCATCGCACTATTATCGAAAGTGATAAGAGAAGCGAAAAGTCATTTTCCACAAGAGAAGCCTCACTCATTTAAGGGGGGTAGACAGGACCCTTTTGCACCTAACGTGCACAAAATGAGATAGCATAAAAAGCTTTATGGATGGTTAGCGAACTTCATCAAATGGAGTTGGATCTTTTTCACATTGTCTGCGAATACGAGGACGTGTTCCCTAAGGAATCGCCAGGATTACCGCACCAAGAGAGATGGAATTCACCATCAAGTTACAGCCTGGTACGACCCCAATTCCATGGCCCCGTATCGAATGGCTCCAGCAGAACTACGAGAGTTGAAGACACAGCTACAAGAACTTTTAGAAAAGGGTTTTATCCGACCTAGTACCTCTCCATAGGGAGCTCCAGCGCTATTCGTCAAAAAGAAAGAAGGAACGCTCCGACTTTGTATTGACTACACAAACTCAACAAAGCCACCATCAAGAACCGATATCCTCTACCGAGAATAGACGACTTGTTCGACCAACTGAGAGGGTCGACTTGTTTCTCGAAGATCGATTTAAGATTTGGATATCACCAATTGCGAATTCGGGATTGTGACATACTTAAGACAGCGTTCCACACACGTTACGGACACTATGAGTTCATAGTCATGCCGTTCAGTTTAACCAATGCTCCTGCAGTTTTCATGTGTCTGGTGAACAAGATTTTTTACGACGTACTTGGACAAGTACTCATTCATGTGTACTCACCAACAGAGGAAGAACACGAACGTCACTTAAGAATTATCCTACAAGTACTCTAAGACAATCATTTTATGCAATAGCTAGCAAGTGCAATTCTGGATGAAGGAAATCAAATTCCTAGGACACGTGGTGTCAAAGAAAGGAATCTCAGTCTACGACAGCAAAGTAGAAGCAGTCATGGACTGGAAAAGACCTTCTACGGTGTTCGAGATTAGAAGTTTCTTGGGATTAGCCGGCTACTACAGAAGATTCATTCAGGATTTCTTCATCTTGGGAAAACCATTGACGCGACTGACCAAAAAGGGGTTAAGTTTGAATGGAACGAAGCATGTGAGAGATCCTTCCAAGAACTTAAGAAGAGGTTGAATAGCACTCCTATATTGATCATACCCGAACGAGACGCAGGGTATACTGTGTACTGCGACGCATCCAAAGATGGATTGGGAGCTGTACTCATGCAAAATCGACAGGTCGTCACTTACGGATCCCGACAATTGAGGCTACATGAATAGAACTATCCAACTCACGATTTGAAGGTGGCAGCAATAGTATCCGCCCTAAAGTCTTGGCGGCATTATCTATACGGAGAGCAGTTCGAGGAAAGAGAAACGTTGTCGCTAGTGCACTTAGTCGCAAGAACCGAGGACAAGTGACTAGTTTAACTACTAGAGAATGGGAGATAATGGAAAGCCATCAGCAGATTCAAGCTGCAGCCAACCGCAGAAGATATCAACTATTAATTGAAAAAGCAGCAGCCAGATAGGCAATCCACATTGATAAAAGCCTTTGCTTCCAGGAAAGAATTTTTGTACCAAACATCGGTACCCTTCGGAAAGCAGTGCTTAAGGAGTTCCATCATTTCAATTTCGCCGTCCACCCAGAGAGCACCCAGATTTACCAAGATCTCCGCCTAAAATACTGGTGGGCTGGAATCAAGAAGAACGTGGCCAAATGCGTTTCAACATGCCTTACCTGCTAACAAGTAAAAGGGGAACATCAGAAGCCCAGTGGGACCCTACAACCATTGCCTGTTTCAGGATGGAAATGGGAACACATAATCATTGATTTTGTGATAGGACTACCTAGGTCTCCGCAATCGAACACCACCATTGGGTGATAGTCCATCGTTTGACTAAATCGCGACTTGTTACCAATGCGAATGGCGGATTCAATGGACACTCTCAGACGACTCTACATTCGAGAAATCGTGCAGTTACACGGTGTACCTGTATCCATTGTATGAGATCAAGATTCACGATTCACGTCGACCTTTTAGGATAGCCTGCAGAAGACATTAGGGACCAATTTCCATCTCATCACCGCCTTTCACCCGCAAACGGACAGACAATTTGAAAGAACAATCCAAATCTTAGAAGATGTGCTCTTTGCCTGTGTTTTGGACTTTAAAGAAACTTGGGAACGACACCTAACTCTGGTCAAGTTTGTCTACAACAACAACAACTATCAATCCAGCATAGATTTGGTACCATACAAAAGTTTTGTATGGGCGACTCTATCGATCGCCGGTTTGTTGGACAGAATTAGGAGAGCGAGCTTATTAGGACTAGAGTTAGTTCAAGAGACCGCATAAAAAGTCAAAACCATTCGCCAACAACTTTTAACCGTGCAAAGTCGACAAAAGAGCTATGCCGACAAAAGGACTAGACCGCTGACCTTTCAGATGGGGTAAACATTGAACTTAGTTAAGACATCACTTGCGAAGAGAGCAACCAGTAGAGATTTAAGATTTTAGTGAGAAGTGCATCCAAGGCAAAACCATTCAACTCGTCCGAATCTTTTGGTGACATCGAGAAATTGAGGAATCAACTTGGGAATGACACGATACTATGCATGCCAACTGCCCTCATTTGTTTCCACTAGACGATACACCTTAATTTCGAGGACGAAAATTTGTTAAGGGGGGTAGATTGTAACAACCCTAATTTTCGCCCTATTTTTTTTTCAAATAAAGATTTATATTTTAGATTTTATAATTAAACCGACTGGTATCTGTCAATATTTTTTTTTTCAACCCATATGTTATACCAATCCAAAATTTTTAATAAGTTAAATTATAATTATTTCTTTATAAAGTTAGTTAATTAATTATAAATTATACTCTACGTTAGTTGGTGTGCCAAATGCACCATAGTATTTTTTCCTCCATCTTTCATTTACAACAGAGTCGGCTCTGAAGTTAATGTATTTTTATTCAGTGAATTTATGTTGAGATTGTAATAGTCAAACCTTTATTTTGGAAAATTTTATTTATTTAGCAAAATTTTCCTAAAGAATTATTTTATTTGCTCCCGAAAAGTCAGGGCGTTACGTTTCTACTCTTGTTCTCGTGCTCCCGTAGACAAGCAGTACCTCTCTCCACTTACGTCTAATCTCTTTCAGTTCTCTCTCCCTAACCGATTTGTGTCTGGTCAAGACTCAATTTATGTTCTTCGATGCCATCAATGATAGTGAAAAATGCCTCTGGTGGTCAATGTGATTGTAATTGTCGTCTTGCGATTGAGCCAAATCTTCCTTCTTCCTTGTACTCATCTATCATTAATTTAAATCTTTTCTTCTAAACATGCGATACATGTGAATAATGAACGATCTTACAAAATCAAACAAACAATTGGAGAGAGAAAAGAAAGAGAATGGTAAATGGGTTACGTTTTAATTTTCTCTTTCATTCTCCTATTTTATCTTCTTTTGATGTACTATTACTGGGGAGAAGAATTTTAAATAGGGAATGAGAGGCGTGAGAGAGAGAGTGAGATTGGGAAAGTGATTTCCCTTTCCCATCTTGATAAGTTTTCCTATTTGATCATATATAAGAGGCAACATTTAAATAGGGATGCATTGCCTTAAAAATAAGGAGGGAGGAAGGGGGTAGATTTATTAAGAGAATCTTCTCTATATCTTTCCAAAAAGAAAGTGATCTACAATTACAATATAATATGAAAATTTGATCGGACAGCCGTGGATGTTACTTTGTTTGTATGCCTAGACAAAAATTGCTCTATTTTATAATATAGACTAGTAATTGTCCGTGCCTAAAAGCACGACGTAACATGTTCTGAACACAATTTAAATGAATTCTCCTTCTTTACCGTTGGCTGCCCCGCCGCTGCCCCGCCAACCAAGCTGATGTCTCCTATAAGTATTGTTTTCAAATATGTTTAAACAGAGTTTATCTAATCAGCTATATAAAATAACAATGACACACTTTAATTCAATGCAACATCAAAGAAGGTTTAAAATTAACATGTGTTCTATAAGATAAGCTCTCATATTTAATTTGATGTATTGTAGAGACCCGTAATTCCATTTGATAAATTTTAAATGTTATATGTGGGATAAAATAATGAAATTGATTGAGGATATTGAAATTGAAGATTTAATGTGTGGAAGTGCAAGACATGAGGTGTGTGTGTGTGTGTGATAAATGCTATATATATGCATGTAACGTGTATATGGGAAAGGAAAATCACTTTCCCAATCTCACTCTCTCTTTCATGCCTCTCACTCCCTCTCTTGGCTCTCTCTCTCTCTCTCTCTCTCAAATTTCACCCAACCAACTAAAAATCCACCTGAAATAGCTTTCAATCTTTCACCTCTACGCGTATTGGAGCTCGAATAGCGTTGGTAGGAGCTCGGTGACTTGTATTTGGCTCGGTTTGGAGTTCTAGGGCTTGGGTAATCTCTTGATTTTGGCTTTAACACTCGAGGTATGGATATTTTACTCACTCTACATGTTTATGAATTGATTGTGTGCCTAAATCGTGCTCTAGTTGGTTGGATTTCAAAGTTATGCTCATTTTTGATTTTCTATAAATCGTGCACACTGATTCCTACATTTTGAGGAACCGATACTTTGTTCTCTGGGTTGCTCTCGGGATTGGTTTGGTACCAATACCTATATTTTGTGGTATCGGTACTCAATGCTCAAAAGATAGTTTTGAATTTATTGACTCATTGTTGATTATTTTGATCCTCAATCACTTCTAACACTCCCCAATCACATTCAAATCACCTCTAAGCTTGATTGCTTGCATTTTAATGATTCATTGATCGTTCCAATCCATTTGATACTCGTTAAGCATAATCTTAGCATCGTTATAAATGGAATACATGTCGTAAGGTGGTTTGGGAGTACCGTAGGATATGTGGGACGTTGTGGTGAGTGTAGCAGGTTGATGTGAGCTTGTTTAGTGATCCGGGTGGTAGCATAGTAATTCGTGTCCTCTTGACTCGCTTGTTCTTCAAACTCCATTGGTACTCATTCCATGGGATCTAATTATCGATACTAGCGAATAGTATGTCGTAGAGTCGTTATGGGTTGGTACATTACGTAGAGTAACGAGATATGCTTAAGGGAAAGGTTTTTAGTGGATGCACAGGGTCCCAAATGCTGATAGGTTTCTAGTGGATGCACAGGGTCCCAAATGCCCAGAATTGTATTAAAAAGGAAAATGGCTAATACTTGAGAAATACAAGACAAACTGATTACGTTCCAAAAGCAAATTCTGGGATATGTTCGTATTGTTCAACTGTGAGATATATCCATTGTCACTATCATCTTTGGGTTCGTTATACATATTTGTTGTTGATCCATAGTACTATTGGTGCATGATTATCATGTATACGTATAAATCGAGGCAGAATGGAGTCTTCACATGAGAATCTAAACTTTTAATTGGCATAGCGATGGATAAGTGACGGTTGAGGACCTGTTATGGTTTAATTAGAACGATTTGAGTTGGGTTTGTTAGACGTGTGAACTGTTAGGAATACCCTTATGAAATCTTGATCCTCTAGTCAGTGGTATGCTCGTTGGTGACAAAAGACTCACCTTTCTTTGTGACATCTTGTTGTACTCATTCACTCTGTGTACATGATCATCGCATTTTCGTATAATTTGAGTACAGATTTCTTTACTGGACTAGTGTAACTCACCCTATCATTTTCAGGTACAATTCAAAGGAGTTAACAAGACGTAGTTGATGTGCATGCTTGATCCACTGCACCTGATTCGAAAGAAGTATTTAGAAGGATGATTATTGTAAACTGTAATATTATTCTCCTCGAGTATTGGTATTTTGATAACTTGGGGCCTTCAAGCTAGGAATGTAACATTTGAAATTTAATTTGAGAATACGGGAAAGAATGGTCATTTGGGTATTATCTGTAGTACAGTGAGGATTTTATTTATTAAAGGGGATTATTATGTATGTTGAAAATCAAGGGCGTGACATATTTTTTTGTTCTTATCTGCCCTCTGTAAGCGAAGGGGAAAAAACTAAAAGGTAATTAACTGAAAATGAAAGTGTATATATTACCTTACAAAGCATTTATTGATTGAACGGCTAGGATCTCAACATGTAAAAGCAATACAACAGTTGCAAAAGGACACTAGGTTTATATGTGTAGACAAAAATACTCTATTTTATAATATAGATAAATAATAAATACTTTCACTAATAAAATACACATAATTTAGTGTATAAATATTAACAGGGGAGTTGAGAGCTTCTCTCTCTAGAAAATATAGAGAGAATGCACTCCTCCTTCAGAAATCCACCATAATCATCCATTTTTGGACCTCCCCCTCAAACAATTGGTTTGCAGGGAACAAAAGGCTGATGATCCAAAAAAAGGGGAACAAAAGGCTGGAGGTACAATACTCTGTTTGGCCATTTTCAGTCACGGATTAAAGAGGTATTTCCCCGTTCTTCTTCATTCTATACTGATCGAAGGTACGGCAACGGGAGAAATCGATTCCAGCTCACTCTGGGTCCGTCTCAGCCCATCTTCAATTTGGGTTCTTCTCAACTTGCAGGTACCGATTCATCTTAAAGTTGGTTCTGTCTCAGCTCGTTTTTGTGGGCACTGGCTTCAACTGACTGATGAATCGGCCCAACACCAACCCGGTGGCATGGCGGTGGGGTCGTAATCGAACGGGACTCTGGAGTTACGCAGGCACGGCGTTAATCCCTCTGTCCTGAAAAGTACAAATCAGATCTCACACATTCTCGTTAATCTCGAGTTTACAAAATTTGGTGAGGAATCATTTATCGAAATTTGATGTGGAATCAATTGTGCATTCTACATCAGACGGCAAGTCTAGCTCACCGGAGTGGACTACCGCGGAGGAGATACATCCATTGAAGATCCTGGTTTTTAGAGCTATGTTCTTTCAGTTCACTTGAGCCCTCAAGGCTGGTTCTCCGGATCTCGGGGGTGATTTTGTTGTTATTTCGATTGAATCTCCAGTGATGCACAACGGTTTCGTAAACCACGGCTGGTATTGTTGGAACCAGGCTGTCGGTGAACCAATTGTACCCTTGGAGAATTGGTAAGGTTATGTTTATTTTATTAATGGGTATTGCTACTCTAATTGTGGGATTTTTATCATGTGCATGAGCATGCTTAGCTCATTGCTTGATATTGAGAAAGTATGGCTGGTTTTACGTGCATAGGGACCTTAGATTTCTGGATCACGCCCAATTATTGCCTAGTTTAGTTACTAGGCACTCAAGCCTTGAGGGCTCTTTGTTGGGCAACTTGTTGCGCTGCATCTCACAACCCAAGAGATTCTGCTTCTCTGAGCCGTTTATTTCTTCGTGTGATATGAGCGACTGTGACTGTTCTCATTAGATGAGTGGTAGTGCACTGATTGAGCGGAGCAGTTTATTGTCCTCTGCAGTTTTGTGTGGCCTCGAAATGTGCTAGTTGATTCGGTGGTAATTCGTTGTTGCTGGTGTCTGATTAGAGGCTTCTTTTCTGCCTCACTTTTGGGTATAGTGAGTCTAGGGAATTTGGTTGAGGGTGTATTAGTCCGGATGGAATGGGCGTGGTGTGCAGGGTGCTTTGGGGGGTATCCTTGTTGGATGCCAACATCTTCGGTTCAAGCCTTGCTCGGAGCCTAGTTCCTCTGTAGTAATTGTTCCTTAGAAGTGGGTACTGCGCTTGTCACTTTTGGTTTAGGTTGGAGTCTTGAAATCTTGGTTTTCATATTTCATCTATTGAGACTAGTGGTGATTGGTTTTTCAGCTGAGGGCGGGTTGTATTAGTGAGCCTAGGGAATTTGGTTGAGAGCATCGTAGTCTGGATGGAATGGGCATGGTGTGCAGGGTTGGGCCCCCTGTCGGATGCCGTCATCTCTGGTTTGATTCTCGATGCCCAGTGCCTCTGTAGTAACTGATCAACTTTCCCTCGTTGCTGAATTACTATCTTGCTGCAATTTCTCAGTGCTGGTTCATACGCTGATGTTATTCGATCGTGACTATCAATCTTATATCCTAGCTTGGCGGGATGTGCCAGGATGAAGTTAGTTTCATGTTATTTACTACTCGCATCACTTCGTATCATACCCCGTTGTGCTATCTTCCCTCATTGATTGATAGTGCAACGGGGTATGTTGACATAACACATAGTACTTTTGATATTTACCTTACTCTACCCTACTCTCCAAGCGGGTTGTGCATGGGTTATCGCATTTTTTTTTCATTGTTCTTCTTTTTCCTTTTCTTTTCCTCCTAGGGTATGCCCCTTGAAGGCTATAGATTTGGTTAACCTTTTTAATTTTAAGCTCATTTACCTTAAAAAAAAATACTCATAATTCTATATGTAATACCCACCAAAAGTTTTTTCATACATATTCTACCATATTATAGTGTCAATACCAAGCATCTCAAAAGGTTACACCAATGGCACCCCAGCCTAATATTCCCAAAAGTACTAAGAATATAAGGAGAGTCAAAAGTTATGCAGTTATCAAATATCAAGAATTTCTATAGATATTACAATTACATCTTCAAAAGGAAGTTTACTAAAGATGCCAAAGTAATCTTTCAATGTCAGCTTTCAAAAGGTAGGTTACTCCATGCATCCAAGCACTCCATATTACGGTCCCTGTACCTGAAAATGAAGGGTTGAGCTAAACTAGCCTAATAGAAAAATCTAAACTAAATCTACATGTTAATGAGATAATAAGTGTGGAGATAATGAATCATGCCAAATGAAAAATCATATAACAAGGAATGAATTAAAACCATTCTAAATCATTCTGATTCAAAGAATTAGCACACAAGTATAAATCAAGAAACTACATATACCAATACCATTTACAAGAATTAAAGCACTCTCACACACCTCCCATTGTATTTCCACCCTTTACGTTACAGTAAACTCCACCTTTTGTGATTCTGTATTACCACCCCTTACGTTACAGTTTAATTTTTCCCATCTGAGCTTTTGTATTTTCACCCATTGCGTTACAATAAACCTGCACACTAATACTTCTAAACAATAACCACATAATCTCAATAATCAACATCGAAATTATGTATTCATTTCACGCATCCCAACAACAACTAACACGTCAACAAGCAACTTATGAATCACAGCAATTAAAGTGAAAAAAATGCAACTTTCAAAAAAACAAAGAGTTTTAAGCCCTAAGGTGTTCCACCCAACCTAATTATGGCAATTAAACACTAACATCACACGAAATTACCATATAACATGAAGAGAAATAGAGACATCTCTACCAAAGTGGGTTTTGAGCAAAACCCTAAGTGGATCAAGTGGTTTAAGCTCAAATCAACCAAGAGCAAGCTCTTCCCAAGCTTTGTTACAAGATCTATAGATTAAATACAATCCAAAAATAAGATAAACAAATGTGGATCAACAAGTGTGTGTGTGTGAGAGAGAGAGAGAGAGAGAGAGAGAGAGAGAGAGAGAGAGAAATGTGATTCAGAGTCAAAGAGTGAGAGCAAGGACATAGAACTTACCCCTTGTTTACCAAACTCGAAAATCAAGTGTGTTTGAGGTAGAAAACACTTGGATCTTGAAGATTTAAAGTAGGTTTGTGTAGAAATCAAGGGATTTTTATGTGGACTTGAAAGAGAGATGAGAGAGAAAGAGTTCGGGACCAATTTCATGGGGTTAGGTGCGGGAAATGACTGGCCCCTTTTTATAGTGGTGTGAAAAACGTTCAAATTTTTTCAGGTGGTACGTGTACCTACCACAAAAGGTTGGTACCAGTACCAATCTCTTGAGAATAATTCTGCACAACAGCCGGAACTTGTACCCAAAAAAGTGGCACATGTACCTCTAGGAAATTTTTTAACAAAATTTTTCCCCATTCACTGATTTGACCTCTGATCAATCCTAACACATCCTCAACACCTCCAAACATGCCCACCACAACAAAACACATATTTCAACTATCCTCCGTGCTTCCGATACATAAAAATATACGTGCATTCATACAATCATATTAATAAACACATAACTCAAATTCAAAATATGATCTTCTACATTCACAATAATTTAAAGAACATGGACATAATACACAAGTCTTTACAGTTGTGGCTATAAAAGAAACTGTCATGGCATTATTATTTTCCTAGGTAGAAATGGTTGATCACTAATTAAAGAAAAGTAGTTAAGAAGAACCAAGAACAATTGATGGTAGAGATGTTGCTGTCAAGGTTTGGCTTGTAGTAGCTGTTAGAAAAATGATAAATTTGTTCGAATATTTTGGTGAGCCTAAAAATGAACAAAATTCATTTAATTTTAAGTGTGAATTGAGAATTGTCTCATTATGAGAATTGAAAAAGCCAATGGACGCGCGCGCACATCGTCACTGAACACATAAATTAGACCTGGCCGGCGCCAAAACTCAGAATGCATGGATCCGCGACCTATAGTTCGAGGTCTGTGGTCTGGCCTAGGTTGGTGTGGAATTGAACACATAAATTAGACCTGGACGGGGCCAGAACTCAGAATGCGTGGATCCGTGACCTATAGTTCGAGGTCTGTGGTCTGGCCTAGGTTGGTGTGGAATTGATTGTGCTTTGTTGGTTCTGAACCATTTGCATGTGAATGGTCCAGTTATGGAATCACTTGTGCGCGACTGATCTTGGAATTAATGGCTGAATAATTTTTTTCTCCAAAATTTAATATCCCAAATTCAATTCCCCATATTGAATATTCCGTACTGAATTCAAAGGCTCTCCCCCTATTGAGTTCTGTATTGATTCAATTGGCTCCTCTTGTAACTATATAAAGAAGTCCTGCTTCTTTGCTCCAACACACCAAACACCATAATCACTTCTCATTCTTCTTTGCCAATACGTGTTCTTTTTTAAGGAGAGAGAGTACATGTACAAGTTTGTTTGACAGGCAGTTTATGGCGGTGCTCCGGTGACTGAGTGGGAACTAAGTCCACCTTGGGAGACAAACACCAGCACAACCTCCATCACCGGTGAGACGATGAATTTGTAATCCTTGTATTTTCATTATGATCCCTCGACAAATTGAATCTTTCTTCGTGCCACATGGGGAAAGATTTTTTTTGTACTTTGGTTAAGTGAAGTCAAAGAATAACATTGCGGATCCACTAAACAGAGAGCTAGTGAAGAAAGCGTCAAAGGGAATGGGGCTAAAGCCTACTACACTCAAGTTACCGTGAAGGAAACTTTTACCTAGTTGTCTGAATATCCCAAGATCTAGATTTAATGGGACAACCTATTTGCGAGTAATAAAGAACGATCATTGAGGAGACATGCTCTCCTGCCCATTCATATGGTGCGTAACAGGGATACCTACAAAGGGGGAAAAGGTTAAGCGTTGCTTTTAATGACTCTTATGTGCTGGAATGCCAGACGGGGTATAATAGGATACCCTTTATAAGGTCATCTATGTGAGTATGAAGTGGGGACGCTTCTATGAGATTTTTTTTCCTGACATTTGTTAATTCTAATCTAATCTAATCTATCCTAGGAGATTTGGGGAGAGGGACGGGGAGAGTGATGGGTGCTTACGGGAATAGACTCTGCCCATGTGCACAGGAGTATAAGGGAGACACCAACTGTACTTCGCTCCACTTGTGCTTCTATGAGAGTTAGAAATGCCAAATTCTCGGGAAAATACTTGCAGAACCAGAAAAGGTGTTCATGGTCAAAACAAACACAACAATGAGAACTAAACTGTGTTAGGAGAAGTTTCGTGTAAGGCCTGTTATCTCGGTTTACACAAACGACAGAATAGTTCAAGACATCATGTTTACTGGTCAACCAATAAATCCCATAAGTTTTCATAAGGGAAGGTTTAAGGCCAAAAACTACATATCCTATGCGAGATTTTTTCAATGTACTCTAGCTTGTGTAAGCTTTGTCTCCCAAGTTAGTTTCCGCCAATTTTATTCATGTGGGGAATTGTTAGTGTAACGACTCGCACCAACTTACTTGTTAACCATCCGCCTAATCATGTGGCTCAAAAGCTTAACCTCAAGTTATACAGTAGCTAGTCGAAACTTATTATATATTGCACAACTCCTTTTTAACCACAGATGTGGGACTTCCGTTCCACATGTACTACCTCCGTCCCAATTTACTTGTCCCTGTTCTATTCTAACCGGATTAAAAAATTACTTATATCTTTAAATTGGTAATTAATTTTATATCCAATATGGATCTTGTTTGATAGATCTCGATTTGTTCTATAATACAATGTTTTCAAAATCACCTAAAACATTATAAATTATAAGATATAATCAATTGAAAAGTGGCACGAACTCCCAAAAGTGACAACTAAATTGGGACGGAGGTAGTATAAGTTTGTTTGACGGGCAGTTTACGACAGTACTCTGACGACTAAGTGAGAACCAAGTGAATCCTGGGAGACGAATACTGACACAACCTCCAGCACGGTGAGACGGTGAATTTATCTTAAGGGCACCATGGTGTAATACGGGTCTAGGTTTGCAATTTCTGTTACCTCTTCACAGTTTAAGTTTTATGTTTCAAATTTTGTAATTTCATTTCATGTAAGTTCTGTTCAAATTGTAAATTTCATAAATTAGTCAATAATGAAAATTTATTTTCCACATTGTTTTTCCTACAGTAGCAAATCACTACACTTGAAGAGCCCAACCCAATTCACCTGTTGGCATGTTGCACATATTCATATTGTAGAAATCGAATTGCTTTAGCTTTCAAGCCCCATTTGTTAACCTGATATGGCCTTGGGATTGGATTAATAGTCCCTCCGGACTATGAAACCCTTGTTTGATAATAGAAATCCCTTCGAATTGTGAATCTCATGGGATGAGCAAGCCCTCTAAATGTGGGAATTGGTAATACCCTCATGGACTTGGTATTCATAATCCTATCCTAGATCTTATGAAGTAGAAAGGCAAAATTGCCACCGGAGAAACAGAGATCACCACCACCATCGGAGGAAAAAATTACCACCACCACCACAAAACACACCCAAAATATGTATGTATATGTGCAAATCGATCTCGAGAGAGAGAGAGAGAGAGAGAGAGAGAGAGACCTTGATTATGAGCTTGGATGGGTCATCGTCTTCGTCATCATTGTCTTTGTAATCTCAGCTTGGGTAGGTTTTTCTGTGGGGGTGTGTGGGCTGAGAGAGAGAGAGAGAGAGAGAGAGAGAGAGAGAGAGAGAGAGAGAGAGAGAAAAGGTAGTGCATGTGTGTTGGACTGCTAGGTTTTTTCCTGTGTGCGTGTGTTGTATGGGGGCAAAAACGGAAATGTATACTATCAATCCAATCCTATTTCCATTGAAACAAACACGATATTAAAAATCCCATCATCTAATCTCATCCCAAATAAACATACTCATTATCAATCCCTTCTCATTACTAATCCTTTCTCATTACCAATTTCAATTATAATCTCATTTCTTTACGAATCTCACCCATCTATCACTATTATCAAACGGGGCCTAAAAGAATAAACGTTCTCAGCTCACGCAATGCATGCCTGAATATTAGACTCTATTCCATTATAGTTACTCTTCATCTTAACACGATTATGGAGTTTCAAATCTTGAGTATGGCATTATTTTGCCACTTTTCTAATGTTCTGTTATTTTTCCTAAAATTCTTTGCTCCTCACCTCACCGGTCACCACCTCTTTCTTCTGCACTAATCTAATCCCTTTGCATTACCAATTTCAATCATAATTCCATTTCTTTACGAATTTCACTCATCTATCACTGTTATCAAACGAGGCCTAAAAGAATAAACGTCCCTGGCTCACGCGATGCATGCCCGAATATTAGGCTCTATTCCATTATAGTTACTCTTCATCTTAACACGATTATGGAGATTCAAATCTTGGTGCCATGAGTATGGCATTATTTTGCCACTTTTGTACTGTTCTGTTATTTTTCCTAAAATTCTTTGCTCCTCACCTCACCAGTCACCACCTCTTTCTTCTGCACTAATCTACCCTGGTTTTTTTTTTTCTTTCTAAAACTAACTCCACTATGAAGTGTGGGTCGGGTCATTGACTATTTCAAGACAGAGAAAGTCTTCTTCAAGTCATGGACTGCAGAGAATAGAGAGGGAAATTCTTTCCGGTTCATCTTCTTCATGCTCTCTGAGAGAGAGAGGAGAGAGGAGAGAGGGAGAGATGGAGCCCGGCCAGTCTCCTCAACTGAAAGGGTTTGTCATCATCACTCTCCCCCCAGCTGATAACCCTTCTCTAGGCAAAACCATTACCGCCTTCACGCTCTCCGACTCACTTCCAACCCCACCTCAACCCAGCCAACCAGACTCCCAACTTTCACAACAATCACCAATTCCCACCCGATCACTGCCAAATCCCCCACGTCAACTCTCACTCAGAATATCCCACTTCGGCAACCCTAGGTTCCTTCTGGGTCTTCTGGGTATCTCTCTTGCTGCTCTAATTTTGTGTTTTTACGCATCTCCGAATACCCTCTTCGAATTACGCGATTCTAACTCTAATGATGATGATCGAGGACCCAGTTCCTTCGTCTTTCCTCTGTACCAGAAATTGGGTACTTCTAGACAGATGGCAAAAGGAGATGTTCAGCTTAAACTGGGTGGGAGGTTTGTGAGGAAAGATTCAGTGAATTTGGCTGCGCAGTTGGACGATCCAACCGGTCTCGAAGAGAAAGCCCAATTGGGTTCGATCCATTCAGCTGCGATTTTACCTGTGAGGGGTAATATATTTCCAGATGGGTATGTGTTTTCCTTGTTTCTGCCTTCAATTCAGTGCCAAACGTTCTCATGCTTTTAACCAGTTCTTAATATGTATGATGAAAACTTTTTAGAACTATGAAAAAGTAACCAGGCATGCAAATGCGTAACCAGGCATGCAAATGTGAAAGGAAATTTTGGGGCTCGAAAATAAGCATGGTTAGATAGAGGATCGCACTATGTTCCCAAACTGAGAAAGAACATTTAAAAGTTTTCTAACTGGAGTTCGATCTTTTATTAACCCAACGGGCCAGTATGAAATGCAGTTTAAAAGAGGATAATGGGGGCATATTTAAATGCAGTCTTCACCAAATTAGCATTTCGATGTAGTCATTAAGACAAGGGAAGGTTGTTATGGTAATATTGGTTGGGTGGGAGCATGACAACAGGTAACTTACCATCTCGAGCTCGTAGGTTTGACTTCCATCAGCAGCAAAAATCAACGTTAGGGTCACGTGAGATTAGTCGAGGTACATAAGTTGGCCCAAATGCCTGATTATCATGTGTTCTAATTTGTTCTAATGTAAGTTTTGAAGTCTCGTCGTCAGATCATGTCGAGGGTCCTGAAAAGCCATAAATAGGCTAAGACAACCAACCTCTCCTCTTTGTTTCACAGGCTTTTTCCAAATGCACAAAACAGCCTTGTTAGACGCTCGACACAGATCAATTTTGGAAATTTGTGTCCCTTATGTTTAGGTGGACATTCAACTTACAAGCATACCGTGCTATTTGAATTCAGTGTAGTATCTATCGAACTCCTACACTGTGGCACAGAATAAAGACTATTTATTCCAAGAAATAAAACTAAGATGAAAATCAGATGAATCTCACACTTCGCTATATACTTCCACGTAACTCCCGTATGCGAGTCGATGAAGCATAACTTCTCCACATGAAAGTTAAAGCCAAAACTATCTTGTGTTTTACCTGATATTCGGACGATTGGATACAGAGCTACAATTATGTTTTTTAAGCTCCGGATTGAATAGAAAACATAACCTCCCTCACTGGGAAGTATCTTAAACGTCTGTAATAGGATTTTAAAGGGAGCGGTAAAAGGTAATTTAATAGGGGGTGCGCTGCTCGGGGAGTGGTGTGCTCTCGTCCTCTTGACTGTCCAACACTTCCTCCAAGTGAACTACGGAAGCTGTCATTACTAGCAGTAGGAGTTGATCTTTACACAGCGGTAGTTGCTCGCCTTAGACTGAAAGACGTCACTCCAGCGTGTAAAAGAATAACATGCGCTGGAACAAGAGGGATCAATTCATTATATTGTGGAGCACCTATTCTAAAAAGGCTTCCAAAAATTTCATTATAAGGTAAGGAAGATAAAATACGAGCTTGTTTATAGCAATAGTAATTAACCGTGGGCGTTTCATCGTTCCTGAACCGGCAAGGGAAGCTACTGGCAACCCATCACCTTCCTTTAGTCAAACAAGTTAATGGAAAAAATTCCCCCAGGAGTTCTTAGGTGACGTCAGTCCAGTTACGGGTTACAGGTAAGCTCATGAATGCCTTAGCGAAACTTGAGTTCCTACGTATTGAGAACTTTCCAGTGAGTGAAGTTAGATGAGGAGTAAGAGTGCATTGCTCCTTTCCTTTTCTTTTTTAAAATTCTTATAGAAAGGGAAGTCTTTTTCAAAGACTATATAAATGAAACTGAGATAGTTACCTTTCAGAAAATTCTAAGGATAAGGGGAAATGCCTATTCTTTATTCTTATGAAGGTGGGAGAAAAGATAAAACGAAAACCGATTATTTATCCAAATTCAGTTAGTGTAACACAAAAACACTTTGTGGATATTTAGAATGTTCTCGTATCAATCCACTAGTTAATCATCCAATAACTAACTTTAACCACATTATAAACAGAAAAAGAAGGAAAACCACCCTTTTCCTCAGGTTTGAAATGTGATTACTAATTTACTATATTGTTCTTGGGGCCCAATATTTTGACGTGTCTTTGTAGGAATCAGACTTGATATTAGGGTATAAAAATGTCAAATTTCTTTTGTTCAAGGAACATGTCCAACATCCCTGACACATGACAAAAGAGGTTGTACCAACAGGAATGGAAGCTTCCTGCTTATACCCTTGAGTGACTGTTTTTCTTTCCTAGTTGCTAGTGTCTCCGCTTCTTTGTCATAGACTCATAAGGAGAAAGGAAAGCCAGAATCTTAGGAAAACCAATCTCTTTATCTCTATGGCACAGTGAATAATTAAACCGGCTAGTAGACAGAAGCACAAGTAACTATGACAAAGTACAACCTTGAAACTAGTGACCTGAAAATTACTGGAAGCCAAGTCACTATTACTTTACCCGCTTGTTGATCACTTAATGACCAACTGTACTAATCCCTTAACATTTAAACACATACAGATTTGAGTAATGCTGCTCATTTCAGAAGATATATGCACAGCACATTGATCCCCATAAAATATACTACCTCCGTCCCAAAATGGTTGTCCAGTCCGCAAAACGAGGACTAAAAAAATAATGCATTTCTTTCAAGAAAAAAATGCAAACTTTTTTCATAAATTAAAAGAACTCATCAATATCTAGTGAATTGTTGAAAATATTTCAAATTTTTCTTGCAAAAATTGTATTATTTTTACGTCCTCATTTTGGGGACCGGATAAATATTATGGGACAGAGGGAGTAAACGAAACTAGACAACTTATTAGGATTGAGGGTCTGCCATCATTCCTAGATAGCAGGCCCGGCCCTGAGATTTTCGGGGCCCTAGGCGGAGTTTTGAAAATGGGGCCTTTTACTTTTTAGTATATTAATTTGTTGTTTGATAGATGACACCAGGCGAGCTTGTAGTTCGGTGGTAATGTTGTTGTACAAACTTTAGAACCGCATGTCGGGAGTTTGAGATTTCTAAGTGTTGTTTTCAAAACATTTTTAAGTCAAAGAGACTCCAAAAATTTACATTACAAACGGATGGAGACAGGAATCCAACTCCCGACCAACCGTTCCGGACACGCGCAGTCTACCACCAGGCTACTTCATCCTCGTTGTAAATTATTTCACATACTTAATATTTATTATATCTAACAATTTGGGGGCCCAATTATTTGGCCCAAATGGGGAGGCCCTAGGCGGTCGCCTGGTGGGCCTACCCCCAGGGCCGGCCCTGCTAGATAGTGACTGATCGTACAACCATGATATGCCCTTTTGCATGATTTTGATGGAAAATTTATTGTTAAAAGCTCAACCATAGCTCTAATATTTTAGCCATCACTTTGTTATGCATTTTGATTTCATTCTTCATCTTGGTACAGATTGTATTTCACATACATGCTTT
Source organism: Rhododendron simsii (assembly GCA_014282245.1). Classification (NCBI taxonomy): domain Eukaryota; kingdom Viridiplantae; phylum Streptophyta; class Magnoliopsida; order Ericales; family Ericaceae; genus Rhododendron; species Rhododendron simsii. The sequence continues at coordinate 18,752,037 of CM024960.1, read as the reverse complement.
TGGGAAGTCCTCCAAGACCGTATTATGTTGACATTGATACTGGGAGTGACTTAACATGGATCCAATGTGATGCTCCATGCATAAGTTGTGCTAAGGTAATCCACTAATGCATGGTTGCTATGAGCTCTTCAGCAGTTCAAGTTTTCTTGTAACTGAGTTTAAGAATGTTTTACATTGATTGCTCTCTGTGTGTGTGTGTGTGTCTGTTTTTTTGGGTTTATGGTAATCATAGTAACAAAGTGAAGCCCCACAATGACAACGCTCAAAATATCACGTTATGGAGAGCTAAAAGCAAAATTATGGACTACAAGTGAAGACATTTTACATAATTAATTCCTGTGAAGGTCACTAGAAATAAGCAAAAATTTATGCAGGGAGCGCACCCTTTGTATAATCCCAGAAAAGGCAAAATCATTCCTTCCAAGGATTCATTGTGTGTTGAAGTTCAGAGAAATCAGAAGACTGGAGATTGCGAGACATGTCATCAGTGTGATTACGAACTAGAATATGCCGACCGAAGCTCCTCCATGGGGGTACTTGCCAGGGATGATCTCCATCTAATGGTTGCGAATGGATCATTTACAAAGTCAAGTGTTGTTTTTGGGTATGTCTCTCTCTCTCTCTCTCTGTGTATTATTTTCTTTGTCCATCTTCTTACTTATGTAATCAAAGTCCATATGTGAGGTGTGTGAATACGTATCAATGCCTAAGTTTTTTCGCTTTTTGATTTTATTTGTCAGATGTGCATATGACCAGCAAGGATTCCTCCTAAATGCGTTGGCAGCGACGGATGGGATTCTTGGCCTTAGCCGGGCTAAAGTCAGCCTACCTTCTCAATTGGCAAGTCAAGGAATCATTAACAATGTTATAGGCCATTGTCTCACCACTGATGCAGGAGGTGGTGGATATATGTTCTTAGGTGACGGCTTTGTGCATTACAGGCAAATGGCATGGGTCCCCCTGCTTAACAGTCCTTCCACGTGAGCGTAGAACTATCAGACGCTTTCTTATTTGGCTTTTATATGTCTTGTTGTTAACTATTGACAGATGCTTCATTGCAAGTTTTTCATATGTGGAAAGGTAGGTTGGAATAATGAACTTTTTTGAAATGAAAGAAAAAATTAGATAGAAATGAGTTCCAGATAATAACTTGTGTAAATGGTTGCAAATAGAGAGAAATTAAGTTTTCAGGATTTTCACTTGACTGAGAAACATATCGCAATTTTTTTTTTAAATTCTTATCCTGCAGCTTTTTCGCTTGCCTTCATTTCTGGATGTTTTTGTTTATTCCGTTGGTAACAATTAAAATTTTCTGCTGGTCCTGATTTTAATTATCATTTCTTTAGTTGTTTCTTATCCTTTGTGGTTGGGTGGTTTCTCTCCACGGCTTCTTAGGGTCGTTCCTCCTCTGCTCCGCTGTGTACCCGCACCAAGGCGTGAGGCGGTTGGCTGCCTCTCGCCCCTCCGACGAGCTAGTCAGTAAACAGGAGAGAAGAGTGTATTTCTTAGACGTAGGTTGCGTACCTTTCTTAGGGTTTATCCCTCCCCTTATATAGGCGAATGTACTTGCTCTCCAAGTTAGGGTAACCATGACGTATGGCGTGTGCCCTCTGACGTCACGAAAAACCGCCTTCCTTCTTAAATGTTCCAGGTCTTCCTAGAGACGGCAGGAAGATCCTCCACGTGGCCTCTTCATGGGGCAAACTGACCCGACCCAAATGACCGACCCAAAGGTCCAAGAGGCGAGTCAGTGCATTGGGCTGTAAACCGTTGGTTGGACCCTTCGGTCCGTCCCAACTCCTTTTAGCCTTCGCTCATAAGCTGGGCCTACGCCCATTCAACGCTGACGAGACCAGCCGGGGGAGCTCAGACTTTGGCTCCGCCCGTTTCCCTTTACCGGGCCCATTCTAGGCCCATTCTTGGTTTGGCCCACCACATCCTTGATTTCTTCTTATTTGTGTGACTTGTGTCATCATCTTGCCATAATGTTGCAATACCCATATGCATCTTGCAGTTGCTGACTTGTGGAACTCCGTTCCGAAGCATATTTTAATTTCTCTCCTTTTATTGTCTTTTCTGTCTTCTGTTCAGGAACTTTTATCAGACAGAGGTCATCAGAATGAGTTATGGACATAGGAAACTCAGTTTCGGTGGTCAGGACAATGGACTAGCTCGGGTAGTTTTCGATAGTGGAAGTTCTTACACATACTTCACAAAACAAGCGTATTCTGATTTTCTTGTTTCTGTAAGTATTCTACTGACATCTCTGATCGGATTAGTCATGAATCGCTTCATTTAGGTTACTCCCACTATTTCAAATGTCTCATATTTATTGATTACAGCTTGGAGATGTTTCTAGCAAAGGTCTCGTCCAGGATCCATCCGACTCGACATTGCCTGTTTGTTGGCGATTTAAATTCCCAATAAGGTACCCTACGAGCATAGGGAAGCATAATTCAACTACATCGCTTTGGGGTTGGCTGTTTCAATTGACCAAAAATGTGCATCTGTATGACTGCAGCTCTGTTTCAGATGTCAAGCAATTTTTTAAACCTTTGATTCTTCAATTCGGAAGCCAGTGGTGGATCGTCTCTAGAAAGCTTCGTATCTTGCCGGAGGGTTACTTGATCATGAGCGTAAGCATTTCTAGCTCTTTTACTTCCAATATCTCAAGTTGCAAAAGCACAGTGTGATGAGGCTCATGTTGCTACAGAAAAAAGGCAATGTGTGCTTGGGTATCCTTGATGGAAGCAAAGTACATGATGGGTCTACTGTTATACTTGGAGGTACTGCATTATTCCCTCAATATGTTTACATTCTTATTAGTTTTCCATCCACAAGTTTTGGCTAAGACCCATGCTTGGCCTTTACTAAAAGGTAACATGAAATGATGTTGAACTCAGGTTAACTGAACCTTTATTGGCTCAGACACATAACCTGGGATTTGAAATAGAGCTGCCTAAGAGAACGAAACTGGTGCACTGAAGCATGAGTAGGGGTGGGCCCCACAACCCTCGGTGGCACTCTAATTCGGAACTACAAAAAGTATGGTCATGAGTGCAGACACGGATGGGATACAACAAATAAATATTCTTGCATACCATGTTGATAACATATACATGTATGAAAATGAAACCACAAACAACTAAAGTTATGACTATTTTTTTGAGAGAGGGGAGAGTGGGGATGCCAAGGCTAGTTCCCTAAATTGGCATATAACACCACAAGGGTGCCACCACCAGGGAAATCAATGCCTGCTAACTAATGACTCTATTAGAGTCCATTATGTTGTGTACTATACAAGGTGTACTCTTTCAATGTCAAAAAGATCAAAAGTGTCTTACTACGTGTTTGGCTAGCAGACGTGTGTCCAAGGCTTCCTTCGTGTATCCAGAAAAAAATATGACATTTACAATCTATGAGACACCACGGGGTTTGTCCAACGTGTGTCCAGATCAGCTTGAAATATCATATTGGTTTATCTATTTTGCTCTATTACAAACAAGACTACAGAAGTACTTTTTTCTCCTTGTTTCCTTTTTGCGTATTTACTTATTTTTATTTTGTCATGATAATGACCATAATAGGAACAAACTTTGCTCCTTCCAATTCCTTTTAACATGGGATTTCATGTTCAACATTGTTTTCCCATTTTCATCTTCTTCTGAACCATACTACCTTTTGCAGACATCTCGCTTCGTGGACAGTTGATTGTATATGACAATGTGAACCAGAAAATTGGGTGGGCACAATCAGATTGTGTCAAGCCACACAGTTTCAACAGTCTTCCATCATTTGGAGGCGTGGATCTTCCGAGTTGAGGAGAATACTGCTTTTCCCTTGTAAATATCAAAACTTCAATCCCTGCTGCTGAGAACCTTCTGTACCCTGCATTATGTCATGTCTATATAGATTTTGCTTAGGAGGAAATGCAGCTTCATCAGTTACTGATGTAGTTTGGATGCATAACATAATATTCAGCACTGTATGTACACTTACATATTAGGTTGCATGGATAAGAGCTCTCTCTTAAATGTTTGGTTGCATGGATAAGTGCATCACTGGAGACGTAAATCTGCTAAGATAGGGCGCAGTTGATTAGATGTTTGAGGGCTGCTCTTGGTGGACAACAATTGATGTACGGCAAAATTAGCCCATTTGATCATGATAATCAAGAGAAGAACTGAATAACTTGGTAAAGAACGTGAAATCAAACTTTCCAGGCTTTATTTGTGCCCATATGTCTAACCCCTAGATCTCCAGCTTCTTACCTAATACTTGGGTGGTCCAAATCTAGCCACAAAATATTGAGAGGCTGACTTTGGATTTGTTACCGAACTTCCTATCAATAGCATGCGCTTATCTCCCTATCTCGTACTTAAGTTATTGAAAGAGGTTAAATCAAAATGTCTTTGCCGTTTTAATTTCTTATAAACGTCCAACAGGCCTAAATCAAAGAAGTAAAGGTCAACTTTTGGATTGGGTGAAGAATGGTGCATAAACACCTTTTTCCCCGTATCCCTAGCTTCTGGACTTTGAGAGTCTCGATAATGGTTTATTGATTCCTAAAACCTAGTAGCAACTACAAAATTAGAAGATATGGTGCAGTGGGTATCTGTCGAAGTGATGTGCTGTGATGAGTATTGGGAGTCTGCAACGGAGTGGGTATCTCTCGAAGTGATGTGATGAGTATTGCGAGTCTGCAAGGGAGGATCGAAATAGTGGTGTGGGCCCCTGCGCGGCAGTGGGTATCTATCAACAAATAAGAAGGCGGTGGCACTCTTTTGATCATGCAAGTCCTCCGGCCCAAGCATTATCATTATATCCAACAAGCTGGAGATTGCTAGATAATTAACAAAACAAGTTGAAATGAAGTGTACCTTTTATAGTTTATACCAGAAAATTCTGTTGGGTACTTCAAGTGTGCCATAGTTATTAGTTGGTGTCCAATCTCCGTGAGTCTGCTCACAAATCTACCTCCAAAGTGTATATCCGGTCTTGGACATTATCTTGCTCTTCAACATCTATCTAGCAATGTTAAGAATTGGTCGATTTTTCGTTGCAGTAACACCATTTTGTTGTAGGGAATACATTATTGTTCTTTTATTAGCAAAGAAAGGTGGTTATACCATTAATAAAATGATACAAAACAAAAACTTTGTAGTGATACACTAGGAAATACATTATCGTTAGAGGACGACAAATGCTATTTCCTTCGCAAAATTCATTCAAGTCTTTTGACGTGAATTTGCCTCCCTATCTCAAGGCTTTTATACATAACCACTTTGCTTAACAACAAGCACCTAGAACTTTTTTGAAAACAATTGAACTTCAGACTTCTATATTTCAGAGAAAAAGACCAATGTTTGTCGGTAAAAATCATCAATAATGGTGAGAAAATATCTATTCTTGCCGAGGAAATACACATCGATTTATCAAACACACATCAGCAGTGTGAAACTGTGAATAAACACTCCAAGGGCAACTTCAAGGGCTTTCTTGCTTTTGTTGTTGCATCTCTTGGAAAGCCTTTTCTAAACCAAGAGGCATGCTGCACAAAATTGAACCGCATCAATGAGTAGTGGAAGGCAATCCTTTCACCATCCTTTTTTGGATACTAAATTTTAGTCCCTGAAATTTTAAATGTCCAAATCTCATATTCCAAAGTCCAGTAATATCTTCGTAGTACATCTTCAAGCATTTAGCAATATTATTTTCTATATTCAAAATAAAAAAAATTCTTGACGCTGGCACTATGCAATCAAACATGTTTTGTCATTTGTTATAAAAAGATTGATTTTTCATGTGAATATCATAGCCATTTTCTAACGGTTGTCAAATACTTTAAAAAATATTAGTTTCATGTTGGAGACTTAAAAAACATTGAAATAAATTGGGTGCCTTCGATTTTTCAAGCGAATCGACATTTTACCTCATTAGATCTTAATACATTTATCTTCTCTCATGTCAACACTTCAATGAACTCGTGTCCTTTTTTATCTATGACTAATAAAATCTGTGGTGATTATCAAAAAAAAGCAAAATCTGTGGTATATACAAGCCTCCAATGTATTGTACACCAAGGTCCTTTTTTTTTTTCCACAAGGAAATCCCGGTTCTACTCTAACGTAAGGGGAAGGGAATTTGAAACCACCACCTCATGAACTGAGTACGCACAATTAAAGCAATTCTAAGTCTCAAAAAATCATCTCAAATCCATATTAGGAGAGGCTGTTTCCACATTCATACTCCATAGAAGGGTAAGATGGACGCAGCCTTACCCCATATCTGCAAGAGCAATTTTGTCTACCCTCGTGAGAGTATGCTTATTCCGTGTCTTACTACAATAATTGGAACCACTCATTTTATTTGAATTCAATTGTAGGAGACTAAACAAAAATTCAACTTAATCGGCTATTGACGAGTGCTCAATCTAACAATTCAAATTTTCAATCAAGAATTGGAATGAAAATAAACAAACACCTAGATGAACACTTACTGATATACGATTGAGCTGAATATTATCATGATCTCCTAACAAATATAAATATGAAAAAATTGAAATCAATAAATTGACACACGGAATGAGCATATCCTCGCTGAGGATGAACAAAATTGCTCTCCATATCTGCAGGCTATTTCCTTACTCACCAGTGACCATGGAATATGGACAAGAGTACCCTAGGGTCACTCCTCCTCTGAGCCACTCTCCCAAGTCCCAACTACTCCTGCTGTGTTGGCATGCCCAACTCAGCCCAGTTAAAAAGAAAAAGAAAAAGAAGCAGCAGCTAAAATGAAAATACATTCAAGTGGTTCTATCCGGACGGAGAGAGAGAGAGAGAGGGGACGACGACGACCAGACCAACACCAACCGCCACACACCGCTACTGTTGGGGATACAGACGCAATTCGAATTTCCCAACAGCTACCAGCATTAGCGACTTCCACCGTAGCTCCGCCGATGACCAACAAATCTGTCATGAAGCTCCGCCGTCCACCTGGGGCTTCGTATCCGTTAACAAGACAAGCACGAGTCACCCGTCAGGTGGGTCCCATCCATGGACCCACGGAACTCTTCGTGTACCCCACACTCCCGTCCATCGTCAGCGAATAAATGGCCGAGTACATTTTGCCGGCAAAATCACGACCCACTGAAGAGTTTTCCCGAGAAATTGATGGCACTAGGCCCAAGCAAACCCAAATGTCTGAGCAAACCCAAATGTCTGAATGGGTTTTGAGAACCAGTGGTGTTTAAGGTGTATTGGCAGGAAGATAACAGAGGCAAGTTTAGGGAGAGAGAGTGTTCCGTAAATGATTTCAAATACATAGAGATGTTAGTAAATTATTTCAAAACATCCATATATAGCTTCAGTTACAGTTGTAATACATCAATTGAATTTGCTTCTTATTCCTAGTGTCATATTTACTTAACCATTCAATTCAGAACTGTCGTTAAATCGAATCTGCTCTCCACTCCCATCACTTTGCTAGTTCCCTCCATTTCCCCCTCCAGGATAACTCTTCATAGGCATCAGAGTTTGTCACACAAATCTTTTTTTTTTTTTTCCCAGTTATTCAGCCAAATTAGCTTTACAGGCAGACAATAAAGTACAATCATTATCGAAAGGAAATTCTGAGACATAAGTAGACTTGCCACAATTTTGGGCCCCCAAGTATTAACCTTTCCTAGGTTTTCTGATTTCCTCGAACTCGTGTGCATGAAATAGATTTACTCCTATCCAAGCAACTGCCCCTCATTCGTCCCAAACCTCAAACGCCCAATTAGCTTAGTCCAAAACCCTAGTGCCTCTGCTGTAGGTGGTTGCTCTACCGGATCTTTAAAATTCGCTTTCTCACTTAGTTCCTCAAACGCATCAACAAGATTTTGAAGCCTTGCCACAAACTCAATAAGTAAGGAAGTAAATGTCGCCAAAGCCAACGAACTAGCGTTTTCATACGTCTTTGACTCTCCTTCTGGCACTGCATCAGGTGGGATGAAGTTGATGCCCATGTTAACATTCCCAGAATCCCAACTCCTTGACATGGGAAGCGATCCCTGATCAAGCACGGCTGCATTGCACGACTTCCATTTATTCAACTTGTTTTCATCATTGTACACATTCAAGGTTAGAAAATCTTGGGGGTGTTGAAACTCCTTTGACTGGCTTCCGATTTCCCAGCTCTCCGCATGAACAAGGAGGTATGACTTCTGATCGACCTTTTTTTGCAACTCCTCTGCCGCTTCATGTACTTCGCACAGTATGTCTACTGTACCTAATTTCTCCATGTGTTCTAGTTTGTTCCCAAGCTCGCGTAACACAATAGCCCCTGCATTGCCAACTCGTTCAAGTTCACTTCGGAAGACCCGTCTTTTTTCAGGTGGAGCCTACATACAAGTACTGATACCATAAGTTACTTCGTAAAGGGTTCTAGAAGAAGAAAACATAAGAAAAACAAAGTACCATTCTTATACTGTATATCAAAGTCTATATCGTGGAAAACTAGAAGCACATTCATCTCTACTATGGTAAACAAGCTTGTTGCACTTCCCGCAATTTTGGGACCACATCTGGCTTTGGATTTAAGTACCACGGATAACAGAAGAATATTTGGTAGCAGAGAATGTATGTACTGCTTGAATTGTTGACTATCTGCGTAGGACCCCTCAAGGAAGCTGCCTGACACTTACTCCTTACATAAGGTAGAAACAGTTATTCACTTGTTTCTACAAAAAAAAATCAGATATCTCGCAATCTGCAGCATGGAATTGAGTCAAACGGGAGAGTTACAATTAGGGGTGTCAAATGAGTGGGTTTGGGCCAAATTGGGTAAGTTGTAAGTGGGTTGGGTCTTTAATGAGTCAATGACTCATTAAAACCCATTAGTTATGAGCCCAATTACTCATACCCGATCCATTTATTTAAAATCAAACCCGACCCTCATTAGCCCAATTACACATATATTAAAATTTAAAATGACTAAAATACCCATATACACTAAAATGACCATATTATCCTTGTACATCTAAATAACTAAAATAACCTTGTACACTAAAGTTACCATATTATTCCTATATACTAAAACGGTCTTACTAACCTCCACCTAGTAGACGGAGGATAATATGTCAATAAATTCAAACAAGTTCGGTTATCATTGCATATATCACGGATATTAGTACACTTTCACAAATATCAATACATCTTTCTCGAATATCGATGCACTTTTTACCTATTATCCTACACCATTAGGGTGGATGTTAGAATAATCCATACTAAAATGACCAAATTACCCATGTACTCTTAATTACCATGCTACCATGTTCATTAAAATGGCCATACTACCCCTACACATTAAAATGACCAAATCCATGGCCTCGTAAATCTATCCTCTTTTTTTCAACAAAAAATGAAAAAAAAAAAAGACTTGAACCCAGCCAGCAAATACTAAAAGCAAGTTTTCCACTAAATTCAGACACCTTGAATTGTGGGTAAGATCTCGTGGAGTAAATCAGTTTCTAGTAAGGTATTTCCAAACCAAACTGTTCGAAAATTAATTCCCAAATGAAATGATCTCAAGTAAAATTGGTTTAGTTTGGATCGTGGATCTTTGGAGGGATTTATGGAAGAAAGTGAACAGATTGATTTCTCTCTTGGAAGCCCCAAGAGAGAGAGAGAGAGAGAGAGAGAGAGAGAGAGAGAGGGAGAGCTCCCTTCCCATTGAAGAATCACTCCATTGGGTTGATGGACAATGGAGTACATAAGTCATGGATCTGATGTGGTCAGGGAAGATGACTCCCGTTCAACTCTATTTTTCTTTGGTGGGTTATTTTCATGACTTGTCATTTAAGTTAATCCAATTCAGACCCAATTCAAACCCAACCAATAAATGAGTTAGCTGGGTTTGGACCCATTCTAACCCAACTAATAAATGGGTTGAGTTGGGTCCATTTTTTAGTGGGTGGGTTTGGGTTTATTAATGGGTCTAGGTTTAATTTGCCACCCCTAGTTACAACTTACAAGTTTTGACTGTTGTACACATTTCATGAAGCAGAAGCTGGAGCAAATAACTCAATAAGAAAAACAAAATATGAGTGCTGGAAAAAATAGTTGGCCAACTAAGGGCCACAGCATCAACTGAGAAAAACAAAAAAGAAAAAGGCCACAGCATTAAAACCTAGGGAGGTACACCAGACAACAGAGATTAGTTCTGAATAGTGGTTTCCTGTAGTAGCAAAAACAATTTAGCTTTTCCCCAAGTACTTGTTTGACAATGCAAATCATTATTAAGGCATCAGGCGTGAAAAATCATTTATATCTACTTCTACAGGAAACAGCTGTAAAATGAAACTACATAAGGAAAAAGAATGGCCACCTGTATTTCTGAGAGTATACAACCATGCAATGCCATGACCGTGAACGCACAATGTCTCAGTGCACCACTCACTTTTACATAGTTTCTCCATGGATATTTAAGCATTTTGTAAGGACCATGAGGAGGCTCCCAAATAGCAAATCCTACCTGCAGTTAAGCAAATGGGTAAACAAACAAGAAGTTGATCCATCACCGGCAATTAAATACAGAGCAGAACCATTTTAAAAGAATACCAGAGCATCCTCTTGGCTAGTAGATTGCACAGCTTCTCTGTAGCCACTATACAGTGGGTCATCAGAAGCTTGGTAAGTGAGAATTTTCGAAGGAACTTTTACGTATTCAACACATTTTAAATACCTATTAACACAACCTGGAGAGAAGTTCAAAGAATTTCCTCAATTTCAACAGAATAACAACAATAAAATGACAACGTTACTAGAGGAAATTTTCCCCAGAAATCAAATAATTGTCTAGGGAAATTTTTGTCAACCTTCCAAGGAATTCGCAATGCCCATGAAATTTTGTGCCACCAAACTGTGCAGATCCTCGCCAGCCCAGATAGGGTAAATGCATATATTAACTACTAAACAGACAGCAGCACCCAGTGCAATGAGCAAGAATCGGGTTATGGCTGTGTGTATGAATTCTCTTGTTCTATACCCAGATACCATTATGAAACAATATGTTATCAAGAATACTCGGAATCCATATTCGTACGGCTTCATAGTGGGGTAAAGTTTGGCATAAGTGATAATGAACCCTGGAAAACCACATAAAATGGAAGTGAGAAAAGAATTCAAATGAAATATACTACTCAAAATACAAAAATCTGAAAAAAAGAACACTGACTGCACAATCAGACCAGTGATAAATATGCTGGCAACAATAACTGCTTCTTCCCACTCTCCTGCCAATTGAGAAAGCTCTGCCATGCTGAGAGCAAGCCCTCCAGCCGATAATGTCCCCAGTCCACGATTAAATCCTTTGCTAAGCGTTGCACCTGAGGAAGAACTTATCCCATCAAAACTCACAACGAAATTGATACAACGATACTATGCATGCACATAAATTATCTGCTGGATCGAAGAAAATATGCAGAAAACAAGCATCAGTGAAACAAGGATGCTGAGATAAATGACAGGACAGTTGTACAAAAATGCCAGAAGTCGTCGGTCTTTGGCTAAGCTGTTTAGTCATTTGTAATTACACCAAACCATGCACACGAAAAAAACAAAAAGGGGAAAAAATTCAGGCGTACAACTTGGAAACCCCGTCTGTGTATACCATGATGTCAAAAATGAACTGTGTACTATACTCCCAGAGTCCATCAAAACACCATGCATGTTTCAATTTTTCTGAAAGACATAAAAAATATATGTTGCAATGTAGAGACAATGAGTCAATGACAGGAGCACAGACAGTTATACAGAAAAAGAAGTAACAAGGGAGAGTGCTAGTGTTTTACTATGTAACTGACATATGTTGAGCATTTTTTTTTTTGCTCGGCAAAACATATGCTGCGCGTTGTATACTTTTATAATGTTAGACATACTATCAAAGCTACCAAAACAAATGCTTGCACCATGGTATGTTACTTCTTCCCAGTGTCCGTGCCCTACATATTATTCAATGGGCATTTCCATATTGCTTTCGTGCCATACCCTGCTAATAGGACAGGGCATGTTTAAACAGTCTAACAATGAGCTTTACACACGAAGAAAGAAAGAATCTTGTTAAAAAAAAATGAGAGTCAGATCGGTCAACTGATGGTTGTGATATTAAAATACCAAATACTGGGAGCACTAGGATTTAAATTCTATTCTATTTTTCCAAGACCTGAGTTATCACCAATCAACCAGAACATCAAATAAATTTATAGCAACGTCATGAATGCCTACTCCTCGATGCTGGGTTATGTTCCATTTAACCGTAGAGGAGAGATGACGATACAAAATCCTGAATGTACTATTCGGTTAGATGAATAGACAGCTACTAACCACCAATTATTCACTAGACTTATAAACCAGAATTGGAACTTGAGGTTTACTTTTTCATGGAATGTGCATCTATGGCAACTGAAGGAATGGTAAAAGCTGCTTATTAAAAAAACGGATGCCAAAAAGCATCAAAACACAGCTCCAAAAAAATCACAGAAACAGTAATTATGGGAAAAGAGTTCACAACATCCGAGGCCGGAAAAAGTCATCACTTGTGTCAAGCCACATCAACCATGTGTGCACATATTTATATTTTCATTGACAGAATATATCTTCTAGAACAAATCTCCTTGGTTGTCTCCCACTATTGGATGCGCATATCTTATCAACATTTGTCTTTAAGGAGAATACTAGTTTGTTATTCCCTTATTGCTGAAACTATTTAACGCACTTTCTATACCAGAATTGCCCCCATGAATTTCAGTAATTTTCCTCTCTTCCAAAAATTTCACAACTGATCTCATCTATCTAATAAAATTAGCAACCGGTCTTCAACGTATCAGTTAAGGAATACTTTAAAGCAGATGCCTTGCATAGGCACAGCATATTAGGGATACTTATGCCACCACTGATATCAAGGTTAGAAATCCAATGGATAGCTAACAAATCATATCATTCCAAGAATATGAAGCAAAGTACAATGCTGCTTTTGGTGGCTTCTAATTTACATTCACGCAATCCCTCCTCTAGAATTGGGATTAGGACCAACTAAATTCCAAATTCAAACCTACTTGAATTTCATGCCACATAATGCTTCATCAAAGACAAAACCGATTGTTTGTTCCCCGTCATGTATGGGGCTTGTTTCTCTTGTTTGGTGGACTATCTCATGTAGTTTGGATGCATTTTCGCTAGAGTAAATAGACTAAACCCATGTTTTCATAAATTTCTAGGCTGGTTATTCTCCTCACTTACATCAACTAAAATACGATATGGCAAAAACAACTTAAGTACTTCCATTAGCCCGTAGTTCATTTAGTTTTCCGGAAACACACCTTTTCTCTAGTTTGATATACTGCTCCCAAGAAAACCCGAAGGGCTTGGCGTGGTGGTCAATCAAGGTATGTGATTTTACGATTTGCTCTCTCTAAGGTATCAGTTTCAAAACCTCCCAAGTGTTATATATCCCTTTGGGGCCTCTCCCGGTTTTACCGGCCGTTGATGTGCCCCGGTATTAGTTGACGTGCACCAGCTAGCTCAAACACCCGGGTTAAAAAAAACTACTGCTTCCGAAAAATACTTGTAAAACATTTTCCTACCCATGGAAAAGAGATTTTAAAATTACAGCATTAAAAAAGGCGAGAAATTACCATACCAATGCTGAATTCAAACACAACGACGACAGTAAGAATAGCCCAAACATAGTGGGTGCCGAGATCCTTGACAGGTTCCTTGAGGAAAATCAAGAGAGATATGAGCATCAGAGCAAGACCCATCTTGGCCGAGAACACGATCTTTCTTGGGTCGGATCGACCCATCTCCCAAGCCGTGACACAAACTCCCCGCAACTTCCCCCACGACCCGGCGAATTTGGCACGGACCCACCGACCCGAACGGGACCCGGAATTCTCCCCCGTCCCTTGGGTGTTCGGAAAGCCGTCAAGGTCGGAGTGCCAACCCTTGGGAGGGAGGGGAAAAATTCAAAAAACCCCCTGAACTTTGAACTCAATGTCAAACAGGCACCCGAACTTAAATAAACTTCAATTGAACACCTGAACTTTCACTCCGTTATTCAATTTACCCCCTTCTGTCTCAATCCGTGATTTTCCTAACGGCAACCGCTGAGCTGGACACTAACAGACACAACAAAACATTAGAGGGAAAAATTGGAGGGAAACAACAGTGATCTGACACCTTTTTAAGGTCCCGTTCGGCTAAATAAGCCTACTGGCTTATTTTTTGTCCTTATTCAAATTTTTTTTGTATCTTTTTTGTCATTTTTTGGGATTATTGCATCGTCATGAAAAGAGGAATCTAAAAGTAACAAATTACAATCGAAACCTACTTTTTTTAATAAGATAAAAATAAGTCAATAAGGCAATTTTTTCGTCTTTATTAAAAAAAATGGATTTCGATCATAATTTTTTACTTTTTGATTCCTCTCGTTATGACGATGCAATAATCTCCAAAAAATTGAAGAAAAACTAACAAATATGAAAAAAAGTTGAATAAAAACAAAAAATAAGCCAATAGGCTTATTTAGCCAAATGGGGCCTTAAAAGGGTGCCAGATCACTGTTGTTTCCCTCCAATTTCTCCCTCTAACGTTTTGTTCTATCTGTTAGTGTCCAGCTCAGCGGTTGCCGTTAGGAAAGTCACGGATTGAGACGGCAGGGGGTAAATTGAATAACGGAGTGAAAGTTTAGGTGTTCAATTGAAATTTATTTAAGTTCAGGTGCCTATTTGACATTGGGTTCAAAGTTCGGGGGTTTTTTTGAATTTTTCCCGGGAGGGAGAAACCTCTCCCTCTCTCTCTTCTCCGCGAAGCTGTGCCTGAATGACCCAAACCTGGCCTCCATATTCCCTCTCCAACTTTGTGCAGGGATCAAAATTGGTATGTAGATAGTTTTGGATAATGGAAATTCGATGAGGTAAGCGTAGAGTTGCAGGGAGGAGGAGGCGAGAGAGGATGCTGATTGATTAATGAATGATGATGGATGGATTTCGGTGGACCATAACTCCGAAAGCTTGAATGGGGTTATTGTTTTGCAAAAGTGCCCAGGCCCCTTCCGCTTTGTTTCTAAATAGGAGTATTTTTTTTCTAAAAATAAAGTAATTTTTTTAAATTCAAATATAACGAAACTGCAAAATAATTTTTTAATTTTTTTCACCATTTAAAAGAACTTGATGAGATCTATCAAACAAAATCTATATTGATAGAAAAATTATTTGCATAAACACATAATTTTTAAGTTTAAAATTACCTTTTTTTTCTAAAAGTTTTTTTTTTTAAAAAGTGGAACAACTCCTGAGTTGTGCGCTTAGCATTTTGAAGTCGGCGGGGACACATTGTGTATATATATATATATATAGTCCGGTTCAAATCCAAATCTTTTCCAGTTCGATTTTGGTGCGGACGGAAAGAGGTTTGGACTTGATCCGGACTGTATGTGTGTGTATATATATAGTCCGGTTCAAGTTCAAATCTCTTCCAGTCTGGTTTTGGTGCCGACAGAAAGAGGTTTGGACTTGATTCAGACTGTGTGTGTGTATATATATATATATATATATTTATATATATAGGAGTATAACGAAAATTCTGAAGGCACGGTATGATACACTTTTTCGTAATCCGTTCCAAAATCGGAGCAATGGTGTAGTACACGCGCGGACAACGTGAAATTTTTTCGAAGAAAAAAATAAATGAAAATAATTTCGCAAATCTAAGGGTGCGTTTCTGCTATCCGTCCGTCTACATTGTTGATCCCTCGTTTTATCTTTAACATGATTAAAATTTGATTATATTTTTGAATTGATAATACTTTTAATATGTAATATGAATTTTATTTGATATATCTCGATTAGTTATTTTAAACAAAATCTCAATGCACCTACTTCTGAGAGGGTTGAACGTCCGTCTTACTTGAAGAATCAAAGCAACTAGACAAACTTAAGCTGGCTGTCCAAATTCTATCTATCAGCGGGACCCTCATCATTACTCATTACATTTTGCAACATCCTGAATTGCATTCAATCGTCTTGCACTTTGGAACTGTTTAGCGCCGGGGGGAGGGACTACTTCATAGATGGAAAGCAGAAACTCACCCTTATCGATTATATTTTTTAATTGATAATACTTTTAATATGCAATATAAATTTTATTTGATATATCTCAATTAGTTATTTTAAACAAAATTTTCAATGCATTTACTTATAGATTACTCATTTTGTCCCAAATTGAATGACAATTTTTGATATTTGTGCCAATTTTAATTTCTTATATCTTTTACTATGAATTTCAAAAAATATGCAATATGAATCTTTTTTTATAATTCTCAATTAGTTCTATAATACAAAAACTCGTAAAAAACATTATCGATTGAAAGATATGATCAATGAAAAATGACACAATTTCAAAAATTATCATTCTTTTTGGGACGGAGTCACGGAGGGAGTACTTAATATAATAAATTAAAAAGTAACACGAACTCTCAAAAAGGACTAAAGAATTAAGACAGGTGGAAAATTATTTAATGAACTAACCTATTGCAATTTTGCTACGTGCACTAATAAACAAGCCTGTGTGGTCCATTGATGCAGCCAGAATATTAATGATATATATTAGGCTTAAAGACTTATTTGGTCCTTACAAATAAGGTTCGGCTTCAATTTCGTCCTCCTAAAATTTTTCGTTTCAATTTTACCCTCATAGTTTTAACACGATTTCAATGTTACCCTTCCCGTTAAATTTAGATGGAAAATGCTTGTGTGGCAAACGGTTGGTGATTAAAAAGAAAAATAAAACCCTAAAAACTCTGTAAAAGACAAAAAACCCTGTACAAGAAAAAGAAAAAGACCTTAAAAGAGAGCCTGTTTTTTTTTAATCATAGATGGATCTAAATATAAACGAAAATAGGACTAAACAGTAATTAATTAACTTCTGGAATTAAAAACAGGTTATCATCTACAATAGGAATTAAGTTTTAGTCCTAAACTCCATTAAAACGCAGATTGAGTTACGGGCTTCCGAAAAACTACCTCAAACGCGATTCTAAATCCGGGTAAGTGTTGTATGGTGTTCGTAGATTGCTGTGGTGGTTCCGAAATCTCGCGGTGGTGTCTGGCGCCACTCCGACGGGGCCAGCGGCGGCATTGCTCGCACGAAACCACGAGAAACACACACTCACGGCTGTTTATTTTTATTTTTTTAAAACCACCGGGATGGAATTTGGAGGAGTGAGGGAGGTGTTTCAGGTGGTGGGAACGGGCCGGAGGTGGCGGGTGGTCTTTCGTCGGAGGTGAGACCGTACGGTGGAGGAGGTGGTGCCGAGAGGTGATGGAGTCCGAGAGTGGGAATGGTGGAGGTTTCTTTTACAGGTTTTTTTCTTTTTCTTTTACAGGGTTTTTAGGTTTTTTTTTTTCTTTTTAATCACCCAACCGTTTGCCACACAAGCATTTTCCATCCAAATTTAACAGGAAGGATAACATTGAAATCATGTTAAAACTATGAGGGTAAAATTGAAACGAAAAATTTTAGGAGGACGAAATTGAAATCGAGCCTTATTTGTAAGGACCAAATAAGTCTTTAAGCCTATATATTAATTATGCACTATTTTGAGTTTAGACTATTTTGTTTGGAATATTATAATTTAGGATATGTAGCCTAGAATAATTAGTTCCCTAATTTGGTTTTTTCTATTTTCGTTAGTTTTTATTCTTCAAGAATTAGATTGCTTGGTAATAATTTTATTTCCTTTTTACTATTTCTACATTATTATAAATTGTGCTTTAAGCCTTAGGGCAAGTTAGTTGTTTATGAATGATTAACAAAAGTTTAGAAGTTTTCTCAATATCGTGTGTTTATAAAGGGAGTACCTGTTCATACTTATTCGTGATTCTCCTTATTGCACGTCTTTCTTTTCCAACACACTTCCATGTATCAGTTGGTATCAGAGTTTGCACTCGATTCTGGATCATGCCATGAGAAGGAGTTCTTTATGGTCGTTATGTTGTTGCCAAATATGTGTATGATTGAAGCAAAGCTGCACGAGAAGCACAAATGGAAGAGAGATTTCAACAACTTGAGCAGCGGATGAAGGAGGTGTTTGGAGTGCTGACTGATCAGATTGCTGCCTTGTTTGTTGGTGGAAACCTGTCTCGCCGTTGTCCGGTTCAACCTTGGTTTTCGAAAGAGGAGGAGGAGATGTCGGATGATATTTCTATGCTCAAACCATTGGCTGGTAACCATCAATCAAGGGGGAGGACAATGGTAGATGAAGCTACCATTGAGTGGTCATTCACATCAAATATTATTCCAGATCCAGTAGTAGATTGGAGTAAGTCGCCAATTTTTTACGAAGAACCGTTGGAAAAATTTATAAATGGAGAAAATAAAAAAATATGACCAAAAAAAACTTGTTACGATGTTGGCGGCGTTGGAAATTGATTTTGTTGATCCATTTTCGGAATTTATGAAAGAATATTGCAAGCGTCCTTGTGTTCACATCTCCGTGAAAGAACAAAAAACTTCGAAGAAGTCCTTTGCTTTTGTTGAAGGCTCCTAGGTTGTTTTGGCTAGCGACATCTCACCCATCAAAAGATGGGGCAATTCTAATTCAAGCAATGAGTTCTCTTTCCAAGAAGGTAAGGTGACTGAAAATGGTAATTGGGTTTTCTTTGGTGGAACTTGAGATGATCACTATTTCATTGTAGCCTCTTATACACATTACACATGTTGGTTGGGATAAACAACTTATGAAAAAAATTAATTTATGGCACAAAGCAGATGCTGATAGTCAAAGACGTGCCAAATTATTCAGGACATGGAAACTCAAGAATGAGTTTTCTCAAGTGGAGGAGAATGATGCAGCCAAAATATTAAGGATATATATTAATTATGCATTATTTTGAGTTTTTACTATTTTGTAAGGAATATTATAATTTAGGATATGTAGCATAGAATAATTAGTTCCCTAATTTGCTTTTCCTATTTTCGTTAGTTTCTTATTCTCTAAGAATTAGATTGCTTGGTACTAATTTTTTCCCTTTTTAGTATTTTTAAGTTATTATAAATTGAGTTGTAAGCCTTAGAGCAATGTTTGGATTGGTGTTTGAATTTTTTTTAAAAAAATAGTAGGGGTAACAAGTGGAGAGAGATAGAGAGAAATGTTGAAAGTAGGGGGAATCTTTTGAAAAATTCTTTTTGAATTGTAAAGAGAACAAGACATAATAGTTTTTTATGAATAATTAACAAAATTTGAGAAGTTTTCTAAATATCATGTGTCAAGGAGGTTTGTTCAAAAAGAAGAAATGTGAGAGAGAGAGAGAGAGAGAGAGAGAGAGAGAGAGAGAGAGAGACCCTAGATAGCTACAGGAGATAAAGAGAGGGTGGGGGGAGAGAATTGGTCATAAAATGATTGTCCCTTTTCAAAAATAAAAGTAGAAATTGGATGAAATTTCAAAAAATTTCAAAAACAATCACAAACAACTATGAATTAGAGGTACTCATTGGGAGGGGAGAGAGAGAGAGAGAGAGAGAGAGAGAGAGAGAGAGATATCATGGGAAACCCTAGATAGCTACAGGAGATAAAGAGAGGGTGGGGGGGAGAGAATTGGTCATAAAATGATTGTCCCTTTTCAAAAATAAAAGTAGAAATTTGATAAAATTTTAAAAATGTCCTTTATATGTGAATACAAATAGTGCAAAATAGATAAAATATGAGAGTAATGGTGAAAGATAGGTGTAATAATTACATATTCCTTAAAAAAGTTAAAATTTCTAGGGGCTCTTATTTAGCAACATAGGGAGTAACACATAGTGCAAAATTATTTATCATTACAATTACTCCTTCAATAATAAAAACTCTGCATCTGTTATTCAGTACAACTTAATACTACTGGAGTATTATTTACCCACACATAAAATCAAAATAAATATTTATACCATCGATGTATATAATTTATTCTTTTTTTTTCCACAACAAATTTGAAATGAAAAAAACAACCTTTCTTTTACTCTACAAACAACAGAATTTCTCCACAAATCTTTGCATCTTAGTTTTATCTTTCTACGGACGTGTTTTGATAATTAATACCCGCTAACAACATTTTTAGCATTAACAAATGTTCTTAGGATGTCCTTAACGGGTATGAATTATCAAAACACGTCCTGTGCCGTTATTGTAAGGATCCGTATTTTTTTGGATATTATTTAAACGCTTATAAATGCTAGAAATCGAGAAAAATGTGAAATTTATCGAATTTATGTGATTAGGGGTTTATGTGATAGGATTATTGTAGAGACCCGTAAATTCGTAAAATTTATTTAAATGTTTTATAAGAGATAAAAAGGAGGAAATTGATTTGAAATATCGAGATTTGGGGCTAATGTGATATAGTGTGGAAATTGAAGGGTAAATTCGTGAGGTGTGTATACATGTGTGTGGGGTGAGAGGCAGGGAATTTTATTCCTCCATTCTCTCTCACTCTCCCGTTCTCTTCTCTCTCTCGGTCTCCCTCTCCCTCACTCACTCTTGCAAAATTTCAACCAAAAATCACCCAAAACCCAAACAAAATAGCCTTCATCCCTTTGTTCATTCGCGTATTGCGGCCCGTATTGCACCGGTGTGAGCTCGGTGGAGGTGTATTTCATTTGGTTCCAAGATTTGGGGCTAGGGCTTAGAGGATTCCTTTGATTTCATTCTTTGATCTTGAGGTAGGGAGTTCTAACTTGCAATATATGTTTATGACTTGTTTCTATTCCCTTGATTCGTGCCATTGATTGTTGTGGTTGTTGTTGTTGTTGAAAACCCATATGGTTCTGTCAAAAATCTACCCGAAACCCATTTGTTATCGATAACGTTACGTTCCAAACCCAGAAATCCATCGTTATCCCTAATGTTTGTCATTGTTATCCCTAACGTTGCATCGTTATCCCTAACGTTTATCGTTATCCCTAACGTTTGTCATTGTTATCCCTAACGTTGCATCGTTATCCCTAACGTTTGTCATTGTTATCCCTAACATTGCATTGTTATCCCTAACGTTGCATCGTTATCCCTAACATTTGCCATTGTTATCGATACCCTCGCGTCTGGAACGATATTAACCCATTTGTTATCGATACCTCCCTTCATGGTATCGATAACGTTGCGTTTTAATTGACCTCAACTTATTGTTATCGATAACACTCGTAAAGGTTATCGATAACACGTTCTGTTTGGATAATTTTGCTGACTTGATCCATCCTTTATTGTTTTGGGTTTCATTCACTTTTGAATCACTCCAAGAACTTCTCGAATGATCCCTTAACTAATGTCTTCATTGCACGTATCCATGATCTTAATGCTCATTTGAACATGATTGTACAAAAATTGTTTATGGACCAAAAAATGGATTTGAATGGTACGGATTGATTGGAAAAGGATTTTGAAACTTTACGGACACAATGAAAATATATCAGGACATCCCGAAAGGGTAAAGAGCCTGGCGGAGGACATCGGGGTCCTATAAATGGCCCGGCATGAGCTATATGCTCCTATCAGGACATCCCGAATGGGTAAAGAGCCTGGCAGAGGACATTGGGGTCCTATAATTGGCCCAGTAAGAGTTTCGGCTCATGACACATGTGCGAGATACATTTTGATTCACGATGCTTTCAAAGGTTACACGTTGATAAATATGATTGATTTTGGAAATGAAAGATTGAAGTTGGATTACTGTTGTTGCTTCATTCCGTTGGTCTCAGTCGCTGTTGTTCCTCTTGTTATCGTTCCTACATTTCATATGCATACATTGTTAGATTAGAGCTTTCTACTGGGCTAGTGTAGCTCAAACCTTACTTTCTTTTCAGGTGCTAACTCTGGACAGTAACTTCATGTTGGGAGTGCATGGATTGTGGACACGATTTTGAAAGCTAACATTGAAGAGTTATTAAGGCATCTTTGTAATTTATTTTTGAAAGATGTATTTGTAACTCTAATTGTAAATCTTTTGATTAAAGAATATTGTAAGCTTTTAATTTCTTTGATATTCAATACTTTTGACGATTTGGGGCCATTGAGCCAAAGATGTACTTTTGTGAAAATTTGGGCGTTAGAGCGTAATTGATGGAAATGGAAATGTCAACTTTCTTTTGGGGAATTGTGCGTATTAAGTGAGATTTTATTTATGAAAAATTCCTTTATAATTATGTTGAAAATCGATGGTGTGACAATTATTACTTGAGGGAGTACAAGTGTGTTTTGTGTGTGTGCTAGTATAAAAGGGTGTGTGTGTGTGTGTAAGAGATTAAATTCTCCCATCTCACTTTCTCGCTATCTCCCGATCTATTTCTCTCTCTCGGCTCCCTCTCACTCTCTTGCTCACTCACCCAAAATTCCCCCAAAAACCACAAAGATCCACCTCCACTCCACCCCTCAATCGTAGTCTTGAGCTTAAATTTCGTGGGTTTCACTCGGAGGAGGAGTATTCGATTGATTTTGAAGTTTGGAGAACTAGGGATTGCTCAACTTGCGTGGGTTTCGATTCTTGACTTGAGGTAGGAAATTCTACCTCTCCTTATATGTTATTTGAGTGCTTTTGTGTCATCTTTGAGCTTATATTGGTTGTTAATGAGGTTGGATCGAAATCTGATAATTCTGTCAAAAAAATTCGCCTGAGAAACACTCTCCCTATCGGTAGAAACTTTTTACCTACCGGTAGGACAAGTTAGAAATTTCCCCACAAGCTGCTTAAACGTATAGCAGCAGCTCAACAAGCTGCTCAACTTCTACCGGTAGGAATTCCTTAACTACCGGTAGGTCAAGCACGAATTTGAATATTGGCCTTTATGGTTTTCAGTTTCCACTGTTAGGGACTTTTCACCTACCAGTAGGTTAAGTTCTACCGGTAGGACTTGCCTGCCTACCGGTAGGAGATTGAGCTGCTTTCAGCTGCTTTCTTGAGCTGCTGCAGTATCTTTCATATTGGCCTTTCTGGTTTTCAGTTTCTACCGTTAGGGACTTTTCACCTACCAGTAGGTCAAGTTCTACCGGTAGGACTTGCCTGCCTATCGGTAGGAGATTGAGCTGCTTTCAGCTGCTTTCTTGAGCTGCTGCAGTATCTTTTAGCTGCTTTACTCTATCTTTCAACTCACATTTTGAAGGCTTTCATCGACTCTAATGAGTTTGTTTACACATCCTTCCAGGTGTTTTAGAAAGTATTACTCGTTCCTCACTTAGAGTGGTATCCAATGGACTAGAGTGAATAGGTCTTGGGATCCGACGAGTAGTATTGCAATCCGTTCTCTCTCGACTCGTAAACTTCTTAGATTCCTTTAGTACATGCTTTTACGGACTCCGAGTATAGAAACTAGATAACCGGGCATCGCAGAGTCTAGTCGTGGGTTAATATGTGGCTTGTGAAAGTACGGGAAATGTACTTAGAGGTACGGTGAGGATGTGTGGGATTGTGGTATGCTTAAAGGAAAAGGCGTGTATTAATAAATTAGTCGGAGTCTTGATATGGATGACAGTTTGGAACGGTTTGAAATGTAATCAACGTGGTGGATTGGTAGATTATTTAGAATGCTCGAAGTGAAAATCGATTTGAGAAAGAAGTGTTTGAGATAATAAAATAACTTGTGTCCTCATGACTCGTTAAGTCTTTTAATCCTTTTGACACTCTCCCTATGGGGTTCAAGTATAGAAACTAACGGATAAAGTATGGTAGGATTATATGTACGGGCTTAGTATGCTATGTCAGATGCGAATGGGTAAACTAATGAAAAGGCATGAACATATATATTTGGAAATTAGGTAATGGTTAATTGAAGTTTTGTAGTACAATCGTTAGATTGATGATGAAGTTGACTATGAAATGATGACGATTATGACAGCTATGAAAAGTGACCCAAGTGGTCGTTATTGTGGGAAAAGACTCGGGGTGACCCTACGCTCGAGGGAACTAGACCCGGGGTGACCAAACTGATTATTATTATTGCGGGAAAAGACTCGAGGTGACCCTGCGCTCGAGGGAACTAGACCCGAGGTGATCCCAACTGATTATTATTATTATGGGAAAAGATTCGGGGTGACCCTGCGCTCGAGGGAACTAGACCCGAGGTGACCCTAGTGATTATTGATGGGAAATACCGGATTAAAGGAAAAGAAATGTTTTGCAATAAAGGGATTTGATGAAGATCAATGTGAACACGAGAACAATTGTTGTACTGTACGACGAATAATAAGATATTTTTGAATTGATCATAGACAAATGTGGAACGACGCGAGTTTGTTAATGTATTTAGTTAAAGAAGCAAACAGCTAGTAACCTTTATGTGAAGTCTAGGACCCTTAGACTATAGCTTTCAGCTTGTTGGTAGTCAGTTGTACTACGGGCCAATCTGTCAATATTCACTCATCCATGGTGTATGATTCATCCAATTCACATATAGCTTGAGCTTAGACTTCTCTACTGGGCTAGTGTAGCTCAACCAAATCTTTCTTTTCAGGTTCAAATACCGGGCAAAGGATTGCATGCATTGTGTGCTTGGTAGTGACAGACTTTTGGAAGCTAACATCATTGTTATTTCGTCATCTTTGTGTATATCTCATTTTGTTAAAGATGGTCTTGTAACTAATTACTCCTGAATTTCCCTTTTGTCTAAACTTGTAATTATTTAAACTTAAGGACTTGTTTGTAAATTAAACAGGTGGGAATCTCCTTTGGGATAATGTATATGATATGCGAGACTCTTTTATTGAAATGTATTGTTTAATTATGTTGAAAATCGAGGGCGTGATAACTTGGTATCAGAGCATAAGTTTAGAACACCTCAAGACCGTGGAGAGACTTTTAGTCTCATGGGTTCAAAAATCGCTACATCTTTTTACAAAAACCACACATGTGCTTACGTGAAAGAGTCAGTATATCGATATGGCACTACATATATATATATATATATATATCACAGTAGAGTGGCACAATGTTGTTGGCTTCGGTTGGAAAGGTTGGAGACCTGTAGCACGTAATTAGGTGGCTAATGTTGATGATTTCATTTCTTATGCTTCCATAGTAGGATGTTTTCGAGGCGTGGTATTAGGTGGGATGAGACCGGGGAGAATGAGGCGAGTCAGCAATCTATGGATGAGGTAATGTTTCCTGAGATCGTTGAGCGTGCGAAGGGTGTTGAGACTCTGAAGGATGCGCAGAGAGGAGTGAATACGGGGGAAGCTATACATTGGGTTGTTAGTGCAAGATCATCTTCAGAGAGTGTAGAGAGTTCAGGAAGGAAGAAACCTAGAGCATTAGATCACTCTATTCAGGACCAGCAGGGCTTTAAGCCACCTCCATATATCAGGACTCCAAGAGCTCTTCTCAAGCGTCAGACTGTGTGTTATCGATGTTGTCAGTTTGGTCATATTCGTTCTCAATGTCCATGGCGTGGGGGATCTTGTTATACTTGCGGCGAACGTGGCCACATGGCAAGGAATTGTCCTCGGGGATTGGGAGTACATGGTGAGTCGAGCTCAATGCAGCAGGATACACATGCGTTGAAACAACAGATGCAGTTCCGTAGCTAAACTACTACTTCCTCATATTCTCTAGCTCTTAGAAACGTCGCTTGTTGAGGTATTGTCTTTTTCTAGTTGTTTTACTCATTCGCTATGGTACTTTTGATTCAGAAGCGTTTCACTCACTGAGAATCGCATTCTTGTTCATGTTTGGAATCGAAAATAAGAAATCTTAGTCCACGTGTGCTGAGAAATATCGATAGATCATATTTGCCAAGATTAGAGGTTAATCATTCCATATTGAAGTGTTGCCTTCGACCTCTTTAAATTGCTTATATCGAGATTTGATTTGATTTGGACAGGGATTGGTTGTAACCATGATGATTGGTGACATCTAAAATGTGATTTTGGAAGAGTTGTTTCATTTATTACCATCTTTCATTGGCCTAGCTGAACATTGTTAGAATTGTATCGTAATCTATTCTTTCGTGAAATCCAGTGTGTAGATGACCTGTTATAATTCTTGGTATTTGAGTTAATTGTCGTGCGATCCCTTCCTAGCTTTTCTTGGGCATATTTAAATTCTTGTAGCGAAGTATCCTATGACACTTTTGCTATTAAATTTGACAAATGTTTCTCGTTCCCTATTCAAGGTCTTATTTTGACATCATCCTGCCTGAGATAAGTTTTCATTGGTCAGTTTGGATTTCCTTGATGCGATTATCATTTTCGTCGTTTGCTTGTAACCGTTAGTCCATATGAGTATTTAATTTGCAACATCAATCTATTGAACCCATGTTCCCATTATTGCCTGCTTGGGCCATCATCCATTTTGATCCCATGACTAAGAAGCCATAAAATTTGAACTCATATCCGCTTTGTATCTGTTTGTTTGCCCATGCCTATTCGGTTGGTTCGAATTTCCATTGTTGGAGTCAAATCTTGTGGTGACATATCTATTGATATCTATTCATTGGCATTATTCAATACAAATTCAATTGTGGAAATTACTGTAGTGGTATTTTACTCTGTCGTAGTTCCTTAACTCTGGAGGCACAGGACTCGTTCTGTAACACTCAACATTAACTTGTTGGAAGTTCTCGTCGTTTCTGGTGTTGGATAATTTACGAGCTCGTATTAGTTAGTTCACCAGAGATCTGTTTCACTTCTTTGTATTCATTCTTAGTATCGACATTGTTCAGTTACTAAAGGTTATTCACTGACTCTGTTGACTCGTAAAGCAATAAGAAAGTCATGATCTGTCATTTCAAATTTTTTTTTTGGGTCACCATAGAGAGGTACTTTGAGTTTGTTGCCGGACCGCCGTAAAGATTTCATGTGTTCTTTGAGTTTCAGATGCCTCGTTACCGTTCTTCGAATTCTTGATTAACGTTGCTTGAGTTTTGTGGCGTACGCATTTCGTTTGAGATGACAAATCAAGTTCTTCTCGTAACATAGAATGACCCAACATAGAGCGAAAATTTGGTGCGACTTTTAGAAGAATTGGCTTGTGTTATGGACCCACCAGTAGGATGAAATCTATTCGCCAACGATATTTAGAAGCTCGAGGGAGAATGACTGAGAAAAGAAAGGTAAAAATTGTCAAAGATTGCTAACTGCATAGGGCCGACCAAAGGATCGTGTTGACCGTCGACGTCATCCAATGTCATTTGAAGAAGGGAAATCATGTGTTTCGCAAACCATCACCGCGTTGGAGTTTGTTTCGTCTTGGGTGGGAAAATGAAGTTTTTATCGCTAGAAAGATAGGTGAAGTGTCGGATATAGCGCGTGTCTTTGGGATACCCAGGCGACAACCGGTGAAATCCAGTTAGAAGAGGCGCTAGATCACCGCACCTTCTAGATGGAAATCTCGGGAAGTCAATTGGACTATCGGGTTACATTCATCTGCAAGGTCTTTTGCTTGGATAGAAGCTTAGAAAATTTCGTACCGTTTGAATTTGTCATTGAAACTTTCAAGTATCCATTATGCGCTCTTTGTATAGATATTGAGGGCGTACGAATCGAATCCATTGCATGTGTTAGAACAATCCAAACATGAGTTGGAGGCCGATGTGTCCTATGGTGAGGAACCGATACTTAACCTCGATTTGCGTAATCTAGTTTTGGAGAGGTAAGATGATGCCGTTAACGCGAATTTACGTGGGAAGAGAGGACAAAGTTAGAAAGACATACTCATGTTTGTTGTGGTTTGATTTATATGAATCTTTGACGTAGACTTTCATGATTATTGAATTGATGCATGTTTGGTTGGACTTCATTTTGCAAATTTCGAGGACGAAATTTCTTTAAGGAGGGAAGGGTGTAAGGACCCGTATTTTTCGGATATTATTTAAACGTTTTATAAATGCTAGAAATCGAGAAAAATATGAAATTTATCGAATTTATGTGATTAGGGATTTATGTGATAGGATTATTACTTGAGGGAGTACAAGTGTGTTTTTTGTGTGTGTGCTAGTATAAAAGGGTGTGTGTGTGTGTGTGTAGGAGATTAAATTCTCCCATCTCACTCTCTCTCTATCTCCCGATCTATTTCTCTCTCTCGGCTCCCTCTCACTCTCTTGCTCACTCACCCAAAATTCCCCAAAAAACCACAAAGATCCACCTCCACTCCACCCCTCAATCGTAGTCTTGAGCTTAAATTTTGTGGGTTTCACTCGGAGGAAGAGTATTCAGTTGATTTCAAAGTTTGGAGAACTAGGGATTGCTCAACTTGCGTGGGTTTTGATTCTTGACTTGAGATAGGGAATTTACCTCTCCTTATATGTTATTTGAGTGCTCTTGTGTCATCTTTGAGCTTATATTGGTTGTTAATGAGGTTGGATCGAAATCTGATAATTCTAACAAAAAAATTCGCCTGAGAAACACTTTCCCTACCGGTACAAACTTTTTACCTACCGGTAGGACAAGTTAGAAATTTCCCCACAAGCTGCTCAAACGTATAGCAGCAGCTCAACAAGCTGCTCAATTTCTACCGGTCGGAATTCCTTACCTACCGGTAGGTCAAGCTCGAATTTGAATATTGGCCTTTCTGTTTTCAGTTTCTATCGGTAATATTGGCTGACGTATTTGAATATTGGCCTTTCTATTTTCAGTTTCTACCGATAAGGACTTTTCACCTACCGGTAGGTCAAGTTCTACCTCGGTAATATTGGCCTTTCTGTTTTCAGTTTCTACTGGTAGGGACTTTTCACCTACCGGTAGGTCAAGTTCTACCGGTAGGACTTGTCTGCTTACCGGTAGGAGATTGAGCTACTTTCAGCTGCTTTCTTGAGCTGTTGCAGTATCTTTCAGCTGCTTTTCTATATCTTTCAGCTCACATTTTGAAGGCTTTCATCGACTCTAATGAGTTTGTTTACGCATCCTTCCAAGTGTTTTAGAAAGTATTACTCGTTCCTCACTTAGAGTGGTATCCAATGGACTAGAGTGAATAGGTCTTGGGATCCGATAAGTAGTATTGCAATCCGTTCTCTCTCGACTCGTAAACTTCTTAGATTCCTTTAGTACAAGATTTTACGGACTCCGAGTATAGAAACTAGATAACCGGGCATCGCAGAGTCTAGTCGTGGGTTAATATGTGGCTTGTGAAAGTACGGGAAATGTACTTAGAGGTACGGTGAGGATGTGTGGGATTGTGGTATGCTTAAAGGAAAAGGCGTGTATTAATAAATTAGTCGGAGTCTTGATATGGATGACAGTTTGGAACGGTTTGAAATGTAATCAACGTGGTGGATTGGTAGATTATTTAGAATGCTCGAAGTGAAAATCGATTTGAGAAAGAAGTGTTTGAGATGATAAAATAACTTGTGTCCTCATGACTCGTTAAGTCTTTTAATCCTTTTGACACTCTCCCTATGGGGTTCAAGTATAGAAACTAACGGATAAAGTATGGTAGGATTATATGTACGGGCTTAGTATGCTATGTCAGATGCGAATGGGTAAACTAATGAAAAGGCATGAACATATATATTTGGAAATTAGGTAATGGTTAATTGAAGTTTTGTAGTACAATCGTTAGATTGATGATGAAGTTGACTATGAAATGATGACGATTATGACAGCTATGAAAAGTGACCCAAGTGGTCGTTATTGTGGGAAAAGACTCGGGGTGACCCTACGCTCGAGGGAACTAGACCCGGGGTGACCAAACTGATTATTATTATTGCGGGAAAAGACTCGAGGTGACCCTGCACTCGAGGGAACTAGACCCGAGGTGATCCCAACTGATTATTATTATTGAGGGAAAAGATTCGGGGTGACCCTGCGCTCGAGGGAACTAGACCCGAGGTGACCCTAGTGATTATTGATGGGAAATACTGGATTAAAGGAAAAGAAATGTTTTGCAATAAAGGGATTTAATGAAGATCAATGTGGACACGAGAATAATTGTTGTACTGTATGACAAATAATAAGCTGTTTTTGAATTAATCATAGACAAATGTGGAACGACGCGAGTTTGTTAATGTATTTAGTTAAAGAAGCAAACGGCTAGTAACCTTTATGTGAAGTCTAGGACCCTTAGACTATAGCTTGCAGCTTGTTGCTAGTCAGTTGTACTACAGGCCAATCTGTTAATATTCACTCATCCATGGTGCATGATTCATCTAATTCACATATAGCTTGAGCTTAGACTTCTCTACTCGGTTAGTGTACCTCAACCAAATTTTTCTTTTTAGGTTCAGATATCGGGCAAAGGATTGCATGCATTGTGTGCTTGGCAGTGACAGACTTTTGGAAGCTGACATCATTGTTATTTCGTCATCTTTGTGTAGACCTCATTTTGTTAAAGATGGTCTTGTAACTAATTACTCCTGAATTTCCCTTTTGTCTAAAGTTGTAATTATTTAAACTTAACGACTTGTTTGTAAATTAAACAGGTGGGAATCTCCTTTGGGATAATGTATATGATATGCAAGACTCTTTTATTGAAATGTATTGTTTAATTATGTTGAAGATCGAGGGCGTGACAGTTATTTTCCCTTTAAAAATTTAGAGCCTACTTTTCCTTAATTAGGAGTTGTTCGACTAAATAATTTTTTTGGTCCTTATTCAAATTTTTTTCGCATTTGTTAATTTTTCGTCAATTTTTTTTGGAAATTATTGCTTCGTCATGATGAGATGAATCTAAAAAATAAAAAATTACGATTGAAACCTAATTTTTTTGAATAAAGACAAAAATAAGCAAATAAATTAATTTTTTCGTCTTTATTCAAAAAAATGAATTTCGATAATAATTTTTTAATTTTTAAATTTCTCTTGTCATAAAAAAATAATAATCTTTAAAAAATTAATAAAATCTAACAAATACAAAAAAAATTGAATAAAGACAAAAAATTAAACTAAATGATTTATTTAGCCCAACAATCCCTTACGGCCGCATCAATATTATCCAATGATGTGAATCCCGTTCCGTACCGGCCGGTACGTACCGGATTGATGAATAAACTTTACCTTGACCCGTCAATACCGTCCCGGTCTCAATACCGGACATTACCGGTCGGTACCGGCGATTTCGGACAATACCGGACGATATGAGCTTACCGGAAAATTCGTCCGATATTTTGCAGATCTGGGCAACGTCCAAATTAACTCCTCAGGCCAGATTTTTACCTCAATCTGGTGTATTCTGCACCTCACTCTCGACTCAGATCTGTGCCTCTCGTCTATGGAGGTCTCATCTTTCATCCGCTTTTCATCTCTGTATGAGGAGGCGAAGACACAATAGCTGCGCGCTGCTGCTTCTTTCGTCCACGACTGCTGGTTTTGTGTGGGAAGGGAGGCGCGGGTTTAGTTTCGTGGAGAAGGGAAAGGTAGGGTTGAAGAATTAAGTCAGGCCCAGTAAGGCAAGCCCAAAGATGCAAATGAGGGTTATGAAAGGTCTATCCCGAAGACTATGCATAATTTTCTTGCTTAATTTAAGTCTCTAATTAACCCCAAAAAAGGAAAGTCTACCTAAAATATTGATATTTTTGGAAAAAATTTCACACCCTACTTATTTATGAATATATAATAATAAAAAAGCGCTAAATCCGAAACGGTACC
Organism: Rhododendron simsii; assembly: GCA_014282245.1. Classification (NCBI taxonomy): domain Eukaryota; kingdom Viridiplantae; phylum Streptophyta; class Magnoliopsida; order Ericales; family Ericaceae; genus Rhododendron; species Rhododendron simsii. Next base: position 18,720,456 of record CM024960.1, on the reverse strand, counting down.
CGGTATTTGACCGGTACCGGTACGTACCGTATTAGTAAGAAAACCGATACTCAAGCCGGTACGGTATTCAGAACCTTGATTTTATCCAACTTGTAGGGCCCTCAAAAACGGCCAAATGAAATTCTGTTAGGCCATCTATACATGTAACGACCCCTGCCGGTAAAAAAACTCGGATAAATCAGCCGAGTTATAGTCTAAAAAACCCTCCCACCGCCACAAAATCATCATTTTCTTCACCGGCTCCAAACCCAAACGGCTCGTAACTCGACTACTTGCCTTTAAATCCAAAAACGTCGCTCGATCCAAGCGCCTTGGGCGCAAGGTTAGTCAAATCGTCCAACTCGGTCTTCGTTATCTGTTTCTTGGTTGTCGGTGGCAAGCCGAGCTCATCGTCCGAGGCTTCTAGAAGGTACCCGAGGTCCACCTGAGACTCAACGTATTCCGGCATAGTGACGGGGAAATCCACCGACGACGGCGAATGGGGGAGGATCTCTTCTTCGAAGCTTTTTATGACCGAGTCGAGATCCTGCATCGCCGAGTCGGCCACCAGGTCTGGCTCGTCGAGGATGTCCAGGATGTCATTCGGCATCTGGTTCGACTCGAGCGAGTTAACTCGGAACTCGTCCCATTCAACTCGGTCGAACTCAGACGAGTTCAGATATGAGTCCTTCCTGGCCCTCTTGGGTTCCCAAGTGCTACTCGACTCTGGGCTCTCCAAGTCAAGTCGTTTCTCCTCGGGCGAGTTGAAATTCGAGTTGGCTCGGACTCGCTTCTTTCCGTTGGCTTCGGTGCTCAGTTCTTCCATCGAAGGAGACAAAGGTAGTGCCCGTAGAAAAGAGAAAATTAACCACAAAAGGGATGTAGACGGTGTGACGTTCTTATATAGGTGAAGGTGAGGCCTCTCCCAGAAAAACAAAATAAAGAGATAGATTAAAGATTGGGCCAGTTGTTGAGAGAGAGAGAGAGAGAGAGAGAGAGAGAGAGAGAGAGAGAGAGAGAGAGAGAGAGAGAGAGAGAGAGAGAGAGATTTTGTTGGGTGTGTGGATAAAGTGGGGTAGATGTTGAGGATTTTATAGTCATATAGTGTGGGGTAAAGGTTGAAGACAAATTTTCTAGAGGGCGTAAAATCTAATCCTATGCCTCAATGGAAAAGGGGAAAAAAATTAAAGAAAGAAAATTAATGTATGGTGTTGGGTGCGGAAAAAGTAGAAGAGACGGATGGAGAGAATGTCCTCTCTTTGGAGATATAGAACTGAAAATGACGAAAATTATAGAGAGAGAAAGCATGTAGAGAGAGAAAAGTAAGATATGGGGTGGAGGAGAAAGGAAGATGGGCGAGGATTATATCAGACGGATGAGAATAGACGCGAGACAGAGGGAGAGAGATTTTTTTTTTGTTGGCATTCTGTATCTGTAATGCATTAAGGTCCCCGTTTGATAACAGTAACAGATGGATGAGATTCGAAAGGAGATGAGATTAGGATTGAAATTGGTAATGAGATGAGATTGTTAATGAGAAGGGATTAATAATGAGTATGTTTATTTGGGATGTGATTAGATGATGAGATTATTAATATCATGTTTGTTTGAGATAAGATTGGATTGATAGACAAAATTGATAATGAGAAGGGATTGATAATGAGAATGGGTCAGGATTGGATTACGAATACCAAGTCCCAAGAGGTATTGCTAATACCCCTATGAGCCGGATTGTCCATCCCATGGGATTACCAATCCAGACCAATTTTGAAAACCAAACACAGTATTACTAATTCCATCACCTTAACAATCAAATCTTAACATTCAATCCATTTATCAAATGGGGCCTATATGATGAAAGATGCTGGTAATAATTTCGGATGTAGTTTGACTTTTTTTTTTTTCCCCTTTCTTTCGTGAGACGATATAAGGATTAAGGCCCTGTTCCATAACGTATTTAGCCCGTTCCAGAACGCCTTTTTAAAAAATAAGTACTTATTTCACATTTTCAAACTAAAAAATAATATAAATAAAAAGAATATATTATTTTTTTTGCACCGTATAAAAGATCTCGATAAAATTTATCAAATAAGATCTATATCACTAGGAAAATTATTTGCGTAAATACATATTATTTTTGAGCTTGAAATTGTCTTTTTAAAAAATAAGTATTTAAACAACGTTCTGAAACGAGGCCTAAGTACTTATTTTTTGTCTAATAATAAGGCATGTTCCACAAAGAAAAATAAGTATTTACTTTTTAAGAAGACAATTTCAAACTCAAAAATTATGTGCTTACGTAACTAATTTTTCTATCAATATGTATTTTATTTGATAGATCTCATTGAAACCTTAATACGATGCAACAAAAAATCGAAAAATTATTTTTCATTTATATTATTTTTAAGTTTGAAAATATGAATTCCGTACTTATTTGGATTTTGTGGAACAACCCTTCTAACCGACCCGCAACCATTTTTGCTCCTCAGCTGGAGATGAAGTTTTATAATCCTATCCTTGTTGGAATTTATTTATGTGGCTCACATGCCATATCAATCCTAATTATATTTTATAGTGTTTATGTTATAACTAAAATATGGATATTAGATTTAAATAAAACATTCCCTAAATAATTGGTAACTATTCATGAAAAGATTTGGTGACTATTCATGAATAGATATGGTGACTATCTATGAATGGGTTTAATGACCACTCATATGTAAGGTTTTTTTTGGGTAAATATTCATATGTAAGGTTACAACTATTAATAAATAAGTGTCTTATTATTTTTTTGATGGAATGAAGTATGAAGGATTGTGTCAATTGAGTAAGGGTCCCGATCTATCTATATAAAGGCATGTGGTTACTATTAAGTTACAGGTGTGAATACACTGATATAGATTAGATTGAAAATCCTACCCATTGCTCTCCAAAACAATTAGTGAGAGTTATTGTTTGTGAAACATATTGGTTCAAGGTCGAAACGGGTTTCGAGTTTCTCAAGACTTAAACACTATGGCAGAAGGTAAGTGATTTTCTGCTACGTATTTATTTTGGTTCTCCTACATAGGTCTATCATTTGGTATCAAAGCAAACCTTCATGTTGTGGGCTCCCCGACTGGCTCGCGCCCAGAAAGAGTCGCCACCCGGATTTTTGAGATGGATGATCCGAGAAACTGAGAGTTTGTTTTGGAAAGAAAGAAAGGCTTTTGGCCTAGCGAAAAACTTGAGATTCTAGGTTCGGGAGCCACGTTACAAACGGGAAAGGTTTTGTTGGAAAAACACCCCACTCGCCCGGTAAATCCGGTCTATACTAAACCTTTCAAAAGAGGGGATTTAGAATATCCTTTGGAAAATCAAACTCTTGAATAAGCAAGCAAAGGGGAAAGAGACAAGGGTAATAAATCACGTTGGCGTGCACTTAGTGTTAGTGATGATAAAGATGATGCAAAATGAAAGGAACTTTCGGTAGAAACTGTCTGGATCACAGTATCCTTATTCACGGCGTTTTGTAATACCGCGCATGGTTTTACAGAATGCCGTGCGGGGTTCCCTCTTCGCTTTCAAGTTTTCACGGTGTTTCAAAATGCCACCCGGTGTCTTGAATAAGACGCACGGGGTTTTTGTTGACATCAAATGATGTTTTTACTTCTAGACGTCTCTGAAAAATACCATTCTCCCAATGCCATGAATAGAAAGCAGCTTTTACGTCCTTGATCTTTCTGAATAACCAAAGAAGCTTCATTTTCTTAAAAAAATACACATGGCTTGTAGATATGGTTCATTTTCGAGAAGTATCTACGCCTGATATTTTAATAAAAGACCTGACAGAGGATAGCTGTGATCCAGATGGTTTGAGCAAGAAAATAGTAAACTTAAAACGCCGTGCGTTTAAGTCAGCTACGCCGCGCGACGCATCAAAACGCCGCGCGGTGTAGCCTTCTTGGCACAGACGCTTGCTTTTGTTCTGAAAATGGTTTTTAAGTTAGGATCTAACCCAAAGAAGGCCGATCCTGACCACAACGAGGTTCCCTCAGGGATATGGACGGGGCCTATCCCAAGGAAACTAGTATATACCTTTGATGTTTGAGCTTGGATGGGAATGGATGGCTTCAGATGAACACGGATGAAGGCGATCGAGGATAAATGGTGGGGATGGTTTGGTAAAGAAGATCTTTGGGAAGTAGGAGGTCTTGAAATGAGCAAGAGGACTCACTTCAATGGTGAGGAGAAAAATGGAGGATTTTGAGGAAGAAAGAGCTTTGATAATGTTTTTGGGAGCACTTTCTCAAGGCTTTGGAATAAGGAGTGGGTATGAAAGCGTGATGAGAGAGAAAGGGAGTTCAGGACTCTTTTCTCTTGAATGGGGGGATGTATTTATAGGAAAAAGCCAAGGATTTTGAATTTCAAATGGTGGAGGCATTTTCTGGGCGGGCCATAAGTCCCTTTTCGGCTGAGCTAGATTGTAGCAGTGGCTCAAGTGGGCATGGCCAACAGCTAGCTGAGCCAGTCAGAACTTTATCCAAAATACCGTGCGGTTGACCTCATGACCTCGTGCGGCGTATTGAAATCTGTTATGCCGTGCGGTGTAGAGGTGTGCCGTGCGGTACTAAGGGTCCAGTCCTGGACTCTTGGGTTTGCTCTAGGCTTTTTGGGTTTAATTTGGGAGAGTCCCATTTCCAAGTTCTCGGAGGTATTCATTTCCTTTATTTCATCATCGGGATATTTAAAGCACTTTCGAGGCTCGGATTGGGGTGTCTACAGTAGTTCGTCTTTAACGTAACTCAGACACCATTGTTTGGTACGAGTGACGCTTAAAGAAAAAGGCATCCCAATCCGCTTCTCCAAAGTTTTTAAACTGAGACAGAAAACCGAAATGCAGTAAATGACGATGGTGGTCGCACCCGTGGGGCTACCTACGTACCCCGTTGTAGGGATCAGACCAGCGTAGTTCGGTTGGGACAATGCAAAATGAAAACGAGTCCCGGAGGACGAATTTGTGCAATGAACTTTAAATGCGTACCTTCGGGAGGTCGATTGAAACGAGACGAGCCCTCGGAGGGCGACAATAGCGAGATGTGCCTTCAAGAGGTCGATTGAAACGAGACGAGCCCTCGGAGGGCGACAATAGCGAGACGTGCCTTCAGGAGGTCGATTGAAACGAGACGAGCCCTCGGAGGGCGACAATAGCGAGACGTGCCTTCAGGAGGTCGATTGAAACGAGACGAGCCCTCGGAGGGCGACAATAGCGAGACGTGCCTTCAGGAGGTCAATTGAAATGAGACGAGCCCTCGAGGGCGACAATAGTGAGACGTGCCTTCAGGAGGTCGATTGAAATGAGACGATCCCTCGAAGGGCGACAATAGCGAGACGTGCGAATGCGACGGGTCCTCAGGGGACGAAAAAAGAATTCTAAAATTCCCATAAGACCTTTTAATCTAAGCACGATATTTTAAATAACCTTTTCTGCAGAACGGCTAAAACATTTGAATCCCAAGGGGATTGGGTGGCTGGTTTGAACAATTTCCGAGGAAAAGATCTTATCCATGCAAAGTTAAAACGCCGCGCGGGGAAGCGTTGTGTCGCACGGCATTTCAAATTCCCATGCAACTCTTCGATTTCTGAGAACAGTCGGCTGGTTTAAAGGTGCCCATTAATACAGGCGTGCCCTTTCGACGGCCTTACTATCTTTATAAGGGTGGTGGTGCCTCACTCTATGCACCACTACCAAAATTCCTCAAGTCTCTCCACTTTCCCTTCCCAAGAATTTCAACAGGTTTATGAGAAAATAGCAACCACGATCTTGCTGCACGGGTGACTTCTCTTGAGGTCGAGATGGCCTCGTACCGGGAGGAAATCGAGCGCTTGTCCGTACAAATCTCGAGGCTTATCAGTGTGATCCGCACCCTTCGCCGCGCGGTGTCGAACCTCCAGGATGTCGCCTTTGACCAGTTGGATGACAAGGATGACTCGGAGTATGCACCGGAGCGCGAGTCCGACGATACCGCGGAGGATTCCGAGGGGAATCCGAATGGTTCTGACAACCGTTCGGATGGCGCGAATGACGCTTCCGGCGGGGGGAGTGATTAAGGAAGAAGAATAAGAAGAAGAAGAAGAAGAAGGAGAAGGGCAGTAGGACTCTTGTTTTTGCTTTGTTTTTTTGTTTCCCTTTTTCTCTGTTTTTTTTTTTTGAACGAATGTAACGAACGGTCCTGGGGTTACCCGGTTTGAATGGAATGAAGGCCCCTTTTTTCTCCTATATTCATGCTTGTCTTCTGTCCTTAAGCAAACACAAATAGGATCGATCAATCAAAGCTTCGGATGATACGAACTCATTCAGAATCTGAACTGTCAAATCAGCATATAATGCCGCTCGTCGCTTACAGGGAGTCACACAGTATTGTAATACAAAGTAGTATGCCGCGCAGTCTAGACAAAACGCCGTGCGGCGCTCTAGGCTGGGAACCTGGTCCAGTTCTAATTTCAGATGAACCGGTTCAGGGGGGATATATATATATATATATCTGCGGGTGAGATGTACACAGTACGCCCCACCGTTCGAAATCTTTCTCTCTCGCGCTCTCTCTCTCTCCCTCTCGGCTTTCTCTCTCTTCTAGCGTCTCTCTCTCTCTCTCTCGATCATCTCTCTCTCCCGACTCTCTCTGCTCTCTCTCCGCTCTCTCACTCTCTCTCTTGATCAACTCTTTGCTCTCTCTCTGTACTCTCTCTCCCACTCTCGGTACTCTCTCTCTCACACATTGCGATCATGGACGGTATGGACACACCCGCGTCCATTCCGGAGAGTGACACAACAATGGGGGAGGTTCCGCAGACCCCGGGGGTTTCGGCTTTGGCAGCCGTGGCTGAGGAGGAGCCGGCCTCGACTGCCGCGGTGGCTGGCAGCAGTGGTGGTGAGGTGTTGGCTGGGTACGACTAGGGCGTGGAGAGCTTTGGTGCAGTAGAGTTAGGGGGTGAGGACATGGCCACGGGCCAGTCTAGGGTTGTTGGTAGTTCGGAGGAGAGGGTTGTAGAGGAGGAGACAGAGGCTTCTCCTGCGAGGGAGCCTCGTGCTGACTCGGGGAAGGTCCCCGTCGTCGAGGAGGAGCTAGTGGAGGAGGAGGAAGTGCCGGCCATGTTTATAGTGGCGCGGGAGCGGGGTCGTCACGGCCCATAGGGATGGGTGACTTCTTGGAGGGTGCGTCCTTTGAGGACTTAGTTGAGACCCTACGGGGGGTGCCTGGGCTGGCGGAGGCTCTGCTCGAGTCTCGGGACAGGGAGGTCCGAGCCGAGGCTGAGACAGGAGCGGCCAACGGGCCAGAGGTTGAAGAGGAGGAGGCGGAGGCGGTTTTTGTCCCTCGGAGGACCGTAGTAGACGTGGTGACGGCGGTCCTTGGGCAGGACCGGCCTTTCGACGAGGTGTCCTACGTGCCTCTCCGGCACATGGTGGTGCCTTCGTTTCTGGATGCCTACAGGCCGGAGAGGGCCGTTCACGACGAGTCCCTAGTCTTGAGGGACCCGCAACAGCACTTATCCTTGCACTGAACCGAGGTATGCCTTTAATCCGCACTTCAATATAATGTACCATGCTTCTTAGCTTAATGCTTTTGACTAGTATGCCATGTTGATCGACTCATGCTTCTTTTGCAACAGGAGATACGGATCTCGTGCTACGGTGGTGCGGGCGACGTGCCCCAGTTTTGGTGAGGGTGACAAGCTTCGTGGAGTTTGTGAGCGTGCTGACTAGGGCCAGCAATGATCATCAGGTCGCGAGGGCGCTCGTCGAGAGGTGGTGGGACACGACGAACTCGTTCCACTTCTCTTTCCGCGAGATGACGGTGACGCCCTTAGACTTTGCGGTGATCACTGGGCTGAGGGTCGGAGGTGACCCTATCTCCTACGACGCCATGGCGGGGAGGGATCCGGAACTGCAGAGGCGGCTTTTGGGGTATAGGCTGAGGGCGGAGAAGGGAGATGCCCCGTACGCCCAGCTCTTGGACTTTTGGACGGAGCCTCCAGTGGGTAGGGTACAGGAGGAACAGATGACCTGGTGCTTTTTGCTGTACATGCTCGGTGCGTCCTTGTTTCCGAACAGGCGCAACCGGGTGCACCTGTCTTTCTTGCTAGCCTTGGGGGCCATCAGGGAGATAGCCCGCTTCGACTGGGGCGGCGCGGCTTTGGGGGTGTGCTATGCCTTCATGGGGTCCCTTTCCTGAGGTGCGGGGAAGAGCCTCGGCGGTTACTGGCGAGTCTGGGAGGTATGTCTTGGAACCCTTGCTTTTAATAACCTGTTTAGCTTCCTGTTTAAGTAATTTGCTAACTTTTCACTGCTTTAAATCCCGCAGTGCTTCGTATTACTTCCGTGTAGAAGAATATTACCCCAAGCGTAGGGTTTGAATATCGATGAAGCAAAATAATCCGGAGAAGTCCGGGATCGTACCCAAGGGAATTAGTTCATGGCTTGCCTCGGATTTGTAGATGCAAGTAGGGTTTTCGACTTTTAGCCAGTCAACTTGATTTTACTTTGAACGGTAGAATTAAAATGGCTAAATTAAGAATGAATTAACTAGGAAAATATAGGTTAGGTCTAGGAATCCTAGCATCCATGACTCGGGCTAAATCACACTTTCCACCAATTTACGCGATTTAAAATACACAATTGTAGGTATCTAAACCGGGAAATAGAGATTCGATTATTAAGCTAGCTCTAGAACTCATTCGATAACCACCTCGAGCGTCAGAGCTCTAAGCATCATGTGTGGTGAGTAGGCGAAGCTCTCACCTACACGTGATCAAAGAGGTTAACACCTCGGTAATTTACCAAACAAATCCGAACCCCACATTAATTGTCAAATCTAAAAATTAAAGTTTTATTGGTGAAAAATACAATTTTTGCCCAAGCCATGGGATGCTAATCATCCCATGACCTAACCCTTGAAACTACTCACACATATCTAGAGAGATAAGAGCAAGCAAAAATCTACTTAGCATAATTGAAATGCAAGACTAGAAGAAAATTAGCTTAAAAGATAGATCGGGAACTAAGCAACAACTTTAATTAAAGCAAGAGTAGCAAACAACAACTAATAAAGGCTGGAAATTAAGAAATAAGTGTTGAAATGAAGAACAAAGCAAGAACAATTCAAAAAGCTAAGAAATCTATCCTAGATCTAAAATTATGGGTACATTTCTGTCCAAATCGTGCAAAGGTGACATAACGGGGTATTTATACCGCCCCTGTTTCACGCACGGAATATCCCAAAAGATGCTCTGAAGATGCCTCGCTAAGGTCCTCGGTACCGATTGCCAAGCCTTACATTACTGAGATAAGCTCTCGGTACCGATTGGACTAAAAACCTTCGATCAATACCGAACCAGTTAGGAGGGACCGGTGCTAAGCAGCTCGGTACCGATTGGAGCTAAAACCTTCGATCGGTAGCGAGCTCTTATCAGTTCTGAAGCTTTGTCTTCTTTCCGCCTTGGCCACGCCTTGGCCACAACTTGGCCACGCCTTGGCCATGACTGATTCTGCCTTGGCTGGAGAGTTTCTGCCCGGGCTGTTCCTCTTGCTTTGGCTCTGCCTTGGCATTGCTCAGCCATCGGTCACGCCTTAGCCTTGGCCTCACCTTGCTCAGCCTTGACGTCGGGTAACTTTTGCCTGAGATGCGCCTTGGCCACACCTTGGCCTTGCCTTGGCGTCTCTGCTTCTGCCCGGGCTGTTTGGCTTCGCTCTCAGGCCATGACACGCTTTAGACATTTAAAGCTCCTTATTAGGCTATTTACCTACAAAACAAAACAAACAAACTCTACGAGACAACTAAGTTAAAAACAACTAATTAATGAGTAAATTAAACTAAACCTAGACACTAGCGCACCCTTTCATTACATTTCTGGGTGCTTATCACGCCCCCCAACTTAAGGTTTGCTAGTCCCTAGCAAATGACAAACTGAAAAATAGAAAACTAGACTATGCAATCCTTCCGCTATCATAACTTAGAACATGCTCAACATTACCAACTAGCAAGAGTTCAACAATCCGGCTTTTTATTTCATTTCTACAACTCACAATTTCAGCATCCAATTAAACAGGCTAAGTATCAAGCAAGTCAAGGAGCAAGCTAAAAAGGTTTGTGTCCTCGAACAAAGGGAGGATACGGGACACAAAACTTGCGAGTTCAGACCAAACCATATCCACCGAAGAAGTGCTTGAAAACAGGCAACAGCGGACAAGGAAACTATGCCTTGAACAACTAAAGCACTTTATTCAACAGAATTAACAACTAAAGGATGAAAGTTGGATAACGAAAGGAAAACATGCCATAATACTAATTATGCAACTATCAGACAGTCAATCAAAATGGAATCCAAGCGCACAAAAGATCAACTAAGGACTTTTTCAGCTTGTAATGACCTTGGTTACAAAGGGAAGGAATTACAAAATAGTGTAGTGGCCATATGCTAGCATGGTTCTTCTACCCTTGGCCACTACCGACCCTAAACTACCCAAGACATAACCACACGCCGGCCAAGCACCAAACAAAATTACGAATAAGAAATAAAGAAAACTACTAGATAAGGCCTACTAAAAACTACTACCACCGACTCAATCACACTTAGTCGCTATCCTCATCCGACTTCTCATGGTATTAAGCCTTGAGCTTCCCCTTTTCATCGAACTTTCTCATCCAGAATGAATTCTAGCCCATAAGTCAAACCAATTCTCTTATCAAAGTATTCAACACTCTTTCAAATCCGCTCTTTTGCTCTTTCATAGCATTTCTTTGAAGAATAGGGCCATTTGAGGTGAGATTAGTAGTGAGAGAGAGATTGATGAGCCAATTTTGGAGTTTTTGGAGAGAGAGATGAAAATTTGGGGCTTTTGCTTTTGTAGTGAGAGAGGAAAGATAGGAAATCATATATCAATTTTTGCCTTTTAGCATTCCAACCACTTCTATCACATTCACACCACCCCCAAATCTCCTTAAATCATTGAAAACCATTATCAACCCTCCAAACATCCGGTTGCCTAGGTTAAAGAAAAGAACGGGAAACAGACTAGGATGCAAAATAGGACTAGGTGACATATATGTGGTATGATCATGCAAAGAATGCCTTGTATCCTTTCCTAAGTGCGCTTTGGATTCCAAAATGATTCAAAGTTGACATTACACACAATTAGACATGGACATGCGATTATTCACCTAACTACACGCAATTTATTGAAAGATGGGGATATGGGCCAAAACTTGCTCAAAAACTTGCTCAAAACTTAACCCATTCAACTTTTAACTAAGCACGCGAATCAAGAAATACAAAATTTCTTAGGATTGCTTCGAACTCTTGCCAACTACCAATGATTGAGCATGCCATAAGTCATGAAAAGAACTCAAAATCATGACAAAAGGAAAGATTTGCAAGTAAAAACCTTTTATTTATTTTTGAAAATTTTCATTTTCTCATTTTTTTGGATTTTCACAATTTCTATTGTTTTTGAATTTTTAAAAATTAACACAAAACACAAAAAGCAAACAAATAGCACATAAGCTAACCCCTCCCCCCAACTTAAAGCGATGCTATGCCCTCATAGGATTAAGAACAAGAGAGAAGAAAGGAAGAGTGCGCGAATGTACCGTCCAAGGGGAATGTCAACCCCTAAATACCTCGACCAAGTTGGAGGATTTTATGTCAATGTTTTGCTCCAGCCAGATTAGATGCTTCCAGGGTTCACTCCTTCGGTTCTACCAACTCGGAACCATAACTAGTCACACAGGGCCATATCCAAAGCTTTATCGGACTAACAACCGCGGCACTTAGCCGCACCCATGCTTAGGGCTCCTGAACGCCTCACTCACTCCGGCTTTAGACCCAATCCACCAAGGTTGGTGTGGTAGCATATAAACCCTGCAGAAGACTTAAGAGAACGACCTTCCACAAAACAGATGACATTAGAACCACCGGCCCGTGTTATCCGGCTTCAAACCAAACAAAAACTAAGAGACAAAACATAAAGACAAATGCAAAGAACAAATGAAAATATGCAAGATAGAATGAGATGCACCACCCGATCATCACGCGATCACACGAGTCATACTTTTCTTCCCATTTCCTACCGGGGGGGGCGTAAGTAATAGGTGGCTATACTAGACCGTTGAACATGTGTTATGCTAGCGCCCGTAATAAAATCTATCGCTCGACCTCGCCAATCAATTAAGTTCAGCGTCCCCTAGGATCAAAAACAAGCAAGGACAAGATAGAACCTAGCGTGCACTCCAGGCAATATCAAATCTCACTCACAGACCTAAGTTGCCTCCGATTAGGGGCAATCGCGGAGAGCATGGATCATTAACGATAAACTATTACCAAGAAAAGCTATTGAAAGCCCTTTTTACACTAACACATTAGTGAAATCTTTTCATGTGATTTATCTCCAAGATTTTATTCGATGCAAAACAAATAACAAAACATAACAAAATAAACCAAACAAACATGCAAAGCTAAACAAAAGAGAACAAAGAAAGAAATAAAGAACAACAAAGAACACGCATAACTAAACAAAAGATGCGAAGCAAGAAAGAAAAACAAATATGCCATTAAGAGAGAGAGAATGAAAAATTAGAGAGAAAAAGAAAGAGAGAGTTCAGCCACACGATGGTTTCGAAGAGTTATCATGCCATTAAGAACTTTTAGAAGAAACATAACACTCCAGGCTACACTCTTTGCCAAAAATTGAATTCGACCATGCCATAAGAAAAGATATTTTGAGTAAAGTAATTGCTGAATTCGTTTTAAAAACTTAAGTTCCACCAAGTGCATAGCCCAAATAAAATCAATTTTCAAGTTGTTGACAAAATTAACTACAAGAGGATTGCAAGCCAAATCAACATTATCAACACCAAGAAAATCAATTAGTTCTATAATTGGCAACTTCTCAAGAATAGGCCCACATGCATCTTGCTTTCCTAACAAAGAGTGTAAAGAGTCTACCTCAGCATCCATTTCTTTAGCAGTGAGAATATCAAGGCATGGGGGACTTGAAGGGACAATTGTAGCTTCCATAGGTGCCACTTCCTCAAAGATTGGTCCATAAGCATCTTGTTTAGCCAACAATGAATACAAGTGATCCACTTCGGCATCCATTTCCTTAGTGGTGAGAGATTTTGCCAATGGATCTTCATAGTACACGCCCGATGTTTCAAGCATGTCCATCTCGTGAGCAAGGAGTAATTCCTCCGGGGAATAATCAAGATACGGGGGATCAGAAGAGACAACTTCAGCTGCGAGACATTTCTCCCCCGGATCATCACAAAGAGGATAATCCACAAGAGGAGATCTTTGGATCTCAGTTTCACCAATAGGCTCATCGCTCCATGCAAATTCTGAGGAGCTGTCACAATCTATACCAACAGTTTCAACAAAGATATGCGGCTGAATTTCCTCTTCCATGGCATTGGCATCCAAGTTGGAATCCTCAAAATGTTTGTTAAAAGCCCAAGTTTGTAAAGTTTCGGCCAAACGATCAAAGAAATCCAAGGCTTGAGTGGGTTCTTTATCAAAAAGTTTTCCATTGCACATCATGTCTATGAAATCATGACTCTTTTGAGAAAGTCCGTTATAAAAATAGTTAGCAATTTGAAAGCTTTCATAGCCATGATGCGGGATTGTATTGAGCAAATTCTTGAATCTTCCCCAACATGCATAAAATGATTCATTCTCTTTTTCAGCAAAAGTTCGAATTTGTTGCTTGAGAGCCCATGTATAATATATGGGAAAGAACCTTTTTAGAAATTCCCTTTGCAAATCAATCCAAGTCCGCACGCATTGAGGGTTTAAAGAATCAAGCCAAGCTTTGGCATTATCCCTTAAAGAGAGTGCAAAATAATTCATTCGTACGGATTCAAATTTCACAAGGGTACCAACTTTTTTCTCGAAAGCCCTAATATGAGAAGAAGGGTTTTCGTGATCCATGCCATGGAAGTGGGGAAGCCAATTGGAAAAGTGCATTTGAGCTCTGAGAACATTGGAATCATGAGTGGCTATGCAAGGGGGTGTGAACGTGTGTGTAAGATAACGTAATTCCTGCATAGTCCTCGAAAGTATTTCCTCAGGTGTTGCTGCCATTCTATTCTAACGCTAGAAACATAAAATAAACAGGCATACACAAACCAATACTACCAACTAACTACCAACAAACTATCAGACTAGAGGGGCTATGCTGCCACCTCAACTAAGCAACAGAATATGCGAGGGGTTATGCCACCACCTCGGCTAAGCAATGCAATCAAATTAAGCTAAGTAACTAACAAATTAAACTAAACTAACTAAGCACACACTCCATATTTAGCTTGGCTTCGTTACACCTCAGGTCAGACATCACAGTCAGGTTAGAGGTATCCACCAAACTAAACACGAGCCACTAACACATAAACTACTAAACTACTACTACTACTAAGAGACGAAAGCGGGATACTTACAGTGGTTTGTCGAACCTCCAAGAAAGCCATAATAAGAAATCCCCGGCAACGGCGCCAAAAATGCTTCGTATTACTTCCGTGTAGAAGAATATTACCCCAAGCGTAGGGTTTGAATATCGATGAAGCAAAATAATCCGGAGAAGTCCGGGATCGTACCCAAGGGAATTAGTTCATGGCTTGCCTCGGATTTGTAGATGCAAGTAGGGTTTTCGACTTTTAGCCAGTCAACTTGATTTTACTTTGAACGGTAGAATTAAAATGGCTAAATTAAGAATGAATTAACTAGGAAAATATAGGTTAGGTCTAGGAATCCTAGCATCCATGACTCGGGCTAAATCACACTTTCCACCAATTTACGCGATTTAAAATACACAATTGTAGGTATCTAAACCGGGAAATAGAGATTCGATTATTAAGCTAGCTCTAGAACTCATTCGATAACCACCTCGAGCGTCAGAGCTCTAAGCATCATGTGTGGTGAGTAGGCGAAGCTCTCACCTACACGTGATCAAAGAGGTTAACACCTCGGTAATTTACCAAACAAATCCGAACCCCACATTAATTGTCAAATCTAAAAATTAAAGTTTTATTGGTGAAAAATACAATTTTTGCCCAAGCCATGGGATGCTAATCATCCCATGACCTAACCCTTGAAACTACTCACACATATCTAGAGAGATAAGAGCAAGCAAAAATCTACTTAGCATAATTGAAATGCAAGACTAGAAGAAAATTAGCTTAAAAGATAGATCGGGAACTAAGCAACAACTTTAATTAAAGCAAGAGTAGCAAACAACAACTAATAAAGGCTGAAAATTAAGAAATAAGTGTTGAAAATGAAGAACAAAGCAAGAACAATTCAAAAAGCTAAGAAATCTATCCTAGATCTAAAATTATGGGTACATTTCTGTCCAAATCGTGCAAAGGTGACATAACGGGGTATTTATACCGCCCCTGTTTCACGCACGGAATATCCCAAAAGATGCTCTGAAGATGCCTCGCTAAGGTCCTCGGTACCGATTGCCAAGCCTTACATTACTGAGATAAGCTCTCGGTACCGATTGGACTAAAAACCTTCGATCAATACCGAACCAGTTAGGAGGGACCGGTGCTAAGCAGCTCGGTACCGATTGGAGCTAAAACCTTCGATCGGTAGCGAGCTCTTATCAGTTCTGAAGCTTTGTCTTCTTTCCGCCTTGGCCACGCCTTGGCCACAGCTTGGCCACGCCTTGGCCATGACTGATTCTGCCTTGGCTGGAGAGTTTCTGCCCGGGCTGTTCCTCTTGCTTTGGCTCTGCCTTGGCATTGCTCAGCCATCGGTCATGCCTTAGCCTTGGCCTCACCTTGCTCAGCCTTGACGTCGGGTAACTTTTGCCTGAGATGCGCCTTGGCCACACCTTGGCCTTGCCTTGGCGTCTCTGCTTCTGCCCGGGCTGTTTGGCTTCGCTCTCAGGCCATGACACGCTTTAGACATTTAAAGCTCCTTATTAGGCTATTTACCTACAAAACAAAACAAACAAACTCTACGAGACAACTAAGTTAAAAACAACTAATTAATGAGTAAATTAAACTAAACCTAGACACTAGCGCACCCTTTCATTACATTTCTGGGTGCTTATCACGCAGCTCTGGACGTACGAGGTACTTGACATGTACCCTCCTACGATGTCATGCCCCGATGACCTAGTGCTCCCTCGCGCCCTTCATTGGTCGAAGGAGTTTAGGGGGGTGAAGAAGGGAAAGGGCGACCTGAACGCCTACCGACTGTACTTGGACGAGCTGCATCCCGAGTAGGTATTCCATGATTTCTTGGTCTCAGTCCTTTCTATTCATACTCTGAATTGCTTTCCTAACACACGATTCTCATTGCAAGTGCACTGGCGCATCTGGGATCGTTTCAAGGTTCCATTTATGGCCCGCAGTCGTGCTGTGGCGAGGGGGAGGGTACTCTTGGAGTCCCCTTACGGCTGGCAGTGGTACCTGGGCGACCGGGTGTCACGCCAGTCGCTGAGGCTGGACGCCTTCTTAGTCCCTGGGCCGCTCCCTCCTCTTGTGCTGACAACGAGCGAGTACACTTTGGAGGAGGTGGAGCAGTCCACACAGCCAGACTCTCAGCTCGAGCCGTTGTTCCATGGTGGTGCTGACTACACAGAGTATCGAGCTCAGCACCTGATGCAGAGCTTTGGGATCCGTGCCGCTTGGGAGGCACAGCGGCTAGCGCGAGGCAGCAGAGGTGGTAGGAGTGGTAGGAATGGTGGCAGAGGCAGAGGGAGCGAGGGTCCTCAGGGTGGTGGGACAGGTCAGGGCAGAGCTAGCTTGCCTGCGCTCTTTTGGACGGTGGACGTGGTGACCGCTCAGGGAGTCCCTGGCCTGGTGGAGGTCCCGCGCCTTGCGGTTGCGCCTCCGGAGTTCCTTGCTCAGGTATAACTTGTTTCGATTGCCTTGTATTTCCACTTTCAGAATATCTTATGCTAATCATTCTTTGTGTTTTGACAGGTGACTCCGGAGTATGCGAGGGAGATGGCGGCGGCTATGATGGGCCTAGAGCAGCTCGTGCGGCAGTACGCTATGGGCCACTCCCGGCCCGTACTGGCTCGCGCATTAGGGTCGTTGGTAAATTCTCAATCCCTTTGGCTGTCTCCTATTGTTCTTGTTTCATGACTACTAATTCAATCATGTTGTGCTATCGCAGGCTAGGGGAGGAGCTGCTCGGGGGCTATGCAGGAAGTCTGTTCGTATGCCTATGCGACAGGCTTTGTCTGCTGGCTCTCGAGAGGAGCGTCCGTCGAAGAGGCAGCGATACTCTGGGGGTACAGAGGAGGAGCCCATTGCTATTTCTGACGAGACTAAGGAGCCGACAGATGTCGATCTGGAGGACACCTCTGGTAGCACTGAGCCCAAGGAGACTCGTACTCAGGAGGTAGCTAGCTCCGAGGCGGTGGAGGAGGTCTCCGAGGAGGACGAGGAGGGGAGTGACAGCGAGGGCGAGGATAAGGATTGAGTCTCCTCTTTTGCTTTTGTCTTTTGACGGAGCCTGTGTGCTTCCTTTCTTGTAGGGTGCCTGCTTACCCTTGGTAGATAGGATTTTTGAGCATCAGGCCTGCATGTCTTGTTTTGTACTTCGACTCATGGACTCATTTGGGATTAAATATACAGAGATTGACTTTTCATCACCTTTTCTCTTTTTTTTTTTTTTTTTGTCGTTCAAAGAAAAATTGGATAACTTGGACACTTTCCGAAATGTACAACCAACCATAGATCCTGAGACTGTGTCTGATATGGGATCCACACCATGAAACTTATTGACAATGGAATAGAAATCAAAGAAATGACTGTAAGAATTGGCGCAAGACTCAAGAATTTATATTAATACCCTTGGTGTGAGCTCGAACATGACTATGCACAGCAGTGGCACATCCCAAAGTTTGAGGTGCGCTTTAGAAATTTGACCCCATATTCAGAAAACTCCTAAAACTAAAAGAAACGTTGACTTTGAAAGGTGATAACTTCAAACCTTGACTTGGGGACCGAACTGGAACTTGGACTAAGTCATTTTTGACCATATTGACCTGTAGGGCCTAAGAAATTGACTTAAAACGGCTTCAAACATGATTTGGTACTTTGACATGGCTTGAAAACGGGATTTTAGAGACCTTTTATCACACGGCCTCGAATCTCGGGAATTGACTCGAGGCAAAACATCCCCGAAATCCTATATGCCTGTTGCAATGAGTGCTGCCACTTGGAAATGCCTCAAAGTGTCCCAAAATTTATTTCATGCCTCTGCTGTCAAAAACTGCAGAAATGCAGACACAGTATGCCGCGCGCTTCTTCAAAATGCCGTGCGTGGCTTCTCCTGGTTTCACGCCACCTTGATGTTATGCCGCGGATTTTCTTCAGTACCCACTATGCCGTGCGTGACCTCAATGTGCCGCACGTGGTTATTCTCCTGACAGTCTGCATTCTGTTGTTTTCCAAGGCAGATTGCTCGAGATTTGAGGTTTGACCCATGCAATGGTATTTCCGAACCAGTGCATGTATGCATTCCCTTCCTAAGCCCTTTTCCCATGTAAATCACATAGAAAACTTGTATTTTTGAGACCCAAGGTACTTTTGGAAAGTTAAAGATGTCCCTTTTTCCTTTCTATAAATTCAAGCCCTTGATCTCAAATGTCTCTATCATATTCAGATCTCCCTTCACTTCCCCTTCCCATGGCCTTCTCTCTCACCGACTTGCTTCGCCCGTGGTCAGTTTCAATGGAGGGCATTGATTGGCTCAACTTCCGAGCTCACGGCCTCTACTCCATGAGGTATCTCCGCAACATTCGTCTTTGTCCAGAATTTCTGAAGGCGGCTGCGGTCTTCTGGAATCCGGAGGTTCATGTGTTTCGTTTCGGTGAACAAGAGCTTTGTCCTACCGTAGAGGAATTTCGTGCTTATTTGGGAGGCTTTGGTTCTGGGGAAGTCATCATCCCTCCAGTGCGTGAGAGCATCCACAAGGTTCTATCCGAGGCTCTTGGACTAGGTAGCGGTGTTGCCTGCTATTTAGCGAGTGATGGTCGCCTGAATGTGATGCGGCTCATTGAAATGTTCTCTCCTTCTGGCGACTTTGCAAACACAACTTATCAATCTCGGCGGATGACTGCGCTCTGCATGTGCTTGCTTGCGGCCTACCTCTTGGTGTCCCCTACTGGCCATGCTAGCTCCGCCTTTGTTAGCATTGGTGTCCAAATTGAGGTTCGGAAAGATGTGGCTCCAATAGTTTTGGCTGAAACTTTGATGGGCTTGGATAGAGTTTACTCTGGAGAGACTGAGGTCTTTGGGGGTAGTCCTCTCCTCCTACAGGTCAGCTTTCTCACTCTGCTCTCCTTTTCCGAGTTTCTCCCATGTTCTCATTTTACCTTAACGCTCGGTTAGGCTTTCTAGGGTTTCTGACTTTTTTTTTTACTCTTCTGCAGATCTGGCTTTGTGACAAAGTGAATGTGCTGACTATTCCTCCTGGAAACTGGACGTATGAGGCTAGACTGTTGTCTCTCCGATGCTTTGAGTTTGCAGACAGGCGGATTCCCGAGTGGGTTGACTTCTTTAGGCATCTTCGAGCCGAGACTATTTCTTGGAGGTGTTCGTGGTTAGACCTCCCTCCCATGACCGTGCAGTTTATGGGCCCTCAGTGGGTCGTCCTTGCTGGTTTGGAGGCTTTCACTTTCTACATCCCATATCGGATTCGACGACAGCTCGGCCTTAGACAAGAGGTCCCTGCCGAGGCCGTGGTTGATGTCATACTGCCCCCATTTCGCCACTCCGTCCTTTGCAACTATCAGCGATCTTGGAGGGCCCGTGAGGTGACCGATGCACACACCCCTATCCTTCCATGATGGTTCGCGGGAGCTACCGGAAATGGCTAAGGAGGGATATCGCAACGAGAGCTGGAAATTGACTCAAATCCACTACCCTGACCGAGAAATAAAGCATGGACCCGCCTTTGATCGTATTGTTTTCCTTTTGTGTCTTTTGAAAGTTGCACTCAGCCTTATGTATTGAAAGCAGTTATTATAATAAAAATGAGTTACGAAGGGTCTCCCCTTTCTTGATTCAATACATTGCATTCTTTCAACCTGGACCTTTATTTTGAAATGGTGGTGACCGGGCCTCAGAGTTAGGCTGCCTACGTGTCCTTCAAAGAGAGGGAATCAGGTTATAACGTAGTTCAGGCTAAGGTTCGCTCGGGTTTTAACACTCTCCTTCTGCGCTCTAGATTTTGCCTAGCACCGCCCTTTCGAATTTTCGGCCTAGCGAGCTCATTTTTTCTCTTGCCTTAACTTTTGCCTAGGCCGCCCTTACGGGTTTTCGACCTAGCAGGCTTCTGCTCTAACTTTTGCCTGGGTCTGCCCGCCCTTGCGGTTTTCAGCCCAACGAGCTTCTCTTAGGGGTAATAGCGTTTGAGTTGATCCAGGTTGACTAGAGTCGCAAATTCGTTCCCATCCAAATCAATGAGCCGTGTAGCTACTCCCGTCAAGATGGTCTGATGATGTACGGTCCAGCCCACTTTGGCTGAAACTTCCCACGCGGGTCATAGATTGGTGCCTCGGGATTTCACCTTTTTGTTAAATGCGCGGGCAATCCTCCTTTGGTACCCTTGAATGTGGTAGAGAGCCCTCAGCCGGCGCTCATCGAACAACATAAGCTTCGCGAACTGGTTACTCAACCATTCTGCCTCTTGGACTTCACATTCGATCATGGTTCGAAGAGATGGGACTTCCAACTCGATGGGGAGCACGACCTCCATTCCATAGACCAAAGAGTAGGGGGTTGCCCCCGTTGGGGTACGTACAGACATACGGTATCCCCATAAGGCCAGTGGTAACTGTTCATGCCAATTTCTTGCGGATTGAATGGTCTTTTCCAGGATGACTTTAATTGTCTTGTTGGCAGCCTCTACAGCTCCATTAGTCTGCGGCCGGCAGGTTGTTGACTTGTGTACTTGGATTTGGAATTCATCCAAGACTTCCCTGGCTCGCCCCTTGAAGTGTACCCCATTATCGGATACGAACACCTGAGGGCCCCCATACCGGTAGATGACATTTTGCTTGATGAAATGAGCAACTTGTACTGCTGTCAGGGTGGCGTATGAAGCAGCTTCTACCCACTTCGTGAAGTAATCTATGGCCGCGAGGATAAACTTATGACCGTTGGAGGCGGAAGGTGTGATCCTTCCAATGACGTCGATTCCCCATACTGAAAAAGGCCAAGGCGAAGTCATCTGATGTAGCTCAGATGGTGGGACATGAGTCAAGTTGGCGTGGATTTGGCATTTGTGACACCGTCACACGTATTCCACGCATTCTGTTTCCATGGTGGACCAGAAATATCCTTGTTTAAGATTCTTCTTGGCGAGCATAAGACCATTCATGTGAGGACCGCACACCCCTTCATGGATTTCTTCCATCACTCGTCTCACTTCCGCACCATGGATGCATAGCTTGTGCATGCCACAATGTGATCTTCGATACTAGCTCCTCCCACAAATGATGTATTGCGCGGCCATCCTTTGAAGGGCAATTTTGTCCTTTTTGGTTGCCTCTGTAGGATATTCTCCTCTTTCCACAAATCTCCAAATGTTGTAATACCAGGGGTGACCATCTTCGGGCTCATCGACTACCATGACATGCTGATAGATGGGTGTGTCTCTTTGCTCAATCACAATTGGCCTCAGCTTTATACCGATAGGGATTTCGACCATAGAGGCCTGTGTTGCTAATGCATCTGCGAATCGATTTTCGAGCCTCGGCACATGAGTGAAGGTCACTTTGTTAAAGTGAGGGATGAGGTCTTCCAAATCCTGATGATACGACTTTAACTTCTCTTCCTTGACTTTCCAATCACCGTTGGCTTGTGACACTACTTGGTTAGAATCTCATACTACCTCCAATTTTTCTGTGCCGATTTCAATGGCTGCTTCCAAGCCTACAATGCAGGCCTCGTATTCTACCTAATTATTGGTGACTTCAAAGTTTAGTTTGAATGCGAGTGGGACATGAGATCCATCAGGTGCTACCAACAATACACCAATTCCAAATCCTTTTTGATTGGCTGCTCCGTCGAAGTATAATTTCCAAACATCTTTAGTTAACATCATTATGCCTTCATCGGGGAATATGAATTCGGCATCTTCACCTCCCCCAATCGGGTTGTCAGCCAAGAAGTCTACAACAGCTCTTCCTTTAACAAATTTTCTGGTGACATGTTTTAGCTCGAATTCTGACAACATTAACAACCACCGTGCCATTCTTCCAATAAGTGCTGGTTTTTCAAACAAGTAATTGAGGGGATCTATCCGAGAGATGATCCTCATAGGGTAAGTCAGCATGTAGTGCCTTAGTTTCTTAGAAGCCTAGATGAGTGCCCAACTTGTCTTTTCCAAGGGAGTATAACGCTCTTCGCATCCAACCATCTTTTTGCTGAGGTAGTAAACAGCCCTCTCAACCCCATCGTCTCCTTCCTGCGCTAGCATACACCCCATAGAAGTTGGAGTGACTGACAAGTATAGGATCAGAGGTTTTCCTGGCGTGGGGGGCATTAAAACTGGAGGGTTTTGAAGATAAGCTCGGATGGCGTCAAAGGCCTTTTGGCATTTGTTATCCCACTTGAAGGGCACGCCCTTCTTGAGTAAGCGGAAGATTGGTTCACAAGTTGAGGTCAACTTGGCGATGAACCGGCTAATGAATTGCACTTTTCCCAAAAAGCTTCTTACTTCTTTCTCAGACCGAGGCGATTCCATTTCTGGAATAGCCTTGATCTTAGAGGGATCAACTTCTATTCCTCGAGTGGTGATCATGAATCCGAGCATCTTCCCAGCCGTAACTCCGAACGTGCATTTAGCTGGATTCAGGCGCATCCTATATTTCCTGATTTTTTCGAAAAACTTCTTGAGTGCTGGTAAATGCCCTTCCCGTTCTTTGGCCTTCACAATCATGTCATCAACATAAACTTCCACCTCCTTGTGAATCATGTTGTGCAACAAAGTTGTTGCAGCTCGCTGGTACGTGGATCTCGCGTTTTTTAACCCAAAAGGCATTACCTGATAGCAGTAGGTTCCCCACTCGGTAATGAATGTGGTTTTTTCTCGATCCTCGGGGCCATGAGGATTTGATTATATCCCGAAAAACAGTCCATGAAAGATAGTAGAGCGTGCCCTGCGGTGTTATCAACCAGTACGTCTATGTGGGGCAGTGGGAAGTCGTCTTTTGGACTTGCTTTGTTAAAATCCCTGAAATCAACATAGACCCTAATCCTACCGTCCTTTTTGGGTACAGGAACGATATTTGCAACCCATTGGGGGTATTCGGTTACCATTAAAAATCCTGCATCGATTTGCTTGGTGACTTCTTCTTTTATTTTAAGTACCCAATCAGGCCTCATACATCTTAGTTTTTGTTTCACAGGTTTTGCATCGGGATAAAGAGGAATCCGGTGTTCTACAATTTCAGGATCGATTCTGGGCATATCGGCATGCGACCAGGCGAAAACGTCTTCGAATTCTTTC
The DNA here is from genome assembly GCA_014282245.1 of Rhododendron simsii. NCBI lineage: Eukaryota > Viridiplantae > Streptophyta > Magnoliopsida > Ericales > Ericaceae > Rhododendron > Rhododendron simsii. Next base: position 18,696,966 of record CM024960.1, on the reverse strand, counting down.
GGCAAGCTGATGAAAGCTTGACGCTCTTCTGCAGATAGCGCGGAACCGATCTGAATTGTTCGGGGATTCCCTTCATCTCTTAGATCTATTAAAACAACCTCTTCTTTTACAAGCTGAGTATGCCCTTCGTCTTCCCTTTTGACCAGAGACCGAATTTCTTCGAGAATACTCTCGTCCAAATCGGTCCCCTCATCATCCGGGTCGACACACCTTATTTCAAGATCAGAGAAGTAAGCGGAATCGAGTTCTTTCATTGCATCATTAGCAAAGGCCTCGAGGGCGCCATACACACGAGTTGACTTAAACTCGAAATACAGACGAGGAGTTGGACCAAGAGGTCCTAACTCAAACTCCAGAGATTTAACAGACTCAGAAGACTTGAATAACTCAGACTCAGATCCGTGGTGGGTTGCGCTTGGCAAAAGGACCCAATTCTTGTAATCTCTGATCGCGTCCACGATGAGTGAAGTTGAATCTTCAAGGGCCTCCTCCCCCAGCATCAGCACTTCTGCTTCCACGACTGTATTTTTTGGTTCATCCTCCCTAAACAGGATTGCTAGGCTCCCTTCGTCAAAGATTTTGACCCAATCAGTTGGTCCCATGGTTTCCTTAGGGGTTTCTAGTTCTTCATCGCTTTCTGGCCAGACGTTGTTGGTGAATATCTTGAATCCCGGGAGGAAAGTATTGGTTTCCTTGTCCCAGAATGGCTTCGGTTGTCCTTGATAGACTTGTTTCGCCTTTTCCTTGACAAAATAATCTTCTAGCCTATCACCTCTTTTCACCTTACTGTCGTTTGAGGCTAAATAACTGAGGCCGGTAGTGCGCGTCAGGGTCCCACGGGTTTTAAACTTTGCGGGCCCTTGCAGATTCTTTCCTAATCCCAGTCCCGGCATGTAGGACATTTTCTTCATGATTTTCAGGGCGACATTGCTAATGAGAAAATCATCGTCAATTCTGATTGAAGAGATAGGGTTGGAGGTGTCCAGCGAAAAGCCTCCCAAAGCAACATCTTCTTCTCCGTGTTGGATTTCCAGGAGTGGGGCATTGTCTTCTGTTGGTGCGCGGATCCCAGAGTCCCCATGGATAGTGAGTATGCCCGTTTCAACACCCAAACGAACTTTCTGGTGAAGGGTGGAGGGTATGGCCATGATGTCGGGTCGGTGCAGCCAAGGTCGGCCTAACAGCAGATTAAAAGAAGCAGGGATGTTTATCACATGGAATTCTACTTCAGTCTCGTATGATCCGAAAGTCGTTGGTAGCATGAGAGTCCCCATCACATCTCGTCGCGTATTGTCATATGCCCGGACTTTGACTTTCGAGGGAGAGAAGTCCTTATTTTGGTATCCCAAGCAGTAAGCAACGCGTAGTGGGCAGACGTTGATGGCAGATCCGTTGTCGATCAGGATTACCGGGACCCATTTATCGCAGCATTTTAGAGTGACATAGCAGCATTTTAGAGTGACATAGAGTGGTTTGTTGTGATTCGTTCCTTCAGCAGGCAAGTCTCGATCAGTGAAAGTGATGGCATGCTTGATAGGTATGGTCTTGATAAGGGCTACGAGCTCCTCGGGAGTTATGGAGGAAGGAACTTCCCGACGGGAGAGGGCTTGAATGAGTCCTTCACGGTGGCGGGTAGAGTGAACAAGCACGTCCCATACAGACATCTTGGCCTGAGTTTGTTCGAGTTGTCGCTTGATTGCCCCCTTAGGGTTTTTCTTGGGGCGAGAAGGTTCTTTTGGTTGGCAGGGCAAAGGGTTGGAAGGTGTTTTTGATTGGGGTACTGAGAGGGTCTGAAGGTTCTTTGGCTGGTGGGATTGCGGCATTGGAAGATTCGCTGATTTGAAGGTTGGGGGGCTGGTAGACACGCCCGCTTCGGGTTAGATGACCAATCTGTCGATACTTTGATTCCTCACTCCACAGATCAACAAGCGCCTTGCGCTTAGTTCCGATGGTGGTGTCTCGAAGGTTAGAGGCCAGGTCAGCGATGACGAAATCTTCCCAGAGATCCTCTGGTGTCCATTGCTCGGCTTCCATTACTGCCTTATCAACAGTCCATTCCTCGCCTCCTACCTTTATATTGATGATTTCGGAGTTGACCCAATGTCCTCCCTTGGGCCTTGGCTCGTCCTCCCATAAATTCGTCATAGCGACATCAACTTCTTTTGGGGGAGGTGACTAAGGGTTCTGATTCTGCTTCTTCTTCTAGGTAGTCCATGGGGTTAAATTCACTGCTAGCCACTTCTTCTGTTGCTTCCGAGATCTCGGGATTTTCGGGCCAAGGAGTATACCCGAAATTCTGACCAATGTTGTACCCAAAGGGGTTCGAGTAGAGTTCTGGCCAAACTGGGCCTGCTATCTCAGGCTGGTATCCTTCATCAAATATTGCCGGTAGGGAGAATGTATCCAGCGGATCGTTTAGAGCCAACAATTAGTACTCGCCTGGGGTTGGGTCCCATTCCCATCCAAGGTAGTCTTCACATCCAAACATCGCGTTTAGTGAGAACCCATCTAAAGGATCTGCATAAATGTTTTGCCAATCGACTTCCCATTCTGGCTCAAATAGCGGTTCTTCATTTCTTTGCACATTGGTTGCTTTAAACGCCTCCCAGTCGGCAATGAAGTCTTCCCATGCGTCATCCTCGTCCCACAGGAAGCAGAGAGTAACTTCTTCGGGAATCTCTACCAAAGGTTTGGGGTTGGTATCTGGAGTGATAAAGAGAGTTGGGTCGAAGTCCCGGGTGCTTTGCTTTGAAGCCAAGGCAACTTGATTGACACGGAAGGAAGTGTTGTGCTGTGGTAGAGGGTTGGAAATGGTATTTGGTTTATCTGAGGGTGGAGTTTCAATGACTTTGTTGTCAATGAGATTTTGAATCTCATGACGAAGGCGAATGCAGTTGTCAGTGGCATGGCCAGGCATCTGGTGAAATTCGCAATAAACGCTTTGGTTCAGATTGGGTGGAATGGTGATTGGCGGGGGAAGGGGTTTCAATATCCCGACTTCTGTACGTTTCTTGAGTAGCGTAGACCTTGAGGTGCTGAATTGGGTGAATACTCGGTTTTGGGCTTTTGGTGTCTTCGAAATCTGGTGGACTTCCGCAGTTTTAGGGGATGATGTTCCCGCCTGATTGGCGCTTCCTAGAAGGACGTTGCTGTTGCTAGAATATACCCTCTTGGCCTTTGACCCTGTTTCCTTCTTCTCTAAAGTGCCATCCCGCAGAGCCTCCTCCACGGCTAGTCCTGAAACGTAGAAGGTTTCGAAATTCAGGGCGGCCTAGGAGAGGACCATGTATGGGGCGAAAGAACTTGGCAGGTTTTTGGTTATGATCCGTAGCTGTTCTTTGAGGTCCGGTTTGTTTTGCATTTGCGCGGCCTTGGCCCTCCACCGTTTTACAAAGTCGGCAAAGTTTTCCTTTTGGCCCATCTTAGTACTTTCTAGCTCTCGGGTGGTCATTTTCAGATCAACATTGAAGTCGTATTAAGCCACAAAAGCTGTCCCGATATCTTCCCAAGTTCTCTTCGTTGATGGTTCGAGAGTTAGGAACCATTGCAAAGTTGGTCCGGACAGAGATTCATGAAATAACTGCGCCATGGCTTCTTTCTCTATCCCACGCATGGAAAGAAAGCCTACATAGCCTTGAAGGTGTGCCTTTGGATCGCCAATGCCATCGAATTTGGTAAAGTCTACACCTTTGAATTTTTATGGTAGTTTGGCATTGGGGAATAAGCATAGTTTGCTCATATCTACCTCTCCCTTTTCAAGCCGTCGAGTCTCTTGGACGAATTCTTCTAACTTGCTAATCTTGGCCAAAAGAGTGGCCATTTTGGAGTCCGCAGTGGGCTCTTCTTCCTTGTACTGCTCGGGCTGCGGATAAGGTCTAGCTTGAAGTTTGTCACTAACTTCCTGCATAGCCTCCATCATCATAACCATGTCTTTCTTCATAGATGCAATAGAGTTCTTGAGTTGTGTATTAGCGTTGGCAAGATATTGTTTAAACTGGGCATCTAGGGCAGCCATGCTCTGCCTAAGTTCTTCTATCCCACTTCCTTGGTCGGCCATAGGCAAAGGGTTGACGGGTGAGGGTTCTTGCTGTTTTCCGGCCGTCGGTTGCCCTTCCTGTACTACTTTAACCTCAAACAATCCTGTGCCTTCCAGGGTCTCCGTACGAACCAGTCTTCGGGAAGGACGAAACCAATTAAGTACAGCCTCTTCTTGCGGTCGACCAATGTCTCAGAACTGACAAGCAAAAGAGGAAACTCTTAATGTTCATCCTTCTTCATTCGATCCTCCTACGACCTACCGCGGTCTAGCCTTCACTTGAGGTGCTTACACAGACGATTTTCGATAATCTGGGTAGGTTCTGTCAGGCAGGTGTAATTCCGAACACTTCGGAATCGGAGCCAATCTCCTTATCTTGACCATCCGAGACAGGGCAATGTGATTACCGAAATCCAGATACTTGCACCATCAAGGTTCGTTCTAGACCAAGGGAGCCGTTCAGGCACGGCAAACACCGGAGGTATCGCAAACTCCATGGATTTAGAGTCTCCTAGACTGATTGAATCCTAAACCATTCCTAAGCCCTACGACCTACCGTAGTCTAGCCTTCACTTGAGGTGCTTGCACAGAAGATTTTCGATAATCCGGGTAGGTTCTGTCAGGCAGGTGTAATTCTGAACACTTCGGAATCAGAGCTAATCTCCTTATCTTGACCATCCGAGACAGGGCAATGCGATTACCGGAATCCAGATACTTGCACCATCAAGGTTCGTTCTAGACCAAGGGAGCCGTTCGGGCACGGCAAACACCGGAGGTATCGCAAACTCCATGGATTTAGAGTCTCCTAGACTGACCGAATCCTAAAGCATTCCTAAGCCCTAGCCTGCAGAATGCAATAATGCATGAATGACGTGTATGTGCAGAAAAAGTAAACACGTAAACAAGGTATATCACACAAGCCCTAGCCATGGGTTCCTATCCTAGTTGGGATGGTTTTATGGTTATGTACAAGTGCAAAGGCCGGTTTGGGTCTCAAAAGGGTTCCCCGGACAAGAGCCAAGATGTACTCCCCATGTCAAGTGTATTGCAAGACAGTGGTCGAACAGCACGATGGCTCATCATCGTCGAGGGTTGCAAGGCATTCCGGGAGAGCTTGTCACCGGCGAGCCGGGCAAGATTGCGGAAACATACTGGCGAGGCTTGTGCAGTGCGTAGTGTACAAGATAAAAGAATTTTGATTTTCTGAAAGATATTAAAGATTCCCCCTTTTGAAAGTGTTTTTCAAGCTTGACTCTCTTTATTAATCAAATACTTGGAGAAGACTACACAAGCGAACAATAACAAAAGCCCCAGTCCAGAGTGGTTGGATGTAAAATCCTATTATGGCACCATTCCGTTCTTCAGCAGCGCGGAGCGTACTGTTTTGACAGACTTTCGAAAGATTGTTCGTTCATGTATTAATTTCCAAGCTTTCGATTAACATTACGTCCCCAGTAGAGTCGCCACTGTGGGCTCCTCGACCGGCGCACGCCCAGAAAGAGTCGCCACCCGGATTTTTGAGATGGATGATCTGAGAAACCGAGAGTTTGTTTTGGAAAGAAAGAAAGGCTTTTGGCCTAGCGAAAAACTTGAGATTCTAGGTTCGGGAGCCACGTTACGAATGGGGAAGGTTTTGTTGGAAAACCTCTCAAAAGAGGGGATTTAGAATATTCTTTGGAAAATCAAACTCTTGAATAAGCAAGCAAAAGGGAAAGGGACAAGGGTAATAAATCACGTTGGCGTGCACGTGGTGTTAGTGATGATAAAGATGATGCAAAATGAAAGGAACTTTCGGTAGAAATTGTTTGGATTACAGTATCCTTGTTCACGGCGTTTTGTAATACCGCGTACGGTTTTACAGAATGCCGTGCGGGGTTCCCTCTTCACTTTAAGGTTTCACGGTGTTTCAAAATGCTGCCTGGTGTCTTGAATAAGACGCACGGGGTTTTTGTTGACATCAAATGATGTTTTTACTTCCAGACGTCTCTAAAAAATACCATTCTCCTAATGCCATGAACAGAAAGTAGCTTTTACGTCCTTGATCTTTCTGAATAACCAAAGAAGCTTCATTTTCTTAAAAAAATACACATGGCTTGTAGATATGGTTCATTTTCGAGAAGTATCTACACCTGATATTTTAATAAAAGACCTGACAGAGGATAGCTGTGATCCAGATGGTTTGAGCAAGAAAACAGTAAACTTAAAACGCCGTGCGTTTAAGTCAGCTACGCCGTGCGGTGTAGCCTTCTTGGCATAGAGGCTTGCTTTTGTTCTGAAAATGGTTTTTAAGTTAGGATCTAACCCAAAGAAGGCCGATCCTGACCACAACGAGGTTCCCTCAGGGATATGGACGGGGCCTCTCCCAAGGAAACTAGTATATACCTTTGATCTTTGAGCTTGGATGGGAATGGATGACTTCGGATGAACACGGATGAAGGCAATCGAGGAGAAATGGTGGGGATAGTTTGGTAAAGAAGATCTTTGGGAAGTAGGAGGTTTTGAAATGAGTAAGAGGACTCACTTCAATGGTGAGGAGAAAAATGGAGGATTTTGAGGAAGAAAGAGCCTTGAGAATGTTTTTGGGAGCATTTTCTCAAGGCTTTGGAATGAGGAGTGGGTATGAAAGCATGATGAGAGAGAAAGGGAGTTCAGGACCCTTTTTTCTTGAGTGGGGGTTGTATTTATAGGCAAAAGCCAATGATTTTGAATTTCAAATGGTGGAGGCATTTTCAGGGCTGGCCAGAAGTCCTTTTTCGGCTGAGCTAGCTTGTAGCAGTGGCTCAAGTGGGCGTGGCCGACAGCTAGCTGAGCCAGTCAGAACTTTATCCAAAATGCCGTGCGGTTGACCTCATGACCTCGTGTGGCGTATTGAAATCTGTTATGCCGTGCGATGTAGAGGTGTGTCGTGCGGTATTAAGGGTCCAGTCCTGGGCTCTTGGGTTTGCTCGGGATTTTTGGGTTTAATTTGGGAGAGTCCCATTTCCAAGCTCTCGGAGGTATTCGTTTCCTTTATTTCATCATCGGGATATTTAAAGCACTTTCGAGACTCGGATTGGGGTGTCTACACATGTCATTGTGTTTAGTATGAATTAGTTGATTATCGAAACTTATTGGAAACATTCACTGCTATTTCGAATTCATGTATACGAAATACTTTTTGTATCAATCCATTTCAGTATTGATCTTGGGCATCATGGGTTTGCCGATAAAATCGAAGCACTTGTTTTGCTTCTTTAATTGCCCACTGAAATTTACGTGACTTTCTAGAATGAGAATTACTGTTGTCGTTTCTCATTCTTTACTCTATTGCCATCACTGAGAATTTGGATGCTTGAAGGGTAAATTTGATTCTGTTTGACCACTGTAGCTTTTAGACTGATTTACAGCCCCGTTTGATAACGGGTTTGGGGTTTGGGATTGGAGTAGTAATCCCATGGGACTATTAATAATCTGTTTGGTAACAAAAAAAGGTAGGACTATTAGTCCGTTGGGATGTCCAATCCGGCCTTTAGGGGGTATTAGCAATACCCAGTGGGACTTGGTATTCGTAGTTCGATCCCAACCCATTCTCATTACTAATCCCTTCTCATTACCAATTTCTTGTATCAATCCAATCCCATCATCTAATCTCATCTCAAACAAACATGATATTAATAATCCCATCATCTAATCCCATCCCAAACAAACATACTCATTATCAATCCCTTCTCATTAACAATCACATCTCACTACCAATCCCAATCTTAATCTCATCTCCTTACTAATATGGTATGTTTTGTCCTACTACATGCAAAGGAGACATCGGGAAAAAAAATGATTTTTCCTGTTTTGTTATTTATTCACAGTGAATATATTGGTCAAAACAAATGATGTTTCATACGCTTACTTGCATTATCATTGTTTCTTTTAAGACATATAAATCCAAGTTTTGATAATTGGATACTAGATCTCTAGATGTCTTCATACAGAGTACTATATGCATGATCAATGGAGTTTGACTTGATTTAAACCAATTTCGCTCTCGTAATTTTTGTTTACACTTTGATCATGACGTAGATTGACGATTGTGAAACTATACGGTGAATATGTGGCAGTTGTAGTTGTCCCATTAAAATTTGGTTGATGCCTTTTAAGATGACTTGAACGTTATAATTTTTAAGATTAGCCACAGCACCTTGAGATGTTATGATGTTTGATATTAGGAGAGAGTCACATATGGAGTAGTGATTGAAATGTGTTTGTGTTAATTGCATGACATCTACTATTTAGGTTGAATTGATAAAATTATTTATTTTTCCCATAGGAAAATAATTAGTTTTGTTTTCATATTTGTTTTCTCCCATATTGATGCTCAATTAAAGTTTTGTCACACTAGTGTTCTTAGAGAATAAAGACGTACATGTGCACAAAAAGTGTGAAGTACGTATACAATTATCTGTTGGGATAAATAAAGCGGACTCTAAGTGACTATAAGTTAGTCATGATTTATAGGGGATACCACATAAAGTTTTGTGAGGTTTGTCTATTGTAATACATGGAAGGTATGCTTGCTTAAATAGCATAACTGCCATGACTCGTGCTCAATCTTTCAACTATAGACCGTTATTTGAGCAGTTGTTTTATAGTCATATACAATACTTAGTATCTTTTAATGAAATCTCCCCAACATCACCATCTGAAGATTGGAACCTTTCTTTTCGAAGAAGACTACGCCCTTGGGAGGACAGTGTTCTGACCTCTGTTCAAGATAAGTTGAGAAATTTCAACTTAGTTCATTCAAGGGATGATCATCCTCAATGGACATTGAGTTCCAATGGATGCTTCTCTGTAAAAGCAGCTTATTCCAATTGGGAGATAAGAACCTTTCAATGTTACATCAGCCTTAGCTCCATTTGGAAAAATCTCGATCTAACAAGAATTGATGCTTTTGTTTGGCTAGCTGCTCAAGAAAAAATTGCTACCAGATCCGTATTAGTTGGGAGAAATATTATTCCTCCAAATCTTAGCAACTGCCCTATATGCTCTGCTTCTTCAGAGACACCTTCTCACTTGTTTCTCCTTTGCAACTTCACTTGGAATATCTGGTGCGATATCTTTACTTGAGGGAATATTTTTTGGATTTGTCCTTCATTTATCACTGGTCTGATCGATTTTTGGTTCCCCATTCTTTTCATAACTTAGAGGAAATTTGTTGGAACACCACACTTTATGCCAGTCTTTGGTCTATTTGGAAAGCAAGAAACGACCTTGTCTTCAACAATTCAATTCCTACTGTTGAGGAAGTGGTTGACCTTATCAAACTAAGAGTGACTTTTTGGGTTAAAGGGAGATGCAATCTTTCAATCTATTTTGTTGAAGACTTCAGAAGCCATTTGGATGGCATTAGAAAGAATAAAATCTGAGTCCTTTTGTAATTCTCTTTTTTTTCAACTCTTGGTTAGTCTTTTCTTCTTCTATTTTTGGATTGTTGGCTAGCATATGATTGGATTGGTTTTTTTCCTTTCAATGATGCTTGCCCTATCCTTCTCGATGTACCCATTAGCGAGTTTCTAATATAATTTCTTTGCCTATCAAAAAAAACAAAATACTTAGTATCTTCTACCCAGCAGATTTTGGTTGATTTGTCATGTGAGCCAAGTGGGAGAATGTTGGAATTTATTTATGTGGTTCAAATGCCACATCACCCATTATCGAGTTTCTAATATAATTTCTTTGCCTATCAAAAAAAAAACAAAATACTTAGTATCTTCTATCCAGTAGATTTTGGTTGATTTGTCATGTGAGTCAAGTGGGAGAATGTTGGAATTTATTTATTTGGCTCAAATGCCACATCACCCATTATCGAGTTTCTAATATAATTTCTTTGCCTATGAAAAAAAAAATTACTTAGTATCTTCTACCTAGCAGTTTTTGGTTGATTTGTCATGTGAGCTAAGTGGGAGAATGTTGGAATTTATTTATGTGGCTCAAATGCCACGTCAATCCTAATTATATTTTATAGTGTTTATGGTTTATAACTAAAATATGAGTATTAGATTTAAATAAAATATTGCTTAAATAATTGGTAACTATTCATGAAAAGGTTTGGTGACTATTCATGAATAGATATGGTGACTATCCATGAATGGGTTTAGTGACCATTCATATGTAAGGTTGCAACTATTAATGAATAAATGTCTTATTACTTCTTTGATAAAAGGAAGTATGAAGGGTACGGCTGTGTCCATTGGGTAAGGGCCCCGATCTATCTATATAAAGGTATGTGGTTACTATCAAATTACAAGTGTGAATACACTGATATAGATTAGATTGGAAATCCTACCCATTGCTCTCCAAAACAATTAGTGAGAGTTTGTGTTTGTGAAACATATTGGTTCAAGGTTGAAAAGGTTTTTGGGTTTCTCAAGACTTAAACACTATGGCAGAAGGTAAGTGATTTTCCGCTGCGTATTTATTTTGATTCTTCTACATAAGTTTATCTTTTGGTATCATAGCAAACCTTCATGTCATTTTCATTATATTTGAGTATAAAAATTTAAAAAAAATTTAGAAAAAGAAGATAAACTGGAACGTAGCCCCTTATGCTTACATATGCTTACACAAGTACCCACATTCGACCTTAAGTTATGACTTGTCTCATTTTAAACCCTGCATGTTACTTTTTATTAATGTTTAATATGCTAAATTTATGTCAAGACTAAGGTCCCGTTCCAGAACACTTAGAAAATAAGTACTTATTTCATATTTTCAAACTCAAAAATAATGTAAATAAAAAATTATTTTTTTATTTTTTTTGCACGGTATAAAAGATTTCGATAAGATCTATCAAACAAGATCCATATTGTTAGAAAAATTATTTGCATAAACATATTATTTTTGAGCTTGAAATTGCCTTCTTAAAAAATAAGTACTTATTTTTTGTTCCGGAACGGAGCCTAATTTATCCTTAATCAATGTTAATGTGGTTATAATGTGTATAAGTACACATTAACTACAACTCATTTATAAACAACTCATGTATAAGTTACAAAGATACTAGTATTAGATTTTTATGAAATAACAAAAAAACTAGTTTCTCATAATAAGTGAATGTTATTAGTATACTAGCTACAAATATAAAATTATATTAAAGATAGTAAGTAGACTTTATTTTAGAAAATAAACAAAAACCTTATAAGTTGAGTAATAACTTATTTAAACTTGAAATCTACACTAAAATTCAATTAATGAAATGTTTTCTGGAATCTATTTTTGCACAATTACATAATGACAGAATTACCTTTACACCTAGCTAAACGACTCAATTCAAATTTCAAAATTAATTAATAAAATTGCTTGTCATTAATAACTTAAGGGCAACGGTCCAACTTCACAAAATATTAGGCGGAAAGCTTGTGACTTGTATTGCCCAATTTATTCGTGCTACTGAAACATGATTTTTACTTGACCAATTTGTTGATTATGCTATTCTAGTTTGAATGTTGGGGGTTGGCTTCCCGAATAGAAAACATAGATGTTGACAGGTACAGGATAAAAGAAATGAGAAAGTATGGACTGGTAAAGGTCCTAGGAATGGTTGTAAGTTTAAAGGTCCTAGGAATGGTTGTAAGTTTGGGCAAGTGGAGATTGCTTGGGTACAATATCTTGGGAGACAGTGAAGGATCTCCGGATGCGGTACAGTACTCAGTGTCCGGTTTAGTGGTACGGTAAAGTACCCATAAAGATCCTAGGAACGGATGTTAAGTGTGAGTAAGCAGAGATTGCCTAGGTACAGTATCTTGGGATCGGGAAGTATCTCAGGATGCAGTACAGTACCAATTGTGCGGTTTAGGGGTATGGTAATGTACCTAGAGGTAGAATTGGGAGATAGTAAAGGATCCCAGTGACAAGAACGATCCCTAATGTTGAGTTGTCATGATGAGCTGTCCCCTTATCATGGTTGCAAGTACAGACTGAATACATAATTTAGTTGTTTCGTTTGTAACCCCGGTGCATGACAAATAAAGGGATAGTTATTCCATGGGACGGGCAAAGTTAGAAGATATAGGAGGAAATGATCTTGTGGATAAGATCTTAGAAGGCACTTAAGACTAATGGATAGTAAGAAAAGGTGGATGTGATATTTCCCGAATTATTATCAACTGATCTTGCTCTATTTACTATTTGCTTATCACATCATTATCTTATCTTCTTGTTTATATTATATGTATGAGAGGTGGAAGGATAGGATTATTCTACTTGGTGAATCTCATCACTCACGGTACGGAGTATTCTGATCCCGCGCCAGCCAAATTTCTTTTGCAGATAAACTAGTGGGCCATGTAGCAGACCAGCACTTTCTAGAAGAGACCCGAAGAGCAGAGACTGAGACAACCGTAAAACTAGATGGACGACTATAAAAATTTGCCCTTGAAACAAATCATGATAACTTCTTTGATCAAACAAAAAGATGCAGCCATTAACCAACATCATGTGGATCATGGCAATCTCCTGTTTAACAAATGATGACATGCGTCGCAGCGTACTTGATCAAAGATGATAGTAATGGATCTTACTGCAAATGAGTCGTCTCTTTCGACAACTCAAAGACTCCCGTATACGGCATAGTATAGACTTACAGTGAAGCGTGAATTGCTTACTAATTTTCCAAATTTTAGACTACCCTACTTACCCCTACGTCCCTACCTATAACGGTAGACCTACAACATCGGGGCAACCACCAGATGAATCATATTAAAGGAAACGTACTGCAGATTCATTAGGAAAACACTTTCACCTCCAATACTCATGAACAAAACCTCAAGGATAGCAATTAGCAAATCCATAAGAACTATAGCTGAATTTGCCATGCATTCCAAAGCATCTAATAATAATATTGATAGCCACAAAAGATTTCACTCCAAAATCAAAGGAACAAAGTTGAGGTGCAAAAGAACAAGAATCTCAAAGCATTCCTAATCTCCTAACAAATTAAACACAATGTCCCAAATAATCGATGGCATATCCTGCATACATTCCAAAATACCGACAAACCACTGGTTCACTAGTCTATGTATGTTGAGCTCCGACAAACCTGAATTCCAATGATCACGTAAACTTCAAGATGCAATTTTAAGTATATTACCATGAAGAAATATTTTCACCAAATATGAATTCTAGAGAGGCTTAAAGCTTAAGTACCTTGTGTAAGAACAAGTGATCATTAGTTTAATCCTAAGACCGACAGTAAATAGCTTGTGGATGCTGATGGATAATTCAGCACAGTTACGGTTTGAACTTCTCAACTATTGATCCCTTGGCATGCTTGACTGCCTCTCTGACCGTCTAATGTGACCTAAAGCATTCTATTCCCAATTAGAAATGAATGAACGAATTCAGCACAGTAAACATTTTGAAAAGCAAAAAAAAAAAAAAAAAAATACTCCTAGTAGACTGTTATCACTTATCAGATGTTTGGCACATACACTGGGGGACCTTTTTTTGCTTCAAACTCATTTAGGTAACAAATGATGATTCTTCACTCAAAATTAATAAATTGTTAGATACCATACACGGAGAAACTTGAAAAGAAAAGGACCCACCCACCCAAAGGAGAACATGATAGTAAGATTCGGCTAGAACGAAGAATTACCTCCGATTGAAACCAACAAGGTAACTGTTTTAGCTGATATATTTTTATCACCTCCAACCGGAATCATAAATTTCACCGTTGACTCCATTGCCATAATTTTTCCTGAATAATTCATGCTGCAGTTATGAAAGGAAGAAGTGAAACTAACACAAATGCAAAGCACCTAAAAAGCAGTAATCTATTGAGATAAAAGAAAAAATAACTGCATCCCAGAACAAGGGGGTAATTGTAAGTAATCCAAGAAAACACTAAATCATACAGTAATTATCACCCCCTCACCAATGTGGGATGATTTTACGCACCCCTCACCAAGGTGCACCGCACCCCCTCATCAAGGCGCCCCACAAAGCTCACTTTGCAAATTGACGTGGCCTCACCTCTCCTTCCTCTTGTGCACAACGAAGAGATCACCACTACTAACCAAATTTAAAGCAAAAGAGACCCTCTTTTTAATAGGCGCGCCTTTGACCTCATCAACCGATTTTGTCTCTTTGCTTGGAGCTTCCACGTGAACACCAACTCGTTGCATCTCTTTCCGGCTGGAATTTTGCACGACTTTCACACAGCTCACATGCTTGCCCACGAGCCCAAGCGTACCCTTTTGCAACTTGTTGCCACCTTGTTCACCCCCACGCATCACATGCACATTCACAATTGAAAACGGACATAACGAAAAGTACTTTGGGGCTAATTACTCCCATTTTACGGGCTGGCTGGTGTTAAGTTCTTAATTCAATGAACCGATCATGGGCTTACAACTAATAACCACCATCCATTTGCCAAACATGATAAAGTAATCCCCCACAATCTTGGCTCTCACTGCATTACAAGAAAATCTATATTCTTGATGCGTGATACCAAAAAAAAAAGTCGAAAATCCACATAAATCATCTACAATCCCTAAATAACAACAGGACCTTTGCAGCGTAAAAAGGGTTTAGAAAATTTGTTCTAGTCCTAGACATAAGAAAAAAACAACACTAGAAAGTGGAACCAAAGCCCTAAGGATTGAGCGGAGGCGGCTCTTTTAGAAACACCTTCAACGGCTTGAACAGCAAAATAAGAAAAACACGGCAGAATCACTAATCGGGCATTCAAACATAAGAAGAACTGAGAAAAGGTAAAAAAAAATCATATTCCGTCCTTCCCATTTTCATTGTCCATTATTCTGTTTGTCTTTTTTATGTCTTTTGTCTATATCTTTTAATGAAGATCTTAAAAAATATGCAATATGAATTCTTATTTGATAGATCTCAATTAGTTCTATAATACAATGTTTTCAAAATTATAAAAAATACTATAAATTAGAAGATACAAATAATTAAAAAATAACACGCAAGTTAAAAAATAGACAATAAAAATAGGACGGAGGGAGTATTATTTCCTATTATTTTAAACAAATATAGGTAATTAGAAAGGGAATGGCATATATGTTTGAGCGGACGAGATATTGAAAATTTTGCATCATAACAATAGAATCAATCCACTGTGTGAAGAAAATTAATCCAGACCGTCATACAAATTCAACCAGAACGAGAGAGAGAGAGAGAGAGAGAGAGAGAGAGAGAGAGAGGCGGCCACATCGGTGTGAGAAGAGAAAAGCTAGGGCTTTTTCGCTGCTTTGGGTGCGGACGGGAATTATCGCTTCGATGGCAAACTTGTTACCCTGCGCGTTCTTTTTTCCTCAACCGGGCAAAAAATTGACTATACTGGGGTTTCTCGGAACGAAAGTTTAGAACCACCACACCCCGTCCACTGCATGGCCACAGCACGTTGTATGGGATTCACTCTGGATTTCACAAAAATACAGAAAAAATATTCATAAATTTTAAAATTTTTATAGGACCCCATAAACA
This sequence comes from Rhododendron simsii, assembly GCA_014282245.1. NCBI lineage: Eukaryota > Viridiplantae > Streptophyta > Magnoliopsida > Ericales > Ericaceae > Rhododendron > Rhododendron simsii. The sequence goes on along the minus strand of CM024960.1, from coordinate 18,681,443 downwards.
CTTATTTTAAAATTTATGAGTATTTTTTTTGTATTTTGTGGGGCCCACCCAAGATGGACCCCACACGATGTGCGGTGGCCCACGCAGTGTCTGGCGTGCAGTGTTCCTGGCATGACTGTTTTCGGAAACGTGGGGAAAGAAAAACCTTGTTTTGATCAAATATACTTAAAAACAAGGCTATGGTTGGATGATAGGAATGAAAATATAATTCCAAATCATTAATCTCAAAAAATTAAAAATAAGGCTATGGTTGGATGATAGGAATGAAAATATGATTCCAAATCATTAACAGTTGGAACATATTGGATTAATGAACGTGATTCAAACTGAAGGCTAACTGAAGATTTCTTAACTCTACGTAACTAAACAAAAATTGGGGAAGCGCAAGAGTGATGAGAGAGGAAGAAGCGAGTAGGAGCGTCTGACATGCAAAGGATCAGAGCTAGCAGTGCAACCGGTGACCGACGGACAGGATGCAGACTTGCAGTGGTGTACTCTTCTGGCTCCATAACAACCACAGCCACAACAGCAGCAGCATCAGACTCGGAAGGGTTGGAGGGCGAAGTGAGAGAGCACTCTACGGAGGAGGAAGATCTTTCTCTTGAAACACCATCTCAGGAAAGTTGAGATACTTATTACTTATAGGTACGAATAAACCTATCCCATCATTCACAAACCACTCTAGTTAATAAACTTTTGCCTATAAATAAAAAAAAAGAAGAAGAAGAAGTTGTGTGTTCATGTACTGGTAGGCGGTAGCTATCCAACAAATTAAGTAATATGTTGTGCCTTTTTAATGTTGTCAAATAAGAAAATTTATAGTGACGAATTTCTCTTTGTCAAATAGGTGATACGTATTAATGACACCTTTGTAAAAATAGTTGTCACAATGTAATTTTAGCTACACATTTTTAGTAACACCCTTGTGACAGCAAATTTTGCATCACTTACTAAAGTATTTCAGTGACAATATTTGAACGTTTAGTTACAATTTTATTTCCTTGCAGCTATAGGCCAATTTTCCTGTATATATGTAGACGTAGAATTAAAACTTGAAGAATTCATCACCATTTGAAAAGGGGAGAAAAAAAAAAAACACTTAAAGCAGTAGTAATAGATTTGGACATTTGGTTCTATGGATATTAATTTTCTTAGAACAAATAAAAGTTGTTGGAGAACCCTCATTTAATGACTTAATTAATTGTCACTACAGATCAAGATGATATTTACAATCTGTTTAACTCATCTACATAGATCCTAACAAATTTCATGTATCCGGTAGTAATTACTACTACAGTAGTGCTACAGGTACAGCAAATCCCGTACAACAATTGTATACAGATCTATTTTATGCCCGTCTCGGGTCCCATAAAGATGATCGAAGTTGCTCATTTTGTTCAAAATATATTGTTTAGCGTTTCTGTAAAAAATCATCTTAATCTGATAACGGTAAGGGCATTTACAAATCATCCAACTTTGCTTAATTCAGAAATTCAGGCTAAATTCTGAAGCAAAGTTGTATGATTCTTAAACGCCTTTACCAATTTCGGATTGAGATTATTTTTTTCAGAGACCTTAAGCAAAATATTTTGAACAAAATGAGCGATTCCAATCATCTTTGTGGAATTCGAGACCGGCACAAAATGGATCTGTGCGTGGCTGCTGTACAAAGTTTGTTGTACCCTTAGCATTATTGTTACTACTACTAGTATTGCTATACTAAATTTCAGTAACACTTGACTCTCTCCATCATTTCTTATGCGTGACGTCAGTACCATTTTGCAAACAATGGTGCTAGTACCACACCCAAACTCACACAAATACGTACCATAGCACGCCCTATCCCAGCCACCCTCAGGATACGGAAAGTCCATGGGTACATACATTCATGTACTTAAACGACGTACATACGCATTTTAGATCCATTTTGAGTTCTACTCCAAGCCACTCATTTTTTTAAAAATAGTTTGTTTACGGTCCTTGTAAGAAAATCAATTCAATCCGATATCAGTAAAAACGTTTACGAAACATCCAACTTTGCTTTAGAATTTAGGCCTGGATTCTATAGCAAAAGTAAATATTTCATAAACGTTTTTATCGATATTGGATTGAGATAATTTTTTACAGAGATTGTAAATAAATTATTTTGAACAAGATGAACGGCTCGAATCTTTTTTGTAAGACTCGAGACAGTTTTGAAGTGCATATGCATGCAGTGTATGTACCTATAACAGCACTCCTCGGGATAAGACCTTATGTAATCATCAAACATAGCCTTGTATTCAACTAAACTTAAGAGATACGGAGTATATAGGCAGTTAAATTGTGAGAGGTTTTTTAGGTTTTAAAAATTTTGTGTGATTCAATAGTTGAAAATATATTCAACAAAAGAGCATACTATTTTTTCGCATAGAAGATCTCGGGCCACCCACAAAAGAGGGGCTACACGTTAAGAAACCAAAATTACGTACAAAATAGGAGCATCTAAGCAGAAGGAGAGAGTTTTGTCCGGACCACACTTCTTTAGACAACTGGCGGCTTGGGCGAGAATTGTAATACTGCATACCACAAGTTGGTTTTTCATGGGACCGCTCATTATTTTTTTAAAATTATTGAACGATTTTGATCTTTTGTGCGGGGCCCATTAGGCCTCAAGTGCCGTCAGTTCCCACATTCAGTTGCCGTGGCAAAGTTCATTTCTTCTAAGGCTACTAAACAAATTAAGTTACTCGAGTTTAAACTCATGTTCATTTATTAAAAGCTTAAGATTGGTTTGTTACATAAATAAACCAAACTTGAACGTTTTTTTTATAGCTCGTTAAGATTCCAAATCAAGCTTCAACAAACTACTACTTGGAATGTTCGGCTTGTTATACACAAAAAAAATCCTTGAGATCAACTCGTGTTTGACTTGATTAAAGCTCGTTTGAGATCGGCTCGCGTCATAAACATTCGGATGACTTGGCCAAAAATTCATCATATTTATATTGTTTGAACTCAAAGGCATGCGTCTTTTGCAATGAAACACAAGGACAAGTGTGTTGCATGATTACTAAAATACCCTTTTTGCAAAACTAGTGAAAGTTCGCTAATAACTTCAAGTTAGTGAAAGTACCTAAAACTTTAGGGTACCCTATGAAAGTGTCAAAAATTCTAAACCTTAGGATACCTTATAAAAGTGCCTAAAACATTAAACCCTATGAAAGTACTTAAACCACTACAACCCTATAAGTGAAAAATGCACCCTAAAATTTTATAAAAGTGTCTAAACCTTAAGGTATCCTATCATAGGGTAGTTTTGTCAATGAAAACAAGTTTTGGCCTTATAGCTTAACAACTCAAAAAGTTGAAGGACTTCAACTGAATACTATTTTGCTGGCGTTTTATCTCCTAAATGGAAATTTTTTTTCTGTATTTACGGCTAATTTTCCCGTTAATTTTTCATCTTGGCAAATAGTAAATATTTTTGGGTTTCTATCGTCAACGTGAATTTTAAATTCTAAAATTTGGAAGAAAAACTGAAACCAAATTTACCGAAAAACCTGCACTTCCATTTAAATTCCGTAGGACCCAAAAAAAATATTTTTTTTAAGATTAAGGAATAATGGTTAAAAGTTCACCAATAGGAAAGTCCACTTGCATTAGGGGTGTTTCTCTAATAACAACAAATTGTAGACCACAATTTTTTAAATTTGTCCTTATTCAAATTTTTTTTGTGTTTGTTTATTTTGCGCCAAATTTTTATGTAATATTGGTTTGTCTTCGACGAAAAGAATAAAAAAATAAAAAATTAGTATGATTTTTTAGACAAAAGTTGGGAAAAATATCAAAAGAAAAGCTCAAAAAGTCAATTCTTAAATATTTTTAAAAAAATTTGTGTAAAATTTATTAATTTTTTTATTTTTTCGATTTCTCTTACTAAGACAAATCAATTTCAAATAAAGTTGTGTAAAATTTAAAAAATGAGAAAAAAATTAATAAGAACAAGAATTGATATTCGCGCTCTTTTTTTTTTACTAATGATGCTCCATTTTTAATGCGAAATTACTAGTAATTTCATGAACAAAATAGAACGCCATCAAAAAAAAAAGGGAGCGCGAATATCAATTTTCTAACAACAAAACCAAAAATTTTTGGTTAGAAAAGTTGTTGGTTAGTGGTAAATATTTCTTTTTTTTTATTAAAACTTTTGCACACTGATTTCCAAAATTCTCCAATTGCATGACAGCCGCAGCTGCTGCCAAGGAAGTCATTGGCTGGACTGGACACAATGGTTCAACAAAGTGCACACTGGGCGTAATTTGGCCTTTGAATGTTTCAACTGCCCCCACACCCCCTACCCTTTAAAACAGTGCACCACCCAAGAGCAAAATGAGAGAGAGAGAGAGAGAGAGGAGAGAGACCAATAAAGGTTAGTAATTCTTCTGCCCAAGACTGCGGTTGCAATATATGTTTTCATTTGATCAATTCTTGCTATTACATCTTTCAACCATTATGCTGGAAATCTTGAAGAAAAAAGAAACCCATTATTCTGGAAACAAATCTGCAAAAGATCCTACTCATATATAGTAAAGTTTCGTTTTGCCCTTTTTATTGTGTGATTTCCGTTGGGTTTCTTGCAGTTTGTGGTGCTCTTAGTTCTCTCTCTCTCTCTCTCTCTCTCTCTCTCTCTCTCTCTCTCTCTCTCCAAAACCTCGTTTAAAACCTCAAGGAGCAACAGAGGGGAAAATAGAGAAAGAGAGGATTAGACGACTGTCTGGTGGTGTTGATGCTAATTTATTGAATATATAAAAGCATCAAGGCAGCTCTGGCTCTCTTCCCAATCTGTTTTAATCTCTTCCATGCGTTTAAGATCAAAGAGGTATGTTTCTTCTTTACCCATATGTGTATCTTATTTAACGTGTCCTGTCCATATGTATGTAATCGATAGATAAAGATTTGAATTTGATGATTTTGTGAAATGGGTACCAAGGGTTTAGGGTTTTGGCTAAACAGAATCGCTAAGCATTTATCTATATATATTTCTTTGATTTTCTTGATATGGGTACTAATGGGTTTAGGGTTTTTAATTTTTTAATTTTTGTGTGGGTTGATCTATATGTGCAGGACTTGTTCTGGTGTGGAGTGCTTTGGGGCTTTTCATTTAAAACGCTTCTTCTTTTCAATCTTAAGCCCTAGGGTTTTTGGTTTTTCTCTGGACTGAGATTTTACAACAGATTGCTTCAATTTCTTCTCATTGGTGCATTGGAGGTTTAGCGTTTTCTATTCCTGGAACATTGGTGAGAAGATGCCAGGGCTTCAGAGACAGCTTTCGAATCAAAATATGAACAGCAAGAAAGTAAAGAAGGAGAAAAAAGACAATGAGAATTCCTTGAATCGAACTAGAATAATTCGTGTTATTTACGATGATCCTTATGCCACAGATTCTGGCAGTGACGATGATGAGCAAATCTATGGTAATGTGAATGTGTTTCCAAGAATTAAGCGTGTCGTTAGGAATATCGTTATCCCTCCAAAAGATTCTTCTGTAGGAAATTCTTCGCAGTCATGTAGCAATGAAGGGGTAGCTGATAAAAAGTTGGGGGAAAATACAAAGACACAAAAAGTGTCGTCTATATACAAAGGTGTACGGAGAAGGAAGTGGGGAAAATATGCTGCAGAAATTCGAGATCCTATTCTAAGAAAACGGCTTTGGCTTGGTACATATACGACTGCGGAAGAGGCTGCCAATGTGTATCAGAGAAAGAAGCTTGAGTTTGAAATGAAGATTTTGGCGGAGAGGGTTGAGAATGTGAATCCTTGTGTTTCGGAAGAAACCAATTATTTGTATTCTCATCCATCACCCTCATCTGTTCTTGATGTCTCCACAACATGTATTACCAATGGCATTGGCAACTCAACCAATGAGGAAAACAATCTGATAAAATCTGTGGTGAAGAAGGAAGCCAATTTGGTACAGATTGAGGAAGAAGAGCCACCCATTTCAGCATTCTTAGGAGGCTCAATTTTCTCACCCCCAGTCGGTCAAGAACTCGAATTTGGTTTTAACAGTGAATTGTTACCAATTTATGATTTTGAACAAGCCCCGATTTCAGAAATCTTGGAATATCTATCAATATCTCCGCTGCTTGATTTGGGATTCGAGAGTAATTTGCAATGCTGTAATGATATCGGACAGTTTTTCAATGGTCAAGGTCATGAGGTAGACATGGACTATCCAATTTGTGAGGTTCAAGATGGAGAAGGAATTGGTGTTCATGACTTTGATTTTGAGCTAGACGAAGAGGAGCGTGCTTGGGTTGATGAAGCCTTGAATTTAGCCTGTCCATAAACTTTTGCAGTTGAGGTGGTAAATTCATCAAAAATATTCGAGTGTTGTGAAAAAAGAAATGAGAACTAGGAACTGAACAGTCCTGTCTGTCCCGTTTTTGGGTCCTTCCGGTGCTCGTTTCAGTAGCGGAATGAGTTGGTGAGAGTGGGAATTGGTCCTTGTGAGTAAAAGTTTCGGCTTTTGAGGAGGGTGAATTGAGAGAGTTCTTGGGTTTTTTCTCTGTGCTTTTAGAGCCGTCCAAGATTTTTCCAGCTCTCTGTTACAGTAGTTGAGTAATTATTGTTATTCGCAGAAGAACTTGTTTAATCTTTGAATTCGAATTTTGGCTTTTTGTTTTCTGCTGCACTTTTGGTGTGGCTGGTTGATTCTCCCACGGTGTAAGAAGTTTGAGTAATTGTCTGTTGTCTCCTTCTTCTTCTTCGTTCTTTCTTTTTTCTCTTGCATTGCATGGACCTTTCTGCAATCGTGACTTACTTTCCCCACACGGGGTTATTAGCGTTTGCAAGAGGGAGGTTTGTACATAGGTGTTAAATTATAGTACTCCAATATTGTAGTATTTTTTTTTTTAAAGGTTACTTCGAACTTTTTTTTGATATTCCAAACCGTCGATAAATTTAAAAGTTCAGCACATTTGACATGACTTGTTTTGGCTTAAAAAATGGCATAGGAGCAGCTCATGCCAAATCCACCTTGGCTTAAAAGGCATAAAGGTCGACTGGTAGTGTCGAGTTTTGTTAGTTACTCTCGCTTGATAAGATTTAACATATTTGGTTGGAGATGCTATATATGCATGTGCGTGTGTATTAGTTTGTTTTTGTTTTTACTAAAAATGGATCGCTCCTGTTAAGGAGATCCGTCCCAGATAGTAACAAAACATTCGCGTCAAGAGATATCGGGTTAGGAGATATTCACGTCAGGAGGTATCGGCTTAAATCAAGGAAAGTGGTTGTGATAATTGGCCCACTTTCTAGATCATGTTGAGCAGTTGGAGGAAGTTAAATAAAACGTAGAGAACATGAGACATGTGTCACATGGAGAAGCCAATCGAGAAATATTTCGGGGTTGTTTTCCTATATTAATTATTATGTGTTGGAAATAAATATATTTTAATTATGATCAGGTCCTACTCACTAACACATGTTGAAATGGTTTGAAGGAAGTTACAAAAGAGTGGGACACTTGGCGACCCAAGTTTTATCTTTAATACTAGCAAATAAAGAGGGTGAACTTCTTCAAGGGGGCACATGACAGCTTGGGAGGGCTTTTGGAGGAAGTGGACAGGAGATAGGGATCGCATTCGGAACGGATATGGAGATTTTCATTCCCGATCCCCGAAACCGATATGTTACCCATATCCAGATGCGAAAAAAAAAATGTTCGTCACTTCACAAACCTCACTTCCCTTCTCTGATTATGGTTGGGCATCATTTCCACCAATAGAAGAAGAAGAAGATATATAGGATGATGTTGTGGTTGCCCCCCCATCTCTGATCGAACTGACTATCCAGGATTTCCCAAATTTGGAGAAGCTATCTTGCAAGGAATTTCAAAACATCCCCTTTCTTTTCAAAACATTCCCTCTCTCAAAGAACTTCATATCTGGAGTTGCCCCAAGCTCACGACCATTACAGAGCTATGGCTGCTTCCTTTGCTTTCGGCTCTGTGGATCTGGAATTGCCCCAAGCTGGCATCGTTTTTTGAGGAGGAGCAAGGAACAGAGAGAGAGAGAGAGATCTCACAATCGTTTGTCGGTGCCGAATCGCCACTCTCTGGTCTGATGTGGTAACAAGAGGAGTGGGATTGAAGTGAAGGAGAAAACCCCAGAAGTATAATAAGGTGTATATATATACGTAGGGGTATTTTTGTAAATAAACTATTTCGGTTCGGTTTTGGGTAACGGTTCGGATATCAGCAGAACCATAACCGAACCGAACCCATTCGGTTATCTCCTATCCTCCACCATATCCGCCCCCACTGGGAATTTTTCGGTTATGGTTCGAGGAAAAAAAGCGGCTACGGTTCGGGTACCCATTCGATTCGATCAAGATTGCCATCCCTAACAAGAAATGTGCATCATGATGTCCAATTTTTTCTCATCCTACCCAAGGAGGATGATGGCCTATAAATATGAAGTTTTTTTTGATTTTGCAAGAGGTCCTCGCACCAACGGCAGCCATAATATCTTAGAACTTAGTTCAAGCCATGGCTTTTGTTTTTAGTTTAGTATCATCTCTATTCTATCTAGGTAGAAGAATTTCGCAAAGTAGTTAGTTATTTTTTCCTATCTTCTTCCATTCAATGCAAGTTCTTTCTTTTTCTCGCACTTTGTTTTTTTAGTTTCCTGTTAGATTAGAAGTTTTCTTCACTGAGACAAGGAGAAAAAACAAAAAACCAAAAGTCGCTTCTCCTTAGGTGCAACAACACCATCGACACTTGGAGCAGTCTAGCTTCTGGCACGCTCGCAATTTCTCATTACGTCCGCTTGTGGGCATCCACTCTCACATGCCTACTTTTGTTGGAGTTCTTTTTCTCCTCCTCCTTGGGAAAAAGTGCGACAACAGTTTCTTGCATAAGTGACTTTTTAAATTGGTACCGCAAGAATGACAATAATATTAAGGTCACTGTGTGAATACATTAAACAGGGTGGGACTAAGGATTAAGGAAGCATCACTCTGCATTGTGTGTGGGCCCGTACTCATTACGAGTGCATGTGGTGCAAGTATTTGTGTAACTGGATGTATCCTTAGTTTTCAATTATCTACTTAATCAGTTAGGATAGAGGGAAAATTAGAGTTTTTAGAGGTTCTCTCTTGAGCCCACTTTCCCGTACAGATTTACAATTGCTGGACATGTTTTCGATGTTTGTGAGATGGTGAAGTTGCTGCAACATTCCAAAGTGAAATAGTTTTATTTTTTGTGTAATCTCTTTTTTTTTTTTTTTGGATAATATTTTTTATTTTTATTTTTTTTTGTGTAATCTTACATGTCCGGAAACCTGACTTTGGAATTTGCTTTAACGTGGGATTGGAAATTGTTTGAAATGGGACCTATGTTGTGTTGAATAATTAGGCCGATGGTGGGAGCGGGATTTGCTTTTCTTGCTGAAATATGATGATAATGATAGATTAAATTATTCAAAAGGGCTGTTGAGAGACATGCTAGATCTTCTGCCTCGTTATAGGAACCTTGAAAATCAATTAAAGAAGAAAGTAATGATCGAAAGTTCTATACTTCGATCTATTTCTTAATAACTGTTGTATGGTTGACTAAAATTAAAGCAGCAGCCAGTCCCAGCCCTGCCCTGCCCTGCCCTGCCCTGCCCTGCCCAGTTTAGTTGTGTTGTGGTCAACAGAAAATAACTGAGCTTGTCGGCACTTTAGGAGAAAACCACACGGGTGCCACTTTTTGAACTTTACTCAATAATAGCTTCGGTTTACCTTGTAGATTTCGTTGAAATACGATGTTTGGTTCAAAATGATGTTAATTGAATAGCAATAGGTACGTGAATGACCCCAAAAGCAAATCGAAATTGGGTTAAGTACAAACTAGATTGAAACGTGGTAAAAAAGTTATTTTTGTGTTTTGATCGCATATAATTAACAAGTAACCCTCTCTGCGGTCAGAAACATGAGCATCTTGATCTCTGAGATTAGAAAGCAACAACTGAACCCCACTTAATAGACTTTCCAATTGAAGCTTCAAACACTAAATTTTATAACACATTTGAAAGTTGAGGTAGCATTTTGTTGTCTACGAAGTATTTCAAACATCAAACCAGCCTTTAAATTGTTTTTCCTCCTTCGATGTTCATACTCCACCTCCTGGCACCAAATTAGTACTTCCTCTGTCTTATAAGTTTTGGCCGGTCTGCAAAACGATGTCTTAAAAAGAATATGATTTTTCTAAAAATAATTTAAATTTTTTTCACAAATTAAAAGAACTCATTGATAGTAGTATCTAGTAAGTTGAATTTTTTTTTTTATTTTTTCTATTATTTAAGATTCTATTTCGTGGACCGAACAAATATTTTGAGACGGAGTGAGTATTGTACTAACAAAAAGTTTGAAGTGCTTTTTGCAGTATGCTTAAATATGTTACAAAAGAGATAATAAAAGCTTAGTAAAAAGCTATTCCTAAAAAGAAATTGATATTTACACTTTTTTTTTTCTTTTTGTCGAAAGAAAAAAAACTTTCAATATAAAAAATAAAAAAAGAGTGAATAACAAAAAAGAAAGTGTGAATATCAATTCCCTTCCTAAAATATCAAAATTTGAAGATTTCTTATACCATAAAATACTACTCTCTCCGTCCCATAAAGTTTGACACTTTCATTGTTTAAGCCCTATGAAAAAATTATCTATATGTTTTAATCCGTAATGTTTTTTATAAGTAATATTTATCTTGTTTGATAGATTTTAATTTGTTCTATTAAACAAAATTTAAAAGATCATCTAAAACATTATGGATTGAAAAATATATGCAATTTAAAAATGACGCACATTCTCAAAAATGCCAAATTTTATGCGATGGAGAGAGTATTTTTTTGGCTTGATCTGTTATTTTCCTTGTCATCCCTCCCTTTCCTCCACCACCTACTTTTCACTTTTAGTTTTTACCAACCACCTTGAATGTTTGCAGGTTTTCCTCTCCTCTAAGTTCTAGTGCCGCCCGCCCCCGCCCCCCCCCCCCCCCCAGACAGCTCCGGGTCTATTTGGATGTGGATAAGGACTGGGGGTATTAGTTATAAAGAGAGGATGAGATAATAAAGGGTACTTCCTCCCTCCCCTTTTTAAAATTCAGTATTTCATTTTGGACTGTCCCTTAATGAGTGTCCATTTTATAAAGTTAGTGGGTAAAAGTTGGTACATTTTTAATTTTGCCCATAAAAGTAGATTTCATTTTGAAAAATTAGTGAGTAAAAGTGTAATGATAGTGTCTTCACAGAGAGTAAATAAGGAAATTAGAGGTAAAAGTTGATGTGAAAGGTATAATGATGATATTTTCTTAATAAGTTCGAATTACGAAGCAGAACATTTAAAAAGGGACAGAGAGAGTATTATGTAAGAAGGGTGAGCCCACATTGATGTGACGGGAGGATTAAATAGTACTTGGTTTGGATGAGAAATAAAATGGGGGGATAATCTTGTTTTGTAGTTGAAATGAAAGAGAGAGGTAGTATTATCCGGGGGTATTATGTAATAACACCTAATAACCTCCTCATAAATAATCCCCCCTCCGGGGGTATTAGAGGGTACAATAGAATTATGGCCTGTTTGGATGGAGTATTGTAAATGGGTGTTGTGTTATCCCCCACTTTAATACCCAGGACCCACCTTTATATCCCGTTTGGCAGCCAAAAGTGGAAGGGGTATTTCCTTCACCCCTTGTTCCACTACACCACCTAATACCGCCTGTGGGGGTGTTGGAGATGGGCTGCCTTCGACCAGTTGCTATGGAATCCCTCCAAATCCCCCTTTTTTTCGGACGAATCTACCCCTCCCAATCCCCCTTTCCCATCCCAGGTATCCATTTTCTAAGCAAAAGCAAAACAAATTAAGTGTTTTAAATTTCAATCCGTTTGAACTAGTGGAAAGATTTTAGTTTTTTGATCATTTTATCCTAAATGGTCATAATTAAATTTTAACTCTACAACTCTCGTTTATTAGCCCTAAGAAAGTAGTACAACCAAATATCTTAGGGCTAACCAACGAGAGTTCTATAGTCAAAATTTAATTATGACCCTTTAAAATTAAATGATCAAAAAAATAAAATCTTTCCACTCATTCAAACGGATTGAAATTTGGAACACTTAATTTTTCAACCTACAGTTTATATATTAAAAAAATTAAGTGCTCTAATTTTCAATCCATTTGAACCGATACAAAGATCATATTCCTCTGATCATTTTATAGTAAATGGTCATAATAATTTTTGGTTTTAGGGCTCTCGTTGGTTAACCCTAAGATATTTGGTTGTACGACTTTCTTAGGGTTAATCAACGAGAGTTCTAGAGTTAAAATTTAATTATGACCCTTTAAAATTAAATGATCAGAAAAATAAAATCTTCCCACCCATTCAAACGGATTGAAATTTAAAACACTTAATTTTTTTTGCTCAGCTTTCCCCCAAATCAAGCTTTGCACTTTTTTTCTTTTTTCTGTCCATTGCAACTCAAAAAAGCACGTATTTATTCTAATTATAATGAAACTAACAAATTTTGTCATAAAATACTGCATAAGGGTTAAAAAGTCATTTAACAATTTTTTACATCAATCCCCCTCCCTTGTACCCCCTTTCTAATATCTCATCCAAACCAAGTACTATTTAATATACCCTCCATAAACATCACATCAATGTGGGTCATCCCTTATTAACCAATACCCCCTACCATCCAATCCCCCTTCTTACATAATACCTTCAAATCTAATTCCGCATCCAAACGAGCCCATAGGGGCTTAGCTAATACCCCCTACATTTTACTTCTCAAAAAGGGGATATCACAATCCCCTTCACAGTGATGCATCCAAATAGGCCCAAGTTTTGCATCCAAGGGAAGCTAACAAAACATGTGACAAACATGTGCCAAAAATTTATTTTTTTTGGACCAAACACTATTAGGTCTATTTTCATGGGCAAATATGACCCTTTTCCTGCACTTCCTTTCCCTTCGTCTACACTTATAAAAACCATCACTAGAGACATTTTCTTTTCGGTGTTTCTTGCCACACATATCGACTCTTGTGCTTGTGCATTACTAGCTAAAAGAAAATTTTCCCCTATACCTCCAAATATCGAGGAACACAACCACCATTATGTGGTGTTATTTCCTTCATTCAAAATCTAGAGCATTGGTAATGCACAAGTTATAAGAACAAAACCTTAAGAATTAAACAAGCAAGGTACAAGAAAAATAAGTAAAATTAGTCAAGAAGTTTGCTATTAAGTTTATTTATTTATTTTTGGTCAAAGGGAAAGCATTTTGCTATTAAGTTTATACAACTGGATGAAGCAGGAAAAATTAAAGTCATGAATTACAATCTCTATTTCCTCTCTAACATCGTAGAAATTTCTCACATTGTAACTTCCGGTTCTAAAACTTTAGAGCTAGCAATTTGACTGAAACGGATCAATCACCCAAATAGTCAGGGCAGCAGTGCACAAGTAACGCTGCCCAATGTTATACTACTAGTAAATAACCTTTACTCTTGCATAACTCCACTACTTTGTCCGATGGGGATAAGGAAAATCCAATGTTCTAAAAGTCGCTCGGCGCTAGTCGGGCGGTCGGCCACCTTCGAGCAATTAATCAGTGCATATTAATTAGTAATCGGCGATTAATCATTATTCGGACCTAATCGGATAGGCCCCGCCAGCTATTTAATCGGTGATTAATCGCCAATTAATTTCTTGTTTTAGAACACTGGGAAAATCCCGTAAAAAAATTGACTACCACATAAAATATTTGGAGCTCTGAGTACGTTAATGGCCTTGGATCGGTGGCAGAAGTAATTTCTCATTGACATCATCAGCAAAAGCCAGCTCACATACGAGGGCCAAATGATCGCTGCCCCATTTCTGCAAAGTAAAATCTAATTTTGAGTACATCATGCGGAGGAGTTCAAGATGAAGAAAACAGAAAAGATCTGAGCATATGGAACACCAAAGTATACCACTACAAAAAAAAGAAAAGAAAAAAGACTGACACTTAAGTTTTAAAGCACTGCAACATTGACCACAAGAACCATATTAGAGACTCATGTATTCATTTACTTCTGGTCTCTCAATCCACTCTGATATCCAGATTCCAGGAAGAAGAAAATTATTAAAGATTGAAAGAGGCACACATCAAAATGGGTCACCCAAGTTCTCTCTCTCTCTCTCTCTCTCTCTCTCTCTCTCTCTCGTGTGCGCGCATATACTCCCTCCGTCCCAAAATGGATGTCCATTTTTGGGATTCTAAAAAAACTAGGAGACAAAGTCGTTATCCTTTTCAAGTTATAGCTTTCCAAAAATGCCCTTCAATCATAACTTTTGTCCCTTTTAACAAGTGGTTTTCCCCCTCTTGACTTTCCAAAATGGACAACAAATTTGGGGCAACAAAAAGCGTCAAAATGGTCATCCATTTTGGGACGGAGGGGGTATAATGCAAATACCGAGGTGTTGCTCTTAGGGTTCGGTATCGATATTGATGTTGTCAGCCATACTCACAAATTATGTAATTTATGTGCATTAGATAAGCCTGGGAAAAGCTAACTGGCTGGGTTTCATATTCACCAGCTTAAGCACCTCACTGCAGTGGATTATTCAGCTTATTTAAAGCGTAAACAATGCTGACAGGAAGAAAGTTACCTTACTCGGTAGTCCACCCATTTGTCTGAGAATATGAATTGGTAGGGTGTCGAGAACTCTCAAAGGTACAACCTCCCGAGTATGCCTGCTAACCAATGAAATCAGTGAATAATATTTATGTACGGAAATATGAATATTCTGGTTCATGTAGTAAACATACCATATATAATCAACAGTTCCCATGAACTTGGAGTGATAAGATGTTGCCAAGGGTTCCCCGTGGTTATCCCTAGTTATCTCGCATCCCTGGGTAATTGACTCGACGTGTATTTTTTTTTATCAGTATATGCGGCACATTTAAGTAATACATAAGAACTAGAGACATTTCATCGATCCTATCCTGGTCAAGCACATGCACAATCAACTTCTTTTGCAAGGAAATTTCAGGTGAAAGTAAAAAGCGGTAGCATACAAGATAATACAGCTATTAAAGTTTTCAAAAATCTTACATGAACTCCAGGGTATGCACTGCAGAGATTTAAAGGGTGTCTAAGATGAGTTGCTCCTTCAGTCCCCGTAGCAAAACATAATTCTTCACAACTCCATCTATAAATCGGGGGCCTTGAGACAGAACTCCAAAAGCTGCATGGGCATAAAAATCAATCGATTAAATTGCTTATATCAAACATAGAATTAGATTACTCGACCAATGCATGATACCGTAACACCTGAGAAGTAACAGAGAATAATGCCATTCTTTTCCATAGAAACTACAATCACAGCAAAACTTCTTTTCCTTCCAATTTTCGCATTCAAATGGATAATCTCATTTCCATTATGTTTAACTTTCTCCAGTAGGGTTTCTGTTGGTGGAGGAGCGGCATCCCCCACAAACAACAACCACCCCCCCCCCCCCCCCCCCCCCCCCCCCCCCCCCCCCCCCCCCCCCCCGCGTCCCTCCCTCTCTTCTTTTTCTTTCTCTCCCTCTCTTCCTAATCAAATAAGTTTGAACCGGTCCTCTTCTCACTTTAATTTTATTGGCGTGGAGGCGTTTTTCCGGTGGCGGGTGGTGGCGGCAGTATTGAGTGGGGTTTGAGCGGGATAGGCGGAGGGAGGGTTTTCGGGGGTTGTGGCTGTTGTTGGTTGAGGGCTGTGGTTGGGCGTGGATGGTGGAGCTGGCAGTGATGATGGGTTTGGATGGGTGGCTTTGGTGTTGGGATCCGGGAGTGGCGGCCGTCTGGGGGATGATGGAGGCAGCAGCACTGATGCTGGAGGCGGTGACAATAGCGGAGGAGCAGCGGATTGCAGCGATGGCGAAGCAGAGGCAGTGTGGGATGCAGCGGCGGTGTAGCAGCAGCTGAGGAGCTGGTAGTAGGTTTAGGGTTGCTGTGCGGTGTTTGGTTGGTGTGGGCTGGCCCAATGCAAATGGGCTTGGCCCATTTAGGTTGCTTTGGTTTTTTGATCTGTTAAGGGGTGTGATGGGTTTGTTTTGGTTCAAACATTAGGTGTAATTTTGGGCTTTGAGTCTTGTTGGCGTCTTGCTAACAGGATCTTTCTTAAAATTGAGGGGTGAAATAGTAGGTTAAGATCTTGCGAGACGAAGTTGCTCAATGCATTTCTTTTCCTACTGTATTATGCTAATTTCATTTTGTATCTTTCAAGCAAGATGAATGGAATTAATTTTGCCTATAAAAAATAAATAAATAAATAAAATGCAAGATGGAGAAAATCTTAGAAGGAATTATGAGAACCACCTGGCAGCATACTTGTCCTGATGTTGCGATGGTTGATACTCCAATGGACAAATAGCTCCTGAAATATTTCTTCTATCGTGTAGTTGAAGGTCCAACTGCAACAGATTACAACCAATTGAGTCCCATATGCATAAATCTAATAACAGAA
Organism: Rhododendron simsii; assembly: GCA_014282245.1. NCBI lineage: Eukaryota > Viridiplantae > Streptophyta > Magnoliopsida > Ericales > Ericaceae > Rhododendron > Rhododendron simsii. Next base: position 18,664,921 of record CM024960.1, on the reverse strand, counting down.
TGATGGATGTATTTTTTAGTGAAGTGCAAATTTCAGAGAATGCTTGTTAGACAGTGGCAGTGTCTATGGGCTTGATACACGGAAACGATATAAAACTCACCTCAGCTGAAGCTAGAAACTGATACATTGCACTCTGCACATGATAAGAGCAGAAGTCAGTAATACCGAAGTGAAGGGAAAACTAAAACAATGTATTCGCTTACAAATGAAGAAATTAAGAATCACAAATGAACAAATAACCTGGGGCATGCTGTTGAAGTCCCCAGCAAGCACGACAGGAATGTTGCCCCACTCCTGTGACAGCTCATGGGCCTTCTTAAGAAAAAGTCGAATCTACAATAGGCATGTTACATGGAAAAATCATAAACAATATCAGCAATGTCATTTATTGCAAAGCTATATGTTTCCCATTTTAACATGAATACCATTTACTGAGTGCAATTTTGTTCACCCTCCTTAAAAGAGGGTGAACATTACCCTCCTTATTGGTTGAAATGGTGTAGGTCCCACCCGTGCAATACACTTTTGGGTAAGCATGACATGACATTACTTTTTGGTGGGATCCACACCATGTCAACCAATAGGAAGGAGGGTAATGTTCACCCTCTTAAGTGGAGGGTGAACAAAACTCAACCCCCTTTTTACATGTAAACCTTTACCCGTTTTAGCATCTAAAGTCTAAACAATTTATTTCCCATTTAACATCTAAACAACTTATCCATCAATAACAAAGATAAAGTTACCAAATACAGAATATCTTTACAAGAGTACAAATTCCAAACGCAGATTTGAAATCCGTATCTTAAAATCTGCTGAGAATATAAATAATAAAGTTTCCCTTCTCTCTAACAGCTTAAGCTTTTAGATAAGTCGGCAGTTAACAACCTAATATGGTATCAGAGCAAACAATAGATCTTTGTGTTCGAACCTCACCGCTTACCTAATGATTAAAAATTACACGTGTTTAGCCCGCTTATGGAGGAGAGTTTGGCTACACGTGAGGGGACGTGTAGAGAATATAAACAATAAAGTTTTCTCTCTCTCTAACAACTTAAGCTTTTAGATGAGCTAGTAGTTAACAACATAATATAACACAACCTGGAACTAAAACGAGTGTTCAGGTGACCACAGATTCATACATCTCATATCAGCAGTAAACCCCAGAAGATCAATAATCTTGATAAGCTAGAATGAGCAATACCTGGCCCAGCTTGATATCTCCCCGCTTTGGGTTGAAGAGCACATGAATATTTCCAACCAATAAACTTCGAGACTGACAGGCCCTAAAATGGTTATTTCACAACAGTATCTCACTTAGTGAAGTCTGATCAAAGAAGCAACATAACAGGTATCTCAAACATTACTTTCAAAATTCTAATGAAAGGACATTTCATTCAAGCATCATATGTGATTCAAAAAGAGGGATAGGTGAATTGAAGTTGCAAGATACCCGAAGATGTTGGTTTAGAAAATTATATAACAAGTATCTAACAGGGTTTTTTACGTCCTCGCTATCAGCTACCTAACGCTTAGAAAATGATATGAATATGTTAAATTTAGATGGATTAAAGACCTTGACAAAGTGAATCACAAAAAGGGATTATGTAGCCAACCCAATTGATTGGGATTCAAGGCTTGAATTGATTTGGTTTGGTTAGGCATCTTCCTGAAAGTCTAATTTGGCTACTATGTGCAGTTTAGGAGTTCCAGAGAAGTGAAGCTCTGCGGGTAATGATATAAGACTAGAGAACTTCTGTCCTCAAAACACGTCTAAAGGTATCTATACATACAAAAGCAAAATGGGGAAACAAACCATGCATATGCCAAATAGCAGTACAAATAAAACAAAGACGGGAAAAAAATGCATCAGCTCATAAATTTGTCAACTTATGAAAACTTCTCCACATTTTGAAATAAAACAACCAAAAAGTACAATAGAAGAGTCAGAGTTCGTCAAAACTTACGATGATGCCTTAGTATCCAGAGTGGAACTTGACTGATCTTGGGTCATCTGTGCAAGATGAAAAGAAGCCATCAATATTCAGTACAAACTAAACTGGCACAGAACAAAGCAGTCAAGCATGAACAGCGTCTGTAACAACCACCAAGATATGCAAACTACCATAAAGGACCAAAAGTAGTCACAACAGTATGATGAAAACAAAGGAATTGAAGCCATCGAACACCAGAATCATGGGCCCACCAGGCACCAGCATAAAACCAATTGATTACACTTCGAAATATGCACTACAAACTAAAAAGGCACAAATTATGGTTTGAAAAAGAAACTACATTGACATCAAGAGTAGCTGGGAGGGGAATTTGTGCAACAAAAGTGGCTCAAAGGCACAACATGCCAATCCTGTGGGTGCTGTTCAGGATCAGCATTGTAGGCCCAGGCTGGACTAAATAGCATGATTGCCTTCCCCAGCACAAGCATGGGCCAAAGCGGTGGCACTTTGGCACCCACATCTCTACCTACTGAGGAGAATCCTTACCCATGGTGTGTCAAGGATATTCATGATGTCCCACTGCTATTTCCCACGACCCTACATGGGTTTATTGTCTGCCGCACAAAAATCAACCAGATACACAACAGGACCGCGACTACTAGGCTTTATAGCATTTTGAGAGGTATATATCCCCAGCATAAAACTTCCTATACTGAATAATTTACTTGCCAGCCTCAAAGATGGGAACAAATAATTGTCATTGAACAATTACATGGGTATGGGAGGGAAAAAAACATTTTAAAGCAGTAAAACATCAACAATCCTTTTGGAATCAAAAGTACAAGAATAAACAGAAATACTCAAACTCAGTAACCATCTACACTATAGCATCTTGTACTTGAAATTTAATCAAAATTCAAGAAAACCAAACGTTGATAAATCTCGAAATCCGTAGACCTTCAAAACACAAAGTTGAGCGACATTATTACGAAGGCCAAACATCTGGAACTCTATCCTCTCTTGATGCAAAAGGGTATATCTGTATTTCATATATGAATTGCTAAAAGTCAGAAGCTGAAGGGGTATCTGAAAGCAACTAAAGAACCAAAACCATTCCAAACATACAAAGCAATTAAACTGGAGAAAAATTAAAAGTGGTATTTTCCTGCTCAAGACAATTAGAATTCTGAATAAAGTATGTTTTTTGTGCGACATAAAATCCAATAACAAGTTCAGATGAAGTTTCACGAAAATTAATGTTCTTAACAATTGGCCTCTGAAATGGTTCGTGAAGAATAAGTAGAAGAAGAGTTGCACGAAAGCGCATTATTTATGTGGGAGAACCTCAAAAAATTTCTACCATAAAAACTACAACAAAAGCATAACAAGTTAGCATACCCAAAGATAGTAGGAAACCTTACAGCTCATTTTTCCAGAATATAGCACAGCCATCATGTGCTTCACCTGTTCGAGCCTTTTGTAAAAATGGAAGCAGTGAATTGAGTTACATCAAAACATTGATATAAAACACATTAACGAGTTTAAATAATCTTGGATGAACATAGATATACCTGGTAAACACCTCTGAAGCCATCTTTTTGGAGAAGATTATCTATATCACAGAAACGGTCGACCTCCTGCAATTTATAACAGTAGCTTATAAAAATGCAAATCCATGAACAAGTAAGCGTCCTAAACTCCAAACAAAGGTTATAAAAGAAGTTTGAATACACACAGCCAGCCACATACTGATGCTCATTTGCAGCATGCACATGTACTTAATGGTTTCTTTGATAAACTCAAGTCTACATTCATTACAAGTTTACAACTAATAACTCATTCAAGATGAATTGAAAAAATGTAATACTTAAAAGGAAAACTTTCAAATAACCTAAATGGATCCACGCCAATTCAAAGAAAAAGTTCTACTAAATCAGAAAATCACTATGCAAATAATACTCCTTCACACATTGAACTCTTCACTTATATATTTTCTTTGAGAAAATGAATGAGAAAGCAGCATTTAATACAACAATTAGCATACAATAAATGCTTACAAAGATGCTCAAACTTGCCTGAAAGCACAAGATGCTCGCACTGTACTGACTGATCTCCTCGCATAAAAGCTTTTTCCGACGGTCCCAATCCAGATATTTCAGTGGGACTTTAGAGTACAAGTCTTGGTGTTTTGATGCATTCTCAACAGCCAGTATATTGTATGACACCAAAACAACCTTATCTGCAGAATGAAGAAAAAGTTTAGACAGATAAAGTGGGACGAATTTTGGCAACTAGACCAAAATTCAAACTAGCAGTCCTCAGAAGAGTATACAATGTATTGGGCAACACTAAAATACACTTATCTGCAGAATCAACAAAAAGTCTCGCAGTTCAAAAAAAACAAATCTAGACAGAAACGTAGTGATGAATTTTTGTAAATATCCCAAGCATCAAGCTTAAAAAAAATAAGCATATACTTAAAAAAACAAACAGCAAACTAGACATACCCTGCACAGGGCATCAAATTGTTTTCTCAATAACACCCATGCATAGGGCTGCAAACAAACTGAGCTGCCCACAAGCAGCTCTTGGCTCGGCTTAACTCTTTTAGGAATCAAGCCAAGCTCAAGTTTTTTGCTCGTTGTATACGACTACAACAAGCCGAGCTCAACACTCAAAAGCTTGGCTCGACTTGCAAAAGATCAGCTTATTTGTTGTATAGGCTTGACTCATTTAAAGAGGATTGTTAAGTAAATTGACCGTGCTCGGTTTGTTAAAGCTTGAGCTCGAACTTTAGGCTCATTAAGTAAATTGGCGAAGCTTAGCTCAGCTCAGCTCGGCTCGTTTGCACCCATGCATAAAAAAGCTGGAGGAAGGAACGGTTAACGGATAAAAATCCAGTGACATGAAAAACAGTAACGGAGAAAGAGTATATATTCAACAAGTGACGAAAAGGGAGGAGTGTCTAATTCACGAGCCTAGGTTCCATGAAATAATCCTAAATAACAGCCCGTCACATGGCACGGGTAAATTGGTGACTGGTGCATAAAACAAGAATGAATTATACCTTTATAATGGGAAGGATTACTACGAGTAGAATAGACCCACTTGCGATCACCCTCAGCAGTTGAGGACTTTATTCTGTGGTGCTTTTTATGCTTGCGGTGAGTACGAAACGAAGAATGAGAAGACGCGGCGTAGTTCGTTCGCAGCGGAGGAGTATGAGTTGTGAGGGGTTCTAGGGTTAGGGTTTCAGTCTCTGCAAGTAATCTTCGCTTCTTCAAGGTTTCATTGAGGTGGCAAGGTTGTAACAGCGAAGAATGTATGCGTTTGCTCGCCGAGTGCTCCGCTGCCGGCGGAGCCCGCCCGTCGCCGATGATTCTCATGTAGCCGGAATATTTCTGGCTTCGACGGCGCGAAACGAAAGTGATGGCGGTTGTATGGATAGACGGTCGAGGGAATTTTGACCTAAGATGGTTCCGTTTTGAAGGTAGTTTTGGGTGTTTACCCCAGCTCAAAGTATAATAATGGTGAAGATTTATTAATGTACATTTATTAGGTCTACAGTTCATTTTTGGACAAAAATGCCCTGACTGACAAAACAGAACCACACATAGATTTGAAGCTTCAATGGCGGCTCGCTCGAACTTCCAATTTCTCTCTCTCTCTCTCTCTCTCTCTCAGGTTACTAAAAGTAACTCTTTTTTTCCATAAATTGCAAAGGCCAAAGAACTCACTTCAAATCCCTCTCCTCCTTGAGTGAAATTTTTTAATGTTTGGTCTTGCAGTGGATAGTCCTGTAGTGTTCAAAGTTTTCCATAAACATACGTAGTGTTCTTCTTTTGATTCAGCATAGAGCCAAAAATAAAAAATAAAAAATGGATAGATGAGTACGACCACATTTTAGTGATTTGAAAATCACCTCTCAATTTTTTTTACAACAAAAAATTGGCTAAAGTCAAAAAACGAAACATGGATGTTGATTTGGACAAATAATCATATCAATATTTCTAGGTTTCATTCATTTTATAAATTATAGATTTCGAGTAAATAATCATATCTGTTAGTCTTTTGGAAATAATACAGAATATAGATTATGAGAGATAACCATACCTGTTGGTTTCGTTGCGATTATATAGAGTACTTAATTCACAAAGATAACATTATGTGTTAAGTTTTACGCAAATAATGTTATCTGTTGCCTTATTTTAAAGAGAAAAAAGAAGATTTGCACAGCTAACGCTATTTGTTCTTTTTTTGGAAGATCTAAAGAATATATTTACACAAATAACGTTATCTGTTGCCTTATTTTAAAGAGGGAAAAAATAGATTTGCACAGCTAACATTATTTGTTCTTTTTTTTGAAGAGCCAAAGAATATATTTACACAAATAATGTTATCTATTGCCTTATTTTAAAGAGGAAAAAAATAGATTTGCACAGCTAACATTATTTGTTCTTTTTTTTGGAAGAGCCAAAGAATATATTTACACAAATAACGTTATCTGTTGCCTTATTTTAAAGAGGAAAAAAATATATTTGCATAGCTAACACTATTTGGTCTTTTTTTGGAACATCCAAAGAATATATTTACACAAATAACATTATCTGTTGCCCTATTTTAAGGAAAATGATATTGGCACTCCAAAAATTGATGCAGGCACTCCAAAATCAGTGTAACTCCAAAGCCATTTTCCTTTGTTTTTTGGAGTGCCTGCATCAATTTTTGGAGTGCCAATATCATTTCCCTATTTTAAAAAGAAAAAAATAGATTTGCACAACTAACACTGTTTGTTCTTTTTTTGGAAGATTCAAAGAATATATTTACACAAATAACATTATCTGTTACCTTATTTAAAGAGGAAAAAAATAGATTTGCACAGCTAACGCTATTTGTTCTTTTTTTGGAAGATTCAAAGAATATATTTTACACAAATAACGTTATCTGTTGCCTTATTTTAAAGAGAAAAAAATAGATTTGCACAGTTAACTTTATTTGTTCTTTTTTTGGAAGATCCAAAAAATATATTTACACAAATAACGTTATCTGTTGCCTTATTTTAGAGGGGACAAAATAGATTCACATAGCTAACGTTATTTGTTCCTTTTTTGGAAGATGCAAAGAAAATATTTACACAAATAACTCTATTTGTTACCTTATTTTAGAAAAATAAATTGACAAAGTTAACGTCATCTAGCATTTTTTTAGAAGATATAGATGATTGATAAACACATATAAAAATATCAGTGTGCTTTGGGTATCACACATATAACGGGGTGTGTGTATCTTTGTGTTATTCAGATGACAAAGTAGCGCATTTAATATTATTTGTTTATTTTGTCTTACCTTTTTTTTTCTTTTGCATTTTTCTAATTAGAAAGGTGCACATATAATTGATTTATAGAGATGACTATAATTGATTTACTGGTGATATTTTTCTCCCAAAGTAGACTTTGGAAAGGAAACTCAAATGAGGAGAGAGAGTCGACTACTGAGGACAAATAATCATCTCTTTCCCCATCTCTATGAGAGTAGGTTTTTGTAGAAATGTAGTGAGTCATCACTAACCCATCTTCCCCATCTCTATACTCAAACTCACCTCTGCCAAGTACATTGGTAAATGGTAATTGTGTCCCACCACTACCGCATTTTCTTCCCGAGCAAAATGCTATCTCTGGTGACAAAAATAAAGGAAGAACATTGAATTCAAGTAAAACAAATGAAATCTGTAAATTACCATTGATTCTAGTCATATTCTATATCCCAAAACCCACCGCCACACTTTCATTTGCATCGGTGGTTGCAAATTCATTCCCATCTCCGATCCACACCCCATACCCGCCCCAGCCACAAGCCTCTTCGAGTCCCCATCTCCGGCGCCTAGCATCCCCTCGCCGCCAAAAAAAAATTCAGTCAACTAATGGATTAACTTAACCCCCGGCAATTGCTAAGAGCCACCACCGCCGATCACCATACTTTCCGGCGAGTTTATACTCCACGCCTGCTACACCCATGGAGATGGCGCTGGAAAATTACCGGCGTCGATTGTCGGAGGTTGTTGCTGGAGATGGCGAGGAGAAATCACAGAGTTCTCAATCGTTGCAGGTTGTAGGCGATCACGAGAGAGAAGTGACATTTGGGGGTTGACGGAACAGTTTTGGGATTTGCCTTCTTCGTGTTTGTTTTAGAAGGGGGTATTTTTGGAAGGCGGGGGAAAATGTCCTGGAGCCTGGTTGAAATTTTTTGATGTCCTAATTACATCATTAAACCCATAGTATGTCCTTCTGGCCAAAGCTCCTAAATTTTGACCTAAGGTGGTTTTGGGTGTTTAGTGCAGCCCAATGTGTAATAGTGGTGAAGATCCATTACGGTAATATTTATTCAGTCTACAGTCCGTTTCTAGACCAAAATGCCCTGATTGGCGTGTATATATAATGTGTTATTTTTGAATTTTGTTCCCGGGTGCTTTTCAACCCAACGTGCCATTACATAGGGCACCATACTAGATACGTTTTCGTTTCTGGATCTTGAGCAGCACGATCACGAGCTCTCTCTCTCTCTCTCCCCGCGATCACAGCTAAGTTCTCTCTCTCTCTCTCTCTCTTCCCGCGATCACAACTTAGTTCTAGATCACGATCACTTTAACGATCTCAATTCAATATTGCGATCACGATCTCGTTTCCCTTTGTGATGATCTCTCCCGATCAAGATCACAATCTTTGTCTTCGGAGTTTTTTCTGTTCGCGATCTCTGTGGTGATGTTTCTCTGTCGCTTTGTCGCTCTGTTCTTCTCTGTCTCAGTATTTGTCTTGATTTTTGCCAAGATAGCGTTATCTATTGCTTTATTCTGGTAGATACAGAAATTATTGTTGCTGAGATATGTATATCACCGTGAACTGTATTTGCTGAGATACTGTTATCTCTTTTTTATTTTTGTTTATTTGCTGAGATAGCATTATATCTATTTTTTTGTTCTAGTAAATACTGAGATTGTTTTTGTTGAGATAACATTATCTATTGCTTTGTTCTCGTACATAGACTACTTTTTTTAGATATGTGTATCTGCTTTGTTTATTCTGATAAAATGTTATCTGTTTGCAGACTGAACTATTTTTTGAAGTTGAAATGGATTCTTCTATTGTGCAAATATGGATCCTATAGTCTTGTTGTTAAGGTGATACAAGGTTATCAATTTGAGGATCTTATTGGAAGTATTTCTAACAAGTGGAATGGTTTGGTATCTGAGGTTATTGTATTCTGTTTGTGATCATCTTAATATACTCCTTGAGAATGATGATGATTTTCGTAATATGATGGATTTAGCTGCTGCATATGGTGGTCGTTGTGTTGAGGTATCTGTTGAAGACGATAATTGTAGAGTTAATAGCTGTTTTGAAATCGGTGAAAGCAGTCGTAGCAATGGAAATGGTGGAGGAACTAGTAGTTCGCATTCTGAAATTGTTGATGATCCTCTTGAAAAGTTTTGTCTTCATCGTGAGACAAAAAGACTTTCTGCTGATTGGGTGTATTTGATTAGTTATGTTGGTCAAGAATTTAGAGGTGGTGTTAAGGATTTTAGGTTATCTTTGTGTAAGTACGCAATTGAAGTTGGATTTAGGTTCAAGTATTTGAAGAATGACCAATCAAAAGTGACAGCTGAGTGTGCTTTTAAGGCAGATGGGTGTAAATGGTTTGTTCATACAATTCTAGACAAATCAAATCATTATTTTTGCATTAAGGAGCTTGAAAAAGAATACAGATGTGGTGCTACAATTTGTAATTCAAAAAATTTTCGGATGTCTTCAAAGCTTGCTGCAAAAGAAGTTCTTGATGAAGATCATTCAAAGGCGTCGTATAAGCCTATAGATGCTGTTAGATTCTTTAGGCAACGATACGGTACTACAATCGGTTATCACCATGCGTGGTTAGGTGTTGAGATGGCGAACAATGATACTCAAAGTGATTATGCATTGTCAATTAACAAATTTTGATTGTATGCGGAGGTAGCGAAGGAGAAAAATTCTGGTAGTGTTGCGGACGTTGAATACTGTGAAGATAATCGGTTTCGAAGGTTATTTGTGGCATTTAATGCATGCATCAAAGGATTCAACTATTGTCGGCCTTTTTTGTGTCTTGATGGTACTTTTTTGACGGGGAGATATAAGAGAACTTTTCTCACAGCCGTTGGAAATGATGCTAATAACGGTAAGTTTTTTTTCTTTTTTTTTCAAATTCGGAGAATGTTTATTCTAAGATAGAGTTATCTCTCTCTTTTATTTGTGAACTGTATTGGCTGAGATACTGTTATCTCTTTCTAGTTTTGTGATTATTGGTTGAGATAGCATTATCTATTGCTTTATTCTGGTAGATACATAGACTATTTTTTCTAAAATACCGTTATCTCTTACTTTATTTTGGTAGGTAGAGAATGTTTTTATTGAGATACCATTATCTCTTACTTTATTCTGGTAGATACAGAGACTGTTTATTGCTGAGATACTGTTATCTGTTGTTTTTTGTGGTGTAGGATTGTTTCCGGTTGCTTATGGTGTTGTTGATTACGAGACCGATGATAATTGGCTTTGGTTTTTGTTGAAGTTGAGATCTATTTTGTCAGCTCGTGAACTTACTTTTATAACGGATCGCCATATTGGTCTTCTGAAGCATGTGCCAGAGGTTTTCTCAAACGCAGAGGAATTTCAGGGCAAACAAAGTTAAAGACAAGGAAGTGGAGATTTGAAAAATACTCGTAAAAAATGAAATAATGGCTGACAAGCTTGAAAAGGCAGAGGAAAATTTGGACGACATAGCAGCACATTGTATTACCCAACAAGTCAAGGAGGGAAAAGAAGTAAAGCTCCCAGATGAACGAAGGAAAGAACAAGACGAGGAGATCTTTCCCAACGGAGGTGCCACCCTCTTCGACGAAATGGTCCCCGATGTACAAGTCGACAAGACAATAAATTAAAGAGTGCTTGATATTCTACATGATCAAGACAAACTCAAAAAGAAAATCGGGAAGACCCCATCATCTATGACAAACAGGGTCAAAGTAGTTTACACAAGAGTGGAGAAAAGGGACTCCAGTTATATCTATCCTGAGGATGAAAAGAAGAAGATGGATACTGAAATATGGAAGGCTGAAAATACAAAGTTGGGTCATTACCTGCCAAAAAAGGACATGAATTTATTGAAACGCTTCCATCAATTATATCAAGGACATGAGATGTAAGTAAAAACTCTAACTCTGATATTCTAAATTTGTGGTATTCCAACATCAGTAGATAACCATAATTTTTTTGTTTTTTACAGACACAATGAACCTGTATGGCAAAACAACAAAACCAATGAAACTGTGACTCTAAAATCTATAATCAAGCTCTTGCAAGAAGGAGATGTGGGGAATGAGGTAAAGAAAATTTGTATTATCATGTGTCAAAATATACTTTTTGTTGACCTTAATATATAACATGAAAAAAATGAATTATGCAGGTAATTGATGGGTATACTGACACGCTGAAAACATAGCAGGAACATAAAGGCCAAGATCGTGGAAACGTTGCGTACATCACATCCACTTGCTGGGTAATTATATCTCATTTTCCCATAGAAGTTATGTATTTTTGATGCGTAATAACTAAATATTTTCAACAGACACTGATCACATCGGCAAATGAGTCACTCAAACGTCACTTTCATAAAAAGATTGCAAAACTACAAGAGGAAGCACAACAAAAGGGTAACGATTACTATAAATTAATTGTTTTCCCCATCAACTCTTTTGGAAAAAAGACTTCCAAAAATACCAATCCATACCATTGAACAATAGTCAATTATGATGTTGAGGCGGAAGAATGGAGACATTACAACTCCTTCTGATCAAGAAGAAAAGTTGATCCTTACCTTCAAGATGTCATCACAGTGGTACGAAATCTTGCACTTTACTCCATTTCACATAATGCATGTTTGAAACTTAACAAACTGAAAAACAATATTTGTTTTGGAAACATAGAAAAACTGCGTAGAAGAGTTCATGAAGGAGCTGGAATTAAAGAAGAATGACTTTTCACAGTTCGACCTCCTATCACAAGCACGACCCATCTTTAAATTTGGTGCTCTAAGAAAATCAGTGGATGAAACCCCACAGCAGAATGAATCATCGTAAGCTTCCAGCAAAGTTGTTTTATCGTAAGCTCTGATCATCATTCTTTCCTCTCTAACTTATTTTCACTTGAATATGTACAGCGTTGATTGTGGCATATTTGTGTTTTACATCATTAAGCGATTGGCAGAGAAAAGGGAGATACCATAAACACTATGGCCACATGATGTTTCAGAATTCAAAGTACATATGGTTCACAAATTTTTGAATGATGACCAAAGAACATGGACAGAAGATCTGTGGAAGGACAACCAACTGGCTAGTAAGATGGAACAATAGACAAAATCTTGTAAATGGTAGTATTTTGTCTAACAAGAGGGGATAGTACAAATGCTTGTGTTTTGTCTCGTTTTATGTAATTGATCGGCTACATACAATTGGAATTTACTGTACATGTTTCTTGGTGTTTGATGCAAAACTATTGATCTGTTGGGAAGTAAAATTAGTCTTTGTATAGATTTTTTCGGTGTCCTGTGCTAAACTGTTGATCTGTTGGGAAGTAAAACATTAAAATTTACTGTACATGTTTCTTGGTGTCTAATGCAAAATTGTTGATCTTTTGGGAAGTGGAATTATTTTTATTTTTTATGAAAATGGTTGGCTTCAGACCAATTGGAGTATAATGACGCATGATTTGTTGGTCTATGAAATTACAATAATTGTGGAATTCTGGACAATATGACAACAACATCAGTAGATGACCATAACTGTCAAAAATTATTCTCTGAATCTTGATAAGAACACAGATAGATATGGTTAACTGCGGATTTTTGAGTTGTGTTGTATGACAACAATATCAGTAGATGACCATAACTGTCAAAAATTGTTCTCTGAATCTTGATAAGAACACAAATAGATATGGTTAACTGCCAAAAATTCTGGACTGTGTTGTATGACAACATCAGTAGATGTCCATAACTGTCAAAAATTAAAAAAGATAACAGTATCTCAGACAATAAAATTCACAAAATAGAGTGACAAATAAAGCTTTTTTTTATTTGATCCAAGTGACAAATAAAACTATCTCATACAAAACATTCTTTATGAACCCTAAACATGCTATGTAAATACCAAGAAAAGAAAGAGATAACAGTATCTCAGACAACATTCAACCTTTCATTCAATGTCCAATGAATATGAATCAACAATAGAACACAATGAATCAATCGCAAGCTTCCTTACATCTCTTCCTATTATGATTTTCTAACTTCTTGCACCTGCCACACCTTATTTACCTCACCTTCTCACCCCTTGACCGGATTCTCGCAACCTTGGGTCTTCCACGTGGCCTCCTTGTCTTAGGAGGAAGAATAAGAGGAAGAATAACAGCAGAATTTTCAGATACTTGTGCAACTTAAAGAGTAGAAATAGGAACATGATGTATAGGATAATCGTAGGAGTATCAGAAAGCATTAGCAGTATATAATGGATCAATATAATTCGATACATCTATGCCATTCTTCTAAAGAGCTGTGAATGCATGCACACAAGGAAAAACCATAGAGCTGCCAACGACAACATTTGCATGTCTTGTTTCTTATGTCAACCACAACAGTTGGTAATGAAGACACTTCAAAAACCTCATCACTTGATCCAAACACAGTTCATGACCGTCCTTTATTAAAGAACTCTCTCAATAAAATGAGAGGTTTCTACTTCAAGACTAAGGTCAGGAACAGTTTCATCTTCAAGCTCCAAAATCCTTTTCTTAAGCTAAAAAATGGTCTTATCCTTTTGCTCATTTTCCTTTCTCAATCTCTTGATTTCGTCTTCAAGGATTTTTATTTGGTTTTGCTCTCGTTTGTGTCGTTATGCACCACATCCTCAATGTTCGTAGCTTCATTTGTGTCCTTCCCCTCCTCATCACCATCGGCAAGTCCAACAAACTTTTCCTCTTCATCATTTGGTCTCAACTCGGATTCCTCCACTTGCATTGAAATTAAGAAAATTGCACTGAAATTTCCCAAAAGAATAGATAATCGTAACTATTGATATTGTTGGCATAGCAAACATTCCAGAAATTCAGTGCAAGATAGAGAGTATAAACTTTTACAGTTATGATTATGCATTGATGTTGGTATACCACACAATCCAGAATTCAATAGATTATATTTTACCTTTTCCGCATCAAGAGAATATAACGGGTGTGTCACCAACGTTTCAGTCAAGTTAGAAAGCCTCCACTTCATGAACCTTGGCATATTATCTGGCTTTGCTTGGTGTATTAAGGTCGTATGTTCACACAACCAGTACTGTATTCAATGAAAATACAAATTCGTTTATGATACAAAATAGAAAAGAGTTTAGATCAGAAAATGGTAGAGGTTTTTACCAAGAGACCCACGATGCATCCACCTGCAACCGTTGGCGTTGTACAATTGGTGTTCAACTGCTTAATCAGCTCTTCCGTAAAAAACGTTGACCATGCATAGGAGTTACACTTCTCCAAGTCTTCAATAAACGGAAAGTAACTCCAACTGATTCTCGATGCTGTGCTTGGCAAAAATACCGTTGAAATGAGATAGAGGGTTAGCACACGTGCTACATCCTTCGCATCTTCTTCACTATCTCCCGCTATAACTTTTGTATTGGAGAATTCTCTCAGACTAATATTTGTTATTATCCTATTCACACTAATTTCATAGGCAAACGGTATTTCTGGCATCCTGGGTTTTGTTGATAGTTCAATTCTATTGGGCCCAGATTTAATTCCAAATATAAGGCTAAACTCTCTAACCGTTATCTTTACCAATTTGGCTCCTAAATTGAACCTTCCTCGTTGTCCTTTATATTGCTCTACCAGTTTCAAAGTATCATGATCACTTTTTTTAAAATATGAGTCATCCCATTGTGCATCAGCAACAGCCAAGATAAGAGTACTAAAAGGTGATTTTTGTATCTATTTTTTTTTGGGGGTTTTGTAAACTTTATATCTTTGAGAAACTTGACAAAAGACACCATGCTGGACCTGCACAAAATTTGAACAAAATAACGTATAATTTAATACATTTAAATATAGAAAAACTTATCTAACAAGTAATTCAAGTGTGCAAAAAAAGTAAGAATTATATTACCTGTACTGAAATTTCTCCACTTCTTTCTTCATTTTCTTCACAGCTTTCTTCTTTTTCTTCAAAATTTTCTTTTTTTTTTTTACAATTTTTTTTGTAGGAGTCTTCCTTTTTTCCCCCTTCTTCATTCAAACTTATTTTTCTCAATAGGTTTCCTGCATGAGTTTCAATTTTCAAATTATTGGCCGATATATGTATGGATTCATATAGGATCAAATAAATGATTACAATTGAAGTTGTTGGCATACAACATAGTCTAGAATTCAAAGTTAACCCCATTTGTGTGTTCTTATCAAACACTTAGAGAACATAATTCGATAGTTATGATCATCTATTGAAGTTGGGATATAACATTGTCTAGAATTCAAGTTAACTCCATCTGTGTGTTCTTATCAACATTCAGAGAACATAATTCGACAGTTATGGTCATCTATTGAAATTGTTGGCATACAAAACAGTCTAGAATTCAAAATTAACCCCATTTGTGTGTTCTTATCAACATTCAGAGAACATAATTCGATAGTTATGGTCATCTATTGAAGTTGTTGGCATACAACACAGTTTATAATTCAAAGTTAACCACAGTTAACCAAATCATTTAGTACACAAATTGACTGATAATCATACCTTGATTTAGAGCGGGCAGCCTTTTTCTGCAGCTCTTTTTGATCATCTTCATATTCATCACCATCATCATCATCATCATCATCATCATCATCTTCATCTTCTTTTGATGAAGATGATGATGATGACTCCTCTTCTTTTTCTGGTCCCCCTTCTTCTTCTTCTTCTTCTTCTTCTTCTTCTTCTGACCCCTCTTCTTCCTCCTCTTCCTCGTCATCTTCCTCATCTTCTTCCTCTTGTTCAGATTCTTCTTTCTTTTTCTTTTGAATTTTCTTAATATCCTTTTTTATTGTTCCTATTTTTGCACTCGTTCTCTTCGGTTTCTTCACTTTTTCCTTTGTTTTTCTTGTTTTCATCACTTTCACTTTCTCCATCTCCATCTTCTTTTTCTGTTCAACTTGATTTAACTTTGATTTCTGAATTTGAGACCTGGATAAGTTTAAATTTTTAGATTGTCCCTCTTCCAACACATATATAGGCAGATTATCATATATAATCACATATAGGTAGCTTGTTACTCTTGCAACGAGTATATATTATGATAGATTGACTCATAACCATACTTGGATTTAGGATGGGCAGCCTTTGTTTGTTTATTAATCTTTTGTTGTTGTTCTTCTTCCGTATCATCTTCTCTCTCTTTATCCTCCTCTTTTCCCTCTTATTGCACTTCAATAAGTGTTTTGGTTTTCTTCTTCTGGCGACTTCTCGCATCTTGTGTGGCAGATCTGTAGACACTCCCCAATCTGGGCTTCCAGATTAGTTTACTAACGGTTTTTGATTTCCCGATAATGAAATGGATCAATAACACTCTGGGAACGATAGCGTGTTTGAGTTTTGAGTGTTTGCAAAACCCTTGAACCTAACCAAGCCTAAACCGCTTCAAAAACCAAAAACCCTACTGGTCTGCGCCAGGGCGCAACTGGTCCGCGCCAGGGCGCAACCATCCTGCACCAGGGAGCAACTGGTCCGCGCCGGGGCGCACCATCGCACGCCAGGGCGCACCATCGTGTGACGGACTGACTCTGTTGCGCGACGGTCTGACCTACCACCAATCTTTCCTGAGATGGGCGGTTAGCCACCAATGCAACTCTCAGCAGGCCTCGTGGACTGCTTGAACTCCTCTGTTTTCAACCAGATTCACCCCCTTTCCCTATTTATGCCCCCAATTTGTTCTCTTTCAAAGGGTGAACAAAAATTGGCATTCAAAGGTTTACACCCTAAACACCATAAAGAGCATAGCTTGTTCTTCTTCAACTCAAAAACCTCAAACAATCTCAACCTCGATTCAAAGTTTAAACACCTTTCAAAACTCAAGAACCGAAGGTATAGCTTACCTTTGTTCTATTTTCTGTTCTGATCCCTGAGGGGGGCTGGCAGGGCCAAGGCTGGTAATCAATACCAGTCCTGGTCCTAAAGCTGGCAAGGTTTCAAAAACCGTTGTGGTAGGAACCAGCGCGCGATGGTCCCACTCTCTCGCGCGACACTCCGGTGCTGCATGAGATGGACCGCGTGGGGATTGGTGTCCTACTGTTTTGCATTTATGTGTATATAGATCACTCTGCAAGCATGATAATAATCAGTTTACTGCTTTCCTTTGTATACACTGCTAGTCTTAGCTCAATATGAGTTTCTGCTATTTTGGAGTACCCATAGGAACATTCTGGACCTGTCCTAGTAACCCAGAAATGTGTAAACCAAGCACTGGTTTGGTCCGCGCCGGGCGCAACCATTCCGCACCAGGGCGCACCATCGCGCGACAGACTCACTCCATCACGCGATAGTGCGCCAGGGCGCATCCTCGCGCCTCAGACTGGCTCCGTCGCGCGACAGTTTGCCTCTGACCAGTGAGTGGCCTTGCACGGGTAGCTCAGCCTTAGGCCATTATTTTGTCCCCACACTGTTTATGGGGTGTTTTGTCAATTTCTAGGGCTTTTAAGCCTTTAAACTGTATATTTTGCTGCCTATAAACTGCGTGGTTTGTCCTGAGTGTGCACTGGTCCTTCTAGAGCCCAGAAGGTTTGAGAATAAGAGTTGTGGGTTTAAGCTCACCGGCGCGCGTATGTCTTGGAGTTGTGCGCGCAGGAGTAAAACAACATGTAGTGACTTGTTCAGTGCACGTTGGTTTCTTCCTGCGCACGTCACTCTAAAACAGAGGCCTCCCAGTTTGTTTAAACTCCCACAACAGTCTGTTCTCATCCTATACTAACTGTTCATCCTTGCTATCATTCACATCTTGCAAACGTGTTACAGATTTAATCCCCATTAAACTGTTTCCCTGCCCTAAATGGCTAAAAATTGATTAATCAAACAGAATCGCAAACAAACAACATTTTCGCAAATGTCTAAGTAGAGACCGATCTCCGGATTGGGCGAGAGGGGTGCCATAAAACCCTTTCCCTCTCGTAACCTGGCTCCCGAACCCAAATATGGTTATGACGGACTGATTCCTTAACTTTTTCAAATCAAACAGCGCGGCAAGTGCTTCAAAATACGGTTCCTTGGCTGTCGGACCTTCAAACCCGAGTGGCAACTCTGTATTTTTGCGAGCGCTTGTCGTCCAGCTTTAAAAGCGCTCCATCGAACCGGTAGCATTTTCTCTTCTTAGGAGGGGAACGGAATCCCTTCTCAAAGGAAGGAAAATCGGGCACCAGCATGCCCATAGTGGCGACTCTGCTGGGGATCGAATCAATATTGGTATATACTTAGATTTTAATACGTTTGAGAATAATCCCACAAAAGTCTGTCAAAATAGTGGGCTTCGCGTTGCTAAAGAAAGGATTGGTGATTTAATAGGACCTCGTGTCCGGCCATCTAATCTGGGACTTTTCTGATTGTTCTCCCGCGTAGTTTCTTCTAAGTATTGATCAATAAAGAGAGCCAACTTTGAAAAGGCAATTGCGAATTGACGATTTTGTTCTATTAATCAACTTTTTGGCATTCTCATGTGCATCGATGTGGGATAAGCCTTGTTGGATCGTTTTGGTAATCCGGCACGGTTTACCGGAGCCCGGGGACCCCGAATGACCAACAACCTTAGATGATGATGAGTCATTCTACCGTTCGACTGTTGCTTTGCGATTACGCGGGCAGCAGGAGGTATATCTTGGCTCTAGTCTAAGGAACCCGTTACAAGCCAAAACCAGCCTTTGCATATACAAAGTACTAGAACTCTCCAAACTAGGACAGGTACCCATAAGGTAAGATCTATTTGCATCTAACCCCATACACTGTCTACGTGTTACTGCTTTCCCTATCGCATGTACTGTACATGCATTATTTTGCATAGGAGCATGCTTAGAGTGGTTCCTTCTTTCGAGTTTGTCTTACTCAGTCTAAGACGTTGTTGTACCCGATGAGGAGTCGTTCATTCTGTCGAATGTTCGTTATCAATCGCAAAGTCCTTAGTTCAATGAGACTTTGAGAAATCAAAATTTACTACATCTTTGGCTCATGCCCGGTTAAGAATTCAACCGAAAATATGGAACAACAAAAGTAGTGATGCCGTGTCACTGGCGCTACCCAGGTTGAAGTGCGAAGTCACTATACACCGCCGTGTTCAAGGTTAAGGTGCCATGTCATCACCACCAAGTTGTTCCAAATTCAAAGTTGAACCTTCAAATGGGACTAGTCGAAGATTTAGTCTATTTTGACATCTTTTAGGATCTGACGATCTTCTCAGGGACACATGGCCGAAAAGAATTCTGAGGATTCTGGCAACGTCTGAAATTCGTGAGGCAAACTCGTCTCTGTTTCTGTACATACATACCGTTTTGCATAGGAGCATGTTTAGGGCAGCTTCTAGGTTGTCTCTCTTTCGAGTCTGTCTTATGCCTATTAGGACGCTGCTAGGCTCGATGAAGAGTCGTGCATCTTGATGGTGCACGTTATCAATTTTCAAAGTCCTTAGATTAACGAGACTTTGAGAAATCAAACCTTTTTAAGCCCTTGGCTCATGCCTGATTGAAGTTTCAACAGAAAATAAGGAACCGCAAAGTATGGATGCCATGACACTGGCACTACCCAGGTTGAAGTGCAAAGTCACTATAAACCGTCGTGTTCAAGGTTAAGGTGCCATGTCATCTATACCAAGTTGTTCCAAGTTCAAAGTTGAAACTTCGAAAACAGAATAGTCAAAGGTTTAGATTGTTTTGATATCTCTTAGTGTCAGTCGATCTATTCAAAGGATACACCCTCAAAAAGAAATCCGAGGATTTTAGCAGCGTCCAAACATCATGAGACAGACTTGTCTGTAGTTATAGAGTCTAGGAGGACACCGACGATGTCAACATGTACATTGCATTCTAATTGCTGCAGGAACATCACTGAGCTTTCAATTACTTTACTGTCTAGTTTGGAACCATTGCACCGAACAAGAGAGTACTGAAAAGAAAAGCCAAACCTACTCGGGAACATCTTCAGAATCCGTTTCAAAGGCTTGTCAGGCTAGGATCCCAGTCAGTTACAACGGAGGCTTCTCCAGGTTCACTACTGGCCGCCCTACAGTCGGGTTCGCCATCGATATTGCAAAAAGCCACGCCGCCTGCTTCCCCATCTTCAGCTTTTTCATCAAGTTCCGTTGAAAAACCTGTGATGGCAGATCAACCGCTCACTCTGGAAACTATGCTCATGAACCTCCAGAACAGTATCACTGCTATGCAACAGAGGGCCATTCAGACAGATGCCAACATCACTCGCCTAAATGACCTTATCAACACTCGTCTTCCTCCAGTGCTGGAAGAGGAAGGCGAGGACGATGAGGATGTTCATGCAGAACCCGTCTTTGTTAAGGATCTAAACCATGAAGGCCGTCTCATTGTTCAGCCCAACCCTAGAACAGCTCGTGTGCCTGCTCCAAATCCAAACCCCACTGTTGTTAGGCCTGTTCAAAACCCTGACATAGCTGCTCTCACGGCCAAGATGGCTAAGCTGGAAGAAGCTGTCTCAAAATCCGAGAAGGTCAGCGCAGGAGGAATTGACTTGGATCGTCTCTGCTTGTACCCTAATGCTAAACTTCCTGATAAATTCAAGATGCCTGATTTGGTTAAGTTCGACGAGAGTGGGGATCCCAAGACTCATCTCTTTGGCTACCATGCTGCTATGAAGCTGTTAGGGGTGGAAAGTGAGGCCATGTCTCAGCTCTTCCCTCAAACTCTCTCTGGGCCTGCCTTCTATTGGTTTCTGTCGCTCGGCATCTCCAAAAGAAGAACTTGGGAGGACATTGGGGCTGCCTTTGTTGCACAGTACAATTACAACTCTCAACTTAAGATGACTATTCGTGAATTGGAATCCACCAAAATGGAAGCAAAAGAGTCCTTTGCGGACTTTGTCAAGAGGTGGAGAGCCAAAGCCACTCCAATGACTGAGCGCCCGAGCGAGAGGGATCAACTCCGCATCATCTCGCGCAATCTCCAACCCGATTATGCCAGGCATCTGGTTCTTGTTCAAGCATCTGCAAACTTTGAGACTTTCTTAGTCAGGCCTAGCCATTGAGGATGCACTGCAGAGTGGGATTCTGCCTAGGGGAGAGCCCTCCTCACAGAAAGCGAAGCAGCGGCCATATTTTGGAAATACTAGCGCGTTGTTTGGTAACAGCAACTACTCCAATACAGCTACAAGTGGGAGCGATGCTCAGGCTTTCGACTCCAATCGCGCTGCCGATGTCAACCAGGTTCAAAATGCCCAAAACTACCTGGCCCGAACCCAGCCTCAGAATTTCTCTATCTTCGAGGCATCTCTGTCCGCAGTGATGGAAAAACTTGTCAAGTCTGGGCATCTCAAACCCTTGACCCCAACTTCCCCTCCAAAAGTCCTACCTTTTGGTTACAAACCTCACTTCTTCTGTGCCTTCCACCAAATGCCTGGCCATCCCACTGACGCATGCTATCGTCTTCGACATGAGATTCAAGATCTCATTGACAATGGCACGGTTCATATTCCACCAAAGTCTAACGTAATTCCCAACTCCTTGCCTCAACACAACTCTGACCCTCTGGTAGGTCAGATATCTATCATATCCACTCAAATCAACCCCAGCTCTACCATATTCAACCATAGCCACTACATCGTCCCAGCAAATCAACCCAAACCCATCGTATGCATCCCGTCTGAACCGGAGGTTAATATGATGGCTGTAGGTTGGGCAATTGAGGTCTTCACTGCCGACACCTGGATTGACAGTAATGAGGAGCTTACAAAGGAGAAGACTGATCGTCTGAGGTCCATTGTTCATGGGAGCACCGAGTAGGTTTGGTCGAAGAAGCTGAGGAAGCCGAAGTGCTGTTGCTTGGGCCTGACACCCGCTGGATCCTACCTCTTTTTGTGGAAGCTATGGGTAGCTTTTTAAATATTGCATTTTCAAACCGCGTCTAGTTTGCATTTGACACTTTTGAGTCTGAATCTGACATAAAGACTTTTGTATTTGTCTAAGTCTAGCTTTGAGTCGGACGTTGTGCCTCTTGGCCCTCCACGTCGTAGCTTTTGATTCAAGTCTTGAGTCTGCTGTACTTGGCAACCCTGAGGGGCTTTTATTTTGAATGCATTATCTTGCTTCCTAGTACTTTGCTAGCTTTTGAAAAAACTGTGTCAACCCTAACGACGAAGGGATAGATTTCGATGGGATCATCCCCGAGGAAATGTGTTCCCTCGCCGAAAGGGAAGACGAAAGGCGTGCTCAGCCTATTAATTGAAATAGTAGTTTTCAAATAAACTTGAAAGATGAAGTAGACCTCCAAATGGTTCAAAACTGGTTCAAACATTGTCCCCAGAGGAGCATTGTGCCCGGTCAGACAGGTTCAAAGAATTCATCAATGACTTGGCATGGTCTCACCAAGACACGCCTGGTATTGATCTTGAGATAAAGAAACATCGAATCCCTTTGCTACCGAAAGTCAAGCCCAAAAGCAGAAGCTCAGAAGGTCCACCGCCTTATACCATCCTCAAATTTGCAGGAACAGCGTTCCGCCAAGCACAAATTGGAAAGTTCAAAAGTGGCCTGGAGCAAGGCATGTCAACAGAAGCACTTTGGACCTTGCATCCATTTCATCCGGGGGTGCAACCATTTCATTGACCTCGATGGCAATCAATTCAAATACCTTGGTTAGCATGGATCAATTCAAAAGCCTTTTCCCTGAGAGAAGCTCGTTGGACTGAAAACCCCAAGGGTGGGTAGTTCCAAGCAAAAGTTAGAGCAGCCTGCTAGACTAAGAACCTATGAAGGAGGTCTAGGCAAAAGTAAAAGGCAATACTTGAAAGCTCGCTAGACCGAAAACCCGAATGGGTGGTTCTAGGCAAAAGTTAGAGCGTAAAAGTGAGGTAAAATACTCGAGTGAACCTTAGCCTGAACTACGTTTTGACCTGATTTCCTAGCTTGGGATACGTAGGCAGTTTCTCATTGAGACTTGGTCACAATCTATCAATTGGATCCATGGTTGACATTTGGTGCGCATCAAAGGTCGAAGAGGATCGAAGATCAAGCTGCATGGGAGGAGTCTGAAGGGGGAAAACCTTTCATCTTTCAAGTTTATTGCAAACTACTACTTCAATTTCAAAGCTGAGTATAAAGCCTTAAAAGAATTTAAGCATAAAAAAAAACAGAATGAAATGCTGGCGAGGCCTAATGGCTCACAGTTTATTCTAAGTTTAGCAAAGTCTAGTGTAAGCAACTACAACGAATTTGTAGTCACACGCATATTCAATTCGAGCAGCAATCGATAGCAGTAAGCTACTGCTTTTGAATGTCATCCAAGGGGCTTTTGCCAAGTTTTGTCATACCTTGCAGACCTAATGTGACTGCACGGGGGTGTTGGTTTCAGTTCGGGCCTATATGTGTCTTTATCTGCATCTTATGTCCGTTTTTGTGGCATTTTTCTAGACTTCAATCCATTGTCATGTCGAGATGCTTTTCTCAGTTTTATTTGTTCATGCAGGTCTTCATACCTTTTGCACCTTTTGCAAGTGTCAGTTTCACCTGTCTAAAGGACTATTGTGAGTTTTGGCACGTTAATGCCCAAAATTTCATTATATTCCATGTGTCTAAGGGTTCGCATTGTTCCCTGGGGCTCTTTCCCCCTTTTCGTTCGAGCTAGGCGAGTTTGTGCATGTGCGCATGTCTGTGTGTCGACTCAGTTCACTTGTCAATGCAAATTAGATGTTAGCGGATGGTTTACATGTTAGTAAATTGGAAAATGCAATTTTTACATTGCTACCCTTGTATTTATAACCCGCAAGCAGTGGAATCTCATCAACGGCAAAAGGCCCGTCAGCCCAAGGCCAAGCAAAGCATCTCTCTGGGGCTTATCCGCCCAAGCATCAAAGGAAGGGGCACGCAAGCCAACTGTTGTTACTACATGTCAACTGGGCACGCCAACTCACTCAATGTCTCTCTATCGGGATGTG
This sequence comes from Rhododendron simsii, assembly GCA_014282245.1. Lineage (NCBI taxonomy): Eukaryota > Viridiplantae > Streptophyta > Magnoliopsida > Ericales > Ericaceae > Rhododendron > Rhododendron simsii. The sequence continues at coordinate 18,640,715 of CM024960.1, read as the reverse complement.
TATCTCAGAAGCAAAAGACAGTAAAGTACTGGAGCTCAGTGGTAGTCCTTAAGCATCGTTGTCCTCCTAGGAGCCGCCCTTAGCTAGGGTTTGCATTTTCAATTTGTGCACTTTGTTAGTATATAAATCTTTGCATATTGTATATATCAACTGTTGAAAACAGGAAGGTGGCCAGAATGGTCGTCATCAAGACTTTGTTTACCAAAGGATGCGATGCAATCTCATGCTGATTTGTTATTGTTGGTCAACGGATGCGAAGAAATCTCCCTGAGTTCACGATTTGTTTACCAAAGGATGCAATGCAATCTCCTGCGGATTTGTTATTGTTGGTCAGCGAATGCGAAGAAATCTCCCTGAGTTCACGATTTGTTTACCAAAGGATGCGATGCAATCTCTTGCGGTGTTGTTCTTGTTGGTCAGCGGATGCGAAGAAATCTCCCTGAGTTCACGATTAGTTTACCGAAGGATGCGATTCAATCTCTTGCGGTTTTGTTTTGTTTGTTTAGTGGAGGCAATGGAAATCTCCCTAACTCTCGATTTGTTTACTGAAGGATGCGATGCAATCTCCTGCAGTTTTGTTATTGTTGGTCAGCGGATGCGAAGAAATCTCCTTGAATCCACGATTCGTTTACTGACAGATGCGATTGAAAAATCTCTTGCAGCATTGTTCTCATAGCAGGCTGCGATAAAATCTTCTGCAGAACAAATCAACGACAGTCGGGCCTGTCCAAATCTCAACGGCTCGATCATTCTGCACATTGATCTGCCCGTCTCAAATCAACGACAGCCGGTCCTGTCCAAATCTCAACGGCCGATCATTTTGCACACTGATCTGCCATCTTAATCAACGACAGCCGGTCATGTCCAATTATCAATGGCACGATCATCCTGAAGCATGATCAGCCATATCATCAACGACGGTCAGCCATATCGTCCTTCTCAATTCAGCGATGGTTAGCCATATCATCAACGACGGTCAGCCATATCGTCCTTCTCAATTCAGCGATGGTCAACCATATCATCAACGACGTCAGTGATGACAACCAACCATATCGTCCGTGTTCGCCCCGATCAACAATGATCGGGATATCGTACGATGGTCCGCCCATTCACAACTAGTTGTTCTCCATGAGAGTCTGCCTCGGCCTGCCCCAAACAACTATCTCTACTTCAGTCTAGCTTCACACGCATCTTCCAGCAGCCTTATTGCTCTGTCTCGGATGGTCTTTGATAAGGAGATTGGCTCTGATTCGCAACAGATGGAATTCAACCTACCTGACACTACCTACCCGTGTTTGTTGGAATACTTTGTGCCGAGGATAGCTTGATCCCCAGCAACGACGGCCTGTCCTGTCCACACCTGCAGCGACAACCAGTCCTGTCCAAATTCGATCAACAAGCGGCGATTCACTCGTCCACTTCTACTTCCATCCCTGGCAATGGACAACCAGTCCATTCCACCGATTAGGTTCCTTAAGTTTACTTGTCTACTTTGCTAGTATGCTTTGCTCTGGAATGCCTTGAGGGGTGTCTAGAATTCTTTGACGTTACTTGTACCAAGTCAATGGTGCTTCAAGTGTCGTCAAAGAGGGTTTACTGTAGACACCCCAATCTGAGCTTCCAGATTAGTTTACTTACGGTTTTTGATTCCCCGATGATGAAATGGATCAAGAACACCCTGGAAATGATAGCATGTTTGAGCTTTGAGCGTTTGCAAAACCCTTGAACCTAACCTAACCTAAACCGCTTCAAAAACCAAAAACCCTACTGGTCCGCGCCAGGGCGCAACTGGTCCGCTCCAGGGCGCAACCATCCCGCGCCAGGGCGCACCGTCGCGCGACAGACTGGCTCCATCGCGCGACAGTGCCCGGAGCACCATCGCGCGCCAGGGCGCACCATCGCGCGATGGACTGACTCTGTCGCGCGATTGTCTAACCTACCACCAATCTTTCCTGAGATGGGCAGTTAGCCACCAATGCAACTCTCAGCAGGCCTTGTGGACTGCCTGAACTCCTCTGTTTCCAACCAGATTCACCCCGTTTCCCTATTTATACCCCCAATTTGTTCTCTTTCAAAGGGTTAACAAAAATTGGCATTCAAAGGTTTACACCCTAAGCACCATAAAGAGCATAGCTTGTTCTTCTTCAACTCAAACACCTCAAACAATCTCAACCTCGATTCAAAGTTCAAACACCTTTCAAAACTCAAGAACCGAAGGTATAGCTTACCTTTGTTCTATTTTTTGTTCTGATCCCTGAGGGGGGCTTGCAGGGCCAAGGCTGGTAATCAATACCAGTCCTGGTCCTAAAGCTGGCAAGGTTTCAAAAACTGTTGTGATAGGAACCAGCGCGCGATGGTCCCACTCTCTCGTGCGACACTCCGATGCTGCATGAGATGGACCGCGTGGGGATTGGTTTCCTACTGTTTTGCATTTATGTGTATATAGATCACTCTGCAAGCATGATAATAATCAGTTTACTGCTTTCCTTTGTACACACTGCTAGTCTTAGTTCAATATGAGTTTCTGCTACTTTGGAGTAGCCCTGGGAACATTCTGGACCTGTCCCAGTAACCCAGAAATGTGTAAACCAAGCACTGGTCTGGTCCGTGCCAGGGGGCAACCATTCCGCGCCAGGGCGCACCATCGCGCGATAGTGTGCCAGGGTGCATCCTCGCGGGCCAGACTGGCTCCGTCGTGCGACAGTTTGCCTCTGACCAATGAGTGGCCTTGCACGGGTAGCTCGGCCTTAGGCCATTATTTTATCCCCACACTGTTTATGGGGTGTTTTGTCAATTTCTAGGGCTTTTAAGCCTTTAAACTATATATTATGTTGCCTATAAACTGCGTGGTTTGTCCTGGGTGTGCACTGGTCCTTCCAGAGCCCAGAAGGTTTGAGAATAAGAGTTGTGGGTTTAAGCTCACCGGCGCGCGTGTGTCTTGGAGTTGTGCGCACAGGAGTAAAACAACATGTAGTGACTTGTTCAGTGCACGTTGGTTTCTTCCTACGCACGTCACTCCAAAACAGAGGCCTCCCAGTTTGTTTAAACTCCCACAACAGTCTGTTCTCATCCTATACTAACTGTTCATCCTTGCTATCATTCACATCTTGCAAACGTGTTACAGATTTAATCCCCATTAAACTGTTTCCCTGCCCTAAATGGCTAAAAATTGATTAATCTAACAGAATCGCAAACAAACAACATTTTCGCAAATGCCTAAGTAAAGACCGATCTCCGGATTGGGCGAGAGGGGTGCCATAAAACCCTGTGCCTCTCATAACCTGGCTCCCGAACCTAGATATGGTTATGACGGATTGGTTCCTTAACTTTTTCAAATCAAACAGCGCGGCAAGTGCTTCGAAATACGGTTCCTTGGCTGTCGGACCTTCAAACCCGAGTGGCGACTCTGTATTTTTGCGAGCTCTTGTCGTCCAGCTTTAAAAGCGCTCCATCGAACCGGCAGCATTTTCTCTTCTTAGGAGGGGAACGGAATCCCTTCCCAAAGGAAGGAAAATCGGGCACTAGCATGCCCACAAGATCTTGTTCTTTTTGTCGGATGCTGCTCATCCATATGTTCTTTATTTGAACTTGTCCTCTTTCTTGGACTCCGGACATTTCCAACAGTTGGTTTCATTGGAGTTGTCTGCTTTTGAGGGGGAGAGGAAGCCTTCTTTTGTTTCAGATTTGTTGGACTTGGTTCTATTGTTCTTTTTCTCGGTGACTATTTCATTCTCATTTTCTGTGAAGGCAAAATAATTTTTAACGACCGAGCTTCCCATATTTCCATCAATTCTTTACATTTGTGTTTTGTCATGTCCTACACATATAAGGAGATAACCATAACTGTTAAAAATATAGTACAAATATTAAGCAAACAAATAGACTACAAAAGCCCTAAACTCTTTCCCAACAGATAACCATAACTATTAATAACAGAATACAATACTAAGCAAGCAAAATCAGAATACCATATCTTTAACACAAACAAACTTTAGAGCATTTATTTTGCACAGAATATGAGAGAACAAAAACATGAAACCCTAACTAACAGACTGCAATAACCTTAATAAGTACGAATACACTCTAAATGTAATGCAAAATGCTAACAAAACCCTAATCGGTACGATAGAAATTGCAAATGTACTTAAAAAATGCAAGACAGAACAAACCCTAACCAATGGACTCAAAACCCTAACCCTAACCAAATCACAATCAGTAGCAAGGGACTACAAAAATGGAAAAACGTAGAAATAGAATACATATAGGAAGAGAAAGTTAATGAAGACGGCAGCCATGAACAGTTTTTAAGTACTTGTAACAAAAACCTAAATGTGTAAAAAATACTTGCCTATTCTGTTTGATAACGACGAGAAAGTTGATGAAGATGGCGATGAAGGCAAACACGGTGACAGAGAACATAGTCACAGTTATGGTTATTTATTGAAGTTGTACACAATCACAGTTAACCAAATCATTTAGTACACATATTGACTAATAATCATATTTGTTAAATACACAAATCTAGACTATCTCTAAAACTATAGGTAGATAACAACATTTATTTAACAACCAAGAATCCAGAGCACTAACTTACGCAGATAACTAAAATCCTAATCAATGGTCTACAAACCTTAATGCAACCATAATAAGAACCAACAGATTTTAACTGGACTCCAAGATGCTTACCAAATCCTAAGAGCAGTAGAAACGAAATACAAAGTCTAATCAATGACGAGCACTAGAAAACCTTAACGAAGACAAGAATGTGTAATATTTACTTACTAGTTCCGTTTGAAAATGACGTTGTAGATGATAACGATGGCGACGAAACCAAACGAAGGCGGCGATGAAGGAAAACGAAGGCGGCGAAGGGGGTTTCTCTCTCTCTCTCTCTCTCTATCTCTCTCTCGTAAGTTCTCTCTCTCTTTCTCTTCTGGAAATGATCAAGTGAAATGGAGAGAAATTTTCAGTCGCTTCTGTTTAAATGAGGGGGGGTATTGTTGGAAAATTGTTGTAGAATGTACTGGAGCCGTTAGGGAAAGTTAAGATGTCCTTATTGCACGTTCTGTAGTGTGTCCTTATCAGCAAGGCTCCCAATAAGTTAATTCATTTTTTTTATTCAAAATTTTTTTACATTTATTAATTTTTTTGATCTTTTTTAGGTTATTATGTTGTCATGATGAGTTAAATCTAAAAAGAAAAAAAATCATAATTTAAATTAAAATTTTTTTGAATAAAGATAAAAATAAATTATTTTTCGCCTTTTTTTTTGAAAAATTTTGGTTTATTTTGATCTTTATTAAAAAAAATTAGGTTTGGACAATAATTTTTTAGATTCTTTTTGTCGAGTTCAATCAATAATTCACAATAATTAACCCGAAACTAACAAATACAAAAAAAAATTTGAATAAAGATAAATAAAAAATAAAGTCAATTGTCTAATTTAGCCAAAAGCCCCTAAGATTATATAGTCAGACTTGCCGTTTGATCCTTGAAGTAAATTATTGTACACTTTGATCCTCAGGTGTTTTAAGTTTCTAATTTTTTCCCTTCCATCCTAGAATTGGCAATTGTTGTGGTTTTTTGCAAGTTATTAGGATGCTATTTGACTAGCTAATTTACCTCATATTCTTTAATAATTTAATATGATCAAGTTCAAATTCAATTGTAGGTAAGTGATTATCGATACAACTGAGGTTCTGTTGCTTTTGGTCTCAAAGTCACAATTGTGGACTGTACCGGCATTAAAGACAGGGTATCCTTACACAATGCTCTCCCCAGCAACCGATGGGGTTATGGAAGCGGTTTTGGGTGCATATATGTGATGATCTTGGGCACAAAATACGCACATTGTTTTCAATATTGAACCCCACCGAAGCTCAAATTGAAGATTATGGTCTTTTTCTCCTTAATCAATTGCTTCAAGAATCAGGTAAGAGTTTACTTGACTTCTCACCCATGCAACAACCAAACGCAAACTGGAGCGAGGTAACTGGTAACAGATTTATTATAGAACATTGACAACTTCAAATTCAAGCGCAACATATAGATTCCCAGCCTAATATTAAACGCCTTAATAATGGACAACGCATTACTTATGATGCAATCCTTACTTCTGTCCTTGACAATAAAGGAACTACCTTCTTATGAGTGGGGGTGCTGGCATAGGAAAAACATTTGTGTACAATACGGTTGCAAAAAAATGTCGCAGTTTTGGGCATATAGTCGTTACTATTGCATCATCTGGCATTGCATCTTTATTATTAAAAGGAGGTCGCACTGCACATTCAACCTTTTGCATCCCATTAGATGTGCATGATAATTATGTTTGTGGGTTTAGCAAGCAATCATTGCAGGCTGAGCTATTTAGAGGAACAAAACTAATAATATGGGCTGAAGTTCCTATGCAGCATAAACATTGTGTTGAAGAGGTTGATCATAAACATTGTGTTGAAGAGGTTGATCACACACTACAAGATGTTTGCGACAATGAAAAAATATTTGGGGGTATCTCTATTGTGCTTGGTGGTGATTTTCGGCAAATTTTACTAGTTGTACCTAAAGGGGTACGTGAGGATATTGTCAACGCATCATTGAGATGCTCTCTGCACTGCGGAATGATATGCGTGTTTTGACATTGGATTTGAACATGCGTTTGAATACTGCATGTCTTGGAAATGTTGCTTTTGCAAATTTCTTGATGGAGGTAGTACCCTATTAACTTTTATTTTGTGAACTAGCAATTTTAAGATTACAAAGTCCATTAATAAAACTTGAATTTTATTTTGAATTATATTTATCTTTGTTTAGGTTGGAACCAAACCTCAAGAAGTGGTACAGCTCCCTTCTGAGATTCGTAAATGCCAAGATTTAAATGAAATGTTGTCAGCAGTTTACCCCCAACTCAATGCATCAAGTACATCGACCCCGACGTTCCTTACTAAATGAATAATACTCTCTACTAGAAACGACGATGTGAATTCAATAAATGGCATCACTTAATGTTTACCCAGGAAGTGTGTACACTTATTTGGGTGTAGATAAGATGTGTGAGGATGATGAAATCGATCGCAACATTACTAACCGATATCCCAATGAGTACCTAAACTCATTAGATCCTCCTGGACTACCTCCGTTTAAGCTAGAGTTAAAAGTGAGATCTCCTATAATATTGTTAAGGAACATTGCTCTGAAAGATGGACTTTGTAATGGCACAAGGATGATGGTTGTTCGGTGTGCTGCTCGCATTATTGAGGTTAAAATCTTGACTGGGGAAAAATTTGGCACTTCGGCTTTCATTCCAAGAATTTCTTTGAGCCCATCATCTTCCGAATTCCCTTTTCAAATGACAAGGCATCAATTTTCAATCCTCTTAGTGTATGCTAATACAAATCACAAGAAAAATCTGTGAAATTTGTTGGGATCGATTTGCGCATACCTGTATGCAGTCATGGGCAGCTTTATGTGGCATTATCCAGATGCACATCATTTGATCATATAAGTGTCCTCCTCCCTAAAGATGAAATGAACACCACGACAAATATTGTTTATCTTGAAGTTTTGTTGTAATATTTTTAAAGGTAGCCAACTATTTTAAAAGTTTCTTTTGATTGTCATGGTAATTATCTCGAAAAAGAATATTCACCGTATCAACTATTTTGCTTTTATAGGACTTGGATGAAGAATTTATGGATCTCAAGATGATCAATACAGCAACATTGACGAACTAATAAGGTATATCCAGTCTCACTCGATATTATTTATGGATCTCAAGATTGTTCATGATCTTTCGAATAACTACTTGCTTAATACAATCACTGTATCCTACTAAGTCATAGTACGACTGTGAATTTTTTTCCAAGTTTGGTTTGGTAATCTCTCTCTCTCTCTCTCTCTCTCTCTCTCTCTCTCTCTCTCTCTCTCTCTCTCTCTCTCAATTTGGGTTTGGTGTTAATGTGTTTCTCATTGTCTTTTTTTTTTTTTTTTGCGTATCTCATAATTTTTTTTTGTTTTATCAGGGTTTTTTCCCTTCCAATTTTTACCATTCCTCCCAAGACAGGGGTGACCTTTTAATATTGTTTCAATTAATGTCTATAATACTAGTTCAATTTGAATGTCGATTCTATTTGGAATTTGAGATATCATTAGTTGTGAAATCTATATACCGTACTTCGGCCAGCTTAATCAACTAATCTCCGATAGACCAATCTTATTGTCCTCCAGGCATAGTCCCAAAAAATGGAGAGTCCTACGTTTGCGATCGGGATACTATACTCAAATCATTTATATGTATTGCTTAAACCCTCATATATAATTTCATGCCTGTTGTGTGTGTTTTTTTTTCTCGTTCAAATGAATAATTTCAAGTTTTGCTTCTTATATTTCTACAGCTTATTCAACCAACAGAGATGCTGAAGCTTTTAGGCACTGCTGATTTTGAGTGAGTTTGCAATTTGCATCATTGATTATCCCAAAAGACCATGCCACTTGACATTTAATGCTTAGCTAAGAATTATAATGGTCAGATACATTTGTAAGGTATCCATGAACGATACTCTTCTTAGTTGCTTTAGAATTGGTGGTGTTCAAATGATTGTGTGGTGGTATGAATCTAGCGCAATATCCCATTTGATTAAAAATCATATGATGGTTGGTTCTGATTTGTAATCGGGACATTGAGTAAAATAGGGACATTGTGAAGCATTTTTTTATATCAATCTCCCCTTAAATTTTATGATTGTTGATTGCTTTGGTTGGTTTCAATATTTTTATGGTTTCATGTGCAGCTAATGGTGGTGTACCTGTACCCAATTAATGTGGTCTTTTAAGGTTTAGCTTTGAACTTTCATGGGGAAGGTCAATAGTTCTGTAATTCATATTAATTGTGTTCAAAACGCGTTGAGCCCGGCATGCACTAGTTTGAATAAAGACAAAACTCATTGCCCCAAAAGCTCCCAAATAAGGTGAGGAGAACAAGCATAACTTGGTAAGTTGTAAAGAGTTTTTGGTTGTGCTTTTTGTGTATCCTAGCTTTTTGTTATTTCTAAGTCAATTATTTTTATTTCGTTATCGAGTCTTTTTGATCTTTCAGTCCATTTCTTCTTAAGAATTACTCTCTTCGTCCCATTTTGTTATGTCTGTTTTCTTTTTTTGGACGTCTCAAAAAATTTCCTATATCTACCAATCTATAATATTTTATATATTCAATATGGATCTTATTTGAAACATCTCAATTAATTTTTTTAAACAAAGTTTTCAAAATCTTAATTATAGATTAGGAGATGTATATATAGGCAATTTTTTGTAAGGTGTCAAAAAGAAAACAGATACAACAAAGTGGAATGGAGGGAGTAATTTTTTTGTATTCATGAAGTTTTTTTTTCCTCGAATCGCCATGTAACCAATTTTTGCAATTTTTTTCTTAACAGTTGATCACATACCTATTATACAATATGGTGGGTATGTTTCTCTTTTCTTTTCTTTATTTCTTTTGGTCAAAATGGTAGAACATTTCATTGATACAAAAATAGCAATCATCGAGGGTTATCTATCTCAAATAGATTTACAAGCTTTTAACTTCATAACCTCACAAACCAACACGACGATCTCTTGATCATCAGTTAGCCCTCGCAACCACGTCAGGCACAGTAAGCATTTCGACAATCGAATCCTAACACCAACGAATGAAATCCCAAGAAAACCAACAGAAACGCAGGGGTAGCGAGCAACTAATTGGTTTTGGTGATATTAAGTGGGGGAGATAGAGTGTAATAGCTTCTCCAACTTTAAATGGATTGAGGTGATAACATGGCATTAACATAGAAGAGTACGTATTAAGACCAAAACATGTTTCAGTCAATTGAGGAGATACCATGGCAGAGGAAGATCGGGACAAGATCAATCAGCGTGCTTGTGGCACAATTTTATTGTTCCTCGTCAACAAAGATCGAAAATATTATGTTATGAAAGACACCAAGGCAAAGGATTTTTGAAAGAAGCCTTAGGACAAGCATAGAGCAAATAGATCCGTGTATCTCGAGATATATATATATGTATATATATATATATTGTCTTTTGAATTCAACGGCGGAGATCCTAGGGCTAGCCATTTTTGAGAAGATCCAAATCAAATCTCTCTCTCTCTCTCTCTCAATTTAAAAAAAATCAATATCAAAATAGGAATTCCATAGATAATATGAGGTTCTCTTTCTTTAAAAAATCAATATCAAAACACGAATTTCATAGATAATATGAGGTTCTCATAGTGATTCCTAAAGGTAGGTGTTGATTGTGAACTTGAGATCGTCATATCAACTATGTTTAATTATGATTATGATTTGTTCAGTGGGGATAAAATATTATGAATACTGCAGCCATCAAGTCTTAGACCATAGATTCATAAGGGTGAAGTTTATTGGAAAAAAAATTATAGCTTTTGGCGTGATTCAAGTTTGTTTGTGAGACTAGTCAATAGTAGGGAGGACAATTCATTTAGGTATGAATGGGCAATGAAAAATCCTATGCCTGAACGTGGTGTTTAATTGCTGAAAATTGTGTTTATTGCGGACGATTGATGGTTAGGATTCGCAAATGCCTTCTAATTGGTACGTAATTGATTTGAACGAGTCAGTTGTTGCAAACTCAATAGCTGCACCGGACCTCAAGGAAAGGGCAGTTCGCTCATATTTAGGATACTCGAAGCCATATTGAATACCAATTTCTTTGAATCGTGCCTTCAAACACGGGCATGTGCTAGTCTCTATAATAACCTAACTCAGTTTTTGAATTGTATACATAAATCCAACAGTCCAAAGTTATCCTATGGCTGAGATCAAAGAGTCCAATGATTGTAAATATATTTGGAAAGAATGATCTCTCTCTCTCTCTCTCTCTCTCAGATATCTTATACTCTCTTCATCACCGTTAACTAAATTGGAGCTGCAAGCAAATATAGAGTGTTAATACCGTTTGCTTGACTGATGGAGACACAATCTTGATTAAAAAAAGATGGATTCATCAAGTTCCTTCCAGATGAGAAATTTCTTGGTCATCAAATTGGATTGGGTTTGTCATTGAAAATAATTTGTTGGCACACCTGAGTATATAAAGTTTTTGGGCTCTCTCTCTCAACCTCACCGATGATCAAAGCTCTCTCCAAAAGCTTTGTTCCGCTAACTGTCCAATAGGTTAGGATAAATTAGGTCTGACTGAATTTTGTTTCAATTTTTTTACTCAATTGTGTGGTTACTATTTTTTTTTTAACCAGGTGTGGTTACCACGTAGCTTTGACAATTTTAGCTATTTTTTGGAACTGATTTTGTGGTTGGTCTTGACTCTTAACATGATTTTCTTTTCATAATTTAACGCAATTTGCCAAGAGTCGGCATGGCTAAAATCCCGGCTGGAAGGAGTCATATTGGATTAGTTGAGAGGAAAAATAGTTCATTGTTAGTTTAGATTTTGTTTAGTGTTTTTGCTGCAGAGTGCCTTCATGCACGGGCTTACCCGCTAGTATATACATAAAAGGGTCAGTTCTGCTCACAAAATATTTGACGCAACATTTGACACAAGTTTTTGCATAGGATCCCCATGCAAATAATCGTAGCCATTCAATTTATGTAAAACGTATTTTTAAGAGCTCCTGAAAAAATCAACTCATTATATTAGTAAGGGATTGGTGGGTTCATTCAGTTGATTCCTGTCAAATTTGACAGGATAAAATTAAATGAGCCGATCAAGCACTTATCGATATCTGAATGAGTTGATTTTTATGGGGACCCCTTAAAAACATGTTTAATGGCTCCGATTATTCGCGTGAGACTTCGATTAATTTTGTGTCAAATGTTTTGTCCCTTGAACCAGCCGCATACATAAATACATGTACATAAAATATACACATCTATGTGTGGCGATTTCACAACTTTTTAGTTTTGTTCTAATTCAATTTTTTTTTCGTTTGTTAGTTTTATGCCTGTCACGCCCTCGATTTTTAACATAATTAAATAATACATTTCAATAAAGAGCCTCGCGTATCATACATATTACCCAAAAGAGTTTCCCACCTGTTTAATTTACAAATAAGTCCCCATGTTTACAGAAATACAGCTTTGGCACAACGGCTTGAATGAACTTAGTTACAAATACACCAGCTCAGAATAATACAACTTTCTAGTCAAAGGAACTTAAGAATAATTAGTTACAAACTCATCTTTGTCAAAAGAAAAATCATCACAAGATGTGTAAGTAACTAAGAAGTTAGCTTCCAAAAGAATAATCTTTATGTCCAAGCACGACCATTTCATGTAATCTATTGTCCGACGTTAGAACCTGAAAAGAAGGATTTTGTTGAGCTACACTAGCCCAGTAGGAAAATCCTTACCATTCTTATATGTAAATATGATGACAAGTGCAAACAAGAAAGGATGAGGAAATACAGCTCGATAGACGACAGTCAATCAATTTGTAAATGAGCCCTCACCGAAATTGAATGCATAGACTATATGGCACTAACCCCTCGGATAATCCCAACTCAACTCGCTAACCCAAAATTCCACAATTGGTATTTTCACCACTTGAGTTACCGTATAACACCATAAGGATTACCGTGTTACCACCCTATACGTCACGGTGATCCCTAACGACTTGGGTTACCGTATTATTACCACTTGCGTTACGAAACCCTCTAAGTCTCCGTATTACCACCACTTGCGTTACGGGACTTCCTATCCCAACTTCCGACCCAAAATCAACTATTTCCTCATACAACATACAAGCTAAGACTCCCCCATGAACCCATTCATAGATAGAACATCCTACATTATGCCAAAGTCATCACAAATGCACCATGAACGATCACAAAATACCAACAATCTATAGAAGTACTTTAACAACGTTTAACTAAGTTAATTCTTATCCGGTTCTTGCTATCGGAAGACCAACGGTCGACCAAGGAATACATCGAGCCATCATAGGAAGTCAATTAGACATGCTTAAGATAGTTTAGGAGGTGTCCAAAAGGGTTTAGAAGTGATCAGAGGTCAAAACAATCGACGGAGAAGCAATAGGTGCAAAACCGGAGTTAAGCTCCTGGTATCGATACGCATGAAATCCGTATCGATACAATACTCTCTGACCAGAAAGATAAGTTTATGGTATTGATACAGCTCTTAATCTGTATCGATACCACAAGGCTTCGGGTGGCGATTTCAGCAGATTTTCAAGGCATGTACAACAATCAAAATCCAACAATCAAAGGCACGATTCTACACCAAATCAACATATAAACATATAAAAGAGGTAAAGAAGTCCCTACCTCGCAACAATGGTTGAGATTCAAGCGTTTTTGAACGAGCCCTAACAACTCGGACTCCAAAACTTCGATTTAAGCTCGACCTAAGGATCTCTGAGCTCAAGAACACGAATGGAAGGCTTGAGGGAGGTTGATTCTTCGAGATTTTGGGAGATGAGGTGGAGTTGTGAGTGAGAGGAGAGGAGAGAGAGAGATCGGCAGGGAGAGGGAGGGAGAACGGACGAGAGAGAGTTGAGAGGTGAAAATATAATCTCCTACATCTAGCACTCACCTCTTTTATACCCCTATATTCCTAAATCACCCATTCACTCCCTCAATTCTCTATTCTTTCACTCTAGTCCTCAATCCAACATATCCACCAATTAATCCATATTTTCTCAATTAGGCATTTAATTAACATTTCAAAAATTAAAATTATTCGGGTCTCTACAATGCCAAACTTTTATGTGTTATTATTTCATCTTGGCGAGAGGAATCGAAAAAGTAAAAAATCATGACTTTTATCCAATTATTTTTGGAAATATTTAGGAAAAAGTCCAAAAAACTGACTTTTCCAATTTTTGTTGGATATTTCCAAAATGTTTGTGCAAAAGTCATAAATTATTACTTTTTTGATTTCTCTCATCGAGACAAACCAATAACACATACTCTCTCTGTCCTAAATTGCTGGTCCCTCTTTCTATTTTTGGATGTCCCAAAACAAATGTTCACTTTCCACAAATGACCAATAGATTTTTAAGTGATTCCTGTTTTGCCCGTTCTCTTTCTCTACCATTTCTTAAAACGAGTTGTTTGTAATTGTACTATAAAGTATGGACAATATAGAAAAATCAAGTATAAAGCAATTGTACTATAATTAATAAGTTGGATTCTTCAAAAGGGATAAGCAATTTGGGACGGAGGGAATAAACGTTTGACGCAAAACTAACAAACACAATTTTTTTTTTAAAATAAAGACAAAACCAAAAATTATGATTTACAACTTTTTGGTTAGTGAAACCGTTCAATAAACTATATCATGACTTGACCAAGCCTGCTGCCAACTTACCAAGGCCCAAGCCTCTTCTACAAGTTTAGGCCATTGCCAGATTGAGTAAGATGTATGGACAGCATTATTGCGTTTATATAACTTTACATTCTGATCATGATTTTGATTCTATTCCCAAAAAGGAAAAAAAAGAATAGAATCAGAATCGTGACTGCGTTTGTTACACTTCAACCACACCCTTATGACATATGTGCATATGGATCTCATTCCACAATAAGTGGTCAAATCCGAGGCGGTGGCTCGGGCGACATTTCTAGTGACCGAAAGTTTTTTTTTTCGTTTCTAGTTTTAGATTTTCTTTTTAATATTCTTTAGTGAAGTTTAGTAGAGTTTTCTGTTCCCTATGTGGAACTTCCCCTGACCTTTGTGGGTATTGTTTCATGTCCTATCCAATTCATATGAATAACCCTATAACTGAGGATTGTTTTTTCCAACAGAGGGCTCCAAATTTTGGGTCATTGTAACTCTTTGGGCATTTTCTAATGATAAAAGAAAAGAATACAAGTAGATGAAAATTAGGAACACCACATGAGAGGTCTCATCTCATGAGTCATGATCAGTTTATTTGCCTTCTTTGTCACCCACATAGCAGAGAATCAGAATCCTAGCAGTTGATGGACAAGGACAAAGACTATGCATCCCATCACTAAAAAGCCAATGACCTCATCTCCCACTGGATTTTCTAGTTCTCCCCAATAAGACAAAAGCCATATCCGTCCTTGGGGATACATCTGTCCTTGGGGAGAAAACATAGCTTTTCAGGTTGTCATCTTTTCTTCTTGTTAAAAAAACAGAGAAGTTACTCCTCTTTCACATCATAAATCGGTAAATCCCTCAACAAATTCTCGATTGAATTAAGGAAAGATTATAGATTAAATTGGAGATTGATTTTTGCAATCTACTTTTAACATGAAGTTACTAATAATTTTATGAATAAAATGCAGCGTCCTCAGTAAAAAATGAAGCACGAAAAATCAAAATCCTTAAATTATTAGTTTATTGCTTTTTAAGTTCTCTTTTTTTTCAAAAGATTGGCACCAGAATTGAGTAAAGCCGGTTTTGGACTAAGGCCCAAGAGAAGAGATGGCCACCTTAAGCCCCTGAAATGGTGTAAAAATTAGGGGCCCAATAATTTTAGCAATGGTAGATGTATAAGCTCTAAATAAAAACATTTGTACTTGAGCACACGAGTCCAAAAGGAAAAGTTAGGGACCCTTTTCCGAAAATCACTCTTGTAATGTAAGGGCCGCGCCGGGCCTCACCGAGTTCTAAAATTATATAAAAAAATTTGGCATAAGGATTTGAATTAACAATTTATAACATTTTTAGAGCTCTTCTTATTTAAAGACAGGCAGCAGGAGCTTCAATGCTACTAAATAGAAATAATGTTAGTTAAGCCAGTGGATACCTTAAGTTTATATCCTCCTCTATTTTTCGTTTTGAAAATCACTTTATTCACTTGGGTTTCCCAAGTAGTATCTCTCTAGTCTATGTGCAAGTACGATTTTCAATAAGTTTTTACTCTATTCAAAACTTTCATTCTCTTTCCACATATTACTCCCAAAATCTCCTTCAAACCTTTATAACAATATAAGTTCATCCCTAAATCATGGTTTTTCCCTTTGGAAAGTCACATGCTCTGGCAAACTAGGAGTAGGAGAATCTTATTACAGTAGTTTGTAAGAGATAAGATCAAGTAATGCAGAATGTTGATTTTTTTTTTCTTCTTCTTCTTCCTCTTTTTTTTTTTTTTTTTTGGGGGGGGGGTTTTATAAATGTAGAATGTTGATGCAACTAATTATAGATATATGGTGAATGGCCTGTCTTAGCTTGTCCTTTAGCTTTTAGATATGAAGTGAAGAAGGAGAAGCCTCTTTTGAGTTCAGTGATTCGGTCGTGATCTCGTGAAAACCAAAGCAGGGCTCTTTTGAGTTCGTATTTCCCCAGAAAAAGACAGGGATACAGCCTACAGGCATCTTTTCTTTAAATAACTTGTTTTTCAATTCACATGAAACCATAATATATGTGCTGAAAATAAGTGTGGATCCGCTCCAATTTTGAAATATAAACAGAAGATTGAATGAATAGAACTCTATATAAAACATAGGATCGATCTTACATGAAGGAGGAAGTGAATTTAACTTCATACAAATTGACCGGTAAAATTTCTTGGAAACTACTTGCATAGCTAAATAGCCAAAATCGCCCGCGGAAGTGGTTGATTAGGAGTCCAGCTTACTTCATATGGATTGGAAACTACAATTTCAGCCCAAAAATGATCTTTTACAAGTTCATACTTTAGTGATCGGAACCATTCATTTTGTTTAGCTTGTTTTATAACATATATATAAAACACCAAAAACCAAGTGGATTGGATATCTTTTCGATAAAGTTTTCGGAACACAATTATCTTCCAAAAATAATATCGCAACATTGGATCAAAAACCAGTTTCAACCATTTTTCTCAATATAAATGTGTTCCGACATTATTCAAAACAATATGTGATCAACTTGCTTTTTGGCATATTTGATGCACTTGATGAGTTCAAAAAATGAATGGTCTGAGCATTGAATTGGGCTCAGAAAAAAAAAAAAAAGAGGACATTTTTTGGGTTGAAATTGTTCTCCTCGATTGGTTTGAAGGATTGGAGAGGAGTTGGACTCGTAAATTGGTTACAAAGCTAAACTTACCTTCCTTCCATTTGGGAAACATATATTGCTGTTCTCAAACTCGATCGTCCGAGGTTGTGTCAAGAGCAAAAATGTGAACATTTGAAACAAAATTCACAAAAAGTGAATAAAAACAACAAATGAGATGACGTAAAGCTCATCCAGATTCCTGAGCAGTACGGGAAAGAACGAATCAGGATTTTTGTCCATACTGCAATATTGTGATGATCAGGGCAATGTGACTGAACACAAGATTTATCATCCACAAGGAGGATATAGGACTCGTATAGATATATCCAGGGGTGAAATGCCAAAAAACTGAATGAAAACAAAGATTCCCTTGAGTCAATTTTCCTTTGTACATTGACTGTACTTTAGCACTTCATGTTAGTATATAGTTGGAATGATATATAGTTCCATCTTCGTGGAGTACAAAGAAGCTATATGTACGTACAGGAGCAAAAACTCAAGAGGGAGGGACAATGGCCTCAAAGCCTTCTGTTCCAATTCATTCTCTTCTTCTCAACAAAACACACACAGACACATAGTCACACACACACACACACACACACACACACAAGTAACGATGTGTGGGGGCTGAGGAGCTCCTTTTGGTCCAATAAAGAGGGCTGAGGAGCGGGTAGAGCTGCCATCTCATGCACTTGGTCATTCTTAGTATTTTTCTCCAAGATCGATCTATTGAGAGTGCAGAAGAAATAAATACTGTTAGAATGGACGAGAGGATGAATACGTAAAATGCTATGTTTTGCCAGATGCATGATGTGGGAGCAACTCCTTCCGTGTTTACTTTGCTCGCTTATTGGACTGAAGGGAGCTCCCAGTAGAGCACATAATAGTCCACTGCAGCATATGGACAGACAAGATTTTTCAGTAAGATCCTAATGTTGATGTTTATTCTATTAGCATTTGCTTCGTTGGTTTTGATCACTTCTCACCCACAACTCATTCAGAATCGGCTCTGAGCTAAAGTAAGCGTTGCAATCGCTTTAGGCCCTCTAAAAATTGAGAATTTGAAGGCCCCTTATATTTTAGTACTCCTAATAGAAATTTCCATGTGCTTCTTTTCCAAGTGAAGAGAGAAGGAAAGAAAATAATAAGACAAAAAAATTACGAACGGATATGTACCTAACATTTTTATTGGTTGAACATTGACATCCAATGCTTCACAGTTACTTCATTGAAAGTAATGAAAGTTAACGCCAAAAGATTTTGCTTACTTCATTGTATACATAGTCTTGCATCCCAAATGTTGATGATGGAGCTCGAACCTTTCTGGCCTCTCACATGGGGGAGTGCAATTTTGTTCACCCTCCTTAAAAGAGGGTGAACATTACACTCCTTCTTTTTGGTTGAAATCGTGTAGGTTTCATCTGTGCAATACTAGCATGACATCATGACTTTGTGGTGAGATCCACACTATTTCAACCAATAAGAAAGAGGGTAATGTTCACCCTCTTAAGTGGAGGTCTCATCCGTGCAATACACTTTTTGGTAAGCATGACATCACTTTGTGTTAGGATCTATACCATTTCAATCAATAAGAAGGAGGATAATGTTCACACTCTTAAGTGGAGGGTGAACAAAACTCAACTTCACATGAGAAGGACATGAGTTACCAACTGGGACAGGAGCCCATAGGTTTTTTGGAATAATTGATCAAGGTTTTTATGGGCTATGAAAACAGGAAGTGTAACAACTCCGATTTTTAGTAAATAAAAATTTCATTTAAATATTTGATATTTCTTTATTAAGTCTTGGATTGCTTAATAAAATTTTCTTTTAATTTTAATAATCCATCATAATTAGATTTGAGACTTATAAAATTATATCTTTTCACACCAAACACTATGCTTATAGAAGCACTTGTATATTTTTCTAGTGAGTGAAATAAAATCTTAAATTATATTTTTTGGCTAGAAATCATACTTGGCAAATAGAATTAGCTTCCAACCGATTAGTTAGAGAAACCTAATTACCATTTCAACCTAATTACATTTTTCTAATCCTAAATGAACCTTTTCAACCATCTTTGAACCATTTAGACCTAGGAAGGTAATCATTATGCTTCTAAAAGTAGTATACTTAGACTTGCCATGCATGCAATTCTAAGAATAATGGTCTTGAACCTAATTACCCTCCAAAGATCACTTTTCTAGATTTTCTCTAGGTGTGTGTGTGTGTGTGTGTGTGTGTGTATGTATATATATATATATATATATATATAGATATATCGGGGCGGTTCCGGTGACTCTTAAAAAAACCTCTAAAAAAATCTCCTAAATCTTAATCTCATAGTTTCCAATCAAATTTGGATGATCCGAGTTGTTCAATGTGTTCAGAACGTGATTTTAAGGGTGCCTATGAGAAATTAGCCAAAAAAATAACCGGGATGGGCTTGATTTGAGCAGTTTTTTATTGAACCGTTCAATAAAATTCAATAAAAAACTGTTCGAATGAAGCTCCTCCAGGTTATTTTTTTTGCTGATTTCTCGCGGATACCCTTAAAATCACGTTCTGATTACATTGAGCGGCTCGAATCATCAAAATTTGATTGAAAACTTGGGGGGGTTTTTTAGAGGTTTTTTTAAGAGTCCCCGGAACCGACCCGTATATATATATATATATATATGTGTGTGTGTGTGTGTGTGTGCGTGTGCGCACGCGCGCGCGTGTATATATACACGTAATAGCCTACTATAATCAAGCCTATATATATACATAGATATACTCTAGGAAAAATTTTAACCATTGGACAATATTTTGTCATTGAAAATCTTACCGATTATCATTACCCTTTAAACATAAAATCTAGCCCTTAATCAGCCTAGAAATTGACTAAACATAGAAGACTACACTTTTAGCCTAGCCATCATGATCCTTAGACTTGTAAGACTTACAACCTATGTTATAATTACCTAGGATTTCCTTTAAAGACTTAGCAAATCTCCATGATCACATAGTCTTACACCTAGGGTGAATTGACAAGAGATGGGAAGGCTTTGGCATGCTTAAAGGCTTGATTGGACAAAACATTGGAGCAAAAAAATGAGAGAGAGAGAGAGAGAGAGAGAGAGAGAGAGAGAGAGAGGCCGGCCAAGAGGGGAGAGAGGGAGTCCAAAATATTTTTGCTATAAATAGCACCTCACTCTTGCCTTGAACTCGCACCTTCAAACCCTCCAACTTCTCTCTAGAAAATTTTAGTGTTCTTGTATCATTCTTGAAGTAATTCTTGAGTTCTTCAAGAAACTCATCTAAGGCCGCCACTAAACCACCACTCGATTCAAAAAATTTAGTAGTTTAGTCAAGAATTAGTTTCGAGAGAAAAATAAAGTATCATCTTTTCTCTTCTGAAGCTACTGTAAGTTTACCGTAGGAGGTCATTTCGCCCGATAGCCGACGTACTTACTTTTTCCATAGCCGTACCAACCGCAAAGAAGAACGGTAGAATATTTCTACTCACTTTCTCTAGTAAAAAGAAAAAAAGAAGTTATAGTCATATTTTTTTTGTGTGTTTGAAAATGCATGTTAAGTTATCTAGCAAACTTGTTTTACTAAGATTTTGAAAGAAAAATATGATCATGTCGAATACCTTGATTTGAATTACTGGAAAAACCGATGTTGTTTTGAACTTTTTAAAAACAAAGAAGGAACAAACTTTGAAACGTAAGAAATAGCAGTTTGATTGAAAGTATTCGTATTTTGATCCTTGGATGATTATGAGTATGTATACATGTTTACTAGGATTTCTTATTTTGATGTGTGATAAAGCATACGTCGTTTCCACTCCAAAGGTGTCCGTCCATGTGATACTATAGTTTAAGTGTGTGGTAATTGTTTAAATGTGATTCCGTGAACTTAGCATGATAAAGTAATATAGAGTTGGATGATCTTACTAGTTTAGTTTCAAGATTACAATGAATGATTTATGAATCACTCAAGTGAAAAATCCTGCCGTGGAGTCTTTGCATGAAACGAGACACAAAAATCGAGAAAGTAGAAACATGATACTTAGGGTGTTGTTAATGAACAGTGTATTTGAAAAGAAAAATATTTTGAAAACCGCAATGTGGCCGGACTTGGTAGCCCATTGTGTGGGGTGTGTGTGTGCCAATAGGAATCCGGAGCGGCGGAACCATTATGAGGATACTCGGAAACCCAGAACGGCGGAACCGAGGTTGGGTGTGTGGCTTGATTATCCGTGCAGATGAGCCAATGCAAATTATGTACCAATGGGAACCCAGAAAGGCGGAACCATTATGAGAATACTCAGGAACCCGAAGTGGCAAAAGTGAGGTTGGATGTGTAAAAATGATTTTGAAAATGTTGATTTGAAAAGAGAAAAGTGAAAATGATGACACGGTCTACGAAAACGTTGCGTAGGAGAAACTCTGATTACACGGACATTAACGCCAGTTGAATAACGAATGTAGATGTGTCATTGTTAAGTGCTTTATTGAATATGCATGTGCTAATTGAAATTCTTGGGTGGCATATTATTTGTATGACCTATTGTTTGTAATTTATGGGTTAGCGGGTATGAGATTATTCTGCTGAGCCTTTGTAGCTCATAGTGTTACTGTTGTAACCCTGACATATTATACTAGGGGCGACGCCGGTATAATGTGTAAGACCTTATAGATGAGCAGAGTGAACTCTACACCTTAGAGGCTTTCGGAGCCGAGGAGCTGGCTAGGATGGAGGAGCAGGCGGAGCAATAGATAGGAACCCTAGTTCCCCTCTCTTGATGAATAGGTGTACTCTTGTGAGAATTATGCTGTAATAATGAGCCAAACTCTATTTAGATTTTCAATAAAAAAATTGTCTATTTAATGTTCTTAAAATTTGGGGTGTTATAGAAAGCCTTTTAGTATTTAATTTTTTTTTTACTATTTTACAATCACACATACTTTTATTGGGAAAATAAAAGAGAAGAAAGACAGAAGGACATACAATTTAATTTCACATTTAAGTTGAATGCCATAGGGTAGAAACATTGATATCTTCTAAGCTTCCACTTTACTTATGTATGATACGATATATATTTCTATGAAAGAGAGAAAAGTATCAACAATATATTCCATATTATAAAAGAATTCATGAATTACAATAATATTACAAGCATCAGCCATATATTAAAGGTACGAAAATTCAAGAATAACTATATAACACTGTATTACCATCCAAGGTTTTAATAATGATATCCTGACACATAGCGGTAAGGTATAATGGTGCCAAGAATATTGAAACGATATGTAACAGGAATTGGTTTGGTGTAGTAGTGAATTTTTGGAAATCGTCTTTGAGAATCTTTGTTTTAAGTGTTGAAATCACTTGTAACGGTTGAACATTGCCGTAAATCGGAAACGGACTGATACATTATGGAAACGGCCGACACACATGCAATTTTTCCTCTCACCGGCAAATCGGGGAGTAAATGTATAGGAAATTATCGAAATCTGTTCCTAGGTAATACTACAAGAAAATATTCAAGGTTACTTATAAAAGAATATACACACTATACTATATTCAAGGTGCATGAAAATCATGCGGCCACTAGTTTACAATTCCCACATTTTGCTGACTACAACACATAAGATCGATCGAGCAGGTGGAATTATGAGGCGACGCGATATAAAAGCCCAAGAAAATGATTCAGTCCGAAGAGACTTGTAATCCAATCCTACTTTCCAGGAATCCAAAAAGGTTTTGCACCTCTCCTAGAAGACTAACCGAACATGGGGACAAAAAAAAAAACCAAATAACAAAGAAATTACAAAAGCAATCATAATTCCAAATTACTATCATTCTTTTTGCTTCTCTTGCTACTGCAGATTTCTCATCTTTTTCCTCAGGTGGGTTCGCTATTTCTTTCTTGTCTCACGTCAGATTCTTGACCTTTCTTTGTCAAACGATTCATGACTTCGATCATCTGGGTTACTTATTTTCTGATTGATCTTAATTAATTGTGACAATCTGCACTCTGAAAATGCAAACATTTTTTTTAACGTGTTTTGTATTGCTGAATCAATGGAAGGCCATGTTTCTAGTTTATGGGGTATCTTGGAATACAATAGCTCATATCAATGGAAGAAATTATGGAATTGTTTATTAAGTTTATCAAGCTCGAGTATGAAACTTTGGTGACCCAAGTTGGTCTATGCTTTAGTCGAGCTCGAGCTTGTTTATCAACATTATCCAGCAAAAAATATTATACGTTTCTGCTCGCTTATGGGTCTCGGGCTTCAAATATAATTTTCTTTGTGTAGAAATAAGTTTTTACATTTTACATGTACAAGTTATAAAAACAGGTCTCAATTCCAAAGAAATTAAAAAAAAAAAAAATGATATCTTCCCTTTAGGATTGTACAACAAAACATTAATTCTGGTTATCGAGTTTTTATCAGGCTGAGCTTCAGTTTACTCAAGCTCGTATAGCAATCGAGGTTGATATTCTGGCTCGACCTCATTTGTTAACTCAACGAACCGATCTGAGTTGAGCCCTAATGGAGCCGACCTCGTGGATGGCTCTATTTGTTTGCAGCCGTACTTACTAATGTATGTTCGTATGGCTATATTTCTTGTACATTCGAAACAACAGCTTGATAACTAGAACTCAAATCTAAGAACAAGAAACTAGATGAACGAAAAATGATATTTAAGCTTAAATTGAAGAAGATTGTTGAAAGTTTCCAAATCCTGTTCTGAAAAATTGCTAGCTTCTAAAAGCTGTAATCATTGATCAATCAGGGAAGATAGATTTGGGCTTCCTAGTCTTCTAAGCTTCCTTGACTATGACTGCTGATGCTAGATCTTCTGTTATTCGTTTAAGAAATATGTCAATGGTCTCTTGATTTTCAGGAAAGCATCATGTGTTTTTGCTAAAAAAATATTTACATCCTTAAGATGTGATGCAGATGTCTGAACCACGAATTTTGTAACGTATGTTACAATGGACCACCAAGCAAAGGGATACGGGAGACCTAACATCTCAAGTGCACCAATTCGTAGCGATGTTTTTGAGCCTACAACAACTAGTTTTGACGAGTCGGAAGGTAAGGAACGGTGAATAAACACAAAGTTTGCTGCTCTTTTCACATGTTCTGTAAGCTAATATTTCTTCTCCTCCCCCCTTTCCCCCTCTTTTTCTTCTACAGCTAAGCAGCGAGCAACTGTAGTGGACTGGCTAAACAATATTCTTCCCAATTTAAGTTTGTCAACAAATGCTTCAGACAAAGAACTGAGAGCTTATTTAAGTGACGGGACTGTTTTATGCCAGATTTTGAACAAGCTGAGGCCGGGTTCCGTGATTGAGGTTGTAAAGTAGTTAATTATGAATGGTTATGCTATGGAATGATCTATTTTTTATCTAACGACTGTGCTCGTGCATTTTTGTTTCTTTTCTAGTGTGGAGGCTACCATCCTTCAGAATCACGTTTGGATAATGTAAAAAGGTTTTTGGCAGCTATGGATGAAATGCAATTGCCTAGGTTTCAAATGTCTGATCTAGAGAAGGTACTACTCCTTACACATGAAGAAATGTGAAATATCAATTTGTTAAGTTTTTCCTTTGGGGGCATGTTTGTTTTCCTGAATTGAAGTGTTGGATCGGACAATGAATCTAATATACAAAGTATCCATTGTTTGGTTGGAACTTTTGCTGTCAGGTTAAATAATCATTCGATACAAAGCCATGGGATGAATCCGTCCTATGCAATTATATGTCCCTTCACAATTAATACGGCCAAACAAACAGGCCCTCATTGTTTTATCATTTACGCTTCCTATAGCTTTTGTGCATTTCCTATTCTTTTCACTGATGGCATCTTCTTCTTTTCCTTTTTTTTTTTTTTTTTTGATCCTTTCTTCTTTTCCTCACTCAATAATATGTTTACTTCCATATAACACAGGGATCTATGAAAATTGTTTTGCAATGCCTTCTCACACTTAGAGCTCACTTCATGCCAAATGGTGGTGGATGTAACCTTTCTAGCTCTAGTTCGATACAAAACCATGGGATACATCGGTCCTATGCAATTATATGTCCCTTCACGATTAATACAGCCAAACAAACAGGCCCTCATTGTTTTTTCAATTATGCTCTCTATAGCTTTTCTGCATTTCTTATTCTTTTCACTGATGGCATCTTCTTATTTTCCTCTCACTCGGTAATATGTTTACTTCCATATATCACAGGGATATATGAAAATTGTTTTGCAATGCCTTCTCACACTTAGAGCTCACTTCATGCCAAATGGTGGTGGGTGTAATCTTACTAGCTCTAGTTCGCCTAATAAGTCTGGGAATGATGTTAGCATGAGTTGGAAACTTTTAGGACAAACTCCTGGAGGGAATGCTAGTTCTAGAGACGAAGTATCTCCTCAAGCATATACTTCCACATTATCTGGAGAAGATAGGAGGAAGGCTGCATCCAACTCAAAGTTTCAACGTGTATTGCGTAGTCCTGTCATGGCTGGTATCTCTCCTTGTCAAAATGAATCGTCTATGCTTGTAATTCGTATAGCTTCCTACTCTTATGAACCTGTCTGTGTAAATAGCTTCCTAATTTTCTGGTTTGCCAGCCATTGTAATGTAGAGTTGGTTTGTTGCTTCTCCTCTCCCTCTGTCTCTCTTCTTGTCACTCCGTCCATGTTTGTAAATAGCTTCCTAATGTTCTATTTTGCCAGTCAATTTTTATGATTTCCAATTGATTTCTTGATTTCCCTTCTGTAGAGCCATCAGCTGCACTAATACATCATGTAGGGCATAAGTTCCATGAAGTGTTTCAGCTGAAACAAGGTTGCTACGCGGATCTTCCTGCTGCTAAGATTTCTGAAATGATGAAATCGAACAGTTTGGATGTAAGTTTTGTAAGTCTTTTCTCCTCGTCTGTGGTTCTTGAGTCTTATCATCTAACCAAAGTGGATTCTATACGTGGTACTTTTGCCTCTCTTAATCAGTTTCAGTATCTGTTATCTGCAGAATGCCCCAACTCAGTCTCTCTTGAGTGTGGTGAATGGAATTCTAGATGAGAGCGTTGAAAGGAAGAACAGTGAAATTCCTCATGTATGGAAATAACATGAGACATGGATATTATGTATATTTGAGTATGCATGTTTGCTTTTCAGGATACACACTCACTTTTTAAGTTGTTTTTTCCCTCAGAGAGTGGCATGCCTATTGAGAAAAGTTGTGCAGGAGATTGAGCGGCGTATATCTACTCAGGCAGAACATTTGAGAACTGTATGTAAGATGCATTATATTTTTGTGTCTTTTACTGGGTGCTTCTGTAAATTCTGTGCTCAATTGTGTATTGGTTATGGTTGCAGCAAAGTAATCTTTTCAAGGCTCGTGAGGAGAAGTACCAGTCAAGAATCAAAGTACTTGAAGCCCTTGCTACTGGAACTAATGAAGAGTCACAAGTATGATATTTGTACAACTTAGTCATAGTTTACAAGAAGTACAAATTACTCCCTTCGTTCCATATTTTCATTCTATCATCGGTCATCGTGCCTTTGAGATGTATATTTGTGAAATAATTTCCACCAATCAAAAGAACTAATTGGGATCTTTTGATTGTTGGAATGTTTTCTTGTTTGTCGACTCTATAAAAGGCAGTTCAAGACACGATTGCTGAAAATATAAAGACAAAATAGGACTCAGGGTAATGTTTATGTGCACTTGGTACTCAAGTTTATTCATCAAAAGTTATTCTTTTTCATAGGTTGTCATGAACCAACTCCAGCAGATAAAGGTATAATCTGATAATGATGCACTTCCTTTGTTTTTGTGTTTCTTTTATGCACTCTTTTTTCCTGTCCAGATATGAGGTGTATGTTTGTTGGTCATAGCTTTATCTGCTTTTGGGTGGTCCACTCCTTGTTTTCACGATTCTTCACTCTCCATTTTATAAGATGTTTTCTTAATGACAATGTGCTCATAACAAGATGCCATTTGCAACCCCCCAATTCTCTTAAGTGCTCTTATGTTGGATTCTGATGTTATCTATGTAGCTGCTTGATATTATTCATGCTCTGAGTGTAGTGCACAATTTTTGTATCACTTATAGGGAAAAAAAAGAGAAGTGAATATAAGCTTTTTAATTTGGATCTCATTGCGGTTTGTTTTTTCCTGTGAAACGAAACTTCTTGTTAGTGATTATTAAGTAGAAGGAATGAGGTGAACAGACTCATGGTGACCCCAAAAAAAAAATTCCAGTTTTGTTTAATAGATATGAACATAAACAAGACAGTGTGAATCATATTTCAGGACTGAAAACTAAAAAGCCTTCTTTCTTTAGATCGTGGATAAGTTTTCACTTCAGAGTAACCTATCTATCTTGCTTTACCATAAGCAATTCGATTATCAATAAATGGGAGCAGGCAATACTAAAATTTCTTTCTTGTTTCTGGTTGGTTGGAATATTTTCTTCTGTTGATATTTTGGGGGTTATTTTTAATGCATTAAAGACAGAAAAGACAAAAATGGAGGAAAAGAAAGAGGTTGAAGAACAGGATGTGATCAGATTGGTGAAGGAGAAGGAGCAGATTAACAACGAAATTTGGACATTGAAGCAAGAACTGGAAACAGCTAGGAAAGCAAATGAAGAATCCTGCTTACGGATGGAAAACGAAGGTAATAAGACTCAACAGGAGCTTGAGGAGAGGTTGAAGGAAGTTATGCACCTCCTAACAGAATCTAGGAGTAGGGTTAAAGAGCTTGAGGCATATTCGGAGTCAAAAGATGAGCGGCTGAACAAGAAGGAAACCATATACCAAAGATTTACAGATTTCCAACTTGGTGCACTGCGGGTTTGGTTTTGCCATATTACATTTTTCTGCTATATTGCGATATTTAATGTCAGAAGTTTTTTGAAATTCAAAAAGATGGTTCAGGAATTGAAGATTGCTTCACAAACAATCAAACAAGATACTTTGAAGATACAACAGAGCTATTCAGACGAATTTCTTCACTTAGGTGGGTAGGCTGTTTAGAAACCATGGCAAATGTGATGATTCTCTTAACCAACTTCTACTATGTTCAGGGACAAAGCTTAAAGCTTTAGCAGATGCCTCGCAAAACTATTATGCAATACTTGCAGAAAATAGGAAGCTGCATAATGAGGTTCAAGAGTTAAAAGGTGCCACTTCTTTAATTTACATTGCAAGAAGTTTTTGGCTTTCCTCGGATAAGATTTATATTCTCACTAATGCATTTTCTTTGATAGGAAATATTAGGGTTTATTGTCGGATCAGGCCATTTCTACCAGGACAGAAGGAGAAGCAGTCCATCATAGACTCCTTAAATGAGTTTGGGGACTTGACTATTGCCAACCCATCCAAACAAGGAAAAGATGGTCAGAGGTCATTCAAGTTTAATAAGGTCTATGGTCCGGAAGCAGCTCAAGGTTTCTTTTCATCTCCAAGAATTTTTTCATGCTTTTCAATACAAAACAATATAATCAGCAGTGGAACCAGGATTTTACATTTGGGGCTGCCTAAACTTGTGTATTCCAGGTTTGGGGTTACAAAAACTCCAAATCAAATGATAGGTTTTTCAAGTTTTTGTTACTGATTTGAATAGGTTTCCCACATGCTATTCAGGGAGTGATTTTATCACTCAACTTAAGCCTTTTACATTCCATATTTATCTTGTAAATCTCACATGGAGTATGTAAAATGCCGAAAGTAGACGTTCAAATCATTTCATTTTATTTAAAGAATCTCATGCGCCAACCCCTACAAAATAGAATCTTGATACTTCGATGCACATTATACACTACATACGGGTTCATGTCAAAGTTGAGGATGGCCATGGCACCCACCCCTCTGCATAATAGATGTGTGGCACTAGATAAATGTTGTCATATTTTATTCTTCTTAAATATGTTTCTGCCACGAGCAACAGCAACATTGTGGAATATGGCATGGCTAAATATTCACATTAAATGTATGACAGCGGAAGTATATTCTGATATCCAACCACTAATACGCTCTGTTCTTGATGGATACAATGCGTGCATATTTGCTTATGGTCAAACTGGTTCAGGGAAAACTTACACAATGGTACGAATTGCTATTTTATATGCATTACCCAAATACTTATCGTTACATATAGCTTATGCATCTAGTATGTTGATTGTAGACTGGACCTGATGGAGCATCTAAGGAGGAGTGGGGCGTCAACTATCGAGCTCTAGATGACCTTTTCAATATTTCTCAAACAAGAAGCCGGATCTTTACGTACGAACTTGGAGTTCAAATGGTTGAAATCTATAATGAACAAGTGCGTGACTTACTATCCAGTGATGGTTCTCAAAAGAAATATCCTTTGCGTAACCTAGATATTTGTGTTTCAATCAGTTTTATGCTTTTTGTTTATTGACTTGGCATCCTTGTCTTGGACTCCCACCTCCCTCTTTGTTAGTTTTTTTCCCTGCACTTTTGGTTGTGTCATAAAAGAATGTCTGTTATGAAAAGTGAATGAGTAAAGTTTGGTGAAAATTATTACTTTGCCCTTATATTGACTAACAACAAATTAGGTAATTAAAACGGCTAAAGGATAGTATAGAAATGCTACTGTTTACAAAGTGTAGTCATTATGTCTCCTTAAGATGAAGAAACCCCAAAACAGAATAACTAATGGTATGGAAGGAGTTTTTGGTTTAGATGGAATGATAGAGTGTCTTACTTTATCCTTACAAGTCATATTTGTTTCCCTTGATTTATTTGCAAACACTTGGGATTTTGTCTACATCCCAACCCAATGGGTTAGCTGTCCCTGATGCTTGCATGCACCCTGTCAATTCAACCATTGATGTAGTAGAACTAATGGAAATGGGATTGAAGAATAGAGCTAAAGGTGCTACTGCATTGAATGAAAGAAGCAGTCGTTCGCACAGGTTTTTATTTTCTGAGTATTTACGAATTTAAGGTGAACTAGTAACTTGTTATTTATTCTGTCGCGATTTTGATTTTGGAATACTGTACACAGTGTTCTTACTATTCATGTCCGCGGGACGGATGCAAAGAACGGCACTTCTTTGAGAGGCAGTCTTCATTTGGTAGATCTTGCAGGAAGTGAAAGAGTAGATCGTTCTGAGGTAACTGGAGATAGGCTTAAGGAAGCTCAACATATAAACAAATCATTGTCTGCTCTCGGAGATGTCATCTTTGCTTTGGCACAAAAGAGTACTCATATTCCCTATCGAAATAGCAAGCTCACTCAAGTCCTTCAAACCTCTCTAGGTACTTGTTTCCTCTTTGCTTCAAATGTGCATGAAATGGTTTCATATTGTGTTTTAGTAGTACTTTTTACACTTCTACTGGCGTTATGATTGATTGTTGTTTTATTCATCTTGCTAAAGCTCCACTCTCTCTAAATTTTTAGCTTACTATATTTAATTCTTTTCTCGTACTTTTTTTTTTTTTTGCGGACAATGAATGTATATCGTGTTTCAGATGTTGTGTTCCAAAAACATAATTTGTTAGGATATTGGAGATACCTGCCCGTTGCGGCTTAGGCCCACACAGTAAGGCCAATGTGGTTGTGTGATCTTCCGACACCCATTGCGTCATGTCATATCTGTGTTGCCTTGGAATTGTCCATTGCGGCACACTTCATCATTCACAGTTGGCACTTGGTTTTAGGAACCAAGAAAGCAAATATAGAGATTCTGAATTCGAGAGCCAAGAGTATGATGAGAGGAAGATGTTACGCACCCCTCTTCACCCAACCCAAAAATTGGTATTTAGTTGTTTGACATAGGGCGTTTCATGTTACGCCCTCGATTTTCAACATAAATAAACATAGCTTTGCATAAATAAAATTTGCACGACAATATACACAATATCCCAAAAGAGTTCCTTGTTCCCATGACATCAAATTCTAACTCCAGTAGTTCCAAAAGGTCACATCAATGGCACAATGGCCCAAATTAGGATAGGTATGCGATAAAAAGACTAGTTAAATGTTTATAGTTATCCAATGTCAAAAGAATGTATATGAAATTATAATTACATCTTCAAAAGGAGTCTTACAAAAGATGTTAAAGTAATTCCTCTATGTTAGTTTTCAAAATAATCGCTAAGTCAATGCACTCCATGCACGTCATGCAACTGTCATGGATTTACACCTGCAAAGATGAGCTACACTAGCCCAGTAGGAAAATCTACACTAACTTTATATGCAAATGAGATGACCGATGGGATGAACAATGGAAGCAAGGTTTAACAACTCTAGCAAAAGGGACAATCAAAGCTTGACAATATGATATCCAACTTCTACCATTTCTAACATGCTATCATATTAATCATCATTTTATCAATCTCGTCTTACTCAATTTCTTTTCCACGTTATGTGTCATGAGCGAATGCTCCTGCCGGGCTTGTTAAGGGATCTCGATACCTCACCCGTTGGTGGGTCTTGAATACAATATGAGTGATTGCTCTTGCTAGGCTAGTTAAGGGAACCCGATACCCTCTACCTAGCACCTCACCCGCCGGTGGGTCTAGAATATGTTATCATTTCGTTTAAGTGTTCAAGCATTCCAGTTCAATCATTTATCGTCCACATGTCATAAATTCTCAGTTCAATATTTGACAAATCTACCAAGTCCAACGAATAGAATACCAAGTATCAAAAATACAAGAAGGTCAAAGATGCGTACTGTAACCCATTGGAACTGTAAAAACTTTATATCCATCTCAAAACCAATTGGCAATGAGTGGAGAGGTCCCAGATGTTATTAATTGATCACCCATTCCACTCCCAAGCAATGTGGGACTCTATTTCTTTAACATCCCCCCTCACGTGCAGCCGCGTTTGAGGTTTGTCACGTGTGGCCATTGTTGGGTCCTATCATTGTGCAGCCTTTTTGCTGGTCTGTCATCGTGGGGTGTGGATTGTGAATTTTATAAAATATGGGGTGGAACGGGGCCCGCTCTGATACCATGTAGAAACTTTATATCCATCTCAAAACCAATTGGCAATGAGTGGAGAGGTCCCAGATGTTATTAAGTGATCACTCATTCCACTCGCAAGCAATGTGGGATTCATTTCCTTAACATCCCCCCTCACGTGTAGCCGCGTTTGAGGTCTGTCACGTGTGGCCACTTTTGGGTCCTCTCATCGTGTAGCCTTTTTGCTGGTCTGTCATCGTGGGGTGTGGATTGTGAATTTTTAAAATGTGGGGTGGAACGGGGCCCGCTCTGATACCATGTAGAAACTTTATATCCATCTCAAAACCAATTGGCAATGAGTGGAGGGGTCCCAGATGTTATTAAGTGATCACCCATTCCACTCCCAAGCAATGTTGGGATTTGTCCCGCATCGGTTAATTATCTCCTCCAAAACTAGTATATGAGCCTTGGCGGCCTCTCCACTCTTTGCTAATTGGTTTGGAATTGGATGTTTTAACATGGTATAGGAGCTAGATTTTCGGAGGCTTTTTCCCTTTGTCTGTGCCATAGTTGCACTCTATTTCATTGTGATCCGTGTGTTATGGATCCTTTGTTTACCTCTCCACGTGCGAGCCAGGGGTCGCACGTGCGGGGGAGTGTTGGGATTTGTCCCACATCGGTTAATTATCTCCTCTAAAACTAGTATATGAGCCTGGGCGGCCTCTCCACTCTTTGCCAATTGGTTTTGAGTTGGATATAAAGTTTCCACAGGAACGAACCATGGTATTAGAATATGAAAAAGGGAATTCTCATGAAAAACTGCATTGGGTACCGGTACCAAACTCTCTGGAATTTCAAGTTTGGGTTCCAGTACCGATAGGGCAAAAATGTGGTACCGGTACCAAGAAAAAAGTGGTACCGGTATCAACTATCAAAAGTTGGCAGAATAGAAATCTAGGTACCGGTACCAAGAAAAGTGGTATCAGTACCAACTGGGCGATTTTGGGTGATTTTCAGCATTTCGAGGGTTAACACCAAACAACAAAAACAATGATCCAACACAAAATTTGGCCGCTAAATCAACTAAAAAACACATACAGAATGTGAGAAATCTTTACCTCAAAGTTCAAAGAGCAAAACCTAAGTTTCCATGAGCCCTAGGATCCCAAACTCCAAAATCAACCAAAAAGCTCTGTCTCCAAGCCAAGCCAAGTAATTTCCAAGCTCAAGAACACTTGAATACGAAGGTTTTGCGGTGGATCTAGAAGGGTTTTTGAAGTATTTGGGTGAGTACAGTTGTTCACCTTAAGGATCCCGGATTTTTGCTATAAGCCGTTGGATTGTGTTTTAAGTCCGGACTTTTTCTCTAAGCCGCTGGATTGTGTTTTCAAATGATGCTTTACCGATAAGAGATCATCCACAGATCCGGACCATTGAAAATACAATCCAACGGCTGAGATCATGAACTGCATTTTAGCCAAAATTTGGGATCCTTGACTAGATCCGGACTATTTAGGTGGGAGAGAGTGAGAGAGTAAAAGAGAGGCGTGTGCCATGAGTTATGAGAGAGATACAGAGTGAGGCGTCTGAGAGTAGGAGGAGAAGAGTGGTAGGTATACTTCCCCCCATCCCCCCAACATACTTATTGCACTTAGCACCCCTTCACAAATATAAGCTCCAAATCAAGTCCCAAACCTTCAAGCACTTACACATTAAACCGCCAAATCAATTATACACATCAAATTTCACATTTAATCATAACCTAAGCACTTATAAACATTAACATTATTTAAATATAAATACGGGTCTCCACATTTCAAGTGCTTTTTTGGTCTCACAAATACTGGATTGTTAAGCTGTTAGAGAGTGTGAAGTAATAAAGAAAGAAATAAAGAGTAAACGGGGGGTCGGGGAAGGAAGCATGCATCGAACAGGAATGAAATAGAACAAAACAGAACTTTCTAGTGCAAAAAGATTTGGCAGCCTGCATTATCTATCTCGCGGTCGTGGAATCTATTAGCGGCCGCAACATGCAATGTAACAAAAATCTTGCAGCCGCTTGTTCTTGTTGAACGAATTTCTCAATGTTTATTCTTCTCCCATTGGAGGTCAATTTATAATACAAGCTACCTATCAACTGAGGAAACAAAATCTTGAAATAAGGAAAAGCGCATAACCAAATATACATATTCCTAAACTAGCTACCTAAATTATTTTCCTTCCTAATTTAAATATATACAGCCAACACTCCCCCTCAAGCTGGAGAGTATATATCATATACACCCAGCTTGCAACGTATAGAATCAATGGTAGCTTTGGGAAGAGCTTTGGTGAAAATGTCTGTGAGTTGAGACCCCGAAGGAACGAAAGGAGTAGTAATCTCCTTAGACTCCACTTTTGATCGAATGAAGTGACAGTCAACCTCAATGTGTTTAGTTCGCTCATGAAATACTGGGTTGTTAGCTATATGAATAGCAGCCTGATTATCACAATAGAGAGGAGTAGGATCATGTATAGGAATCCCGAATTCACGTATAAGAGTGTGTAGCCAAGTGAGTTCACATGTTGTTTGCACCATAGCTCGATACTCAACCTCAGCACTAGAACGAGCAACAACTGACTGCTTTTTACTTTTCCAAGTAACGAGGTTACCACCAATAAAAGTACAAAAGCCGGTGGTGGATCGACGGTCTGCAGGAGAGCCTGCCCAATCAGCATCGGTATATCCCTTGATGCGAAGATGACCAAATGATCGATAAAGAAGTCCACGTCCTGGAGCATTTTTAAGATACTTCAGGATACGAATGGCTGCCTCCATATGAGGAACACGAGGACGAGTCATTAATTGACTAACCACACTGACTGCATAGGAAATATCAGGTTGAGTAATAGTAAGGTAGATAAGTCTACCTATAAGTCTCCGATAAGCTTCAGGATCATCAATCAACTCACCATCATCAGGAAGTAACTTTAAATTAGTATCCATAGGAGTGGCGACAGGTTTGGAACCAAGATAACCTGTATCTCTCAAAAGATCAAAAGTGTACTTCCTTTGAGACAAACTGATGCCTACTTTGGATCGAGCAACCTCAATACCAAGAAAGTACCGAAGCTTGCCCAGATCTTTAATAAGAAAACTAGAGTAGAGGTGACGAATCAAGCTTTGAATTCCAATACTATCACTGCCAGTGATGACAATATCATCCACATAAACAACTAGAATAACAATCCCATGATCGGTCCTTTTAAAGAACACAGAGTGATCAGCCTTCGAATCATGCCATGAGCAACAACAGAATTGCTGAACTTATCAAACCAAGCACGGGGAGACTGTTTGAGGCCATATATAGATTTACGAAGTTGACAAACACTCTTCCCCTTGGACTCAAACCCGGGCGGTTGAGCCATATAAATAGTCTCAGACGAATCCCCATGCAAAAAGGCATTCTTGACATCCAGTTGATGAAGCGGCCAATCACGATTAGCAGCGAGAGATATAATAACACGAATAGAGTTGAGTTTGGCCACTGGAGAGAATGTCTCGGTATAATCAATGCCATAGGTCTGAGTAAAACCTTTGGCCACGAAGCGAGCTATAAGACGATCAACGGTGCCATTGGGATTATGTTTGACAGTAAAAACCCATCGGCAACCAACAATATGAGCCCCAGAAGGCAGGGAAACCAAATCCCAAGTATGATTCAAATCCAGAGCACGCATCTCTTCTTGCATTGCCGAATGCCAACCAGGATGAGAAAGAGCTTCCTGATATGACTTGGGAATACTAACAAAAGAGAGTGATACAGAAAAAGCTTGAAACGAGGAGGACAAACGATTATATGAAACAAAGTGAGAAATAAGATGAGATGTACAAGTACGCGTACCCTTTCGCACGGCAATGGGTAGGTCGAGAGAAGAAACTGAAGGTGGATCTATAGACAGCGGAGAAGGCGGTGGGGGAGAATGAGGAGAATCCACTGGGGCAGTAGTCGGAGGGTGGCAAACGTAGACCTGGGTAACCGGGGGTCTAGCAATATCAGGAAGTACCGGTGGAAGAACCGGAGTATTGATCAGGGGATCCTGTAAATGAGTGCTCTCTTGAGAATAATAGGGAACCGTCTCAAAAAAAGGTAACATCGGCACTAACAAAATGTTTACGTAGTGTAGGACTATAACACCTGTATCCCTTCTATGTTCTTGAGTAACCAAGAAAGATACATTTATGAGAGTGAGGATTAAGTTTGGAACGATCAGGGTGCAAGTTGTGAACAAATGCATCACATCCAAAAATTTTTGGGAGAAGAGGAAAGGGATTCTTATCAGGAAACATGACTTGAAAAGGGGATTTACCCCGTAAAACACGAGTCGGCATTCTATTTAAAAAGTACCTAGCAGTAAGAACTGCATCTCCCCAAAAATATTTTGGTACATGCATGTGGATCATGAGAGCACGAGCAATGGCCAAGACATGACCATTTTTTCGTTCAGCAATACCATTTTGTTGTGGGGGTACTGACACAAGTTGTTTGATGAATAATGCCTTTAGAGTTTAGAATTGCTGAAAAGGTTTAGCCAGATACTCTTGAGCATTATCGGTACGAAAAACCTTTAAGTTGGTATCAACTGATTTAGGACTTCAGCATAAAAAGATTGAAACACATTAAAGATTTGCGATCGAGCTGTAAGTACATAAGTCCAAGTTAAACGAGACAAATCATCAATAAAGGTAACAAAATACCGAGAGCCACATAAACCAGTGATCTGAGAGGGTCCCCAAATATCAGAGTGAACAAGAGCAAACGGGTGCAAACTAGGTGAATCAGTGCGGGGAGAAAAAGTAACTCTCCGATGTTTACTAAGTTCACAAGTTTCACAATTAAAAGTAGAAAAATCAGGTAAAGATGGAATTAAAGATCTAAGGTTAACAGATGACGGGTGCCCTAGATGACAATGCCGCTGATATGGTGTTGTGGTAGAATGAAGAGCAGGTGGATTCGAGGAACAAGACGACTGGTAGTAGTAAAGGCCATTCTTCTCATATCCCCCACCAATCATCCTCTGCGTCTTGAGATCCTGAAATTCACAATGAGAGGAATAGAAGGTTACTGAACATTGGAAGTTGAGGGTGAGTTTTTGAATGGATAGCAAGTTAAAAGGAAAGCCGGGTAAACATAAAACAGAAGTAAAAGTGAGACCAGAAGTACGATATGTGCCAATGCCATGCACTTGAGTTTTTGTTCCATTAGCAACAGTAACATAGGAAGGAGCAGAAGGAGAAATAACATTAGATGAAAGGGACAAATTACCAGTCATATGGTCAGTGGCTCCAGAATCGAGAACCCAAGGTTCATGGGAGGAGGAATGAAAACATGTGTTACCTGAATAGACAACATTGGCAGTGGAGGAAGAAGATGCATGTGCTCATTGGATCATAGAATCATATTCAGATTTAGAAATAGTGATCTGATCTGACGGAACAAACTCAGATGGCTCCTTCTCAACCATAGCTTGATTAGCCCATGCAGGTTTGCCATGAAGTTTCCAACAAAAGTCAACAGTATGATTATTGCGATTGGAGTGCACTTCTTAATACCGCGACCACCACGACGGCCACCACGGTCAGAAGAACCAGTATGACCGCAGTTATAACCCCCAGAGTTCCCAAAGGATGGGATATAGCGAGCACTAGGAGCAGCAAGAGCAGAGCGAGGAGTACTCTCTGGAGCAGAATGATGAGTGGCTGCCCTACGAACACGAGCAAAGGCTTCACCAATAGAAGGAATATCCTGGCCGATAATATATTGGAGCTAACTGGAGCAAGATCAGTTTTGAGATCAGAGAGAAACTTAGCAACTTGAAACTCATTCCTGTATTTTTGCTGAGTCGCTAGATCTATGCTTAAGGGTTGATAGATGTTTAACTCATCCCACATACCTTTCAATTTTGAAAAATATTCCTCCACCGGGCCTTCTCCTTGTTGAAGGGAGAAAATGTTCTGATAAATCTGATAAATACGAGAGAGATTCTGATAGGAGGAATATAATACGCGAAGAGTATCCCAAATGGCTTTGGAAGTCTCTAAGCAAGCCACATTATTAAAAATATCAGGTTCCAGGCTGTTCCATAACAAGGTCATAATATGGGCATCGTGTGTGCCCCAAGGAGAATCAGAAGATGGTGGATCTGTAATAAAAGAGGTCTCCTCACTCGCGCGGAGAGAAACAGATACAGCCCGAGACCATGGGAGATAATTGGATCCATTTAGTTTAATAGTAGTGAGAGTCCGATTATAAAAATTATGCCGAATAGCATTTGATGATCCTCCGGATTTATCCTTGTTTTTATCACCCATGATGTAAAAAAGGAAGACAACCAACGATAAATAGGGTTAAAGATACCTCAAAGATGTAGAATCAGAGAGATGGGGTTCCGAATAGCCTCAAATATTTTGACCTAGTAAGTTCCGAGTCAACTCAGTAGATTTCAGATGCAAACAGAGAGCAATAGCTGCAAACGAATCACAAATCTGCGTCAAAAACTGGTCGCTGGAGTTGCTACAGTCCTGCAAGTGTCTGGCGAAGGAGGAAGAAGCTCCGGCGAGGGTGGTCGGAGGTAGACGAGGCTTTGGCGAGGTCGCAGAATGTTGTCAAAGATGGAGAGATATAGTAACAGCGAGAGAGACAGTGATTGCGAGAGACAGCGAGTGAGAGATAGTCGTGAGAGATACCCCAACAGTGGCTAGGGTTTTGTTTAGGGTCGGAATAGAAGCAGATTCAGAGAAACGAAAGAAAGGTATGAGGGTTTTCTGCCTTTTGATATGAGAGAGAAAGAAAAAGAAAAAGATTAGGGTTTTTTAACCCGCTCTGATACGATGTTGAACGAATTTCTCAATGTTTATTCTTCTCCCATTGGAGGTCAATTTATAATACAAGCTACCTATCAAGTAAGGAAACAAAATCTTGAAATAAGCAAAAGCACATAACCAAATATACAGATTCCTAAACTAGCTACCTAAATTATTTTCCCTCCTAATTTAAATATATATAGCCAACAGTTCCTATTTACCCTAAAAGCAAGATAAACAGAAGAGTATTGGTTAGAAAATCGACGAAAACTCAAATTTGGCTAGCCCATGGGCTATATGAACATCGCAACTCGATCGCTGAGTTGCGATCCCTCAGTTGCAAAATTATGCAACTTTGCTTGGTTTCTGAGACCTTTATGGATT
Source organism: Rhododendron simsii (assembly GCA_014282245.1). Taxonomy (NCBI): domain Eukaryota; kingdom Viridiplantae; phylum Streptophyta; class Magnoliopsida; order Ericales; family Ericaceae; genus Rhododendron; species Rhododendron simsii. The sequence continues at coordinate 18,601,542 of CM024960.1, read as the reverse complement.
AAAGGTGGAAAACCCAAGAACAATGAAAGATCCTCTAGGTTTGAAGGTTTAGGTACTCTCCGGGTATTTTCCTCATGAGTTCTCTTTGTTGGACGCTAGTGCGTGATTTATGAGTGATTTCTCGGGGTGATTGTGTGATGGAATGCGTGTAGCTCGGAAATCGGGTGTGTAAAAGTGTGAAATTCGTACAAGAACCTCTCCTTATTGGGGTACCCGTTTTCTCAACTCGAAATAGGCCACGGTTCGTGTATTTACTTCGAAAATACAAAGTAAATTATGGCTCAAGCTCTATCTTAAAGAGTTGGAAGTGTGGTGGACAAGTGAAAATTATCGGATCAAAGACTTCGGATGAGACTCAATCACTTGCGATGTGTATCTGGGTTCTGTAAGGTTCTACCGGTCATCTTGTGGCCGCCGAAAGATCTCGCAGATGTAGAATGTTGCCAGTGGAAAAGGGAAAGATTTAGCGGGTGTGGTTCTAGAACATTGGCCAATTGGCGGTGGCCTAAATTTTCTAGCGGCCTCTACAAATATCTTGCGGCCGTGACTTCTAGAGTCGCTACTGCTACATCTTCTGGGGCAAAAACTTGGTTCTCATGCTTCTAACCTCTCTTGCTCCTTCCTTACTTATGAGTTCCACAAAGTTCATAAGGCCTTAAATATTTACGCAGCCAAATTAGGTGTCTATTGTGTCTATCAGTACACATAGTTGGAATTGCAAAAAGTATTTGGTCGCCAGATCATCTTTTACCTATGACTGAGAGGTGGTGATATGGACATGATTGCAAATGGGAAACCGTGGAGAAAACAAGAGGAATGCTCCCTTTAGTAGATAGCATAAATTCTTCATTTGTTTGTTTGGATGCTGCAGGTGGTCATGCGAAGACTCTTATGTTTGTGCAGCTTAATCCCGAGTTAAGTTCATATTCCGAAACTCTAAGTACCTTGAAGTTTGCTGAGAGGGTCTCCGGAGTTGAGTTGGGTGCAGCAAGGACCAACAAAGAGGGCAGAGATGTTAGGGACTTAATGGAACAGGTGCTCCCTTGTCACTATCTATCATTAGTATGTCCTTCCAATTCTAAACAATTCTCTTCCATCTTGCATTTTTTCCCTTGCGGAATCTTTTGAATTTCTTAGAAAACTGTTTTTGAGAGAAAATAGACCTTAGAATTTGTTTAATTATCAGACTGATGCAAGGTCTTCACCTCCAGCAGCAAGTAAAGATTGCATGGCCCATTAGAGAGGTAGTTTAAGGGCTAGAGAAAAAGATCAGATAGGAGAGCATATGAGAAAAGAAGCTTAGGCTTGAAATCTCAATTCTAGCAAGTCGAAGTTGTGCACCTCTTTTTATGGTTATCAGTATTGAAAATTTTCACTAGAAATCTACGGCAATATGACGCACAGCCATTGTGTCATTGCACTTTCACCTTAGTACTTTTGGTCGTATGTGTGGAATGGGCTGATATGCATTGCTGAACTCCATTTCCTAACAGCACAAGTTATTGTGATAATTGTTAACTCAACACGGTATATCATAGATCAGGTTGGGAGATATCTTGGTTTCAAGGCTATCCGTTTACTTTTCATCCCGGTTAACATACTGGTTCTCCCCTTTGTATGTTGTTTTGCTCTATCTATGGTAATTTGCATGTCCACGTGCACGGGGTTCCCCGCAAGGAAGGTTTGGAATAACTCGACATACATTGTTGGGTCCTTTCCTAACAACTTGTTATTCTACATTTTGAAGCATCACTGTTACAATGTTTTACCAAACAGGTGGCATCTCTCAAAGACACGATTGCGAAGAGAGATGAGGAGATTGAGAGGCTGCAATTGCTTAAAGATCTAAAAAACGTGTACCCGGCTGTCAATGGTGAGAAGCATTCTCCAAGCTCAATAAGGTATGGTTCTACACCTGCAAACAAAAGTTCCATAAAAAAAGCTTAAAATTGTCTAGTGCATATGTCTTACAGACTAGTAGAAAATGAAGCTTCTTTTTAGATCAACTGAATTTAGGAGTAGCGATAAGTATTCTGAAGCTAGTTCGCAGCTGTACGAGTTTGAACACTATAGCCGCCTTTGACTGGTAGGACTAAATATAAGGTTCATCTAATTCCATATGATGAGTAAACCACCGGACAAGTAGTGAGGGGGATTACCACCCCAACCCTCAACGGGCATCCATCAAAATGTCTCTTGGGTTGGTGGTTCCGATCAACAGGTATGTATTGCCTTTCATCCCTTGCATTCAAATGCTGAAATATATCTCCCACAAAATTTGTAATCATATCTCCTATCAATCCAGCCAATCAAACATTCCCTATAAATATATATACTGAGGGGAGATATAATGACATGTCTGATGATTGTTTCTTTGTTGGAACAGGCCTTGATGCTCCATGGAATCAGTTTCCTCTACTATTTTATTGAATGAGAAAAAGGACAAGTGAGTACTGCTTATTTTATTGAATGCTTTCCATTCCAATTTCTGGCAAAAGTTTTTCTTAAGTTAGAAGAGGGCAACTTTGAACACTTCAATTCCCTTAGTTTATCCATTTAGTTAAAGGCTTAGGTTGGCTGGTTAAGGTTTTTTTTTTTTAAATTATATTTTATTTGATAAGTAAGTAATTTATTAACAAAAAGGCATAAAGAGAATGCCATCCGTATACAAGAAAGGCCACAAGACAAAAATACCCTATGTACTCTCCTATGGAAGGAGAAGTTCAAACCATTCTAAAATTTGGGCAATAGAAAGATTACAGTCTCTCTTGTCCTAACTATACAAGCTATTCACCAAAAAACTTTAATTCTAAACAAAGGCTTTTCAACCCCTTCAAAACGTCTCAAGTTTCTTTCCCGCCATAAAATCCACATCAGACAAAGTGGAATCAAGTCCCAAACTCTTTTCCTTCTCTTTCCCACTCTAGCACCTCTCCAAGCAATTAAGAGTTCCATAATGTTCTCTGACAAAGCCCACTACATCCCAAACCACGAAAATACCATAGTCCAGAGTTCCCAAGCCACCGGGCAATGAATAAGAAGGTGGTTAACCATCTCTGCATCCCTTTTGCACATACAACACCAATTGACGATGATTCTCCCTCTTCCAATCAGATTATCTATAGTAAGAATCTTACCAAGCGCTGCACACCAAACAAAAAAACTCACCTTAATCGATGCCGAGGATTGCCAAATTGCATGCCATGGGAAAGATGAGACGCCCCCTCCCCCACAAAGGGCTTTATAGAAAGATTTCGCCTAAAACGTTCCTGTTTTTGAGAGAGTCCACCACATTTCGTCTACCCCTTCCCCTAAACAACACTTGCCATACACTCTAGCCAACAAAGTCATCAAATCCTCCACTTCCCTTTCGTGCACTTCCCTCAATTGAATATCCCACACTGTCACTCCATTATGAAAATGTAGATAATCAAATACATCAGCATCCTTATCACATGCCAAGCAATAGATATTTGGGAATGTGTCCTGCAAACTCACATCTCCACACCATACGTGCTCCAAAAATTTAACCCTTTTGCCCACCTGTCCACCCACCATCATGCGAGTGTGCTTGCAAAAGCCTCCCACCCATTCATAATTCCCCTCCAAAGTGCAACCCCATATGGTGTTCTCACAACTAAAGAAGACCATCCTCCCCAACCGTAACCGTACTTTGCTACTACAACCTTTCTCCACAGTCTCTCCTTTCACCTGCGAAATGCCAAAGCCATTTTCCCAACAAAGCTTGATTGAAAAGCTTTAATCTTCGCACTCCCAAACCTCCCTCTCTAATCGGATCACAAACCGTGTCCCAATCAACTAAATGATATTTAAACTCTTTCCCCGCACCTTTCCACAGAAAGTCTCTTTGAATCTTCTTAAGTCTTTTAACAATCAAACTCGAAATGACACATAAAGACATGAAATAAGTGGGCAAGTTTGAAGACGTGCTCTTGATTAAAGTCACTTTACCACCTTTTGTAATTTGTTGCCTCTTCCATCCTGCCATTCTATTATGAAATCTGTCCACAACTGGGTCCCAAACTGCCTTTGATTTGAACGAAGATCCCAACGGCAAACCTAAATACGATGTCGGGAGCGATGCCACCCTACAACCCAAAACACGAGCAATAGCATCAATCTCCTCAACCGCCCCAACCGGAATCATCTCCGACTTTATTAAATTCACCATAAGGCTAGACACCGCCTCCAAGCACAAAAGGACACACCAGAGATATCCCACTTGAGTCGGATCCGCATTACAAAACAGAAGAGTATCATCGGCATAGAGGATGTTAGAACCTGTCAATCCCCCACCATCCTCCCTTCCCACCTTAAAGCCTTGCAAGAACCCTCCTTGAACAACTTTCCGAATCAACCGACTAAGCGCCTTCATGATTGGGATAAAAAGAATAGATGAAAGAGGATCACCCTGTCTCAAACCTCTAGAAGACTGGAAAAAACTGTCTGGACATCCATTCACTAACTTTGACATTTTGATTGATGAAATACAAAATTTTAATCACTTTCGCCACACCTCTCCAAAACCCATCCGTCTCAAAACATAAATTAAAAACTCCCAATTCACATAATCGTATGCCTTCTCTATGTCCAACTTGCAAATAATACCCAGAATACCACTCTTCAATCTCGAATCCACACTCTCATTAGCAACCAAAACCATATCGAGAATTTGCCTTCCTTCAACAAAAGCATTTTGAGACTCTGAAACCACCTTCCTTACCATCTTCAAGCGGATAGCCTAGACTTTGGCCAACAGCTTGTAAACTCCCCCTAAAAGAATTATAGGTCTAAAATCCCGTATGTCCTCTGCTCCTTCCTTTTCTGAAATCAAAGCCACAAAAAAAGCATTCAAACTCCCCAAATCTCTAAAAATGATGAAATGTTTCCATAACTTCCCCTCTCACCACCCCCCAACAATGTTGGAAGAAGGGCAATGACATGCCATCTGGACCAGGCGCCTTGTCTTCATTCAACGATTTAAGAGCAACTAACACTTTCGCCTCGTCAAAAGGCCTTTCCAACCAAGAGGCCTCCTCTACCGAAATCGAGCCAAACTCCACATTATCGACTAGAGGTCGGCTCACCCCATCCTCCTCAAATAAACCTTTGTAGAAATTAGCAATTCCACTTTTAATCTCCTCATCCTTTTCCAAACTATGATTACCAATTTTAATCTTACCAATAAAATTTCTCCTCTGATTACAATTTGCCATCCTATGGAAGAAACGGGTATTTCTATCTCCTTTTAACCACAAATTCCTAGACTTTTGTCCCCAACTTATTTCTTCAAACTTCGCAATTTTTTCGAATTCTTCTTTGGCATTGTAACGCCCCGAATTTTGGGTACGTTAAATAAGACATTTTATTATAGAAATTAAATAGAGTCACTGCTCAATATTACAACATAACCCCCCGTAGGAGTATTTAAGTCACAAAATAGGAAACAAATAGGGAACTAAGGTTCCTAACTACGGCTCCTCTTGTCCCTCCATCCTAGCGAGTTCTTCGGCTCCGAACGCCTCCAAGGTGAAGAGTTCGCCCTGTTCGTCTATCAGATCTGACATATTATACTGGCATCGCCACCCATATAATATGCCAGGGTCACCACAGGGTAACACCATGAGCTACGAAGGCTCAATAGTAAAATCCTACTTACTAATCCTTAACTTATGAACCAATATCATAATAAAACATCGATTTCCACATGATACGTATATAAGCAGTAACAAAAAGCAATATCATATCCACATTCATTTCATAATTATCGTTGGTGTCCAAAATCCTCGAAGTTCTTCCTACGTAACCCATCGTAGACCGTGTTGTTTTTACTACCTTTCTTTTCCAAAGTCTCCTTTTTAACTCACCCAATCTTGGTTCCGCCGCGCCGGGTTCCCGAGCATCCTCACAACGGTTCCGCCGCGCCGGGTTCCCGTTGGCACACAAAACTTGCATTGGCTCCTCTCCACGGATAACCAAGCCATATTACCAACAAGGCTACCACGTCCGGCCCTATTGGCAATCTTCACAAAGGGCTACCAAGTTCGGCCACATTACGAGTTTTCATTCACACAACGGGCTACCAAGTCCGGCCACGTTGCGGTTTTCATAATCCACATGATGGGCTACCAAGTCCGGCCACATCGCGATTTCAAAACTCATTTCTCTTGTTAAACACACCCTAGGTGCCATGTTTCTAACTTCCTCGGTTTTCGTGTCACGTTCTCATGCAAGACTCCGCGTGTAAGACTTTTCATACAATCATGCTTTCAATCAAAGCCTTGAAATAGTACAACAAGATCATCTAAGCTACATAGCATGCTTGAATCAAAACAACACACATCATGCATTTCCAACTTTTTATTTACGATCAAAGTAACTTCCAAACAACATGCGATTTATACAATACATAGAATTAAGGTGAAAAACTACTTTATACTTGGAAAAGTAGGTAAGGATAACTACCTTGATCCGAAACTAGTCGGGGCCGAATAAGCTAGTTGGAAAAATTCTACGGGTGGTGAATCTGGACCGAACTTCGGACGGCAGTAACTCGGTCAATCTTTGGCCGAATACGATCGTTCTTGGGTTGAAATCGAAGTTCTTGAAGTGCTCTACAACTTCCGTGAAGGAAGTTAATCCTAGAAACAAACTTAGGTTGGAGAAAAATGGGGGTAAAGCAAAAGACAGTATGTCTGGAATTTGGAATCCGAGATTTTACTGAATTTCGGATGCCAATAACTTGGTCATTTCTTAACCGATTGGGGTGGTTCTTGGATCTAATTTCAAGGTCTCGAAGTTCTCTACAACTTTCCCGAAGGAAGTTGGTTCTAAAAACTACTCTAAGCAGGAGAAAAATGAGGATTTCCGAAGGGCAGTAGGCTGCCAGGAACTGAAATCCGAGATTTCTAGAGAGAAGGAAGAGCAAATGCTTTGAGGTGTGAGTTCAAGCTTTGGAATGGCCTTCTATTTATAGGCAAAGCCTTGGCCCTCTCCTCTCTCTCTCTCTCTAAGTCTCACTTTGACACATGGCATGAATCTTGGAATATCAAAGGCAAATCCCTAGGCTTGCATGGCTATTTTTGCACTAGATTTGATTCTTGGATCAATTGAATCGTGGAGATGGGAATTGTACAAGATCTAAGGGTTCAAACAAATCAAAGAAGTACATGGCGGTTAATGGAGAGTTAGTTACTTAGTTAGGAAGAAAGATATACCAAGATATGAAGTACAAAGAAAATCAAGGTGAGTACAACTAACTCTCCTTCTTCCTCTCTCTCTCTCTCTCTCTCTCTCTCTCTCTCTCTCTCTCTCTCTCTTGCTCAAGTACATATATATATATACATACAATGTACAAGAATAATAAAGTAATAGGTACTTTTGTACCAAGAGATCAAGGAGTTGAAAGACTAAGATTTTTCCCAATAAACTAAGCAATTAGCACATGGTACTTAAGGCAATACTTTAACCAAATAATGTACTAATGTATCTAGGTAGTTCAAAACCCCAATTTTAAATAAATAAAGAGTACTTAGAGAATCCTAGGGTCATTAAGTCTACTAAGTACTACATAATAAAATATTTGTACTTTGGCACATGGGAATAAATAAAAAGACTAGATTAATCCATCCATGTACTAGGTGAAAGATTTAACCTTTTACCCAATGGATAATAACCACCCTAACTTTTATTATCCAATGGATAATAGTTGCTAGGGAGATTATATAAGAAAATAATCCAAAAAGGTACTTTAAAGTTAATCAAAAAGTTACTTTTTAATATTCTTAGTACTTTACCCAAGTATACAATTAATATAAACAAATGGGGTTTTATTATCTAATGGATAATAGTTTCCCTAACATTTATTGTCCAATGGACAAAGATTAAAACCAAAATAATTAAAAGAAAAAGAATATTCAATTCCTAGTCTAGGGTTCAAAAGGGTCAAAAGTTTCAATGAGGGGCAAAACAGTCATTTTGCGGTTAGGGAAAAGTTACTAGGTGGCTTGCTAGCTCGGTTTCTCCAACCGGATGGTTAGAAGCTAACTAGGCTTGCTAAGTAGGCCAAAGCGCAAAGAAATCAAATTTGAAGGGGCGAAAACGTAATTATGACAAACTTTGGAAATTAAAAGCAATTACAATAAAATTCAAATTTTTAAGGACCAAAAATCAGGGTCGTTACAGGCATTGACTCTCAAGAACTGCTCCTCTTTCATAAGTGACCGCACTTGTTCCTCCAAATCAATGTGACGAATAGTGTCAACAACCTTGGCTTTTTGGGCCTCCAACCTCATAAAAACCTCACAGTTCCATTTTTGTAAATCCTCTTTTAACAAGAAGTTTTTAGCCAAGATAAAACTTGGCTTCCCCATCACGGGCAGCACTCAGCTTTTATCAGTTTTTACATACAATTTGATGCCTCATTATTTATTGGTGCCAATTGCGCAAAATATTGGTACAGTGTATTCAATCTCTTCTTTGTTCTTCATAGTATTGTTCAAGTATGCATCACATAGAAAATAAGATAGCAGAATTAGCAGCCATGAATTTACATGGTTTGACACGATTTTACATCTTATGTGGGAAGACTAGGAAGACGAATAATCCCTCCTAGAATTATTTGTTCCCCATATTTATCCTTTCTATTTTCACCTTATTTATGTTTAGTATCTAGTCGAATTTGATTCTATCATAATAAAAAATGGGTTTTGCTTGTGCGAGTGTATCTCTTGTCTTTACCACAATTTTTTTTCTTCATAGTACGAGAAAGATGAAAGTACACATTCGAATGCAGCATTATATGAAAGAACCACTTATGCTCTCTAATTGCTTGAGTTTTGTTCTACTTAGTAGACAAACGATTGAATGAGCTTGAACCATCCTGAGGATTTTTGTTTGTTTGCATTTGGATCATAGATTTATGTACATAATTGAATAGGGAAATGGAAATTAAAAAGGATCTGTGAAGCTAATGAGCTCTCTCTCTATCTCTCTCTCGCTTTTATTTGCCCCCTCCTAAATTTGCTTACAAATCCGCAATCCATATATGCCTGACGATACTTTTCTATTGTCTTCTTACACTGTTGCTGCAACTGTTACAGGTTGTGACCCAAACAAAAGGAAGAAAGAAATCTGCTATTTGAAGCAATCTACCAGTCTTTCCTCTCGGAAGGCAGCATTACTAGGAAGTAATTGCACATATTTAGCTTTAGTTAAAATAGTCCATGTGCAGTTGCACAAATTTTGCACACAAAATATAGTTCAGTTTATCCTTTTCCTAGGCCTAACTCTGTTAGAATTTGTTTTTGAATACTTTTGTGTGGTTCTCCAGAAAAAATGGAATGCCCCAATTTTCGGACGTCTTATTAAAAGATTTTCCAAAATAATTTCTTACATGAAGGACAAATTTCTTAAATACCAGCGGAAGTTTAGTTTCAATTTGTCATAAATAGAATAAGTTCCAAAGCAAAGGACAACTTCAAAATTTGTTTCTGAAAAGAAACAGAGCAACTAAGACTAGGAAAATATGGGGTTCGATAGCTTCATTCTTCATGAGGCTTCACCTTTGACTTTAATAATGCCCTTCTAATCCATCTTCAATACCAGGTGTCTGAATACCAAAGGTACTAAAGTAACGTAGAACCGTGAGCGATTGACGCTCAATAGCTAAAGCCTACATGAAATCCATAACTTTACAGATAAATGTACAACAGTTCAATAACAGTAATAAGAGTAGATGGGTAACATGAAACCCATTTGTGTGCTATATGTATGTGCATATGCTTACATTTTTATGTATACAAGTAAACTTGCACGTGAAGCAATCAAAAGGAATTTTAGTTTGATGAGATTCGAATTTTGAAACTTTTTCTTCGAGTGGATGTGATCAAAATGGTCTCAAATACCATTAGAAACTACCTAAGAATAGTGTCAAATAGAATTTAATATCTAATCTATAGTGCATTATCATAGCCCAAGAAATGACTTCAAAGATCCATTTGCTCCAAATATATTAATTTTCCTAGCAAACCTATTTGCTAAATCTCAATAGGTAATTAGTTTTGGCATCAAAATTAGTCTTTAGAGATCCCCTACATTGTGTTGGGCACATAGATTTAAAACCGGTCATAACATAGCATATCAGCCGCTACGTAGCGGTTTTTGGGACTGTAAAGACCCATATTTAATATATTAATCTTAAAATTTGTAAATGTTTGACCGTTAAATGGTGGAATGTGATGTGGATAATGTGTGTCACGCCCTCGATTTTCAACATAAATATAAATGATTTTCGAAATAAAAACCCTCACAATAATCCGTATGATATCCAAAAGAGCTCGACATTCCCATTTCCATAATTGCACTTCCACGTCCTTTAGTTTTCAAAATATTACATCTTTGGCTCCAAGGCCCAAATCAACTAAAGTACCAAGTATGAAGAGAGTTAAGGGTTACAAATATTCCATAAATCAAAAGGATTGTAATTAAAGTTACAAACACATCTTCTAAAAGATATTTACAAAGATAAATAAGTAACTCATTTGGTTAGCTTTCAAAAGAAATGTCAACAGTCCAAGCACTCCAGGCATGCAAGCTATTATCCCGGGTTAGCACCTGAAAATGATGTAAGGTTTGAGCTATACTAGCCTAGTAGAAAAGTTTACGCCAACTCTATATGCAAATGAGCAGTACAAAAGAACCAATGATGGAAACCAAATGACAACGGAGGTAAGCATAACTATCATGATCAAAGTGTCCAGCTATCACCAATCCTTCTTCTCGTCTTACTCATAAGTCACATTCGTTCAATTCATGTCTCAACATCTCGTATCCCCTGTGTGTCTGAGCCGAAGTTCCTACCGGGCCAATTAAGGGATCTCGATGTCCCCCGCCCAAGCACCCACCCTGTAGGTTAGGCCTTGAATGTGTTCATTATGAGCATTAGCTCTCGCCGGGCCAATTGTGGGATCCCGATGTCCCCCGCCAAGCACCCACCCGTCGATGTGCCTCGAGTGCTCGCGTGTCGTTCATATGCTCAAGTGTATCATTCGTATTCCAACGTGCAATGACTTCACATTTCTCACTATCTCGTGCGTAAGCAAGTTCAGCGCGCGTGGGAGAACCAGTACACGGTTTTTGTAACCCTGCTGACTTTAGGGCCAGAACTGGTATTGATTACCGGCCTTGGCTTTGCTAGCCCCCCTCAGGGATCAAAACAGTAAGCAAAAGAGGTGTTTATACCTTTGCTTGAATGACTTGGGAATGGATTGAACAAGGAGATAGGGCTTGTAAAATGAGTGTATGAAGATGGCTTGAGTGATGAAGTATCAAGTGTATTAGGGTTTTTTTGTGTCACCTTTTGAGATTTTGTCACCCTTTGAATGAAAGAGTAATGGGGTATTTATAGGAGGTTGAAGGGTGCTTGATTGGTGGTTAACTTGGTGGAAAAACCAGCCAACAAGGCTGGTTGAATGTGGCTTGATGGAGAAGGGTTCTAACAAGGTGATGGGAGAGGTTGTGAGGGTGGAGCAACTCATGCACCTGCAATAGTTGTGCTGGCGAAGAAAACGGGGTTCTATAGCCCTATAGACCCCTGATGATCACAAAATTCAGCTGAAAAAAGATGACAAAGACAGGTGTTGATCGGCGCGTGTATGAGTGATATTGGCGTGCGTATCTGCCACCAACTCGCACTGGTCAATTGTCAAGGCTTTGACTTTGACCAACACTTGGCAAGTGGACAAACGCGTGTGGATGCCAGTGCAACGCATGCTGATCAAACCTATGGTTAGAGTTTTGACTTAGGGTTTGGGGCTAAAAAGGGGCAAAAGGGGTTCCAATCACTCCAAGTTCAAACCTTTCCATTCTCAAGACTACTTTTCAATCCATTTCATAATTGGGGAAACATGACACTGAAAAACAAGGTAAATCAATTGGGAGACCCAGATTGGGGTGTCTACAAACGGTTGAACGGCAAAATGACTTATCATCGTCCAAGGTTGTTGGGCATTCGAGGACCCTGAGCTCCAAAAAACTATGCCGGTTACCCAAAACAACTCAACAGGGCTAGCCAACATCAATGCACATGAAGGATGCCAAAAGATTGATTAATGAGAGAGAAACACAACGTTTGCAAAATGCCTTTTAAAATGTGGCTCACTTTTATTAATCGATACTTGGAGACAACTACTCAAATGAACAATCTGAAAAGCCCCAGTTGGATTGGTCGAATGTAGAGATCCTGTTAAGTCACCATTTCGTTCTTCAGCAGAGCGGAGGGTACTATTTTGACAGACTTTTAAAGGATTGTTCTAGAGAGTATTAATTTCCAAGTATAGACTAATGCAATACGTCTCCAGCAGAGTCGCCACTGTGGGCTCAAGTTTCGTATCCCTGAGTTAGTGGGCTTGGAGTCACTAAAATGAGGCTGAAGCATGAGATAGCAAGCGTAAAGCTGCTGATGGTGTTGATGGAATTGCTGAAGTGGAGGAGCTTGAAGCAGTGAGCTTATGGGCATGGAGCTGATGAGTATTTTGACGGTAGCGGGTGTAGAGCTATCGTACTTTCGAAGTACAGTGATTTGGAGACATTAGAGACCCTTGATCAAGTAAGAGAGCTTGTGGAGAATTCCAAAGTGGGCTTGATACCGTTTGCTTGAGATTCCACATGCTTGGGGATTCCCCCAAGGCTTGTTTTGATCATCCTTTGCTGTTGGTTTTGTTGGTCGTTGACCCAAAACTTGGATTAGTGCTCTAGGCAAAATCTGATGCTGTTGTGGGAGATTGATTAGGGGGCCAGGAGATCGATCTCGCGGCCGAAGAATTGATGTCTTGGCCAGAGAATTGAAGTCTTGGTCGCGACAAAGCCAAATTTCAGAAAATCGACTTAAGTTAAGTTCGATCGATTTCACAGGTCATTCATTTTTTCTTTCTCCTCTTTCGTATGGGCAACCGAGATCACTCCGTCCCTTGACCATCATCGTTCTTTTGCTGTCTTTGTTCTTCCGACCATAGCAGTCCCGGCCGTCATTTTTCTTGGCTGCCATGGCTTCATCACCGCCTCCTCCTCCTCCGTCGTTCGACGTCCCGTCACCTTCTACTATCGCATCAAGAGGTGCGAGCAAGGCTCCAGCCTCTAAGGCTACTGTTCTCAGCGGGATTTCAAGTTCCCGTGTTCTTCACTCGAGCCGCCGTACACCCACTATTGCAGGGAGTTCTTCGCAACCCAATCCTCCTGAGATAGAGTTTGAGACTCCTTCTGACATGGGCAATGATGCTTTGCCGCTGTTTGATGCCACCACATATGTCCTTCAGGTTCACGTGATCGGGCGTGGCAGTTCACTGCGGTATCTCCCTCCTCTTAGCGATACTCCGCCTGAGGTTCTGCACAGAGAGCCGAAGCAGCACTTTGGTTTCATCAACGCAAAGGTGTTTTTTCTCCTGCCAATGATATTGTTATTTGAGAATTTATGAAGCAATGATTGATATTTGAAAACGAAATTGAGTTCTAGGAATTGCCCCCTGTATAGGCGATCTTACTATCATATTGATCTTCTCTCGTATTTTGCCAAGCAAATGAGAAGTTGCGCATGTGGGGAAGTTGTCCCCAGGTTTATGAGTGGTACGAGAGACTTACACAGGGTGCTAAGGATGCAGTTGCCCTGGCCGGTTTTGAGTCCTTGATACTCGGCTTTCATCTTCCGAAGGCTTAGTTAGGACTAACTACGGCGCTAGTGGAGCAATGGTGGGATACCACGAATACATTTCATTTCCTCGGGGCTGGAGAAATGACAATCACGCCGAGTGATTTTGCTCTGCTTACAGGCTTTAGAGTTGGTGGCGATCCTCTTCCACTTGATCCACGAATCCATGAGCATGAGGGTGCCTTTGGTTATCTTTTGGGGAAGACCCCTGATGTGTCAGAGAGTGGTCATGTCACATACTCATGGCTCCAGGCATAGTACGATTGAGATGGTATTTTGACAGAGGTATTTCTTTCTCAGTTGGTATGAGCTTTCCTTTTTTACCTCTGTTTTGCAACAAAGAGAATTCAGTGCACGTTTAGTTTTTGGCTGCTTTGGTGAATCTAGAGACCATAGCGGAGTTTGACTGGGGGACTCCTGCTTTGGCTACACTGTATGGGCACTTGAGTGCTTGCTCTTGGGGTGTTAGCCTCTCACTAGGTGGGCACCTCCGCATTCTCGAGGTACATGTTCCGGCTTTCTTTGTTGTTCCTTTAATTTCTACAACTCGTGTTTATCTTCAATCTTGCTTGCAGTTATGGGCTTTTGAGCATCTGTTGCAATTTCCCTCTCCTACTAGGCATGAAAAGCCTAGATTTGTTCCATGGGCAGCTCGCTGGTTGTAAGGAATCCAACGGACACAGTCGCCTGCTATGGATTTGTTGGCTTGGAGACGGGTTCTGGACTGTTTGATGGTAGATCAGGTATGACATGTCTTATCCTCGTGCCATCCTTCCACTTTGTTATATTGATGTCATCTTGCCTAAAACAGGTGCGTTTTGATCCCTTGGATACTTTGCTTGACGACGCTCCTCTAGAGTTCACCTCGACCCAGGCTTTGGACAGTCAGCACTTCCTTTTGGAGGGACCTTTCTCAAGGGCTTGGTACCTTGGAGAGAGTGGCGAGTCAGTACTTCCTGTGCTCAGAGGCATTGCAGCTTGTTCCTCTTCCTCCTCCAGCTGGTATGATGTCGACTCATCTTTTGATAGGAGAGGGTATGCTACTTGCTCTCTAGAAACAGTTGGCCACATATTTTCTTGTAGTGGGAGATTACTCAGCCTTTCGCGTGGCCTTGCTAACCTTGCCTACCATGACTACCACTGCTGTTACGCTTGTTTGGCCACGGGCCCCCAGCTTTGTCTCTTTTCATAATGCCAATGGAGAAGAGGAGTGTTTGACGCTGACTCCCTGTGCCATTCAGCACTACGTGCTTCCTACTGGAGTTCAACAGGTAATATTGTGGATTTTTCTTTAGTCTCTCTTGATATTCTTTTCATGCTTTGCTATGAATGTTAAAACTTCCATTACAGGTGCCTGCTGACATAGTTCAGGAGTGGTTGCGTGCATTCCAAAGTGCAGAGGCACTGATTTGACGGCAGTGAAGCCGGATAACTATGGTATGTATCCTTCAACCTTCTTCTTTCCATTATGTATCCTTGCGTGAATCTAAACATTCACATTTTTGTAGCTTGATGCGGAGCGGGTGTTGATGGTGTCTGTCACTCAGAGTGCTGGCGTTAGCGAAGGTGGGAGTACAAGGGCTGGTGACAGAGCTACTGAAGCTAATGATGGAGGTGAGGGACAGAGGATCAGTGTCCTAGTTCCTGAGCGCTTTCATCCTTCTTCTTCTCGACCAACATCCGAGAGGGGTCGTGGGTAGTAGCCTACCCTTTTTTTTGCACTTGTATTTGTTAGTTCCAAAAATAGACAAGACTATGTATTTTTATGAAGTAACCTCAACATGTTTGGCGAGTTTTGTGATTTATACTCTTTGCTTTTATGGGTACATGTTTTCTACATGAGATACTCCAAGTTTGTGTGCAATAGCTTTAGAGCATGGTTCAAAATTATTTTGAACTGTCTTGAATGAGGTTTGATAACCTTGAAAATAATTTTACAGAAAAACCGTTCTTTGGCTGATAAATCAAAACATTGACCGAGGAATGGATTGTTAGGCCGAGGAATCCATTCTTCGGCCGTTACTTCCATTTCCTAGAGAAGCTGAATTTTTCATTTTAGCCAAGTGGCGTTTCTTCCTTCTTATGCTTGAATCTGATTTATGCCTTTTGTTTGCTTTTGTCATTTTCAATAGTTTCTTTGCCAAGCTTTAGGATCTCTGGGATATCTTGTTCTTTATATTGATGACCTTCGAGTCGGGGAGGACGAGCAATGATTCTCGTTTTGTTTTTGTCAATTCCTTGAAAAATGATTGACTCATTTTTTGCAAGCTCAATACGCAGGGTTAACAAGGCCTATCGTTGAGTACAAATTTCTTTAACATTTTTCTTCCTTTCCACACATTTTGGCCGCATTTCAAAGTAACATTGCCTACGTGTCCCGATCAGGGAATCAGGCCATGAGCGCAGTTCCAAAATCACAACCTTCAAGGTTGGTTTTTTTCACTCTTGGTTTTTCTTTTCACATGCTCTTGATTTTGCCTAGGTTATTTAATAGAGGTTGAGTCCCTAGCGAGCTTTTGAATGCGTTAACTTTTGCCTAGGCTGTGCTTTTGCAATTTCTTGTCCTAGCAGGCTTTGTTCTTTCTTTTGCTTAGGTTATTGGATTACCCAATGAGCATTTCTCACAAGAGGGTTTCTGTATTTTGGAGAGGAAATTGGTGGAGATATTTTTTTGAGTCTCCTAAGTGCTTGTACCTTCATGATGGGCAAAGTTAACTCTAAGTGTTCTTGCGGAGATAGCGTCTTCTTTCTGAGTTTTGACAAAAACCTGTTTCTAAGTAATCAAGGCTCGTCCTTTCTTTCCTTCTTGTTAACAACATAAAGAATTTGATTCTTAAAAATCACTTTTCTTTGGCAAGGAGACTGTAGTGTATTGGCAATTGCAATTCGAGATTCAAACCTTTCAATAAGCATAAGTGGAAAGATAAAATGGGAATTCGTTTAGTTATAGAAAATGCCCAAACAGGGGCCCAAAACATGTCCTAGCTTGATTAGGAAACAAAAGCAATGTTTAATGTTTTTGCCATGCCATGGCTTTGCAATTACTGCAGCATTTCGAGGTTTGCTCCTCTTTCCTTGCCTTTCACAGTTTTATACTCTTCTTCACCCTCTTCTTCGCTAAACAGAAGCTGTAGGTCAAACGCAGCTAGCATCTCGACCCAGTTAGGAGGTGAGTTTGTTAGTTCTTCTTCTATGTCACTGTCAGTCCATTCTTGATCGAAGAAGATTTGCATCCCAGGATGCCTTTGCTTGGTGGCTTCATCTTGCCATGTTTCTGCGAAGCCACAAAATGGGAAATCTTCACCTTCTCTTACAAACCAACCGTTGAGCATCTTTGGAATTGCAAGTGCTTTTTCTTTAACTATGTTTCCCTTAGCCTTCTCCATGCTTTCCTTTCTCTTTTCCTCTATTTCAGCCTTTGTAAGAGTGTAACTAAGACCAAAGGCATATTGATTGTGCAGGGGATCAATCATTTGTGGGATGCCTTGTGATCTTTTGCCTAAACCCAACCCAGGGTGGTAGTTTTGCTTCTTCATCGTCCATACGGCAGGGGTGCTTATGTAGAAACTTCTTTCAACCATCAAAGCTTGCATGACAGTTGCTTCCTCAAGACTGAATCCAGTAAGAAAGGTTTCCTCAATCCCTACTTCTTGCACAGGTGTGTCGAAATAAGTTCGGATTGATGAGTCGCTTAGAATGATTATGACCCTTCCGTCTACTGCAAACTTAACTTTTTGATGTAAAGTGGATGGTACTGCTCCAATGTCATGTAGCCAAGGCCTTCTCAGCAAAAGATTGAAGGTGGCTGGTATGTCCATGACATGGAATTCCATGTCTCTCTTGATCTTTTCCACTTCCACTGGTAGAGTAACACATCCAACTACTCTTCTCTTTGAATTGTCATACCCCCTTATGCCTTGACTCAAGGGGCGTATATCAGTAGTTTCTACCCCTAACTTGTCGAGGGTTCTTTGAGGGCACACATTTAGAGCAGACCCGTTATCCACTAAAACCAATGGGATCCACTTGGTGAGACACTTAAGGGAGATGTATAGAGGCTTGTTGTGTGCAAGACCTTCAGGAGGCAAATCTTTGTCAGTGAAAGCTATTGTTGGTTTTGGGGCTTTGGATGCCATTATAAGGCCCACTAGATTCTCAGGAGTGATATCGATGGGAGTTTTGGCTTTTTCCAAGGCTTTGACGAAGGAATTGCGATGTTCATAAGAAGACATGAGTAGTCCCCAGATAGAAATATCAGCTTGAATTTTCTTCAGTTGTCTTAATACTCCGTCTTCTTCAGGTTCCATTCCTTGACTTTCCTCTTCTTCTTCCTCCATTACTCAGGTCGTGACCCAGCCTTCTCCATTAAGCTTGGGTGGCTTGTACACCCTTCCACTTCTGGTGAAATGACCTATCTACTCTTCTTGAGTGTTCCAAGGATCAGTAGGCTCGATCCTTTTGGCTTCCCAATCGCTTGGCAGGGCTTGGCGTACTTCCAACCACCAATCCCGGTCATCAATTGCACAGATGTAAGGGAAATTGAACTCCTCTTTTGTCACAAGGTACCCATTATCATCACGAAAAGTCAGAGATGGTTTGGCTTGGGTAGTTGGGATGATTGGGTACGGTTATATGTGGAGTTGTTGGATAGGCTTATGAGATTGATGTTTCGAGGTGGTGGTGGTTCAACATTGTGAGTGGGGAGTGGGTTGAATTACACATTAGGTTTGGGTGACTTTATAGCTTGGCTATCAATGAGATCCTGGATATCATGACAGAGACATATGCAACGATCTGTCTCGTGCCCAGGGTGTTGATGGTAAGCGCACTATTTGTTGGCATCATAGTTTAGGCCATAGGGTGGCTAAGGTGGTGGATTGTTTAAGGGCTTCAAATGTCCTTGACGGCTCAGAATGGTTAAAGCTTGGGATGAGGTCATATAGAGAGGATCAAAGTTGTGATGGGGGCAATTTGAGTTTTGGGACGAGCTAGCTTGGAAAGGGTCCTAAGGCAAGGTTGGGTTAAGGGCATTAACAGAGGCATGAGAGGTACGAGTCGGGAAGGTTTTCTTGGGTGCAGGAGTTTCTTCTTTTCCAATGAGCCTTAGCTTGATTCCTTCTTCAATCTGTAGCCCAATAGCATGCACGCGTTTGAAGTCAGTGATGGCTTAAGTGTAGATATGCCTAAGATACTTGGGTTGCAGGTTTTTTGTAACGCCCCGAATTTTGGGTACGTTAAATAAACCTTTTTATTGAAAACTTAAATAGAGTCTGGTTCGTTATTACATCATAACTCTCACAAGAGTACTTTTATTACACAAGGGAGGGAAACTAAGGTTCCTAACTACAGCTCCGCCTGCTTCTCCATCCTTGCCAGCTCTTCGGCTCCGAAAGCCTTCAAGGTGTATAGCTTACCCTGATCATCTATAAAGTTTGACACATTATACCAGCGTCGCCACCGATATAATATGTCAGGGTCACCAAAGGTAACACCATGAGCTACAGGAGCTCAATAGAATAATCAATACCCACTAACCTTAACTTACAAATAATAGATTATATAGTTAACGATTTCCACATAGCACATGCATATTTAACAAAACAGCTAACAATAACACATCCATATTCACTATCCAAACTAACGTTTGTGTCCATGATTTTCTGTGTTTCTCCTACGCGACTCATCGTAGACTGTGTCATCATTTTCATGTACCAAATCAACATTTCCAAAATCATTTTTAACACACCCAACCTCGGTTCCGCCGTTCCGGTCTCCTGAGTATCCTCACAATGGTTCAGCCGCACCGGGTTCCCACTGGCACACAACTGCATTGGCTCCTCTCCGCGGATAACCAAGCCATTTCTCACCATGGTTCCGCTGCTCCGGGTTCCCATGGGAACGCACACAACCTCACAATGGTTCTGCTAATCCGGATTCCCATTGGAACACACACAAACCTCACAATGGTTCCGCTATACTGGATTCCCATTGGAACACACACACACATTCCCACAATGGGCAAGTCCGGCAACATTGCGATTTCAAAACACACCTTGTCATTAACACTCCTTAGGTGTCATGTTTCTATTTTCCGTGATTTTTGTGTCTCGTCACATGCATAGACTCCGCGGTAGGACTTTTCACGTATACATAAATCATTCATTGTAATCTTGAAACTAAACTAGTAAGATCATCCAACTCTATGTTATTTAGCATGCTCAAATCACAATTTAAAGCATAACGCCACATGTACAGACGCCTTTGGTGTGGAGACCACTTATGCTTTTTCACACAACCACAAGTAATGCAAGTAGTCAAATATGCATTCTCATAACCATCCTAAAGATCAAAGTACGAATACTTACAATCAAGCGTTTAAATTTCAATCCTTTTAAAATTCGTTCTTTCTTTCTTTTGGGAAGTTCAGAACAACATATGTTTTTCCGGAAAATAAAATCGATATGTTCAACATACTTCCCTTCCTTTTCATCTTTTTAAGTAAACACTTTTCAAATTCTCATGCATTCCAACATACGAACGATAAATCATATAGTCTAATTATTCTAAGAGTGCAAGCTTTATACTTAGAGAGAGTGGTTAGAAGTATTCTACCGTTCTTCTTGGCGGTAGGGCGGCTATGGAAAGTACGTCGGGCAGAGTGACTTCCTACGGAATGCTTACGGTAGGTTCGAAAGAGAAAGATTTCTCTCGAAACTAAGTCTTGACTAAACTACTTAAGCTTTTTGGATCGAGAGGGTGGTTGAGTGGCGGTTTAGCGGCGGTCTTGGTTGAGTTTTTGAAGAACACAAGGAGAACTCAAGAACACCAAGAACAAGAACAAAACACAAGCTTTCTAGAGAGATAAGTTGAAAGATTGGAAGGTGTGAGTTAAATGGCAAGAATGAGGTGCTATTTATAGCAAAAGTCTTGATTATTACCCAATGAATAAAATTTTCCCCAGAAGTTATTATCCAATGGGTAAAGATTTTTCTAGAAAAATAATAGGCCAAAAGGTACATGTATCCATATATAAATATATTTGTGAACTTAGAAAATCTAGTAAAATACTTTACAAGGTACTATATAATCTTTTTAAGATTTTCAAGTATAAAAAAAATATAAGATCAAAATTTCCTAATAAACTAATCTAATAAGAAAATGTTCCTATTATATTATTATATTAGAGTTCTTTAGTACACATATTTTTATATAACAAAATCTTCATAAAATCTAGGACAATAGATTTATAAGGTACATATACATATTTTTCTATAAAATAAACTCACATGGAAAATCTAGGAAATGACTATTTAATAAAATCCTAGTACTTATTGGTAGACTAACCTTATTATCCAAGGTGTAACGCCCCCAATTTTGGGTACGTTAATGAGGCATTTATTACATAATAAAGAGAGTCCAGCTCATTATTACATCATAAATACATCAAAGGAATACATTCATTCGACAAAGGAGAAACTAAGGCTCCTAACTACTGCTCCGCTTGCTCCTCCATTTTGGCAAGCTCCTCAGCTCCGAAGGCCTCCAAGGTGTACTTCTCACCCTGTTCATCTAGGAGGTTTGACACATTATACCGGCATCGCCACCAATATAATATGTCAGGGTCACCAAAAGGCAACACCGTGAGCTACAACGCTCAATAGGAAATTCTTACCCAGCCAATCTTACCACAGAAAATCATTTACAACAATACAACAATCACACATTCACATTCGTTGGTGTCCAAGATTTCTGTGTTTCTCCTACGCGACTCGTCGTAGACCGTGTTAACATTTTCACTTACAAAACATCCTTTTCAAATCATTTGCATTGGCTCCGTACCGCAGATAACCAAGCCTTTCAAAATCTTTTGCATTGGCTCCGTACCACGGATAACCAAGCCATACACACCCAACCTCAGTTCCGCCGCGCCGGGTTCCCGAGTATCCTCTCAATGGTTCCGCCGCGCCGGGTTCCCATTGGCACACAATTGCATTGGCTCCGTACCGCGGATAACCAAGCCATACACACCCAACCTTGGTTCCGCCGCGCCGGTCTCCCAAGTATCCTCACTACGGTTCCGCCGCGCCGGGTTCCCATAGGCACACACACCACTCACGTAATACCCTCAAAATGGTCATTACGTAGTTTCAAAAATATTTCCTTTCCCGGAAAAATTTATCCTTTCAAAAACCACACCCTAGGTGCCATGTTTCTACTTCCTCGGTTCTCGTGTCTCGTTTTCATGCAAAGACTTCGCGGTAAGACTTTTCCACATAAACAATCATACGACATTCATTGTAATCTTTAAACTAACAACATTATTCAACTCCATACTACTTAGCATACTCAAATCAACGCTTAAAGTATAACGACACATGTTCAGACGCCCTTGGAGTGATAAATCACTTATGCTTCATCACGCCACACGAAATTCATATAAGCATGCTCACAATCATCTTAAAGATCAAAATAAAAATACTTGATATGGAAAGTAAATAAAGATAACTTACTTTGAAATGGAAGATAACGAGATCTTACATATTCATAGGGATAGGGTAAGAGTATCCTACCTTGATCCGAAACTAGTCGGGGCCGAATAAGCTAGTTGGAAAATTCCACGGGTGGTGAAACTCATGAATCTGGCCCGAACTTTGAATGGCAGTAACTCGGTCAATCTTTGGCCGAATATGATCTTTCTTGGGTCGAAAACGAAGCTCTAGAAACGCTCTACAACTTTCCCGAAGGGAGTTGATCCTAGAAACTACTTTAGATAGGAGAAAAATGGTGATAAAGGAAGAGACAACGATTTTTACTGAACTTTGGATGACAATATCTTTGTCATTTCTTCACCGATTGGGGTGGTTCTTGGGGCTAACTTGAAGGTCTCGAAGTGTTCTACAACTTCCCGGAGGAAGTTGGCTCTAAAAACTACTCAAAGCAAGAGAAAACTTGGGATTTCCAAAGGGCAGTAGGCTGCCTGGAAAAACAGAAATGGTTTCTAGAGAGAAGGAAGAACAAAGCTTTGAAGGTGTGATCTTTGAAGCTTGGAATGGCTTTTATTTATAGGCCAAGACCTTGACTCTCTCCCTCCTCTCTCAATGGCCGGCCCCCCCTCTCTCTCTCTACCTCAATTGACACTTGTCATGCCATCATGGAAGATCAAAGGCCTAACCCTAGGCTTGCATGGCTAGATTGGTCCTTCTTGGAAGATAAAAGGTGTGAACAAGATTAAACTATTGGTAGTTGTACAAGATTCTAGTGTGAAACCATCCAAGAAAGGACAAGGAGAAGATAGATTTTGGCTAGGAGAATATTTCCCCAGGATTTGAAAGGACAAAGAAAGATCAAGCATGGTACAACTAACCCTTCTTCTTCCTTCCTTCCTTCCTCTCTCTCTCTCTCTCTCTCTCTCTCTCTCTCTCTCCCTCCCTTTGGCTGAATCTCTCTCTCTCTCCTCCCGGCCTCTCCTCCTCTCTCCCTCTCTCGGCTCATCTCTCCTCTCTCTCTCTCTCTCCCTTGCACTAGTACACTACATAAATATCTATATATATAATGCAAGAAAGAATAAAAAGGTACTTTGGTACCTTGAGTCAAGAAACTTAAGGGCTAAGATTTGCCAACCAATTAGCACATGTGTACTAAGGCCTTATTCTAGTCTTCCATGTACTTAAATAATATATACATGGGTACTAAGCACACTAGGAAGAATCAAAATCCTAATAGAAAAATAAACAAAGGTACTTTAGGAATCTTAGTACTAGGTACCTTTCTAAAAAAGTAATGTGAAGTTAGTCACATGGGTTTAAGAAAAGATTAAATTAATAAACCCCATGGTACTTTGAAAGACTAACACTTTAATCCATTGGGTAATAAATCTCCTAACTTCTTTTATCCAATGGATAATAGTTGCTAGGGAGATTATATAATAAACTAATCCAAAAATGTCCTTTAAAGCATTTAAAAAGTCTATTTTTTTATAAATACAAGTACTTAACCAAGTATACTTTTAAATATAAAGAATTGGGTTTTTATTATCCAATGGATAATAGTTTCCCTAACATTTATTGTCCAATGGACAAAGAATAAAACCAAAAATAATTAAAAGAAAATGAATAATCAATTCTTAGTCTAGGACTAAAAAGGTTCAAAAGGTTCAATGAGGGGCAAAACGGTCCATTTGCGGTAACTAGATGGCTTCCTAGTTTAGTTCCTCCAACAAGTCGGTTAGAAACTAACTAGGCCTACCAAGTAGGGCTTTAATGTCAAGAAACAAATTTCAAGGGCTAAAACGTAATTATGACAAACTACAGGAATATAAGGTAATTCAAGCAATTTAAAATAACAATGAGATTTTTATTCGTTAAAAAAATCGGGGTTGTTACACAAGGGGTAATAGCTGGTAGGGTTACCAGTTCCATTGAACTTTTCGATGTTTGGCATTTTGAACATCTCAGGCAGTTGAGAATATAGGAAAAGGCAAAGCCCTTCAAAGTCCAAAATTTGGTCTCCTTGGGAACAGGCCAGGGCATGTTTGATCTCTTTGACTTGCTTGGTCTTTTCTGGATCTTCTGCTAATACAACTTTACGAGGGTTCTCTGCTTCCTCTTCGTCCTTCTTGTCTTCAGCATCTCATGCTGTTTTCTCGGCTAGTAAATAAGTGATTTGAGCTTGGAGTTTAGTGATAGTGGCATCATTGTCTACCATTTTTGAAATGGGAGTGGGAGGATGACTTGGTGAAGCTTGGGGATTGGAAGACAATCGAGTTTGTTGAGAAGATGACTGTGAAGTCCCAGGAAGTGATTGGATCCTTTGAGGTGGAGGTGTTTTGACAGGCAAGGATGACAGGTGGAATGGCTGCAAAGGCTTCTGCCTGGCGTAGCTTTGGGTGTTATAAGAGTATAAACTGGCTGTGGTTGCTTTCTTGGCTTACCTATCGTGCCTGTTTTAAAGTGAAATACTTATAAGTCAGTACTTGGCCATATAGGGTTAGGATTTGGGCTGAAAATCCCAACCCTTCTGCACAAAAAAAGATGTTACAATAGCAGTTTACACAGGGTGTGAAGAATAACTTCAAATCAAAATGCAGGAAAAATCCTTAACCTGCGGGTTCCTGCCTTATTTTGATAAGTTCTATGGCTTTCTAACACATGTAAGGTTTGGGTAGTCTCACGGGTGCTTCGTTGTCAAAGGGCACCAGTCCTTTCGCTAGCCCATCATTGGCGATGATTGGGTGATTTCCTTTTTGATATATCAGTAGGTACAAGTGACTGTGGAGTTTGCTGGAACCCCTAACATAGCCCGTGTCATGCTGGGATATTAGGTGAACTCAACGAGGTTGCCCGCTCGATGCAAATGATAAATGAATCAAATAAAGCATGTATTAGTCCTATGTCAAATTTTTTGGTTATGGCTCTCAAGCCCCCAGCAGAGTCGCCAAAAACTGTAGGCACGTCCCGGAAGCGGGGCATCACCATACAGATTGATCATCGTTTGTTTGTTTGCTTTCTACTTCACAAACCAAGATCGTGGACATTCCCATGGCTAGGAACATCGCCACACGATAGCGGTTATCATCAAAACAGAGTCGCCGCTTGGTTTATAAAAATTAGGAAAAACAAATAGAGATTCCGGGTACGGGAGCCAAAAGTACAATAAAGGGAAGGTGTTAGGCACCTTTCTTTGCCCAGTCGTGAGACTGACCCATAGTTGTTCGACATATGAATAACTCATGCTTTATTTTATTCTGAACACATAAACTGGTTATAAGCCTTTAGTAGTTGATACGGTAAGCCAAAATGATAATTAAAACATGCATCAGAAATAAGCCAGAAATATAAACTGTCCTAGGAAAATAGATCCTTCGGCCGGTGAATAGATGTCACAGCCGAAGGATCCCACTGAATCGATGTATCGGCCGAGGGATTGATTCCCCAACCGATGTTCTTCCTCACACCAGACTAAATGATTTTCAAAAAGTCAAAATGCTACAATTATAGTATAAAAACGTAAACGAGATCAAACCATAGGCCTCTGGGCCTCACCACTTTGATCCCTCAGTTGCTTGATTGCTTCGGATTGAGTGGGATTGACTAATTTTGCTCCTCGAAACCCGAGGTTTAGGGTTTGAACTTCGGGGTTTGATCGTCAGATTAGTGGCTGCCTTCGGAAGGTTAGGGCTTTTGTAGTGGGGAGTTGGCAGAGTATAATGGCAGAATTTCGTGGCTAGAGAAGGCGTATTCTGTATATGAATTTGTTATATTTTCAAACCCAAGGGCTCCTTTATATGGGCATAGGGATGACACACCTCAACCAATCAAAATCGATCGATTGAATTGGAGTTATAAGGCAACACGAACTCCTCAGGGTAATCTCCTTTCATAGCCCGAATGCATTGGGATTTGGCTGCTAGGGTTTTGATATCGGATCAAATGATTGACAGAACGTTCCAGAATATGGAAAATAGACGATATAGCGGCCGGGCAAAAGATCTGGCAGCCGTAGGAACGATTAAGCGGCCGAAGGATAGACCTGGCAGCTAAAAGATCAATCTCTCAAGGAGATTTTCAAGCAACAAGTTTCACAGGTGAAGAAATGATGTTGAGGCTGTGAGATCAATGTTACGGCCAATAGAAAGATTCTCCTAGGCTATTGTATTTCTGTCTGAAAGGCTATATGGCTCTGGATTGGGTCCTCCAAGTGGCTCAAAGTACTCACCCTAAATCTATGGGTTCACGAGAAGTCAATCAGCAATCACTGTATCCATATCATCATCAGGATGGTCCCCAAGGTGGGACTTGAAATAATCGTTAGGCCAAATTGGGGTGTCTACAAGTGGCGACTCCGCTGGGGAATAATTGAACCAATATTAATCCATACTTAGAGTTTAATACATTCGTGAACAATTCTTTAAACGTCTGTCAAAAAGGTGAGTTTCGCGCTGCCGAAGGTTGGAATGGTGATTTAATAGGACCTTGTGTTCTGCCAATCCAATCTGGGACTTTTTGATTGATCACTTGTGTAATTTCCTCTAAAGATGGACTAAATAAAGTGAGCCAAATTTGAAAAGGCATTTTGCAATTTTGTGATTCTTCTCTTCTTAATCAATTTTTAACATTTCTCATTTGCATCAATGTGGGATAGCTTCGTTGGAACGTTTTGGCAATCTGACACGGTTTACCGAAGCCCGGGGACCTCGAATGTCCAACAACCTTCGACGATGATAAGTCATTCTACCATTTGACTGTTGTTCAGCGGTTATGGAGTTAGCGGGAGGTATATCTTGGCTTTAGTCCGAGGAACCTGTTACAAACCAAAACTGACCTTTTGCATATACAAAGCAAGGCACCTACAGGGTAAGATTACTTGCATCTAAACCCCTATACTGTCTACATGTTACTACTTTCTCTGTCGCATGCACTGTACATACATACCTTCTTGCATAGGAGCATGTTTAGGGCAGCTCCTAAGTTCTCGATCTTTTGAGTCTGTTCTAAGCTTATTAGGACACTGTCATGGCCCGATGAAGAGTTGTGCATCTCGATGTTGCACGTTTTCAATTTTCAAATCCTTAGAACAGTGGAACTTTAAAAAATCAAAAGCTTTCTATACCTTTGTCTATACACATGATAAGGGTTTCAAACAAAAAATGAGGAACAATGAAGAAAGTGTCATGATACTTACACCAACTAGGTAACAAGTGCCTCGTCACTTACACCACTCAGCTAACAGCGCTGTGCCGCTCACACCATTCTGGTTTTTGTATCATGACGTTTATATCGTTTGTTCCAACTTCAAAGTTGAAATTCCTAATAGCGGAATAGTCAAAGGTTTAGGTTTCTTTTTGACATCCTTTAAAATCATTTGTTTCAAGCAAGGATACACTATCGAAAGAAGAATTCTAAGGATTCTAGTAGTGTCCGAACATTTGGAGACAGATTCGTCTTCTAGTTTTAGAGTCTAGGGCGACACTGATGACGCTGGCTGCATTTATACTTTAGTCTTTTATTTAGATTAAAGTTACTGCAGGACCCCATTAAGCCTTCTTTTACTTTACTGCAAGTTCTGAACCATTGCACCACCAAGAAGAGTATCGAAGTAGAAAGGCAAACCCACTTAGGAACGTCTGCATCAGAAACCTATTCAAAGGCTTGTCAAACTAGAATCCCCGTCAGTCACAACGAAAGACTCTCCATGTTCTCTGTTAGCCTTCTTCAGACAGGTTCGTCATTAATCTTTCAGGAAGTGAAACCCTTAACGTCACCAACTCCTTCTGCATCAAGTACCTTAGGAACACCAGTCATGGCAGATCAGCCTCAACCTCTCACTATAGAAACCATGCTCATGAACCTCCAAAATAGCATCACCGCTATGCAGCATAGGGCTACTCAGACAGATGCCAATATTACCCTCTTGAATGACCTCTTTAACACTTGTCTTCCTCCAGCTCTCCAAGAGGAAGGCGAGGCTGAAGAGGATGTTCATGAATAGCCTATCATGGTCGAAGATCCAAATCATTCAGGACGTCTCGTAACTCTGTCTAACCCTAGAAGAATTCGGGTACCTCCTCCAAACCCGAATCCAACAGGGGATAGGCCTGCTCAGAACCCTGACTTACTTGCTCTCGTTGCCAAGATGGCCAAGCTGGAAGAATCTGTCTCAAAATTTGAAAAGATCAGTGCTGGAAGAATCGACTTGGACCGCCTCTGCCTATATCTTAATGCCAAGCTTCCAGACAAGTTCAAAATGCTGACCTTGCCAGGTTCAACGGGAGTGGTGACCCCAAGACTCATCTTTACAGCTACCAAGCCGCTATGAAGTTATTGTTAGTTGAACCTGAGGCCATGTCTCAATTGTTCACGCAAACTCTCTCTGGGCCTGCTTTCCATTGGTTTTTGTCACTTGACATTGCCAAGCGGAGGACTTGGGAGGCCATTTGAGTTGCGTTTATTTCGCAGTACAGCTACAATTCCCAGCTAAAAATAATAACTCGGGAGCTTGAGTCTACTAGGATGGAGGCCAAGGAGTCCTTTGTGGATTTTGTCATAAGATGGAGGGCCAAAGCCGCTCTAATGACTGAGAGCCCTAGTGAGAGAGATCAACTCCGCAGTATCTCCGGCAATCTCCAACCAGATTATGCCAAACACTTGGTTCTAGTTCAAGCATCGGCCAACTTTAAAACCTTCTTCGAATCTGGCCTGGCCATCGAGGATGCATTGCAGAGTGGAATTCTATCAAAAGGGGAATCTTCTAACCCTCCAAAGTCAAAGCCTCGGGCATACTCTGGGAATACCAATACGCTATTTGGGGGAGGGACTTACTGCAACATAGCAACTAGTGGCACCAATGCCTCTTCCTACAATACTACCAACCACATCGCCGACGTCAATCAGTGTAAACACCATAGAATAACCGGCCTCGCAATCAACCACGCAGCTTTTCCTCTATCGAGGCACCTCTGTCTTCGATTTTGAAAAAATTAGTCAAGTCTGGGCATTTCAAGCCCCTTGATCCAACTCCTCTACCTAAAAATCCATCACCCAACTTCAAGCCTAACCTCTACTATGCCTACCATCAAGGGGCTAGTCATCTCACTGACTCTTGCTTTTGCCTTCGTCATGCGATCCAAGATCTCATTGACAATGGCACGCTTGGAACCCCCCCCAAATGTCATCTCCAATTCCATGCCGAAGCACAACGCTATCCCGCATATCAACCATATATCCCTCAGCTCCACTCATATTGACCTTAACTTCATTATATTCAAACCTACCAACCATATAATCCGAGCAAATCAACCCAGGCCGGTTGTATCTCTCCCTCTTCAATCTGAGGCTGAGTTCATGGTCATTCGATTGGAAGGACAAACATCCTATCTCATTGCAACCCCAGAGCATCTGCAGAGAGGTTTAACCACATTAAATGCCATCATTGGTGATCTCCACAATGACTCTATTCCTTCTATGTAGCTCAACTTTGCCTCCATTATTCGTAATCCATATTCAATGTGACTGACCCAATCCTTCTCCGAGTCTATTGAGCCGGTTTAGATCTGTCATGCCAACTTTGCCTGTGCCAGAGTTAGACATGCAAGCGGTTGGTTGGGCGATAGCCAACAATGAGGATTATGCCACTCCCATAATCAACGAATGGGCTAAACTTGAGCTGGACGGTTTCCCGTAGGACCCAAAGTACGTCCCTTTGATCATGCCTTGTACGACGCATGGATGGCCGGTTATGGCGCATCGATGCTCGATCTTTTGGATGGCATCTCATTATACATGCTCTTTCTACAGCCCGAGCTCATAGCTCCTGAAGAAGAGTACTTTTGGGATCCTTAACCGGCTTGGCATGATGCAATAGATTTGAATCCTGATCTTCTCCAAGGACATTACGATCAAGATTATCTAGCATACTATGCTGAAGAAGAATTCAAGAGGACCCCCGAGTTCTAGGAGATTCCATTTCCACCTTCAATTCAATTCTCAACTCGGTGTGCAATGATGAGCATAATCCTTGTTACTACATTACCGATGGGGAGTTCCCGCGCCCTATTCCCCCTTTGCGTGAGGATAGCAATTGTAGTATCATGGTTACAGTTTTGGTTCAACCTACTGATCTTTGGTATGTTGACGATGTAGTCGACGTCCAAGTTGGAACAAAAGTCTGAGCTGTCAATCGCTCCTTGGCCGATGGTGGACTTTAGGAAGTTCCTTTTATTACCAATCCAGAGCCTGTTGTGGAGGTTGCGATAGTTAAACATCTCGACTTCTGGGACTCACTGCTGATGAAAGACTTGGCTGAAGATCTGGGATTGGACATGGAAGTGCCTGCAATTTCACCCGCCTCTGACAAAGGAAAACACAAGTTGAGAGAGGTCCTTGCTGACCTCTGGGATGTTAACCAAGACCCTCAGGTCGTGCCCTCTTTGGGAGACGTTCTTAATGTTACAAGGAGTGGATAGATTTTTCAGCCTGCTAATCTGCAAGCTGGGAGTTCGTCCAACTCTTCTAACCAAAGGAACGAACCCTCTGCTGTCCTAAAGTCTGCACTGCTTGAGGTACCTGTTGCCTGCTTGAATGCAGACATGATTCAAAGACAACTTGAGCGGATTCCCGCTGCCATTTCAATCTGGGGGCTAATCTGTTCCTCCCGTGAGCATCGTCAGAAGCTTTGCCACACTCTCTCTCGCCTTGAGGTTCAAGCTAATGTCACTCCTGAGGGAATGGTATCTCTCATCCTCCCACCTACTTTCAAGCACACCATCGTCTTTACTGATAAAGACCTGTCAGTCAAAGGGGTTGACCACAACCGCTCCTTGCTTATCACTATCAAATCTTGAGGACTCTGGGTTCTGACCGTCCTCATCGATAATGGTTCAGCGATCAACGTTTGCCCTGTGAGGGTGGCTTATCATCTGGGACTAGCTAAGAAGGACTTTGCGCCTTCCAATTTGGCCGTTAAAGCATACGACAACACTCGTCATGTGGTTGAGGGCACGATGATGCTCAGGCTCGATGCTGAGGGCTTCGAGATGGATGTTGAATTCCATGTTGTCGAAATCCTCGCCACTTTCAATCTTCTGTTGGGCAGGCCGTGGCTCCATAGATCCGACATCATGGCTGTGCCATCTACTCTCCACTAAAAGGTCATGCTGGGACTTCCTACCGGTACATTAACTATCTGCGAGGATTCTGGGATTCGCCCACTCAAGGAATATGGTACTCCTATTCTGGGGATCACGCACGATGAAGAAGACGGGGACTTCATCATAAGCTCTGTCGCCTTGGATATTATGAGAAGGATGTCCTATCTGCTCGGCTTGGGTTTAGAAATTCACCAACAAGGGATCCCAGAGTTTCCCACCTTTCCTTCCTGTGAGGGCTGCTTTGGTTTGGGGTATATCGCCTTTGCCAAGGATGCCAAAAGAAGAAAATGTGCGGGAAAACCTTGAACCCTCTATGGTGATCCTGACAGCTACTTTGTACGCAAAGTGGGAAACGCTGCATACACCGGACAGACCGAGCCTTTTATCGATTCAGAGACTGAGGAACTATTACCAGGTTTTGAGGTTTTCGCTAACAACACCTGGTCAGATAGCGATGAAGAGCCAGTAAGGGCATAATTCAAGAGTAAGCTTAGCCGGCCAAAGCTGAAGACTGACTAGCTGGGATCTTTTGATCAGGGAAACTTGGAGCAGCTATTCTATGAATTCTCCCAAGGGGTTTGGCTGAAGCAGCTGAAAAGGCCGAATTGCTCGTGCTCGGGCCCGACGCCATAGAGGATCCTACCCCCCTCATTGTGGAAGCCAAGGGCAGTATTAAAAATTGAATTTTCAAACTGCGCCTTGCATTGATGACACTTCTGAGTCTGAGTCTGACACAGAGTCCGTTGAGTCTTCTGAGTCTAAGTCTAGCTCTGAGTCGGAGTTTGTGCCTCTTGGCCCTCCACGTCATGTCTTTACTTTGAATTTGATTCTCTTATACTTGGCAACCCTGATGGGTTTTGTGAAATGAAAGAATCCTCTTCTGACTACTTCATTGATCTTTACATAAACTGTGTCGGCCCCAACGATGAAGGGATAGATTTCGATGAGGACATTCCCAAGGAAATCCGTGCCTTCAGTGACAGGGAAGATGAAAGGTATGCTCAACCATTAAAAGAAAAAAAGTAATTTCTACAAACTTGAAAGATGGGGCGACCCCCAAATGGTTCAAGTGGGCTCCACGTTATCCCCAGAGGAGCATTGTGATTGCAAAGAGCTACTCACGGAATTTGACGATATCTTTGCATGGTCTCATCATGACATGCCCGGTATTGACCTTGAGATAGTGGAGCATCGAATCCCCCTGCTATCGGGTGCTAAGCCTGTGAAACAGAAGCTTAGATGAATGAGGCCAGATTGGGTACAAAAAATCAAAGACGAAGTCACCAAGCAGATTGACGTTGGTTTTCTTATGGTTTCTCAGTATCCCACTGGGGTAGCCAATATTGTTCCCATTCCCAAGAAGAACAGACGGATCCGAGTTTGTGTCGATCTCAGAGATTTGAACAAAGCAAGCCTGAAAGATGATTTTCCCTTGCCTCTCATTGATGTGCTTGTGGATAATACGGCGGGGCATGTTATGCTCTCATTCGTGGATGGATTCTCGGGTTATAACCAGATTCTTATGGCTCCCAAGGACTGTGAGAAAATAATGTTCGTCCTTGAGTGGAGAACTTACTGCTACTTGGTCATGCCGTTTGGTTTGAAGAATGCTGGTCCTACCTATCAGCGGGCTGCTATGACCATCTTGCATGACATGATGCACAAAGAAGTTGAAGTCTACATGGATGACATGATTGCCAAGTTAAAGACTCGAGAAGGCCACATTCCGATACTTGGGAAGTTCTTCGAACGACTGCGAAAATATCGAATGCGCCTCAATCTGCAGAAATGCATGTTTGGAGTCACAGTAGGCAAGATGCTTGGTTTCATGATCACCTCTAGAGGGATAGAGGTCGACCCGTCGAAGATCAAAGCAGTCCTTGAGATGAAGCCATCGGAGTCTAAAAAGGGAGTGCGGAGCTTTTTGGGGAAGGTATAGTTCATCAGTAGATTCATCGCCAAGTTGACTTTAACTTGCGAGTCGATATTTCATCTACTCAAGAAGGATGTTCCCTTCACATGGACAGAGAAATGTCAAGCTGCTTTTCTTTCCATTCAAAAGTATTTGCAGAACCCACCAGCTCTGATGCCACCTGTCCCTGGAAAGCCTTTGATTCTCTACCTGTCTGTAAGCCCGTTTTCCATGGGATGTTTGTTGGCTCAAGAAGGAGATAAAGGAGTGGAGAAGGCCATTTACTACTTAAGCAAGAAGATGGTTGGATGTGAAGAACGCTACACCGCTCTAGAAAAGACATGCTGGGCTCTTGTATGGGCTTCCAAAAAGCTGAGGCACTACATTGGCTTACCCTGTGAAGCTAATTTCTCGAATGGATCCTTTCAAGTATCTATTTGAGAAACCTGTGCTCACTGGTAAATTAGCACGTTGGTTGCTTTTGCTGGCGGAATTCGATCTTGAGTATGTCACAAGGAAGTCGGTCAAAGGACGTGCAATCACAGAATTTCTCGCTGACCACCTCGTTGATGGACCGAAGGATTCTGACTTTGTGTTTCCAGATGAGGAGGTACTGACAGTTGTTGAAGACGTTTGGATGCTCTATTTTGATGGGGCGGCCAACCAGAAAGGATTTGGGGTTGAGGTGTTGCTGATTATGCTCGATGGCTCTCATATTCCACTTGCATTTAAACTCAATTTCGACGTCACAAATAACCAAGCTTAGTATGAGGCCTATATTGTTTGTATGGAGGCTGCGCTTACACTTGATGTTGGGAAGCTTGAGGTTATTGGGGACTCCAATCTTGTGGTCTCTCTGGCCAATGGGGACTGGAAGGTCCGTGAAGAGAAGCTGAAGCCTTGTTATCAAGATTTGGAAGAACTGATCCGTCATTTTAACAAGGTAACCTTTATTCATATCCCTCGGTTGAAGAACTAGTTCATCGATGCTTTGGCAACTTTGGCCTCTTTGGTCGAACTTCCCTTAGGTGTCAAACTGCGCCCTATCCTGATTGAACAAAGGGACTTTCCTGTTTATCAGCATATCAACGTCATCGATGATGTTGATGATGGCCTACCTTGGTACCATGATACATGGAACTTTGTTAAGAGTGGGATGTATCCGACTGAGGCCACTAAAAAGGATCAAACTGCGTTTCGAAGGATGCCCAATACATCATCTGTGGAGGGAAACTGTACAAAAGGTCTCATTGTGGAATGCACAAGCTATGTGTTAACGGTGCAAAGGTGACAAGGATTATGGAAGAGATTCATGAGGGAGTCTGCGGACCCCACATGAGCGGTGTCATGCTCGCTAGGAAGATCTTACGGCACGGTTACTTCTGGTCTACTATGGAAGCACAGTGTATGGATTATGTACGGCGCTGTCACAAGTGTCTGATCCACGCCAATCTTATGCATGTTCCTCCGTCTAATCTATTGGCATGGCTTCACCTTGGCCTTTTTCTGTGTGGGCCATTGATGTCATCGGCATGATCAAGCCTTCTGCTTCAAATGGTCACAAGTTCATTCTTGTAACGATAAATTACTTCACCAAGTGGGTGGAAGCTGAATCTTACAAAACCCTGATTGCTGTTCAAGTCGCTCACTTAATCATAAAGAACATCATCTATCAATATGGTATCCCTCAGGCATTTGTGTCAGACAATGGGATTCATTTCAAAGGTAGGGTTTTGAAACTCTTCGAGGAATTCAAGATTCACATACATCATTCAACGGTCTATCACCCTCAAACGAATGGAGCCGTCAAAGCGGCAAACAAGAACATCGAAACGATCATCAAGAAATCTGCTGAATCCACCCGGGACTGGCACGAGCAACTACCTCTAGCACTTTAGGGGTATCGAACGTCAATTCGGACATCAACAGGGGCAACACCTTATTCTCCAGTTTACGGGATGGAAGCAGTACTCCCCATCGAGCTCGAGGTACTGTCATTAAGGGTCATCGCAGAATGTGGACTCATGCAATTTGAATGGCTCAGTGGGAGGTTTGTTGAACTCATGCTATTTGATGAGAGGAGGCTCCGTGCTTTGTACCATGTTCAAGGGTATCAGTGAAGAATTGCTCGTGCGTTCAACAAGAAGGTAAAGTCAAGGGACTTAGTTGAGGGGGATATGGTTACAAAGGTGATTTGGGCACCTATGTTCGATACTCGTGGCAAATTCCGACCAAAGCATTCCGGACCTTACGTCATCAAGACCATTCTTTCTGGGGGAGCTGCTCGGCTCATAGACCTCGACAGCATTGAATTTGCCACTCTGGTTAACCTGGATCAACTTAAACGTTACTATCCTTGAGAGAAGCTCATTGGACCGAAAACCACAAGGGTGGGCGGTTCCAAGCAAAAATTTGAGCAAGCCTGCTAGACTGAAAATCTAAGGAGGCGGTCTAGGCAAAAATAAATAGGCAATAAATCAAAAAGCTCGCTAGACCAAAAACCTGAAAAGGCAGTTCTAGACAAAATTTAGAGAGTAAAAGGAGAGGTAAAATACTCGAGTGAACCTTTGCCTGAACTACGTCTTGACCTGATTCCTTGAAAGGGGATACGTAGACAATCTCTCTGTGAGATTCGATCACAATCAATCAACTTGATCCATGGTTTCCTATTTCCAGGGTATATCTTAGTGCTCGAAGTGGCGCAATGTTCAACATTTGGATCAAAAGGAGAAAGTTCTTAATCTTTCGATTTTATTCAAACTACTATTTCTATTACACAGACTGAGCAGAGTCTTTAAAATAGTTAAGCATAAAAATAAAATGAAATGCTAGAGGTCTTCACAGGCTCACAGTTTATTCTAGATCATTAGAGTCTTGTCAGGAGTCATTCTACATTTTGTCTCCTTGCAATTTCTTTTCTTAGCCATGCTCTGTAGCGATGCTTGAGTTTTGTGCTAAAATCTGGATCCGCTCTGCCAAGTTGCCTCAGGCCCTAGTTGCGCTCATATCCGGTCAAGTTTTGGGCAGTGAATCCAGGAATGTGAATGGTTTCCACCCCAGCTCAATGCAAGCCTTGGCTCATGCCTAGTTGGCAAAGGATACGGCCTGGAATATAGAATGTAAAACTGGACAGCTTGGCAATCACCATTCTCTTGAAACCGGTGGAATTTGTGGCCATGTCTGGAATATTAAGCGCTTCATGCCTCCAGACGATTTCATGCGGTGACATATCGTTCATGAATATATACCACTCCTCTATGGACATCTCTGGGTATACCATCCCTCTTTGATGCATTTGTCCAGGTAGATGGGGCTAGTTTGCCTCAGGAGTTGCAAGTAGTCCAAGTTTGTCTGATAGCCATAACTACATGAGCGAAAAGCCAAGTAAGGAGCCATATAAAACTTGAGTAGGAAAAACAAGTGAGAGCCCCCAATATAGCCTTAGTTGAGAGTTGAGGTAAAAATAGAATGTGTGAAAGCCAAAAAAAGGTGAGCTGAGTGAGAGTTTACCTGCAGCAGGAGTGGACTACAGCTAAATATGTTTGTTTGGCCGGTAGAAACCAAATCCAAACCTATGAGTGTTTCTGCAAGAACCATTGGCACCACAATCCTTTGAGCGCCCAATTGAGCAGCCACGCTCACCAGTGAAGGATCGACCCGTCCATCCGGAGACATTAGCAAATACGTAGCAAGCACGCTGATTACCAGAGCAAATCAGCGTCGGGCTTGCATGGCTGTATCCTCTGTGTCACCTTCGGGCCCGTACCATTCCATTAGGCGCATGACGTTTATTTGCCCGCCGCTCAGCAAACTTTCTGCTGCACCACTTGAGATGTTCAGAATGGATTTCAAAAGCTTCGACATGCTTTTTCTGTAAGGCGGCATGACAATCATGCTAGAAGTGAAGCCTTGGAGGTATGCTTGGAATTCCTCCACCGTCGGACACAGCTCATTGTCTCTGAATGTGTACGTCTGGGTCCCAGAACCGTATGGTCACCCCTAGGATTGCAGGACGCAGCCTTATGCTTTGAAGGAAGCGGAAGGCAGCCAGCCCGTGAGTCCTAAAGGATAGCCAATCACTTGCATTAAATGCTTCTAACCATGGGCCGATTTGGGTTGGTAGGTGATTTGCCATTTCGTGTGATATGTGGAGTTTTGCTTCTGAAGGGAGACCTTACACTTATAGGGGCTTTCCCCTTTTTATAGCAAAAGGATGGAAAATGTCTCTTTTTTCCAGGGGAAATATCTAAGCAAGGTGGCTTTACCTCTTCAATACAAGGATACAGCTGTGAGATGTCCTGGATGACCAAGGATGATGATAAAGCCTGCAACCCTTGTGTGGTATCCGCGGGCGCATGAAAGAAACACGAGCGTCTATGTCAGTTCAACACGCGATGGTTTGCCTTTTTTTGCCAGAAAAAACGGCCTACTGACTTTCGGGGGTGATTTTTCACTTTTTGTGTCGGGCTAGGTTTTGAATTTTTAACACTTCCAACAGGTCATTACAAGTATGAATGATTGTCTTGAAGTGTTAATTCTACAATTTTGCGTTTAATAAAAGATTTGGGCTTGCCGAAGAGTTTATTCAAGCAGAATTGAAGTTTCATTGTTCCAAGGTGGCTTTACAAAGTTGGTGTACTATACAGATCTTTCTTTTATTAGACATGCCAAGCTTAAAGGCCATATAGGGGAACAAAGCAAAAGCAAAATGCACAAGTAGCCCAACGGCTTTCAGCTTATTCTCAATACAACCCGACTATTGAGATATCAGTATTGTCCTCCCGATCTTGCCATGACTTCTCCTTGGAGCCATTTGATGTAACAACTGTCCAGCCAGTCCACAAAATTCAGATTGGGGCCCTCAAGCACCCTGTCATTCCAGCTACTTTGATAATTGCACAGTGTCTAAACATCAAAATTGGGCAGTTGGAAGTTCTCAGTCCCAGACTTGTGCAGACCCTTACTCATCCCCAACTGGCGGAGTATACGGCCTGAGATATAAAAGGTAAAGCTCGTCAAGCCAGCAATTATCATTCTTTCAAAGCCTGCGAAGTTGATGGCCA
Organism: Rhododendron simsii; assembly: GCA_014282245.1. Classification (NCBI taxonomy): domain Eukaryota; kingdom Viridiplantae; phylum Streptophyta; class Magnoliopsida; order Ericales; family Ericaceae; genus Rhododendron; species Rhododendron simsii. The sequence continues at coordinate 18,563,200 of CM024960.1, read as the reverse complement.
TCTCAGGCATGTTCAGCCACAGACATCTCCAGACAAAGTCGTCAGACTGCATGTCATGCAGGAAGACATACCATTCTAGCATTTCTTTTTCAGGGTACAACATGGATCTTTCAAGCATCCGCCTTGGAAAGTGCTCCCACCCGGCCTGAGGCGCTTCAAGCAAACCAACTTTGTCTGAAAGCCATATCTATAAGAGTGATAAAACAAGTAAGTAGCCAGATAAAGCCTGAGCGAAAAGACAAGTAAGGATCTAGTGCTATCCTTATTTGAGTGTCGAGGTAAAATGAGAAAGTGTGCAAGTTAGTAAAAGGTGAGCTGCGTGAGGGTTTACCTGAAGCAAGCGCAGACTACCACTGAATGTGTTGGTCTGACAACTTTTGAACAGATCTAAGCCCATTATCGTTTGAGCCCATTATTGTTTCAGCCAAGACTATGGGAATGATATTCTTTCGGGCCCCCATCTGAGAAGCTATGCTCACGAGTCTAGGGCTTACTTTCCCGTTGGCAGGAATTAACATGTAGGCTGCTAGCGCACAAATTGAAAGAGCAAAACGTCAGTGTGCCTGCTTGACATAGTCATCCAAGATCCCGTCAAGGCCGTACAGCTCAATCAGGTGCAGAACGTCAAGCTTGCCATTGTGAATTATACTTGCCGCCAGTTCTTTAGAAATTTTTAAAGTCATCCGCAGCAGATGACTCATGTTCTCTTGCAGTTGTGGGTACGTAGGAGTTAGCAAAACCATGGAGATAGGCTTAAAATTCCTCCACCGTTGGACACAGTTCATCGTTGTCGTACCAGATGAGAGCAGCTTCGAGGAGCTCGGGGCGTGGCCCCACATATCGGAGGTTGCGGATTGAGGCTAGGCCTTGTTACCGAGGCCTCGCCCAATTGATGGTTTCGAACCTTGTTAGCCAAGGATCGATTAAGGTAGCCAAAGGACTTTCCATTTCAAATGATGGGAGTGTTTAGTATTTGGAGAATGTGTGCTCTCCATGCCATTACCTTTCCTTTTATAGGCCAACATTTCAAAATATCATCCTTGGTTCCCGTACGGAGGGATAAGTTCAAGGCATAGGTTTCCTACCACCTTGCATGTGAAGGATACCCCTTCTGCAGCTCCAAAACTGTCTGTAGGACGTTTGGAGGGATGACAAGACTTCTTGTTCCTTAAAAGAGTTGATTGGTCAAACAAAGCTAGCTTGATAGAGATTGACCATCGCGCGACTGTGCCGCTTCATCACGCGAGATATCTCTATACACGCTTAACCCAGTCCCTCGCGCGCATCTGCAACCTGCAATTGGATAGTTTACAACAGCTACTGTCCAAATTTGGTCATTTTTCGTTCCAAAGGTCTTTTTGCATTTTTAATGGTTTAAGCGAGTCTCAATAGGCATATGAGACTGTATCCAAGTATCGGATTCGAAATATCGCGTTTAATGAAGATTTTGGACCCTCGATGGCCCATTTCAAGTTCAAATTGAGATTTTAGGAGGTCGAAATTCATTTTAAGGATTTTCGCCAAGTGCTTTCATGCTGTACAGGTCATATGGACCTAATGTGTCTGTACAGAGGTGTCGGTTTAGGTCCGGAACATATTCGAGTTATGTTTTGCGTCTTATGTCCATTTTTGTGGCATTTTTAGCATTTTTTCTAGACGATTTTCTTAGTTCCGTCGATTTGTACAGGTCATGTCATACATATTTGACCTTACAGAAGTGTCAGTTTCACTTGAATTGAAGTATCTTGAATTTTTGCTCATTAATGCCCAAAATTTCATTATATTTCTTGTATCCTCGTGTCCTAGTCATATCCTCGGACACTTTTTTTCCATTCTTTTCGAGTTAGTCATATCTGTACAAGCATATGTGTCCGTGAGCAGCCTCAGTACGTCATCAATGCAAGTTTGGTATTAGCAGTTGGTTTTTGTTTTCTTTTATCTATTACAAGAGTAAATGAACCATAAAATGCAAATTTTATAACTTCTAGTAGGCATATCCATGTCAAGACAGTGAAAAACTACTGTATGTGTGGCATTTCGGCCAATCAAAGTCATCATGTCTACTTGGGCACATCCGCCCACAAGTCAAAAGGCACGCAGGCCCCAAAACAGCTATCAAATGTCAACCAGGGCACGTCGGCCCTCCATCTATCTATTTACTTGGGCACGTAGGCCCAAAAGCAAAAATCAAAATGCAGTAAAGTAAAGTGAGGCTTGATGATAGCCCTCATTTGAACCAGTCGATGTCGTCTCCGTCGTCATCCTCTTCGTCTTCCTCCTCCTCTCTTGGATCCCTCTTGTACCCGGAATCATCTGCAGTGTCATCAAAACCGCTGTTGTTGGACGAGCGTTCCTCGTCCTCCTCTCCCTCCTCCTTTTCTTCTTCTCCTTCTTCTTCCTCCTTGTCCTCTTCCTTGGAGACTTCGGGCAAGACAAGTCGCTTCTTGCGGACTTGCTCATCTTGCATTGGCTTCTCGCGCATCTTGATTTGGTACTGCCTCTCCGCGCGTGCCATGGCCTCCCTAGCTGTCTCTTTGCTTGTAGTTGCTGGCTGTGAGCTTCTCGTCTGTCACCTGGTGGTGGCTGGAGGTGTGGTAGTCCTCGTCGCCATTTTCTTCTGTGGCGGAAGCCGTGTGCTTTTGCGTCTAGGAGCTGCCTGTCTTTGTGCCTGCATTGTATATTCATTTCAAGCATCAATATACATTATGCATATGGTATATCAAATATTTGAAAATAGGTACATTCTATCAATTATCTGAGGTTGTCAAAGCATATTATGTATCGAGAGAAAGTGCATATAGCAAGTATCGAAAGCAGGAGTGTATCATTTTCTGAAGAGTATACCTGAGTTCTCTGAATAACTACTGGCTGAGCTGATGGTGGGGTCGGTACTAAGTAGTGTAGCTCCAGTGGCATGCCGTTCACCACCCTTTTGATCACGTTCTCCATCGCCAACATGCGATGGACAGCTTCATTCACCCATTTGTTGGGCACCTGCATATGCAATTTGGCATCATTAAGCAGTTCAACAATAATTCAAGTGTATCGAAATGCAAAAAATGGAAGCTAAGTCTTACCGGGACAGTCACTGGTGCAGGCTCAACTCTGGCAGGTGCAAGGTGTATCTCCGCTGGGTTCCCCTAATTGTCCACCACTGAGATCTTCCACAGTCACTCTAGTGGCCCACCTCTCATTGGTCCACTCAGGCTCCGCCTCACACGACCTTCTCCCCCTCTCTGTCTCTCAGCAGCAGCTCTCCTCTCTTCAGTAGCTCCGCGAGCTTGACTCCGCATCTCTAGAGGCCCAAACTCTTAGCAGCCCTGCCAAACGCTCTCTTTGGTACATAGCATAGTCCATATCAGGACGCAAGTAGCGTGTCAGGTCCGTGTCAGGCTGCGTGAATGTCTCCAGCTCGGCCAGTGTGTACTCTCCTGTATGTTAGGCCCGTGGTGGAAGTGGCTCTGGCACCTGGAACTCAGCATAACCAAGTGATTGGCGAGTCACTCGATCTCCCAGGTACCATTGCCAACCGAAGGCCGACTCTAGCAACACCCTACTAGCTGTGACAACCCTGCTCCTAACTAGGTACTCAGGCTCTGACCCTACTACTCTCCAAGGATCCCAGTTGATCTGCAAATAAGGCAATGCACACAATTGATCAGCGACAACATTAAAGCAATAAAGGGAATGCATGTTTAACTATGGAAGTTTTTTTGTGTTATACCTGTGATGCCCTCAGCTCGTCCAAGTACAACCGGAAGGCATTTAGGTCACCTCTTCCTTCTTTTGTCCCCATGTTCTCCTTGCTCTAGATAAGTGCGTGGGGGAGAGTGCTCAAGTTGGGATGCTTGCACAGTGGTGGATACATCCGTAGCACTTCATAGGCCCAGAGTTGCACGATTTCAAACATGCAAAGTGCATCAGTCACAGGATATACAGTAATGCAATCTATAACGACCCTGATTTTTGGTAAATAAAAATTTTGTTAAATATTTTAATTTTATTTAAATTACTTGGTTTGCTTTTAAAATTCTTAATAATCTGTCATAATTAGATTTAGTCTTAAAAATTATATTTCTTGGCTAGAGATCCAACTTGGCCAATGTAATTAGCTTCTAACCGATTAGTTGGACGAAACCAAACTACCAATTAACCTAGTTACAATTCCCTAATAAAAGTTAGGAAAACCTTTACCCATTGGAAAATTAAAGTTAGGAAAACTTTTATCCATTGGACAATAGGAAACCTAGATTTTCTATCAAAGATATCTTGTACTAGATTTGTAAAGACCTAGTATTTTTAATAAATAATAATCATCATCAATACAAAAATATTATTTTTCTTGTTAGTTTATTTAATACAAAAAATTATTTATGTCGTCACACCAATTTTATTTCCGTAATCGATTGTGCGCGTGCGTATTCGGCGAGTAATCTTTCCGAGTGTGTGCGCGTGTTACCCCAGACCAAACCTAACCCTTCCCCATTTCTTATAAAGATCTCGGCTGAAATTGGAGGGAGCAAAATCCCATATTTCCTCCTTAAAACCCTCCCAATGTGACTGTTAGTAATTTATTTTAATCAACGGGTATCTGTAATTTTAACGTGGGGAGATAAATAAGTATTTAATATCATGGAGCTCGAAATATAATTGAGATAAGGACGAGAGTGCGATTACAATTCTGTAGTGGGGTGAATTGTAATTTGTGTAATAAGAAATAGAATCCTGGTAGGATTAGATTTTCTTATTTACACTGGGAGCCCAGACTTATTACTCCTTAGGTCCCTATCGTAGTCCTATATATACACGTTATGCTCTCTAGGTCAGATAGACGTTTTTGTATTATTCAGAAAATAGAGGCAGACTTAGAGAGAGCAAACAGATCACGAAAGAGTCCACACTCAGTTCGTGTTCTAGACGTGCAGGGAATATGATAGAAGATCGTAAGGTACGGTAGAGCTGTATTCGTGGTTTATAGCAAGACGTGCTATAACAAATTCAACCAGCGTTCATGTCGCAGGGAGTTGTGGTAAAACCCTTTTTCCGCCTTGTAGGGTTTTTACAATTCTTATTGTCTAATCTGTACGCGTCATTACTAGGTCTTGGAGATTCGGTTTCCCAGCAGTGGTATTAGAGCGGGCTTTAATCACGCGTATGGATTAAACAGGCCATGTTGTCCGTAGGTTATAGAGGGTAGAACATAAAACTGTGCTAACCCTGTTTTGCAGCGTTCTTACCCAGCTATTATGGTCACATGTTTTTTTGTTGATTTTATGTGATTGGATCCCACGATATTTTTTCGTGGTTATTGTTATTAATTGGGTACCACGATTATTTTTCGTGGTTGTAATAATTAACATAGCATGTGTTATTTATTGGGTGCCACGATTATTTTTCGTGGTTGTAATAATTAACGTAGCATGTGAACTCCAATGGAGGCATAAGATCAATGTTTGTATGTTTCTTCGATTGTAATAGCATTCGACGGTTATTCGGAGATTGAAGATGGTAGATGCAAAAGATACAAGTTGTTTGGCTTGCAACAATTTTTTTCCAGATTCGTAGGGTCTGATTGCAGGGCTATTTCGACCCAGTAAGCGTTGAAATTAGAAAATATTTTCTTCACAAAAGTTGTAGATAATTGAATTTCGAATGCAACCCAATTTAAATCACTTCAATTGGAGGTCGGATGAGGAAGATATGACCAAAATACTGAAGGCTGTGCAGTCTATGCGGGAATATGTCAAATCCGAATTTTCTTGCTTAAGCACGGTTGGATTTTGGTTTCCTTGATTGATTCAAAGTATCTAAACCTTCCACACAAGTATAGTTGAAGGATTTCAAGTTTGGAAAGATTGCTTAAGGATTTCAAGTTTGAAAGGACTCCTTATTGCTTAAAGATTTCAAGTTTGGAAGGATTCCTTGTTGCTCAAGGATTGTATCTTTGACCATAATAGCTGGATTCTTTATCTTGTGTTTCCTTATTATTTGTGTTTCCATAATGTTTGCATATGTGATAGTTTACCATATTGGGACAACATGGTGATAATTGGCTTTGACCTAGATCGCGGTTTTGCAAACTCGAAAAGTTTGATAACCCTCACAAATTATTATTTTTTTTAAAAAAAAACTAAGTGGGAGAGGGAGTTTATTTTTATAAATCACACGGTCTCCATTACTAGTATGTAGATGATGTAATTAATTTTGTGTGGTGGTTTTAGAACCTTCCCCCCCATCGGGCAAAATTAATTATGGTCTCATCGGTATAAACTTCCTTAAAGGATAGGTCTATGATAATTGTTATGTGAATTACTTCTCCATCTGAGGTAATTCATAACGGAACAATGGGTCATGGGTCTAGGTAATGGTATACACTTAGCTGTAAATAATAATATTCTCACCATCTGAGTCACTATTATTATTTATAGGACCGAAGGAATATTTGCTATTTAATTTTGCTTGGCATGGTCTAGTGTCCAGATAATAAAATTAAAAAGTTGTGCCTATCTACACGAATGATAAAGAGTAGAGACTTCCCATCGAAGCATGCTCTTCAAGGTGTGTAGGGTTTGCCAATGCTTTTCTTTTAACATGTGGTAGAGGGAACTAATATTAAAATGAAATTCAAAGTTTTTATTGCCCTTCATAATTGATTGTTATGTTATTTGATTCTCAGATTCAAAAATGGGCTCTTTCAATCCACTTGCTATTATTCTCAAAGAAAATAAACTTACTAGACAAAACTATGTCGACTGGAAAAGAAACTTGGATATTGTGTTAACTGCTGAGGGGCACGAATTTGTTTTGTTAAGGATTGCCCTCTAAAACCTGATGAGAATGCCACGGAGCAAGAAGCAAAGCCTTATAAGGATTGGGTTAAAACTGATGAGATGGCGCAGTGTTATATTCTGGCTTCTATGTCGAATATATTGCAACATCAGCATCAGTCTATGGAAACTGCGTACGATATGATGTTGAACCTCAAAGAAATGTTTGGGGATCAAAATCGTGCAACAAGACTAGTTGCTATGAAAGAATTGGTGAGTATCACCCATGTTGAAGGGACCCCAATTAGGGATCATGTTCTGAAGATGATAGCTCTTCTTAATCAACTAGAGATCCTTGGAGCTGAAATTGATGGGGAAACCCAAATCGATTTCGTTCTTAACTCACTGCAGTCTGAGAGTTTTAAAGAGTTTTGCCTGACTTATTCTATGAACAAAATACATTTATCTTTGGCGGAACTTCTTAAGGAACTCCAAGCAGCTGAGGGTCTTTTGGTTGTGAAGAAACTGCCATCAGTGTTAGTGGCAGAGAAGGCTTCTACTTCTAAGCCGAAAGGCAAGAAGAAGCAGAATAAGTCTTAGAAAAAGGTTGTAGAGGCAGTTCATGTGCCTCAAGGTGGAGTGAAAAAGCCTGCGGGCAAGTGTTTTCATTACAAGCAAAAAGGACACTGGAAGAAGGAATGTCCGGTTTTTTCTCAATAAAGTGAACAAACAAGATAAATCTTTTTCACTAGTTGTTGAATTATGTTTAGCGGTATTATCTACCAGAACCTGATGTGTAGATATGGGAGCCACTAATCATGTTTGCAATTCATTGCAGGGGTTCTAGGAAACCAGAAGACTTAGTGATGGAGCGATTTATCTACATATGGGAAATGCTACGAGAGTGGCAGCAGTTGGAGTAGGAAATGTTTTTTTAAATTTTAGTAGTAATAGAAGTTTAATTTTGAGAGATTGTCTTTATGTTCCTACCATTAGAAGAAACTTGGTTTCAGTTTCTAAGTTAATTAAGGATGGATATTTGGTTTATTTTAGTGACTCTGTGGTTATTAAGTTAAATAAACTTTTTATCTGTTATGGTTCATTGGTGGATGATCTCTACATTATTAATCCTATATTTCCTATAGTGCAACTACATGAATCGAATAACACTAATAATTTACCATGTAAGAGAAAAGAGCCTTCTAAATTGAACCAAACGTATCTATGGCACTTACGTCTTGGTCATATTAATCTGAATAGGATTTCTAGACTCGTTAGAGATGGACCTTTAGGTTTATTAGAAGTTAAAGAACTTTCAGTCTGTGAATCCTGTTTAGAAGGTAAGATGACCAAAAGGCCTTTTTCAGGATATAGAGTCAATGAGCCATCAGAATTGGTTCACTCTGATTTGTGTGGGCCTATGAATGTCCAAACTAGAGGTGGTTTTGAGTACTTTGTCACTTTTATTGACGATTACTCAAGGTATGGATACATTTATTTGATGCGCCGTAAGTCCGAATGCTTTGAGAAATTCAGGGAGTATATGGCGGAAACGGAAAAACATCTGGGTAAATGTCTCAAGACACTACGATCTGATCGTGGTGGCGAATACCTCTTGGGAGAGTTTAGGGACTACTTGTCAGCTGAAGGGATTACATCCCAGTTGTCAGCTCCAGGTATGCCACAATAAAATGATGTAGCAGAGAGAAGGAATAAGACTTTTATGGATATTGTAACGCCCCGAATTTTGGGTACGTTAAATAAACATTTTATTATAAAAATGAAGCGAGTCCAGCTCGTTATTACATCATAATTCTCGTAAGAGCATTTGAAATACAAAATAGGATGACAAAGAGGGAACTAAGGGTCCTACTCTACAGCTCCTCTTGCTTCTCCATCCTAGCCAGCTCCTCGGCTCCGCACGCCTCCAAGCTGAAGATCTCGCCCTGCTCATCTATGAAGTCTGACACATTATACCGGCGTCGCCACCAATATAATATGACAGGGTCACCAAAAGGCAACACCGTGAGCTACAACGCTCAATAGGAAATCCTTACCCGCTAACCCATAGCTTACCAACAAACGATCATAGAAATCACATAAATGACGATAATACGTCCACATTCACTATCTAACGTTGGTGTCCAAGATTTCCCGATTTCTCCTACGCGACTCGTCGTAGACCGTGTCAACGTTTTCCACTTACAAAACCATTTTTCAAAATCCTTTGCATTGGCTCTGTACTGCGGATAACCAAGCCTTTCAAAATCATTTGACATTGGCTCCGTACCGCGGATAACCAAGCCACACACCCAACCTCGGTTCCGCCGTGCCGGGTTCCCGAGTATCCTCACAATGGTTCCGCCGCGCCGGGTTCCCATTGGCACGCAACACTAGCATTGGCTCCTCTCCATGGATAACCAAGCCATATTACCAATAAGGCTACCACGTCCGGCCCTATTGGCAATCTTCACAAAGGGCTACCAAGTCCGGCCACATTGTGGTTTTCACAACCCACGCAATGGGCTACCAAGTCCGGCCACATTACGGTTTTCAAACACATCTCACGTAATACCACCAAATTAGTCATTACGTAGTTTCAAAAATACTTTCTTTCTCGGAAAAAACTTATCCTTTCATAAACCACACCCTAGGTGCCATGTTTCTAACTTTCTTGGTTTTCGTGTCTCGTTATCATGCATAGACTCCGAGGCAAGACTTTTCACATAAACATTCAAACTCAAATCAACACTTAAAGCATAACGCCACATGTTCGGACGCCCTTGGAGTGATAAATCACTTATACTTTATCGTGTCACAAGTAATGCAAGCAATTCATATATGCATGCTCATATTCGTCTTTAAAGATCAAAACACAATTAATTGACATGAAAAGTAATTCAAGATAACATACTTATACATAGGGATAGGGATAAGGGTATCCTACCTTGATCCGAAACTAGTCGGGGCCGAAATAAGCAAGGTTGAAAGTTCTACGGGCGGTGAAACTCCAAATCTGGACTGATCTTTGGACGGCAGTAACTCGGTCAATCTTTGGCCGAATAGAGTCGTTCTTGGGTTGAAATCGAAGATCTCGAAACCCTCTACAACTCTCGTGAAGGAAGTTAATCCAAGAAACGACTTTAAGTAGGAGAAAAATGGGGATGAAAGAAGTGACGGTAAACTGTCAGGAAATGAAAATCCAGAATTTTCACTGGACTTTGGATGACAATAACTTTGTCATTTCTTAACCGATTGGGGTGATTCTTGGGTCTAACTTCAAGGTTTCGAAGTTCTCTACAACTTGCCTGAAGGAAGTTGGATCTAAAAACTACTCTAAGAAGGAGAAAACTGGGGATTTTCGAAGGGCAGTAGGCTGCCTGGAACTGGAATCTGAGATTTCTAGAGAGAAGGAAGAGCAAAGCTTTGAGGTGTGAGTTCAAAGCATGGGAATGGCCTTCTATTTATAGGCAAGAGCTTGGCTTTCTCTCCTCTCCCAAGGCCGGCCCCCCTCTCCCTCTCCCTTCCTCAATTTGACACTTGGCATGCCAACTAGAAAGATCAAGGCCTAAACCTTAGACTTGCATGGCTAGATTGTGATTCTTGCAAGACTTGGTGGGCAAGGAGGTGTGAACAAGATTAAACAATTGTAAATGGTACAAAGGAGGACAACAAAGGACTAGATTTTTGGCTAGGAAGAGTTCACACCAAGGATTTGAAGTACAAAGGAAGTTCAATGCCCAAGTACTAACTTAATATATACATAAGTACTTATGTATCTAGGAAGAATCAATACCCCAATAGAAAATAGTTTAAGGGTACCTTAGGAATCTTAGTACCATGTACCTTTCTAATAAAAATATGTAATACTTTCTCATGTGGGTTAAAGAAAGCATTAAACTAATTAAACCCCATGGTACTTTGGAAGACCAACTCTTTTATCCAATGGTTAAAAATTCCCATAACATCTATTATCCAATGGATAATAGTTATTAGGTCAATTATATACTAAAGAAATCCCAAAAGTACTTCAAAGTAATTAAAAAGTATTTTTCTTAATATTCTTAGTACTTTGACCAAGTATTCATTTAATAAAAACAATTGGGGTTCTATTATCCAATAGATAATAGTCTCCCTAACAATCTTTGTCCAATGGACAAAGAATAAAACCAAAATAATTAAAAGAAAAGAATATTCTATTCTTGTTCTAGGGTCCAAAAGGTTCAAAGTGTCCAAGAGGGGCAAAACGGTCATTTTGCGGTTAGGGAAAAGTAACTAGATAGCTTGCTAGCTCGGTTTCTCCAACGAGATGGTCAAAAGCTAGTTAGGCTTGCTAAGTAGGCCAAAGCGCAAATAAACGAAAGTTTAAGGGCAAAAATGTAATTCTGACAAATCACAAGGAAATTAAGGAAATCCAAATAAAATTCAAATATTTAACGAAATTTTTAACGACCGAAAATCAGGGTTGTTACAGATATGGTAAAATCAATGATGAGTTATTCAGATTTGTCAATTTTGTTTTGGGGACATGCACTAGAAACAGTAGCATATATTCTTAACTTGGTACCATCTAAGTCAGTACCATCTACACCCACAGAATTATGGATTAGGCGTAAACCTAGTTTGCAGCATGTTCGGATTTGGGGTAGTCCAGCACATGTGCTAATGGGAACGTAGATAAATTGGAATCAAGGACAGAAGTTTGCTTGTTTGTGGGGTACCCTAGAAGAACGAAAGGTGGACTATTTTATAGTCTTACAAATAAGAAGGTCATTGTTAGCACTAATGCCTGATTCTTAGAAGAGGACTATGTGGTAGATCACAAGTGCAGAAGTAAAATTGTTCTAGAGGAATTGAGAGGAGAGATACCGGCACAAACTTCTTTACCACCAATAGTGCAGGAGGAAATGCCACAAGAGACATCTGTAGAGGCACCTATTGACACATCGGTACCTCGTCGTAGTGGGGGGGTTATTGTTCCACCCAGTCGATATACATTGTTGGGAGAGTCTTTTGACATGATCCCTGATGATCAACATGCCGAACCCTGTAACTACAATGAGGCACTTCAAGATAAAGATGTGGAACTTTGGCAAAAGGCTATGCAATCAGAGATGGAGTCTATGTACTCTAATCAGGTCTGGGATCTTGTAGAACCACTTAAAGGGATTAAACCCATTGGATGCAAGTGGATCTATAAGAAGAAGAGAGGGTAGGACGGAAAGGTGCATACTTTCAAAGCTAGGCTTGTTGTGAAAGGGTATACTCAGAAAGAAGGGATCGACTATGAGGAAACTTTTTCACTAGTAGCCATGCTAATTCCATCCGGATTCTCTTGTCCAGTGCAGCTCATCTCGATTACGACATTTGGCAAATGGATATCAAGACCGCGTTCCTTAATGGAAATCTGGATGAGTGCATATATGTGGTGCAACCAGATGGATTCATAGCAAAAGGTCAAGAGCATATGTTGTGCAAGCTCAAGAAGTCTATTTATGGGTTTAAGCAGGCATCTAGATCTTGGAACATCCGTTTTGATCAAGCAATCATGTCTTTTGGTTTTGATCAATGTCCGGATGAGTCATGTGTGTACAAGAAGCGCAACGGAAAAGTGGTGGTGTTTCTAGTACTATATGTTGATGATATCTTACTCATTGGAAACGATGTGGGAGTGTTGTCTTCAGTGAAAGTGTGGTTATCCGGCCAATTCGAAATGAAGGATTTGGGAGAAGCCGGTCACATCCTAGGGATTAAGCTTATACGAGATCGCAAGAATAGGATGTTTGGTATATATTAAGCTAATTATATCAATGTCATTCTTGCCCGTTTTAGCATGCAAGATTCCAAGAAAGGGTTCCTCCCTTTTAGACATGGAATCAACCTATCCAAGAATCAGTGTCCTAAAATACCTGAGGAGATGGAGAAAATGAAGGCAGTTCCTTATGCCTCGGCAGTAGGAAGACTTATGTATGCTATGTTGTGTACTAGACCTGATATTTGCTTTGCCTTTGGCATGGTTAGTAGATTTCAATCTAATCTTGGGCAAGAACATTGGACTGCAGTAAAACATATACTCAAGTATCTGAAAAGAATTAGAGATCATATGTTAGTATTCCAGTTAGATAGTCTGGTACCTCATGGATATACAGACTCAGACTTTATGTCAGATAGGGATTCCAAAAAGTCTACCTCGGGATATGTGTTTATCTTGGGAGGTGAAGCCATAAGTTGGAAGAGTATCAAACAATCTTGCATTGCTGATTCTACCATGGAGGCAGAGTATGTGGCTGCTTCTGAAGCAGCCAAGGATGCTGTTTGGCTCACAAACTTTTTGTTGGATCTGGAAGTGGTCCCTTTAGTGCAATCAGCCATTACACTCTATTGTGACAATAGCGGTGCAGTTGCTAATTTGAAGGAGCCAAGGACTCACAAGAAGGGCAAACACATCGAGCGTAAGTATCATCTGATTCGAGAGATCGTACAGAGAGGTGATGTTGTTGTGATGAAGATTGCATCGGCGAACAACCTGGCAGACCCTTATACGAAGAGCTTACCGGCTAAAACTTTTGATAGTCACATAGAGGGAATGGGAGTGAGATGCATGGTAGTATGGTTTTGAGTCGTAGTGGGAGTTTTTGTTAGGAGGTTATGTAAAAGTTATAATTTTATATGATGGATTAATATTTAATTATTAATAAGATTTACCCCTTTTTTGATGAGAATCTATTATGGGCTATATGTGCATGATATTTGTGTATGTTGTGCATGTGTGTCTTTATTCTACATAGTAGATAATCTAGTGTGTAGAGTACGGCTTACACACAGAAGATTGGATCATCGGTTCTTGTGGAATATAAGTTATGGTTCACAGTCTTAGATGGAGCTGGACACACCATCGGTAGGACTGTAGTACGATATTTAGTAGGTTTGTCTTGACTACAGGGAACGGTCTAGTTCTAACTCATTGTACTAGTACACTTTGTGTGTATTGACGGGACTGCATTGAGGTAATTGTCTTTGTACTAACTTTATAAGACAATTGGAACCTCATGGTTATTATGAATGCTTATGCTCTTAATCCAAAAATAATTATTAGAGGTGTATATTTAATGTTGTTGACTTTGATTCATTAAAAAGTGAGATCTTTATATGGTCAATAGTCTCGGTGAGTTGGGTAACAACATTATGAATATGACAACTATTAATTATTGATGGAATTCACATCCCAAGCTTATAAGTTTTGATTATGTCAAACCCTGCAGGTGGATATTTGTATCCGACATATCGAATAAGTTAAGCAGATAATCTCAAGTTAAGATGTTAATTAAGTGGGAGATTGTTAGTAATTTATTTTAATTAACGGGTATCTGTAATCTTAACGTGGGGAGATAAATAAGTATTTAATATCATGGAGCTCGAAATATAATTAAGATAAGAATGAGAGTGCAATTACAATTTTGTAGTAGGGTGAATTGTAATTTGTGTAATAAGAAATAGAATCCTGGTGGGATTAGGTTTTCTTATTTACACTGGAAGCCCAGACTTATTACTCCTTAGGTCCCTATCGTAGTCCTATATATACACGTTATGCTCTCTGGTCAGATAGACGTTTTTCTATTATTCAGAAAATAGAGGCAGACTTAGAGAGAGCAAACAGATCACGAAAGAGTCCACACTCAGTTCGTGTTCTAGACGTGCTGGGAATACGATAGAAGATCGTAAGGTACGGTCAAGCTGTATTTGTGGTTTATAGCAAGGCGTGCTATAACAAGTTCAACCAGCGTTCGTGTCGCAGGGAGTTGTGGTAAAACCCTTATTCCGCCTTGTAGGGTTTTTACAATTCTTGTTGTCTAATCTGTACGCGTCATTACTAGGTCTTGGGGATTCGGTTTCCCATCAATGACAACACCTTATTGCCCATGGCTCATTACCCCCATGCTAACCCATTTTTATAGCCTTGATCTCCTTTTCATTTTGTTTCCCAGCCATTCGGCAGAGAGAGGGAGAGTAATGGACTCTGTTCTTCTCCATTCAAAGTTCAACTTTTCTTCCTTTTCCCATTTTCATTTTCGGCTGAGAAGGGAAGTGAGGAAGCACTGCATCTTGTCATCTTTTTCGCCTCCATCACTCCACTATTCGAAAATCTACTCACCATCACTGGACCAGCTACCAAACAACTCCAAAAACAGTCATTCCCACCCCCGAAACCTGCTGCGTTTCGGCTCCCTTAAGCCGCCCCAAACCAATTGCAAGCCGGCCGCGTGCCGGCCGCGTTCCTGCTCCAAACGCATTCTTGAAAATCAGTCCGGAGCCACCACCAGGTGAGCTCCACGCCACTCCGACAGCCACCGAAATCTTTCCGAACCCCCTTTGCCGGACAAGAGGTAGTCCGAACTCACCTCCCTAAATATATCTTATATCCCGTATTGATTGTTTCGTGTTTTGATATGAAAATAATCGAACCCGACGTCTCCGGTCATAACCCGGTCGAAACCCACTGGTTCTTTTCCGAAAATATAAGCCACTGTTTTAAAAGAAAGAAAGAAAGAAAGAAAGACAGCCGCTGGAAAGATTGAAAAGTTAGGGAATAATTACTGTTTAATCCTTAAGTTAGAATAGCTTTTAAAACCACCCTAGAGAATATGAAATAATAATATAAGTCCTTAAGTTAAATACTTTCAGTTCAATGTTAATTTAATTGCATGATAAATTCTATGGCATGATTAATTTTATCGCATGCTTATGTGTTGTTAGCATGTTAGTATTTTTAGTTGAAATGTTAAATTATGTGCAATGTTGTTGTATTGATAGAATGGACAATTAGGTTCCCGGGGTTGGTTGCGATGTACAGATTTAACTTATTTACGTGAAAATAGGATTAATGGAAAAGATAATAAAGTGAGAGGCTGTGATTTGGATTTCGGGCTTAGAACCAGTGGAGATGGATTGATTGGAGATTGATTGGTGGTGGATTTGTACAATGTTGATTTTTGAAACCCTGGGTGCGGCATGGTGGTGATCGACTCTCAGATGTTAGGACGGGACATAAGGGTGGAATTGTACTTGCAACACAACCCGGGCTAGACGGCGCTTGAGCGTTGCCGGTGGATTTCAACCCGGGCTAAACGACGCTCGAGCGTTGCCGAGGAAGTGTTATCATAACTTATGGTTGCGGATGGGATATCCGAGTACATAACTTAGGTATCTTTCATCCAGATCTGGAAAAGGGGAGTTAGACAATACCAGTGTTTGTGCCAGAGGTTATGGGTAGGAACGGATCTGTGGATAAGATCCGAGATTTCACTTAGGTTAAAAATAGTAATGAAATAATGGATGTGTTCTCTTTTGATGTTATTCTTATTGCATTCCTATTATATATCATGTTGCTTGTAAGCTATGGGTTCGGGTGAGTTTTGGCTACTTAGCGTCATCGCTCACGGTACTATATTGCCCTGATAACTCGAACGCCAGGTATCGAAGACGGAACAGAAGTGTAATCTTTACCCCTTGGATAATAAGATTAGTCTACCAATAAGTACTAGAATTTTATTAAATAGTCATTTCCTAAATTTTCCATGTGAGTTTATTTTATAGAAAAATATGTATATGTACCTTATAAATCTATTGCCCTAGATTTTATGAGGATTTTGTTATATAAAAATATGTGTACTAAAGTACTCTAATATAATAATATAATAGGAACATGTGCTTATTAGATTAGTTTATTAGTAAATTTTGATCTTATATTTTTTTATTGGGTACTTTAAAATCTTAAAAAGATTATATAGTGTCTTGTAAAGTATTTTACTAGATTTTCTAAGTACACAAATATATTTATATATGGATACATGTACCTTTTGGCCTATTATTTTTTTTAGAAAAATCTTTACCTATTGGATAATAATTGCTAGGGAAAATTTTAATCATTGGGTAATAACCAAGACTTTTGCTATAAAGAGCACCTCATTCTTGCCATTTAACACACACCTTCCAATCTTTCAACTTCTCTCTCTAGAAAGCTTGTGCTTTGTTCTTATTCTTTCTTGTTCTTGGTGTTCTTGAGTTCTCCTTGTGTATTTCAAGAAACTCAACCAAGACCGCCACTAAACCGCCACTCAACCACCCTCTCGATCCAAAAAGCTTAAGTAGTTTAGTCAAGACTTAGTTTCGAGAGAAATCTTTCTCTTTCGAAGCTACCGTAAGCATTCCATAGGAAGTTACTCCGCCCAACGTACTTTCCATAGTCACCCCACCGCCAAGAAAAACGGTAGAATACTTCTAACCACTCTCTCAATTTAAGTATAAAGCTTGCACTCCTAGAATAATTAGACTATATGATTTATCGTTCGTATGTTGGAATGTATGAGAACTTGAAAAGTGTTTACTTAAAAAGATGAAAAGGAAGGGGAGTATGTTGAACATATCGATTTTATTTTTCGAAAAAACATATGTTGTTCTAAACATCCCAAAAGAAAGAAAGAAAGAACGAGTTCTAAAAGAATTGAAATTTAAACGCTTGATTGTAAGTATTCGTACTTTGATTTTTAGGATGGTTGTGAGAATGCATATTTGACTACTTGCATTACTTGTGGTTGTGTGAAAAAGCATAAGTGGTCTCCACTCCAAAGGCGTCCGTACATGTGGCGTTATGTTTTAAATTGTGATTTGAGCATGCTATAGAACATAGATTTAGATGATCTTGCTAGTTTAGTTTCAAGATTACAATGAATGATTTATGTATACGTGAAAAGTCCTACCGCGGAGTCTATGCATGTGACAAGACACAAAAATCAAGGAAGATAGAAACATGACACCTAGGGAGTGTTAATGACAAGGTGTGTTTTGAAATCGCAATGTGGCCAGACTTGCCCATTGTGGGAATATGTGTGTGTGTTCCAATGGAAATCCGGATCAGCGGAACCATTGTGAGGATCAGTGCGTTCCCATGGGAACCCGGAGCGGCGGAACCATGGTGAGGAATGGCTTGGTTATCCACGGAGAGGAGCCAATGCAATTGTGTGCCAATGGGAACCCGGTGCGGCGGAACCATTGTGAGGATACTCGGGAGTCCGAAACGGCGGAACCGAGGTTGGGTGTGTTAGAAATGATTTTGAAAATGTTGATTTGGTATATGAAAATGATAACACAGTCTATGATGAGTCGCGTAGGAGAAACATAGAAAATCATGAACACAAACGTTAGTTTGGTTAGTGAATATGGATGTGTTATTGTTAGCTGTTTTGTTAAATATGCATGTGCTATGTGGAAATCGTTAACTATATGATCTATTGTTTGAAAGTTAAGGTTAGTGGGTATGGATTATTCTATTGAGCTCCTGTAGCTCATGGTGTTACCTTTGGTGACACTAACATATTATATCGGTGGCGACACTGGTATAATGTGTCAGACTTTGTAGATAATCAGGGTAAGCTGTACACCTTGGAGGCTTTTGGAGCCGAAGAGATGGCAAGGATGGAGGAGCAGGCGGAGCTGTAGTTAAGAACCTTAGTTTCCCTCTCTTATGTAATAAAAGTACTCTTGTGAGAGTTATGATGTAATAATGAGCCAGACTCTATTTAGTTTTTCAATAAAATTGCCCAATTAACGTTCCTAAAATTCGGGGCGTTACACAATCACATGTTCAAATAGGCTATGCAATCAAATAGATACAAGTATGATTTGACATTGTATTTTATTGAAATTATACCTCCCAAATCCACCAGTATCCAGCAGCTCCCTGCTCTGTTCTCGGTGAGTCTCCCAGGAAGCCATAGGCTACACCAAGCGCTGCTCTACCCCAGTCAAAATGTGAGGCCATTCTCAGGTCCCTCAACACTGGCAAGTACGACAAGTGCACCTTACTCTGTCTGCTCGGGTACAACGAAACATCAAAAAGGTACAGTAAGTACGCTTTGGCCATCTGCTCTGCCTCCCGCTCTGTGGTCACCTTTCTCTGCAGGAACCTCTTGAATTGCTCATACCTCACCATCCCCTCCTCAATTTTGGGCACTTGCCCCAAAAACCACTCCAGCGCCACTGGATCATTATGCTTACTTGAGTCAAACGAGATGGGTTATCCTCCAACCCTCAGGCCGTTGATTGCTGCAAAGTCAGTAGGCGTCACTATCATTTCCCTAGGTGGTAGGTGGAAGGTATTAGTGGTATCCCTCCACCTCCCTACAAGTGCTACCAGGACAGCATGGTCATTTCTGACCGGGAAAAGAGTCTGTATGAACTCGCCAAAACCTGCCTCGTCCACCAGCTGCCTCACTCTTAGCGGCAGACTCTCGTATAGCTCCAATGAACTACTCGCACCTCCGAAGCCGCGAATATCAATCTGCCTCGCTGTCGCCTGTTTCAAACACAAAGATAAACAAAAGGGGGACATGTCAGCATGCAGGGCTTTCATTTTCATGTTCTGGGTAATCAATGCGGCCTACAATAGATAGTTGGTTCAAGTTATTACATGCATGGCGTATATTACCAAGATTATATCATCATGGTATGGTTCAACTCAGGATTATCATATGCTATTCTAAGTTCAAGTACATGCAAGCAAATACGAAATTGAATTATGAAGGGGGTTTCCAAGAATATACCTCTGTCCAGGTATTCGAGATGTGAGTCTTAGGGTCTTTCAACACGAGCTCGGCATCATACTCTGTCTGCCGTGGCGTGTAAGCTGCAAAGCCCGACAACACGAACAAGTGTGGCGTGGGAGACACGTACACCTCCGTTGAAAAGTCAGGACGTGTCAAACTCTCCGCCTCCATCACAGCTGTCACCCTTGGTACCACCACCTCAGCACCGGCTCTCTCCTCGGCCTCCATATCTCTCAAGGGCTCCTCCCTCTCCTTTCTCTCTCTCTTTCAGGCGTCTCCGCTGCTTCCAAGGCCGCTATTTCTTTTGACCTCTCTTTCTTGGCCTCCAAGACTGCCAACCCAATTGCGGGGTTATCCTCGAGGAGCTTTGCTAATGCCTCATCGCTCAAGTACTCGGCGACGTCATGCTTGGTGACCGGCCTATGGCTTGACGATCTTGCCGCTGGCCAAAACAGTACGTCCTCCTTCCGATATGTAAAAGGGGCCTTCGTGGTCTCTTCCTCCTCGGTCATAGCGCCATTGCCCTTTGCCGAGTCCCTCAGTGGAGACCCACTCGGCCCAACATCACCACGGCCACCGATGTCTCCAGAGTTTCTCCCGACCACCACTGAGCCTCCCATGGCCCTACTCGGGTCCAGTGGTTGAACAACAGGCCCCACAGCCCTCGGTTCCTCCGTCACACGTTGCTCCCCCTCCGACATACGCCAGAGCACCTTGTCACCGACCTCTTGTTGGCGGCCTTGATCGCCATCACTGCAGCCTGTAGCCACTTCACCTGCACTCGTAACACCCTCCATCGGTTGTTGATCTTCTATTTCAACCTCCATTGGTCCTCTTGGGTCCTCCGAACGATTAACCACTTCCCCCTCGCCACTGCCGTTGCCGTGGTCTGCCATGGATGAGTGAATGAGTTTGGGTCTCTTGATTTTGGAAGAAATCCTAGGGTTTGTGTTTGGTTTGAGAGAGTTTGACAGTTGTGAAGGGTTTTGAAACTTCGAACTGACTGAAAAAACTACTCCTGTAACGTCCCCGGGAAATTTAGGTGCTGTTTCGCTTTCTTTTTCAACCTTTTCTTTTCAAAAAGAAGGTAATTTCAAACTTAAATATAATGAAAATAAAAAATATTTTCCAAATTTTTTTTGCACCATTTAAAAGATCTCAATGAGATCTATCAAACAAGATCGATATTGGTAGGAAAATTATTTGCGTAAGTACATGATTTTTGAGCTTGAAATGACCTTTCTTTTCTAAAAGTTCTTTTTTTCCAAAACTAGAACGGGCCCTTAAAGGTGTGGAACAGGTTCAGGCCGGGTCAAATCCAAATCCTGACAGGTTTCCAACGCGTGTAAGAGTGGCTTCGTCGCGCGACCTTCAATTTGGGCCTCAGGCCCAATCCAATTTCTTGCCTAGCTTAATCATGTTTCTCTTATTTTAGCACATGGGATCTTGTTATGGTATTTGAATAAGTCATAAATCCGATCTGAAGCATCTTTTTATCCCCAACACTGGTTCGCCCGCGCACACTCAAAATTAGTGATGATCCATCCGGACGATCATCAATCAGCGACGATCCATCCATCCAATTCTCAATTAGTGACGATCCATCCATCCAATTTTCAATCAGCGACGACCCATCTGTCCAATTTTTCAATCCGACGATCTATCCGTCAAAATCCATTTCTTCCGCAGGAGAGTTCACATCAACGATCGATTCACTCTCCGATCCATTGGTGCATGGTAACGTACTCATATGCATTTTCCATTTAATCAGCTTTTGGGCAGATTTGATGGGTGTCTAGAAATCTTTGATGCTACCCGTACCAGTCAATGGTGCTCCGCGTGCCATCAAAGAGGGACTACTGTAGATACCCCAATCTGGGTTTCCCAATTGATTTACCTTGTTTTTCGGTTTCTTGTTTCCCCAATGATGAATTAGATCGAAAAGCAGTCTTGAGAATGGAAATGTTTGAACTTGGAGTGATTGGAACCCCTTTTGCCCCTTTTTAGCCCCAAACCCTAAGTCAAAACTTTAACCCTAGGTTTGACCACTGTGCATTGCACTGGCATCCACACGCGTGTGTCCACTTGCAAGGTGTTGGTCAAAGTCAAAGCCTTGACTGTTGACTAGCGCGCGAGTTGGTGGCAGATACGCGCGCCGATATCACTCATACATGCGCCAATCAACACCTATCCTTGTCATCTTTTTCCAGCTGGATTTGTGATCATCAGGGGTCTACAAGGTTGTAGAACACCATTTTCTTCGCCAGCACAGCTATTGCAGGTGCATGAGTTGCTCCACCCTCACAACCTCTCCCATCACCTTGTTGGAACCCTTCTCCACCAAGTCACATTCAACCAGCCTTGTTGGCTGGTTTTTCCACCAAGTTAACCACCAACCAAGCACCCTTCAACCTCCTATAAATACCCCATTACTCTTCCATTCAAAGGGTGACAAAAAAATCTCAAAAGGTGACACAAAAAACCCCTAATACACTTGATACTTCATCACTCAAGCCATCTTCATACAATCATTTTACAAGCCCTATCTCCTTGTTCAATCCATTCCCAAGTCATTCAAGCAAAGGTATAAACACCTCTTTTGTTACTGTTTTGATCCTTGAGGGGGGCTGGCAGGGTCAAGACTGGTAATCAATACCAATTCTGGCCCTAAAGGCAGCAGGGTTACAAGAACCGTGTACTAGTTCTCCCACGCGCGCTGGACTTGCTTACGCGTGCGCCTGTCATATGCAGCACGCGATGATCCACATGGGGATGGGGATGTTGGTTATTTATTATTTTATTTCTGTTATAAATCACTGTGATGCATGTTAAAAAAAATGACCTTTGTTTTACGTGTAGAAATTGTTGGATTTGCTTAGTATGCTCTTTTGTTTGCTTTGGAATGCCTCTGGTTTATTTCTGAGCATGTTCGCAGCCTAGGCATGCAAAGACAATTCCTAGAAGTCCAGTCATGACCCACACGCGTCTATCGCTGACACACACGCACTAGTCATTCTATTTCCAGAAGTTGCATGTTTTTGCATGGGCAACTTGGCCCCTGGCCTTTGTTTCAATTCCCCCACTGTTTAGGGGTTGTATTTCAATTTTATTTATTCTATTTGTAATTATTAATTATTTTCTATACATACAAATTGCTTGGTTTGTCCGCTGGGTGAGTACTGGTCCTTCCAAAGCCCAGGAGAGGATGAGATTCAACCTGTTGTGGGCTGTCAATACTTGTGCGTGTGTATGGCTTTGGTGCACGCCTGTCAACTTGCATGTAGTAGATCCATGCATGCAAATTGGTCACTGTGTACGTCGAATCCATATAAGGCACTGTATGGACAATTAATCACAGTGTTGGGTTTCATCCCATTTATTTCTCAATGTTTCATTCATCCATACTATTTCACATCACATCCTATAAGCTGTTACAGTTTTAATTCCCGATTAACTGTTTCCCGCCGTAATTGGTTAAAAATCGATTAGTAAAAGAAGAATCACAAATACTTTCGCAAAATGTCTAAGTAGAGACCGATATCCGGATTGGGCGAGAGGGGTGCCTTAAAACCCTTCCCCTCTCGTAACCTGGCTCCCGAACCCAAATATGGTTATGACAGACTGGTTCTTTCACTTTTCAAATAAAATAGTGCGGTAGGTGCTTCGAAATACTGTCCCTTGGGTGTCGGACTTTCAAACCCAAGTGGTGACTCTGTATTCTGAGCACTTGCCATCCGCATTCGCACTCCCTCGATTATGGGCCCTGCTTTGGAAAGGAACAGAATCCTTTCTAAGGGCATGCTGCCCACACCGTTGCACTACAATACGCGGGTAACGGGAGGTATATCTTGGCTTTAGTCTGAGGAACCCCTTCAAGCCAAAACCGGTCTCTTCATGTACAAAGCTCTATCTAAGACAGATATCCACAGGGTAAGATTTACTTGCATCTAACCGCCATATACTGTCCACGTGTTACTGCTTTCCTTATCGCATGCATTGTACATACATACCGTTTTGCGTAGGAGCATGACAAGGCAGCTTTTAGGTTGTCTCTTGTCGAGTCTGTCTTATGTTTATTAGGACATTGTCATGGCCCGATGACGAGTCATGCATCTCGATGGTGCGCGTTATCAATTTTCAAAAGTCCTTTGATCAACGAGACTTTGGAAAATCAATACTTTCTAAGTCCTTGCCTAAATCTAGTCGAGGTTGCAAACAAAAAACTAAGAACAACGAAGAGAATGTCATGATAACCAAGCCATTCCTCACCATGGTTCCGCCGCGCCGGGTTCCCCAGTATCCTCATAATGGCTCCGCCGCGCCGGGTTCCCATTGGCACACAAAATTTGCATTGGCTCCTCTCCACGGATAACCAAGCCATTCCTCACCATGGTTCTGCCGCTCCAGGTTCCCATGGGAACGCACACAACCTCACAATGTTTCCACTATTCCGAATTTCCATTGGAACACACACATCCTCACAATGGTTCCGCCGTTCCGGATTCCCATTGGAACCCACATCCTCACAATGGTTCCACCGTTCTGGATTTCCATTGGAACACACACACAACTCACATTATGCCACCAAGACCGGTCATAATGTAGTTTCAAAAATATTTCCTTTTCCAGATCACATTTTTCTATTATTCACACCCTAGGTGCCATGTTTCTACTTTCTCGATTTTCGTGTCTCGTTTTCATGCAATGACTTCGCGATAGGACTTTTCACATACGTAAACATAAATTACTCATTGTAATCTTGAAACTAAACTAGCGAGATCATCCAACTCTATATTACTTAACATGCTCAAATCACAATCTTAAAGTATAACGCCACATGTACGGACGCCCTTGGAGTGAAAAATCACTTATGCTTTACAACAAGTAATGCAAGCAATTCATGCATACATGCTCATACTTCCATTAGCAAAAATAAGGTTGTTAACTATCATGCATCCCAATATTTAAGCAAAAGATAACCTTATATATTTAGAGAAAACGGTTAAGGATGGTTATGCTTTGAACTAGGGACATTCTACCTTTCAAGATACGGTTCTATACTTTATGTAGAGTTAGTAGACTAGGGACTCTACCTTATGCTTAGGGATAGAGGGGTAAGAAGATTCTACATGATCGTAATTTCATTTCAAGATTTTCGTAAAACGAGCTTGCTAATTATTTCAAATACTTTAACTTGCCTTATCATAAACAAAAATAACTAAAGTTATACTAGGGAGAATGAGTAGAGATTAATCTATCTTGATCCGAAACTAGTCGGGGCCGAATAAGCTAGTTGGAAATTTCTACGGGCTGTGAAACTCACAAATTTGGACTAAACTTTGGATGGCAGTAACTCAGTCAATGTTTGGCTGAATATGATCATTCTTAGGTTGAAATCGAAGCTCTAGAAGTGCTCTACAACTCTTGTAAAGGGAGTTGATCCTAGAAACTACTTTAGGTAGGAGAAAAATGGTGATAAAGGAAGAGACAGTATGCTGTCTGGAACTGGAAATCCGAGATTTTTACTGAACTTCGGATGTCAATATTTTTGTCATTTCTTCACCGATTGGGGTGGTTCTTGGGTCTAACTTGAAGGTCTCGGAGTGCTCTACAACTTTCTCAAAGGGAGTTGGTTCTAAGAACTACTTTAAGCAGGAGAAAAATGAAGATTTGTGAAGGGCAGTAGGCTGTCTAAAAATGGAAATGGTTTCTAGAGAGAAGTGAGAGCAAAGGAGTGAAGGTGTGAGTTTAAGCTGGAATGAGCTTGCTATTTATAGGCCAGGCATGCCCTCTCCCTTCCTCTCACCCGAAATCTCTCTCCCTCTCCATATCTCATTTTTTATTCAACTTGTCATGCTTTGATTGAAAGATCAATGGCTTTGCTTGCACTTTTCTACCTAGTTCTAGGCATGCAAGGCTAGATTTGGTACTTTGGATTGGATTATGGAAAGATTGGTGGAGAAAAGGAAGGTTGTACAAGGTTTAAAATTAGTAAATGTACAAATAAGGACAATGTGCATGGATTTTTCTTGGAGATGTATCCAACTCTAGATTGTAGTCAAGTCCAAGTACAATGGAAGAAGATCAAGAAAGATCAATACAAGGTACACTCCAAATCTCCCTCTTTCTCTCTCTCTCTCTCTCTCTCTCTCTCTCTCTCTCTCTCCTAGTACTAGTACATATAAATATATAAATTTCTATGTACAAATAATAAACAAAATATTTAGAAATGTACCGAAGGTACTAAGTGATCTAATGGGATTTTTCAAGGCCAAGATTTTCTAATTAAGAATTCTATTAGGCACATGTGTACTAGTCCAGAACTGAGAAGCGGCAAGAAATAGGTTCTTGTCCATGTCGATCAAGGATCTATTGAGCAGGATGGCATCTCAGATTCCTATCTGTGTCCACAAATCACTTTCGCTTCCAACATTCGATCAAGCCACTCCACATATTTAGTGTCAGGTCTGTGCCAGAGCCGGTTGGGAATGTCTGTGGAGAATCGAGTCCA
Organism: Rhododendron simsii; assembly: GCA_014282245.1. Taxonomy (NCBI): domain Eukaryota; kingdom Viridiplantae; phylum Streptophyta; class Magnoliopsida; order Ericales; family Ericaceae; genus Rhododendron; species Rhododendron simsii. Next base: position 18,537,320 of record CM024960.1, on the reverse strand, counting down.
ATCAAGGCATGGAGACTCGAAGGGAAGAACCTCTTCCGCTAGTGGGTACATCGGGGCGAGTTAAGGAGGAAATCCCAACTGGAAGGCTGGGCCAAGGCCAACCCGATCAGCATTACCAATTACCAGAACGTTGTTGGTAATGCTATGTGTTCATCGGCCAAGATCTTGCGAATTTGTACGGCGAGGCTGTCAGAGGTTGGAAGCGGTGTGTGGGCTTTGTGAGTGGCCATTCCTGTTAAGAACCAAAGACGCAGATGGAAGCTATGGAGGTTTAGGGTTTCTTCTGGGTTTTTGTCGAATAAGAGGAGAAGAGGCAGAGAAGATGTAGAGAGAGAATGAAGCTGCAAGAATGGGGTTTTTATAAGGAACGGTGCAAGATTCAAGGGATGCCGTTCCACTTATCACTCCTCACGTTCAAAATTAAATTGACAATCGAAGAGATTAGACTCTTGATTGACCCAAAGAAGAGTCTTGATGGCTTCAAAAGCTACATGCAAGCCAATGCAAGGCCTGGGGTAATGACACGTGTTCTTTAGGCCTAAAGAAGGGGTAATTATCACAGCTGATGGGACTCCTCGGCACATTTGTTTATCCCATTTTTGTTGGGATTTGGTTCAATTCGAAGTAGGAGTCCAACCTCAATTAAGAGACATACTTTGGAACTAGAAAAGTTGTTAGGCTTAATTATAGCCTGATTATCTTTTTGAGTTTAAACATTTGATATTTTTGAAAAGAATTCTTAGGCTAAATAAGCCTAATTATTATTTTTCAAACCTAGTGATAAGGACTCGTTTGGTTTGCCAAAAACTGTTCTCTGTCCTAATTTACAAGCCTAGATCTTGCACAAGATCAAGGCATGGGGGGGCATTGTTTACACCCGTTTTGGGCAAGCGTTGGAGGCCATTTAATTATTTTTTTTATTAAATTGGGCCAAAAAATTGAGATGCATTGGGTTAAAATTAATGGGCCACAACAATATTTATTGGGCTTGATCGATTTTAATTTAATTCAGCCATGGGCTTAGCGTTGCTGGGCTTATATATGAAAGAAAGAGTAGATGGCCCATAACCCATGGAAGTTGATTACGTTTCTGGAAGCGTTTTTGGGGTTAAGCATATTAATAGGCCATTTAATTTATTTAAATGGCTCATTACCCGAAAGTCCCATGGAAAGTGGAAGGTGGGTAAAACACTTGTTGCCTTGCAAAAGCCATTTGATTGGGTCAAATGGCTAGTGGTTAGTGATAACCCACGGAAAAAGGGAGGAGGTGGCCCATTATCTGTCGACTACCCATGGAAATAGGAAATGGGGGAGCCCATTATCTTGGGTAACTACCCATGATCTCAGGGGAACATGTGCACTATTGTGGTAACTCCCATAACCGTTGCATTATGGAGGGAAAATCGGGAAATCATGGGACATGTGGCGCCATGTAACGCCCCGAATTTTGGGTACGTTAAATAAAACATTTTATTGATAAAATCAACTGGAGTCTGGCTCCTTATTACAACAAAACTCCCACAAGAGTTCAATATTACAAAAGGGAGGGAAACTAGGGTTTCCTAACTACAGCTCCTCTTGCTTCTCCAGCCTAGCCAGCTCCTCGGCTCCGAACGCCTCCAAGGAGTAGATCTTGCCCTGCTCGTCTATGAGGTCTGACACATTATACTAGCGTCGCCACCAATATAATATGCCAGGGTCACCACAAGGTAACACCATGAGCTACAACGCTCAATAGAATAATCCCATACCCGCTAACCCATAGCTTACCAACAAGAGATCATAGAAATCATACTAACGACGATAACACATCCACATTCACTAACTAACGTTGGTGTCCAAGATTTCTCGTATTTCTCCTACGCGACTCGTCGTAGACCGTGTCACCATTTTCCACTTACAATCAACTTTTCAAAATCCTTTGCATTGGCTCCGTACCGCGGATAACCAAGCTAAACACTCACCCAACCTCGGTTCCGCTGCGCCGGGTTCCCGAGTATCCTCACAATGGTTCCGTCGCGCCGGGTTCCCATTGGCACACAAAACTTGCATTGGCTCCTCTCCATGGATAACCAAGCCATATTACCAATAAGGCTACCACGTCCGGCCATATTGGCAATCTTCACAAGGGCTACCAAGTCCGGCCACATTGTGGTTTTCACAACCCACGCAATGGGCTACCAAGTCCGGCCACATTACGGTTTCAAAACACAACTCAACATTATCCCATACCCTAGGTGTCATATTTCTACTTTCTTGGTTCTCGTGACTCGTTACATGCAAAGACTCCGCGGTAGGACTTTCCACATACACAATGACAATCATTCAACAAGATCATCCAACTCTAAGCTACATAGCATGCTTGAAACATCTCGAAAACAAACCATGCATTTCCAACATTCAATAAAAGATAACCTTATCTACCTTGAAAATAAAAGATCAAAGTTACTTCAAAATGACATTCTATTGACTTAATACAATACATAGAGTTTAGGGAATAGGGATAATCTACCTTGATCTAAAACTAGTCGGGGCCGAATAAGCAAGTTGGAAAATCCACGGGTGATGAAACTCGCGAATCTGGCCTGAACTTTGGACAGCAGTAACTCGGTCAATATTTGGCCAAATGTGCTTTTTCTTGGGTCCAAATCGAACCTCTAGAAACCCTCTACAACTTCTGTGAAGGAAGTTAATCCTAGAAACGACTTTAGGTAGGAGAAAAATAGGGGTAAAGCGAAAGACAGTAAGCTGTCTGGAATTTGGAATCCGAGATTTTACTGAACTTCGGATGCCAATATCTTGGTAATTTCTTTACCGATTGGGGTGGTCTTGGGTCTAAATTGAAGGTTTCGAAATGCTCTACAACTTTCCCGAAAGAAGTTGGTTCTAAAAACTACACTAAGCAAGAGAAAACTGGGAATTTACGAAGGGACAGTAGGTTGCCCAGAAATGGTTTCTAGAGAGAAGGAAGAGCAAATGAGAAGGTGTGAGCTTCAATGCTTGGAATGGCTTCTATTTATAGGCAAAGCCTTGGCTCTCTCTCCTCTTCTCAAGGCCGGCCCCCCTCTCTCTCTCCTTTCCTCAATTTGACACTTGTCATGCCAACTAGAAAGATCAAGGCAAATCCCTAGGCTTGCATGGCTAGGATTTGATTCTAGGAGACTTGGTGGGCAAGAAGAGTGTGAACAAGATTAAACAATTGGTATTTGTACAAGAGGGGACAATGGAGGTTAAGTCTTAGCTAGGAAGGAAGTTTCCCATGGATTTGAAGTACAAGAAAATCAAGGCCAAGTACCAATCAAATCCCTCCCTCTCTCTCTCTCTCTCTCTCTCTCTCTCTCTCTCTCTCTCTCTCTCTCCCTCTCCCTCCCTTTGGCCGAAATTCCCTCTCTCTCTCCTCCCATTCGGTTCTCTCCTCTCTCCCTCTCTCTCTCTCTCTTGCATGGTACAACACACATATACATATATATACCACATGCAAGAATACAAATAAAATAGTACTTTTTGTACTAAAAGATCAAAGGACTCATAAAACTCAAGATTTTCCCAATAAACTAAGAATTAGGCACATGGTCCTTAAGGTATTATTCTAGTCATCCAAGTACTATTGTACTCTAGGTAGAATCAAAACCCCAACATAAAATAATATGGAAGTACTTTAAGAATCTTAGTACTAAGTACTTATCTAATAAAATATCAAGTACTTTCACACTTGGTTTAAAGAAAAGGATTAAATTAAGAACCCATGGTACTTTGGTGAAAGACTATTCTTTTATCCATTGGGTAAAAATTCCCCTAACTTCTATTATCCAATGGATAATAGTCATGAGGTTAATTATATACTAAAATAATCCTAAAAGTACTTTTAAAGTAATTAAAAAGTATTTTTCTTAATATTCTTAGTACTTTGACCAAGTATACCTTTAAAATAAACAATTGGGGTTCTATTATCCAATGGATAATAGTTTCCCTAACATTTATTGTCCAATGGACAAAGAATAAAAACCAAAATAATTAAAAGAAAAAGAATAATCAAATTCCAATCCTATGGTTGAAAAGGTTCAAAAAGTCCATGAGGGGCAAAATGGTCCTTTTACAGTTAGGAAAAAGTAACCAAATGATTTCCTAGTTTAGTTTCTCCAACAAGTCGGTTAGAAACTAACTAGGCTTACCAAGCGGGGTTAAAGTGCAAGAAACGAAAGTTCAAGGGCTAAAGTGCAGTTATGACAAACTATCGGAAATTAAAGTAATTAAAATAAAATTCAAATATTTAACGAAATTTTTACTGACTAAAAATCAGGGTCGTTACACGCCACAAGAAGAAGCCAACACATTCGTTTGCATGCAGAAAATTTGAAGACCCTTGGCCTATAAATACTAGAAGACAAGAAGAAAAAAGGGTCCACACACCAATCAAGCTCAACGCTTAAAAACCAAAGCCTTCCCAGTGAAGCAATTATCTCACTTCTCTCTCATTTACTCAATTACTTCTCCAAGTAATTCGGGTTTTCTATCTCTCTTGTACCCCAACTTTATTATTACGACATAATAAAGTTATTCCTATCTCTCTTATACCTCCAACTTTGTTATTACGATATAATAGAGTTATTCTTACGTTGTTACTTCTTTTCCTACATGGTTAGGAAATTATTAAGTCCTCACTCGTAGAGGCAAAACCACGAACCAACACTACAATCCAGCCCTTAGGTTTGCAGCACTTTCGCCCTCACGGTTAAGAAATTAGAAAAGGGACCCTCAGCCCTTATGTTAGACGCGACAAGTCTTGGCACGGCCGCTCAATCCTTGAGCCATTTCGGAGCCGAACAGAACCTTGTCAATCCAGCAATTACCATCCAGTCGAACCCGTCCAAATGAGTGGCCATGTCAGGCAAATCCAACCAAGTGCATCTCCAAGCAATCTCGTCGTGCTGCACATGCTTCAGGAATTCATACCACTCTTCCAATTCCATCTCAGGAAACCTCATCTGTCTTCAATGAATCCATTGTGGAAAGAGATTCTAGCCTTCCTCCAGAGGGTGAAGAAACCCAATCTTGTCCGAATGCCATAACTACTTGAGCAAAAAGACAAGTAAGAAGCCAGATAAGGCCTAAGCGAGAAAACAAGTAAGAAGCTAGGAGCAACCTGAGCCGAGTGTCATGGTAAAATTGAAAGCCGGAAAAAGGTAAGCTGAGTGAGTTTACTTGAAGAAGAAGTGGGCTGCCATTGAGGACATTGGTCTGACCGATGCTTATCAAGTCTAACCCTAAAAGCGTCTCTGCAAGAACTAGAGGCACTACGTTCTTTCGAGCCCCCATCTGAGCAACAACGCTCACCAAAAGAGTACTAACCCACCCATCGACAGGGACCAATAGGTAGGTAGCCAGATAGATTACCAAAGCAAAACGACGCCGGGCTTACACAGCATTGTCATCCAAGTTGCCATTGGGACTGTACCTTTCAATTAAGCGAAGACTGTTAATTTGAACACCTTCAAGCAAAGCATAGGCCAGGCCTCGAGAAATGTTGAGTGAGGTTGCCAGCAGCCTTGGCATGCTCACTTGATAGGGTGGGACAAAGTGTGTGAGACACAAACCTTCAGAGATAGGTTTGAAACTCCTCGACAGTCAAACACATCTCATCATCCCCAAAGCGAAAGACATGGACATCAGGGTCCCAAACTCTAAGGGCAGCTCTCAGAAGCTCAGGACGGAGTGGCACATGCCTAAGGCATTGGAATGAGGCAAGACCATGAGATTGGAAGTTCAACCAATCAATGGACAGAAATTCTACTAACCAAGGTTTGATCAACGTGAGGAGTGGGTTCTCCATCAAGGATAACAAAGAATGCTGAATATGAGGAGTGAGAATGTGGGTTCAACAACGCTTGCACCTTTCATTTATAGGCAAAAATGAGCCTCGATTCGTGTGTTGAAGTTAAAATCAAGCAATGGTGTCCAAATAACCCTAGTAAGTAAGGACACTGCCTTCTAATACTCAGAAACTGAGTTCAAACCGTGTAGGGATGGAGATAAGGTGCTTCCTGAAAAAGGACAGTTAGTCAGACAAGTGGATTTGCAGCAGGCCTTACCAGCATATGCTAGCCCATTACCGGCATGCACGTATCCCCTCTTACCAGCGTACTCCAATAACTACCAGCGTACGCCAGTAAGGCTCACCAGAAAACAATTTGCAGCAGGTATTGCCTCCGCATGGCCATTTTGCATTCCAGGGTCTTTCTTACACTTTTGTTGGTTCCTACAAGTCATGAATGGTATTTGGGACTGTGTCGAAGCGTCAGATTCCAAACATCGCGCTTAACAAAGATTTTGGACCTCTAACGGCCCGTTTCAAGTTCAAATCAATGTTTCAAAAGGTCGATGTAACAACTCCGATTTTTGATGAATAAAAATCTCATTTAAATATTTGAAAATTTACTATTAATTCTTGAATTTCTTTACAATTTTCTTTTATTCTTTAATAATCCATCATAATTAGATTTAAGACTTACAAAATTATATCTCTTTGCACCGAACAATCTAGTCATTTCTAAAGACAAGTATGCTTATAGAAGCACTTGTATATTTTTCTAGTAAGTGAAAAACTAAAATCTTAAATTACATTTGTTGGCTAGAAATCCTACTTGGCGAGTAGAATTAGTTTTCAACCAATTAGTTAGTGAAACCTAACCATAATTTCACCTAGTTACATTCTTTTAACCCTAGATGAACCTTTTCCACCCTCTTTGAGCCTTATGAACCTTTTAGACCGAGGGAAGTAATCATTATACTTACATGTCTAGTCACTTCAAGACCGTATTGCTCATTATTACTTCTTCTAAGAATATCTTTTGTCTTTACCTATTGAATAATAGTTTGTAGGGTAATTCTTATCCTTTGGCTAATAGAAATAAGACTTCTTATTGTCTAGAAAATAGTACTACCATGGACTTGTCTAATCAAGACCAAGACCAAGTTTGTTCTTCCAAACAACCATGTTTATATATTGTCACATCAAGTAGCCCATAATTACTTCCTTTCTCCTTCCTACAAGTAACCTTGACATACATATACATATATGTATGTATATCACCCTAAAAATTTCCTAGAAAGGCTACGTGGAAGCCTTATTCATTCTTTTGCATTGACAAGTCACTTTCAAAAGCCAACCCTTTAAATCATCTCACTTTCCATTGACTTGTCATTTTTCCCACTCATCATTTTGCTTTCTTAATCAAATCACTTTCCTAGAAAGTATATTGCTCTTTCTCCCCATTGAAAGGTCACTTTCAGAAAGATATTTCTTCCAAGAATATTCCTTCTCATCACTTCCTCTTTAACCATTGGGTAATAATTTGTAGGGTAATTTTTATCCTTTGAGTAAAAGGAATAAGACTTGCCAACCTAGGTTATAATTACCTAGGATTTACCTAAAAAGCCTTAAAATCCTACTTGATTTTATAGCCTTATGCCTAAAATTGGAAAAGACAAGTCATGGCATGCTTGAAAGGCTTGATTGGACAACACAATGAGGGGAAAAGAGAGAGGGGAGGCCAAAGAGGCGGTTGGTTTAAGGGTGCCTATTAATACAGGCGTGCCCTTTCGACGGCTTCAACGTCTTTATAAGGGTGGTGGTGCCTCATTCCATGCACCACCACCAAAATCTCTCAAGTTTCTTTGTTTCCTTTCACACCTTTTCGTACTACAGCAGGTTTAGGAGAAATGGCAAACAACGATGATCTTGCCGCGAAAGTCACCTCTCTTGAGGCCGAGATGGCCTCATACCGGGAAGAGATCAAGCACCTCACTGTGCAGATCGCGAGGGTAATCACCACCATCTGCACTCTCCGCCGGTCTCCAACCTCCAAGACATCGCCTTCGACCAACTGGACGACAAGAATGACCCCGAATACGCGCCAGAGTGTGAGTCGGATGATACTGCGGAGGACACGGAAGGGAATCCGAATGGTTCTGACGACCGTTCGGATGGTGCGAATGACGCTTCTGGGGGAGGGAGTGATTGAGGACGAAGAAGAAGAAGAAGAAGAAGAAGAAGAAGAAGAAGAAGAAGAAGGGCAGTAGGACTTTTTTTTTTCTTTGTTTTTGTTTTATCTTTTTTTTTTAATGTAATGAAAATTCCGGGGGTTACCCCGGTTTAATCAATGGAATGAAGGCCCCTTTTCTCGTATTTCCTTATCTTCTCCGTTTATGAATAGATCCAAGCAAAAATAATTGTCACACACTCGAATGACAGGACTGTTCTCATAATCCAAACCGTCGAAATGACCTAGAACGCCGCGCGTAGCTTACTAAAAGACGCACGGCATGACAAAACAAAGCATTATGCCACGCATTTTAGTCAGAAATGCCGTGTGGCGCTATAGGCTATGAACTCGGTCCACTTTTAATTTCGGATGAACTGGTTCGAGAGGGGGATATATATACGGGTGAGGCGTACACAATATGCCTCACCGTTCGAAAATCTCTCTCTCGCACCCTCTCTCTCTCTCTTGGTACTCTCTCTCTCTCTCTCTCTCTCTCTCTCTCTCCCGATCGTCTCTCTCTCTCCGTTCTCTCTCCCAACTCTCTCAGCTCTCTCTACTCTCTCGCTCTCTCTCTCTCTCGATTCTTTCTCTCTCTCTTATGGATCGTAGTGACGATACACCCGGTGGGGACCAACCACCAAGGGTCGAGATTACACCGCCCCCGGTTCCTCTGGAGAGTGACACAGAGATCGGGGGTGTTCTGGAGTCCATGGAGAACTCCGTTTTGGCAACCATGGCCGAGGAGGCCGCGGCCTCAACTGGTGCAGTGGCCGACAGAAGTGGTGGCGTGGTGTTGGATAGTTATAGCCAAGGTATAGAGAGCTCGGGTGTAGTGGAGCTAGGTGTTGAGGATGTGGCTGTGGGCCAATCAAGGGTTGTCAGTGGTTCGAAGGAGAGGGCCACAGAGGCCGGAGGTGGTGGCCATTTAGACCGAGCAGAGGAGGAGACAGAGGTCGCTCCTGTGAGGGAGCCTCGGGCAAACTTGGGGAAGGCCCCCATTGTCGAGGAGGAGCCGGTGGAGGAGCGGGAGACGCCGGCCATGTTCGTAGGCAGTGGTGTGGGTACGGGGTCGTAACGCCACATTGGTGTGGGCGACTATTTGGAGACGGCGTCCCTTGAGGACTTGGTCAAGACGCTACAAGGGGTGCCTAGGCTGGCGGAGGCCTTGCTCTAGTCTCGGGAGAGGGAGCTCCGGGCCGAGCTCGAGACTGGTGCGGCTGAGGGGCCACAGGTCGAAGAGGAGGTTTTGGTCCCACGGAGGACCGTGGTGGACGTGGTTGTTGCGGTCCTAGGGCAGGACCGCTCTTTTGCCGAGGAGTCCTACATGCCATTTCGGCACGTGGTGGTGCCTTCACTACTGGACGCCTACAGGCCAGAGAGGGCCATCTACGACGAGTCTCTAGTCCTGAGGGACCCTCAATAGCACCTATCTTTGCGCCGAGCCGAGGTATGCTTTAATATTCGTATTTTCGATGCAATGCACTATGTTTCTCGATTCAATGCCTTCTAATTTTCATGCCATGTTTATTGAATCATGCCTCTTTTTGTAACAGTAAATAAGGATCTCGTGCTACGGCGGGGCGGTTGACGTGCCCCAGTTTTGGGATAGGCTCCCGGAGGCCTCGAAGAAGATGGTGAGGGAGGCAGGTTTTGGGGAGTTCGTCAATGTGCTGACCAGGGCGAGCAATGATCGCCAGGTGGTGAGGGCACTTGCCGAGAGGTGGTGGGACACAATGAACTTGTTCCACTTCTCTTTCGGTGAGATGACGGTGACGGCCTTAGATTGAGCGGCGATCACCGGGCTGAGGGTCGGAGGTGACCCTATCCCTTACGATGCCATGGCTGGGAGGGATCCAGAGCTTCAGAGGCATCTCCTGGGGCACAGGCTGAGAGCAGAGAAGGGGGATGCTCTGTACGCTCAGCACCTCGCCATATGCTTGGTGCGTCCCTGTTTCCCCACAGGCGCAACCGAGTTCACCTTTCTTTCTTGCCTGCGCTGGGGAATATCGGGGAGATTGCCCGTTTTGACTGGGGCGGTACAGCTTTGGGGGCATGCTATGCCTTCATGGGGTCTCTTTCCCGAGGTGCAGGGAAGAGCCTCGGCGGTTACTAGCGAGTCTGAGAGGTATACTTCAAAATCTTGCTTTCAATACCCGGTTAGCTTTTCATTCATGTATTTATATCATTTCGTGCTAACTTTTGATACTTTGAACTTTGTAGCTTTGGACATACGAGGTACTGGACATGTACCGTCCCACGACGTCATGCCCTGATGACATGGTACTTACTCGAGCCCTTCGTTGGTCGAAGGTGTACCGAGGGGTGAAGAAAGGGGTGAAGAAGGAAAGGGCGATCTAAATGCCTACCGACTGTATTTGGACGAGCTGCGTCCTGACCAAATATTCATGCTTCTTCGGTTTCTCCATCCTTGTTACTTATGTATTGAATCGACTTTCTGACGTTGTGCTTTTAATTGCAGGTACACTAGCTCATCTGGGATCGCTTTGAGGTCACATTTGTGGCCTGTAGCTGGGTTGTGACAAGAGGGAGACTGCTTCTAGAGTCCCCTTATGGCTGGTAGTGGTACTTGGGTGACCGAGTATCATGTCAATCGCTGAGGCTGAACACTTTCTCAGTCTTTGGGCCGCTCCCTCCACTTGTGCTGATGACAAGCGGGTATACGCTATAGGAGGTTGAGCGGTTCACACAGCTAGACCTTCAGCCAGAGCCGTTGCTTCAGGCTGGTGCTGACTACGCAGAGTACCAGGCTCGGTACCTGATGCAGAGCTTTGGGATCTGCGCTGCCTGGGAGAAGCACCGGCAAGCGCGCGACGATAGAGGTGGTAGGAGAGGCAGAGGAGGAAAAGACAGAGGGAGTGAGGGCCTTTGAGGTGGTGCTACAGGTCAGGGTGGAGTCGGGCTGCCCATGCTCTCCTGGATGGTGGATATGGTGACCGATCAGAGAGTCCCTGGCTTGGTGCAGGTCCCATGCCCTGCAGTCGATCCTTCGGAGTTTCTTGCTCAGTTACGACATGTTTCTGTCAACTTCATACTTTTGCTAACCATCCTTTGTGTTGGGCAGGTGACTCTGGAGTACGCGAGGGAGATGGCGGCAGCCATGATGGGCCTGGAGCAGCTCATGCGGCAATATGCCATGGGCCACTCCCCGCCGGTACTAGCCTGCGCTGGAGGGTCAATGGTAAATTCTTGAACTTTGGTTGCTCTCTATTACTCTTATTCATGACTATAATGTGAATGCCATATGGATGTTGTGTTATTGCAGGCTAGAGGAGAAGCTGCCCGGGGGCTACGTAGGAAGTCTGTTCGCATGCCTATGTAACAGGCTTCGTCTGCTGGTTCTTGGGAGGAGCGCCCATCAAAGAGACAGCGACACTCGGGTGGCACAAAGGAGGAGTCATTGCCTTCACAGACGAGACCGAGGAGCCGACAGACGTTGATCTAGAGGATACCTCTGGTAGCACTGCGCCCAGGGTGACTCGCACTCAGGAGATTGTTAGCTCCGAGGCGGAGGAGGAGGTCTCTGAGGAGGAGGGTGAAGATAGAGATAAGGATGAGGATTGAGTTCCCTCTTTTGCTTTTGTCTTTTAGTGAAGCCTGCGTGCTTCCTTTTTTATTGGGTGCCTGTTTACCCTTAGTAGATAGGATTTTAAGCACCAGGCTTGCATGCCTTGTTTTGTACTTCAACTCATGGATTCTGTTGGGGATTATATATATATATATATATATATGCATAGAGATTGCCTTTCAATTGTCTTTCATCGTTCAATTTCTTTCATTGCTACAGTTCAAAGAAAATTGAGTAGCTAAGACACTTACCGGGATGCGCAACTAACCATAAATGATAAAACTGAGTCCAATACATGGTTTACAATAGGGGACTTATTGACAATGGAATAGAAATCAAAGAAGTAATTGAATGAGCTATATTCAGGGATTTTCATAAGCGCCTTTGCTGCGAGCTCGAACACAACCGTATACAGCAATGATAATCTTCCAAGCTCGGGATATGACTTAAAAGTTTGACCTTATGCTTGGAATACGCCTGAAAACTAAGAAAATGTTGATTTTGAAAGATGACAACTTCAAATCTTGACCCGAGACTTGAGCTGGAACTTGGATTAAGTCACTTTTGACCATTATGACCTGAACAACTCGAAGAGACGACTTGAAACGGCTTGACATGTGGTTTGGTATCTCAATGTGGCTTGAAAATAAGATTTTATCGACTTTATGTACTACGACCTCGAATTCCGGGAGTTGACTTGAAGCAAAACATCCTCGAAGTCCTATATACTTGCTGGAGTGTGTTCTGATGCTTGGTAATGCCATGAAATGCCTCAAATCCATTCCCTGCCCTTGCTGTCAAAAACTGCAGAAATGCAGACTTATTATGTCGCGCGCTGGTTCAAAACGCCGTGCATCATGATAAAAGATATCACGGGGTTTTGACGTTATGCCGTGCTGATTTTCCAGGATCTAATATGTTGTGTGTTGCTCTAATACTCCATGCATGGTTCCTTTCTTGACATCCTGCACTTTGCTACTTCCTAAGACAGATTGCTCGAAGGTTGAAGTTTGACCTGTGCAAAGGTATTTCAAAACCAATGCATGTCTGCATTGTCTTCCCATGCTATGACCAAGTCTTTTCCTATGCAAAACTCACCTGGAACATGCACTTTTGGAACCCGATACTCTTTGAAAGTTGAGGTTGTCTCTTTCATCCTTCCTATAAATTCAAGCCTTTAACTTCAAATTCCTTCCATCCCACTCAAGTCTCACTCCTCTAAGTTTCATTCTTCCTCCCAATGGCCCTTTCGCTCATTGGCTCACTCCGCCCATGGTTAATTTCGATGGAGGACGTCGATTGGCTCAACTTTTGGGCTCATGGCCTCTACTTTTGGGTTCATGGCCTCTACTCCATGAGGTACCTTCGCAACATCCGTCTTCGCCCCAAGCTCTTGAAGGCAGCTGCGAGCTTCTGGGATTCGGAAGTTCACATTTTTCGCTTTGGCGAGCAAGAGCTTTGCCCTGCTGTGGAGGAATTTCACGCCTACCTAGGCGGCTTTGGCTCAGGAGAAGTCATTATCCCTCCGGTACGTGAGAGTATCCACAAGGTTTTGTCTGCGGCTCTTGGATTGAGTAGCGACGCTGCTCGCTACTTAGTTGGCGATGGTCGCCTCAACACGATGCGACTTATTGAAATGTTTTCTCCTTCTGGTGATCTTGCGGACATAGCTTATCAAACTCGACGCAGGACCGCCCTCTACATGTGCCTGCTTGTGGCCTATCTTTTGGTACCCTCTACTGGTCATGCCAGCTCAGCTTTGGTTAGCATTGTCATTCAAATCGAGGCTCGAAAAGACGTGATTCCAATGGTTTTAGCTGAAACACTGATAGGTTTGGATAAAGTTCGCTCTGGAGAGACTGAGACTTTTGGGGGTAGTCCTCTCCTCCTATAGGTTGGTTTCTCACTCAGCTCTTCTTTTTTGAGTTTTTCTCACATTCTCATTTTACCTCAACGCTCGGCTCGGTTTCCTATGGTTTCTTACTTGTTTTTGTCTCCTTTGTAGATCTGACTCTGTGATAAGGTGAATGTGCTGACCATTCCTCCTGGCAATTGGGCATATGAGGCTAGGCTGTTGTCCCTTCGTTGCTTTGAGTTTGCCGATAGGCGAGTTCCTGAGTGGGTCAACTTCTTTAGGCGTCTGCGAGTTGAGACCATTTCATGGAGGTGTTCGTGGCTAGGCCTCACTCCCATGATTGTGCACTTCATGGGCCCCCAGTGGGTCGTCCTTGCTGGTTTAGAAGCCTTTACTTTCTATATCCCATACCGGATTCAGCGTCAGCTTGGCCTTAGACAGGAAGCCCCTGCAGAGGTTATGGCTGACGTTGTTCTACCCTTGTTTCACCATTCCGTTCTTTGTAACTATCATCGGTTATGGAGGACTCGTGAAGTGACTGATGAACACCCTTATCGTTTTGTGATGGTTCGTGGGAGCTACTGGGAATGGTTAAGAAGGGACATCGCAGTAAGGACTGGGACTCAAGAAAACTGACTCAATCCTACTATCCTGATTATGAAATAAATCGCGGACCTACTTTGATTATGTTGTCTTTTTGTTTTCTGAAAGTTGTGCTCAGCCTTATGTATTAAAAGCAGTTATCATAATAAAATGAGTTATGGCGGGTTTCCCCTTCCTTGATTCAATGCTCTATCTTTCACATCCTGGATTTTTATTTTGGCTGATGGTGACCGGGTCTCAGTGTGAGACTGCCTACGTATCCTTGTAGTAAAGGAATCAGGCCATAATGTAGTTCAGGCTAAGGTTCGCTCTGATTTTGACACTCTCCTTTTACGCTCTAAATTTTGCCTAGTACCGCTCTTTCGAGTTTTCGGTCCAGCGAGCTCGTTCATTATTTGCCTTAATATTTTCCTAGGATGCCCTTGCGGGTTTTCAACCTAGCAAGCTTTTGCTCTAACTTTTGCCTGGGTCTGCCCGCCCTTGCGGTTTTCAGTCCAATGAGCTTCTCTCAGGTATAATAGCGTTTGAGTTGATCCAGGTTGACTAGGGTCACAAATTCGTTCACATCCAAGTCAATGAGCTGTGTGGCTCCTCCAGACAAGATGGTCTTGATGATGTATGGCCTGGACCACTTTGGTCGGAACTTTCCACGTGGATCGTAAACTGGTGCTCGAATTTCCTTTAAAACCATGTCACCTTCCGACAAGTCCCTTAGCTCCACCTTTTTGTTGAATGAGCACGCAATTCTCCTTTGGTACCCCTGAATGTGATAAAGAGCCCTTAACCGGCATTCGTCGAATAACATGAGCTCTTCGAACCAATTACTCAGCCATTTTGCTTCTTGGACTTCACACTCAATCATGGTCCGAAGAGATGGAATTTTTAACTCAATAGGAAGCACAACTTCCATTCCGTAGATCAGAGAGTAAGGGGTTACCCTTGTTGGTGTACGTACAGACGTGCGATACCCCCATAGGGCCAGCGGCAACTGGTCATGCCAATATCTTACGGATTGAATGGTCTTTTCCAGAATGGTTTTGATCGTTCTATTAGCTGCCTCTACAGCCCCGCTGGTCTACGGCCAATAGGTTGTTGACTTGTGTACTTGGATTTGAAACTCATCCAAAACTTCCTTGGCTCGTCCCTTAAAGTGAACTTCATTGTCGGACACGAATGCTTGAGGAACTCCATACTGGTAAATGACATTTTGCTTGATGAAGTGAATGACTTGCACTGCGGTTAAAGTGGCATAAGAAGCGGCTTCTACCCATTTCGTGAAATAATCGACGGCCACCAGGACGAACTTATGACCATTTGAGGCAGTTGGTACAATCCTTCCGATGACGTCAATTCCCCATACTGAGAAGGGCCATGGCGCGGTCATTTGATGCAACTCAGATGGCGGAACATGGGTTAGATTGGCATGGATCTGGCATTTGTGGCACCCCCGCACGTATTCCACACATTCCGTCTCCATGGTGGACCAAAAATACCCCTGCCTGAGGATCTTCTTGGCGAGCATCATGCCGTTCATGTGAGGGCCACATACTCCCCCGTGGACTTCTTCCATCACTCTTCTTGCCTCCGCACCATGGATGCATAACTTGTGCATGCCATAGTGCGATCTCCGGTATAGATTTCCTCCACAAATGATATATTGTGCCGCCATTCTCTGAAGGGCAATCTTGTCTTTCTTGCTTGCTTCTACAGGGTATTCCCCTATTTCCACGAATCTCCAAATGTCATAATGCCAGGAGTGACCATCTTCGGGTTCATCAACGACTATAACATGCTGGTATACTGGCATATCTCTTTGTTCAATCACAATTGGCCTTAACTTCACGCCAACAGGGATCTTGACCATGGATGCTAGTGTCGCCAATGCATCTGCGAATTGATTCTTAAGCCTTGGCACGTGAGTAAAGGTTACCTTGTTGAAGTGAGGGATGAGGTATTCCAAATCCTGATGGTACAGCTTTAGCTTTTCTTCTTTGACCCTCCAGTCGCCATTAGCTTGTGACACTACCAGGTTGGAGTCCCCTACTACCTCCAACTTCACTATACCGATTTCCATGGGTGCTTCCATGCCTACAATGCAGGCCTCATACTCTGCTTGATTGTTGCTGACTTCGAAATTCAGTTCGAATGCTAATGTGAGATCCATCGGGTGCTATTAACAGCACACCAATTCCAAACCCTCTTTGATTAATAGCTCCGTCGAATGACAACTTCCAAACATCTTCGGCTAAGATCATTATGTCTTTGTCAGGGAACTTGAACTCAGCATCTTCGCCTCCCTCAATCGGGCTGTCGGCCAAAAAATCAGTAACAGCTCTTCCTTTTACAGACTTTCTGGTGACATGCTTTAGTTCAAATTTCGATAATATTAATAACCATTGTGTTGTCCTTCCGGTGAGGGCCGGTTTCTCAAACAGGTACTTGAGGGGATCCATTCGAGAAATGATCCTTACTGGATAGGTTAGCATATAGTGCCTCAATTTTCTGGAAGCCCAGACAAGTGCCCAGCACGTCTTTTCCAATGGAGTATAACGCTACTCACATCCGACCATCTTTTTGCTGAGGTAGTAAACAACCCTTTCAACCCCATCGTCTCCTTCCTGTGCCAGCATACACCCCATAGAAGTTAGAGTGACTGACAGATATAGGATCAAAGGTTTTCCCGGTATGGGGGACATAAAAACTGGAGGATTTTGCAAGTAAGTCCGAATCGCATCAAAGGCCTTCTGGCACTTGTCATCCCACTTGAATGGCACACCTTTCTTGAGCAGGCGGAAGTTTGGTTCGCAGGTTGAGGTCAGCTTGGCAATAAACTGCACTTTGCCGAGGAAACTCCTCACATCCTTTTCGGACCATGGCGGTTCCATTTCTAGAATAGCCTTGATCTTAGATGGATCGACCTCGATACCTCGGGTGTTAATCATGAATTCTAGTATTTTTCTGGCTGTAACCCCAAACGTGCACTTGGCCGCGTTTAGACGCATCCTATACTTTCTGATTCTCTTGAAGAACTTTCTGAGTGCTGGTAGGTGTCCTTCCCACTCTTCTGCCTTAACAATCATATCATCAACATAAACCTCAACTTCCTTATGAATCATGTCGTGTAACAAGGTCGTGGTGGCTCGCTGATACGTGGATCCTGCGTTCTTTAGCCCAAAAGGCATCACCCGGTAGCAATAAGTTCACCACTCAATGATGAACGTGTGTGGGCAATGCGAATTGCCCCGACTCTTTCTCTCGTTCGAGGGAAAGGGATTCCGTTCCCCACCCTTTTGAGAAAGGAGAGATGCTGCCGGTTCGCGGGAGCGCTTTTTATGAAGCTGGACGACAAGCGCTCGCGAAAAATACAGAGTCGCCACTTGGGTTTGAAGGTCCGATACCCAAGGAACCGTATTTCGAAGCACTTGCCGTGCTGTTTTGATTTGAAAAAGTTAAGGAACCAGTCCGTCATAACCATATCTGGGTTCGGGAGCCAGGTTACGAGAGGGGAAGGGTTTTATGGCACCCCTCTCGCCCAATCCGGAGATCGGTCTCTACTTAGGCATTTGTGAAAATGTTTATTTCGCGATTCTGTTTAATTAATCATTTTTTAGCCAATTAGGGCGGGGGAACAGTTAATCGGGGATTTAAAACTGTAACACGTTTGCAGGATGTGATAGATAGCATGCATGGATGAAATAAATGAAATAAAATTGAA
The DNA here is from genome assembly GCA_014282245.1 of Rhododendron simsii. Lineage (NCBI taxonomy): Eukaryota > Viridiplantae > Streptophyta > Magnoliopsida > Ericales > Ericaceae > Rhododendron > Rhododendron simsii. The sequence goes on along the minus strand of CM024960.1, from coordinate 18,519,519 downwards.
AACTGCTTTCTGGATGCCAAAACAGTGCAGGGTATGAATTTATCACGAACAGTGACCAACTTGCATGCAGAAAATGGGAGCATGCAAGCCACACCATCGCGCGACACACCCATACCCTCGCGCGAGTGTCAACATCCTTTTACAGATTCAATTTTATCTCCTTCTGGGCTCTGGAAGGACCAGTGCACACCCAGGACAAACCAAGCAGTTTATGTATGCTGGAAATAACTACTTATTACAATCTGATTGAGTAAGAATAACACAAAACCCTTAAACAGTGAGGGTAATGAAAACAGAGACCAAAGGTCTAGCTGCCCATACAAGGGCAATCACTGGAAATGATCAAACCATCGCGCGATGGAGTCACATCATCGCGCGATCGTTCTGACTGGACATCCAGGAATTGCTTTGTATGTCTGGGCTCTGAGACATGTTCAGAAGCTACCCAGGGGCAATCCAACGTGAATAAGGAAAGCAAAGTATACTAATCTACTGGTTTTTAACATGCAAGACAGTGAGATATCAAATATGATTAAGCATGGACATATGAAATCATATAAACTGGATCAGAACAAGAGACCCATCCCCACGAGAACCATATCACACGAGCTAGAAGCATCGCGCGATGATGTGGGTTCGTCGCGCGTGGGTTCTCATGCTCACAGCATCTTGTAAATTTGCTGGCTTTGGGGTCAGGAGCTGATATTGATTACCAGTCCTAACCCTGTCAGCCCCCCCTCAGGGATCAAGACAGTAAAGGCTAAAAATTATACCTTTGCTTGAGAATGGCTTGAGTGAGGTGGTATGCCTTGGACAAGGGAGAAAGTGGTAGTGGTTTTTTGATTGAGAGGGAAGATCAAGATGGTGACTCTTGTTCTTTTCTTTTGGATCTTTTTTTGTAACCCTTTGAAAGTAGAACAAAGGGGGGTTTTATAGGGAAAAGGGAGCTTGTTGGTGGTGGCAAACATGGCTAGGCAGCCAGCCAACAATGCTGGCAGCAATCCCTTGGTAGAGGAGTGGGGTTTAAGTTGATGGGAGAGTGGGGGTTTAGGTGGTGCAAGGATGGCCGAGCAAACGCCGTTCAGCTGATGGAACGGGGTCACATGGCCCTGCAGGCGCTTCATCATCACAAAATCCAGCTGGATATGACAGGTGTCGACCATCGCGCGATGGAGTGGAACCATCGCGCGAGGGTTCTAACTTGCCCGCGATGGTCAATCAGTCAAAGTTTGACTTTGACCACCACCTGGCAAAAGAAGCATCGCGCGAGTGTCTCAGTGCATCGCGCGAAGGTCAAACCCATAGTCAAAGCTGGTCTCAATAGTTTTGGGGTTAAGGGACGGGTTCCACATACACCAAACTCAAACCATTTCAATCAAAACTGTTCTCGACCTGATTCATCATCGGGGGAACAAGAAACTGAAAAGAAACAAACTGAAGACAGACAAAATGATTGAGCAATCAGATTGGGGTGTCTACAGTAGTCCCTCTTTGACGGCACGCGGAGCACCATTAGTCGGTACGGGTAACGTCAAAGATTTCTAGACACCCATCTAACTCACCCAAAGGTCAATTAATTGAAAAATGCAAGACAGTATATATAAATACCGTGCACCAAGGGACCGGACGGTTAGATCGTCGCTGATTGGAAATTGGACGGATGGATCGTCGCTGATTGGAAATTTGGACGGATGGATCGTCGTTGATTGGAAATTGGACGGATGGATCGTCGCTGATTGGAAATTGGACGGATGGATCGTCGCTGATTGGAAATTGGACGGATGGATCGTCGCTGATTGGAAATTGGACGGATGGATCGTCGTTGATTGGAAATTGGACGGATGGATCGTCGCTGATTGGAAATTGGACGGATGGATCGTCGCTGATTGGAAATTGGACGGATGGATCGTCGCTGATTGGAAATTGGACGGATGGATCGTCGCTGATTGGAAATTGGACGGATGGATCGTCGCTGATTGGAAATTGGACGGATGGATCGTCGCTGATTGGAAATTGGACGGATGGATCGTCGCTGATTGGAAATTGGACGGATGGATCGTCGCTGATTGGAAATTGGACGGATGGATCGTCGTTGATTGGAAATTGGACGGATGGATCGTCGCTGATTGGAAATTGGACGGATGGATCGTCGCTGATTGGAAATTGGACGGTGCGGGCGGACCACTGCTGGGGATATAAAGCATTTTTGGCTCTGAACATCTTGTAAAGATCCAATATTACTTGCAAGCACTAAGAAAAGCTTTGGGGGCCTCAAATATAATGACGGGCCGAACCAAGGATCAACTTTGGTCAACGGCCCAGGTGGACCGTCGCGCGAGAGAGCCAGACCATCGCGCGACGGTTCTTTGCTAGGGCCTGAATCTGAAACAGGCCCAGACCCGGCCCGTGACTGCTGGCGTCCTTTTGATCGACGGGGACGTCTTGAAACCGCTCACAGCAGTTTCAAAACTCCCCAAACTCTATTCTCTCTCAAACTCCCAACTCCAAACCCTTGCTTTGCTTTGATTTCTTGCCAAAACCGAGAAACCCAAGCGTACTCACTCATCCATGGCAGACCACGGCGACGGGGGCAGTGGAGGAGAAGTTGTTGATCGTCCGGAGGACGAGGGTGGGCCCATGGCGGTTCAAACGGGTGATCAGTCGCCAAAGGAGACTGTTCCAGACATTGGTGCAGAGGCGGCGGGCAGCGGCGATGGCGGACAGGGCCATGCACGGGCGGTTGAAGAAGACGGGAAGCATCGCGCGACGGAGTCAGATCGTCGCGCGATGGAGGGGGTCGGTCCAGTGCAATCACAGGTCGAACAACTGGACCCAAGCACGGCCGTGAGTGGTTCAGTTGTGGCCGGCGGTGGTTCTGGCGGCACGGGCAGTAGTGGTGCCGGTGGTGATGGTGTCGGGCCGAGCGAGCCTCCGCCGAGAGATCCGGCGAAAGGCAAGGACGTGGCGACCGAGAGCGAGCGAGCCACAGAGGTTCCATTCGTGTATAGAGAGGAGGATGTGCTTTTCCGCCCAGCGGCGACATCATCGGGTCATAGGCCGATTACAAAGCAAGATGTTGCCGAGCTTTTGAGTGACGCGCAGCTTGCACGGCTTTTGGAGGACAACCCCGAGATAGGGGCTGCCGTCCTGGAGGCCCGAGAGGAGAGAGAGCGGGAGATTGCCGCTTCCGAGGCCGCAGCAAGAGCCGAGAGAGAGAGGGCTGCCGAAGAGGAGCTCTTGAGAGATGTGGAGGCTGAGGAGAGAGCCGGCGTCAGAGTGGGGGGTCCCAGAGTGACGGCAGTGTCGGAGGCGGAGAGTTTGACTCGAGCTCCGTTTTCAGTAGAGGGATACAGGGCACCGGCACCACATTTGTTCGTGCCGTTGGGTTTTACAGCATATCGGCCACGACAGGCGGATTATGACCCCGAGTTGGTTTTGAGAGACCCTGATACTCACATTTCGCGCAGCTGGTCTGAGGTAACTTTCCAATAGATGCTCATTCCTTTGTTTAGATATAATTCAAATACAATGCATGCGCCCAAATGTTTTTGAAAGTTTGTAGAGTAACAGCAACGGCAAACCCCAGAATAGAATTCGAATAGCGATACTATAACTCCATGTTTGAACATCGTGCACGAGACATAATAACTTGAACCAACCATCTGTAGGCAGGCTGCATTGATTACTTGGAACTTGAAAATGAAAGCATTGCATGCTGACATGTCTTTCTGTTGTTTGCATCTAATGCAGGAAAGGGCGCGGCCTAGAGATATCCGCGGTTTTGGGGGTGCATGCAGTTCTTTAGCGCTGTACCAGGGTTTGCCAGAGAGCGTGAGACAGTTGGTGGACGCGGCAGGCTTCAGAGAGTTCATTGAGACGCTCACCCCGGCTAGGAATGACCATGCTGTCTTGGTTGCGCTTGCAGAGCGGTGGTGGGATACCACAAATACCCTCCACCTACCAGTTGGGGAGATGACGGTGACGCCTACGGACTTTGCGGCGATCACGGGTCTGAGAGTTGGAGGAGAGCCCATCCCGTTTGATTCGGGCATTGAGAGAGATGAGGCGGCCTTGGAGTGGTTTCTGGGCGAGGTGCCCAAGATTGAGGAGGGGATGGCGAGGTACGGGCAATTCACTCGATACCTGAAGAAGAAGGTGACAAACGAGCAGGAGGCGGAGCAGATGGCCCGGGCGTACTTGCTGTACCTTTTTGGCGCTACCCTGTACCCAAACAGGCGTAGCAAGGTTCACTTGTCCTACTTGCCAGCGTTGAGGGACCTGAGGACGGCCTCGCGCTTTGACTGGGGTGGAGCAGCACTAGGTGCGGCCTATGGCTTCTTTGGAGACTCGTCGAGGACAGAGGTGAGCACGGCGGGGTACTGGCGGATTTGGGAGGTATGATTCCACACACTTTGATATTCGCACTTGTATTCATTTTGATAGTATAGTCTGTTCAATAGCGTCTTTGTATGCATTATTGAATTTAATCCATTGACAATCATGCAGCTCTGGGCTTACGAGGTGTTGAATATGTGCCGTCCGGTGACAAAGAGCCTGGACTTGGGGATGCTCCCACGCGCACACATTTGGAGCAAGAAGAACATGGGGGAGAAGAGAGGCAGAGGAGATCTGAACGGCTTCCGGGTATATCTTGACGAGCTTCGCCCCTCACAGGTATAACATCATACTTTGTAGAAGTAATGAAAGTGCATGTCCCTTTTTATTGCTTCAATGCTGTCGCTGATCGATACTTGCATTGTTTGTCTTTACAGGTTGAGTGGGATCCTTGGAGGGGGACAGAGCCTGAGCCTGAGTACTTGGCTCGTAGCAGGGCTGTCACGGCGAGCAGAGTGCTACTGGAGTCGGCCTTTGGCTGGCAGTGGTACTTGGGTGACCGAGTGACACGCCAGTCACTTGGCTATGCGAGGTTTCAGGTGCCTGGACCGCTTCCACCACGGGCCTCACACACAGGAGAGTACACCTTGGCTGAGTTGGAGGTCTTCACGCGGCCTGATACCGACTTGACACGTCACTTGCGTCCTGATATGGACTATGCAGTCTATCAGAGGGAACGCTTGGCGGGGCCACTGGGAGTACGAGAGTTTAGAGAGGTTCGAGGCCAGGCCCGTGGGGCTGCTGAGGCGAGGAGGGCCGTTTCAGGGAGGCCAGGTAGCAGTGAGAGTCGCTCGAGGCGAGGTCCGAGTGGACCAGTGAGAGGAGGACCTCCAGAGTTGACATGGCAGATAGCAGTGGTGGATTCTCAGGGCAATCCAGCTGAGTTGCACCTTACCCCGGCCAGAGTTGAGCCAGCGCCTGTTACTGTGCCCGTAAGATACTGTTGCATTCATTACTGTATTCTGATGAAGTTTGAAATGCTATTCAATTGCTCATATTTGAATTTTCCTTGCAGGTACCCAATGAGTGGGTGAACGAAGCTGTCCGGCGCATGCTTGCGTTGGAGAATGTGATCAGAAGGGCGGCGAGTGGTCTACCGTTGGACTTACGCTACCCTCAGCCAGCAGCTCGGAGATCTCAGGTATATTCCTTTAGAAAATGATAGATTCCTGCTTGTGATATATGTCTGTATGCGATACATTCCTGCATTCGATACATTCCTTTGCTTTGATTGCTTCTTACACCTGTTTTTAAAAGGCGAAACATGCAAACATATGCTGATATATACGATGTTTATAATGCAGGCACAGGGACAGGCGGCTCCTAGGAGAAAGAGCGTACGAGAGCCTCCACAGAAGAAGCTTGCTGCAAGGACTCCTGCTCCTACGCCTAGCACGAGGCCACAGGTACAGGGCCCACAGCCACCCATTGGCAGCGAGGAGGCGGCTCGAAAGGCTGTGGCGCAGGCCGAGGAGAGGTACCAGCTGAAGATGCGCCAGAGGCCTTCACAAGACGAGCCGGTCCGCAAGAAGCGGCTGATCCTGCTGAGGTCTCCGAGGAGGAGGACGAAGAGGAGGAGGAAGAAGAAGAAGAGGGAGAGGAGGCGTCGGACAGCAGTGGGTCCGACGACTCAGCAGAGGATCCAGGCTACAGGGTGGACCTCACAGAGAGAGACGACGAGGATGACGACGGAGAGGGTGACTGGTTTGGGGACGACTGAGGGCTGCTGAGGAGCCTTTTCCACTTTCGCACCTTCTTTTGATTTTGGGCCTGCGTGCCCGCATAGATATATGGAAGGCCAGAGTGCCTTGGTTGATACTTTGATAGACGTTTTTAGAGGCCTGCGCGCTTTTTTGACTTGATGGGCGGATGTGCCCGAACTTGACATGATAACTTTGGGTGGCCGAAGTGCCGTACATGCAGTAGTTTCCTTCATTTGGATGTGGATAGATCACAGTGGTAGCCATAAAATTTGCATTTTGCGGTTCATTTTACTTGTGCAATGGGTTAAAGTAGATAAATGCTTACCACTAATACCGTACTTGCATTGATAACGTACCAAGACTGTACACAGACACGGAGACGCGTACAAAAGAGACTTAGCTCGAAAGAAAATGAGAAAATACCTTAGGACACAGCTAGGATACGGATAATATAGTGGAATTTTGGACATTTGTCATCCAAAACTGAAGATATCCCGACCGGGATGAAACTGACACTAAAGTAAGGTCATATGTGTGCAAAATGACCTATGAGAACAGATGGAATTCGAAAAACATGTCCAAAAATGCCAAAGAGCCATAGACACGTCGAAGGACACAAAAGGGGACACGAGATATTAAATCAAGACTCTATTATGTCCCGCACTGAAACCGACACCCCCGTACAGTCACATTATGTCATTATGACCTGTACGGCGTGAGAGAATGAGGGGAAACCTTTGAAACGATTTTGACTCCCTAGAACGGCCTTTTGAACTTGAAACGAGCCACGGAGGGTCCGAAATCTTCGTTAAACGCAATTTCTGAATCCGGCGCTTGGATACAGTCACATATGCTATAATGACTTGCTGGAACCATAAAAATGGCAAGATAACCTTTGGAGTCCAAAATGACCAAGTTGGGCAGTAGCTAGCTGGAAACTGTCAAATTGCAGGTTGAACCGTCGCGCGATGGTTTGAAACAATCGCGCGATGGAGGGGTTTTGAACAGCGCGCGATGGATGAGATCATCGCGCGATGGTTTGGGACACACCAGGCCACCTTTATATTGACCATCCCAGAAGTCCAGAGCGGCCAGGCTTTGTCATCACTTTTTCAGAAGTTTTTATGGGACGGTGCAGAGATGCCCTGGTTTCAGAAGAAGGGACAGTGCAGCAGAGGCCTTTGCTTTGAGAAGGGAAATGCTTCACGCATTCAGGCTTATAAAGAGACTGGCGCTTCATTCAGTAGAAGCATCTTCCTGGTAATTTTTCCCCAAAAATCAAGA